>JALXJV020000006.1:9346041-10546041 GCA_024633595.2 Lepomis macrochirus | reverse complement strand
ATCTAGTATTGTGTGTTTTTTTTGTTGTTTTCTTGCAATAACAAACCTCTAATTAGAAGGTGAAGCCAAGTTACATATAATGAGGATTTCATTAAAAAGCGATAAAACATTGAAAATGTGTCCACTTTGAGCATAACAGGTGCCTATGGCTGTAGAGCATAAGTTAACAGCAGCTTTCATTGGATGATGTTCTTAAAAATTACCTTGAGAAATCTCATTAATTCCCACTTAATTATCATCACATACCATTTGGTGGATGACTGGGGGAAGCTGTGATACAGGGAGATGGTATCAATACTGGAATTGCATTCTGACAGGCCCCTCGTTCACTTAACAAGCGAATGATCTCAATGCATTTTAGATACTGTAATTAATCATTTACATACTCTGAGTGTCACCTGATAGGTCATCCTGCTGTGCTTTCCCAGAGCTCCTCTCATTAAAATGCTAATCTAAACTGCTGACCCACCCTGCTGCAGAGGAAGACTACTCATAATGACTCTCCCCCTCTCCCTTCTTCTTAGCTCCTTAAGACCTCCATAACAGGAGGTGCCATTGGCCGAAGACAGGAAACTTTCCCGCTGAACAGGAGCACTCCAAGTACATAGATATTCATTTATTCCAACATGCTCCCTGGTGCTGCTGTGGAAACGCAGGGCTCATTAACCAAATGTGATTTTTAAAATAGCTATTTTCCCTCGTCTCACCTAGTTTATATACCATACACCAGAGGTGACTGATATTCATTGAGAAGGTGTAACCTAAGAGATTATCAACTGCACAAGACTCATCTGTCTGTCGCAGTGTAACAGACCAGAATTTGTGCTGAGGAGAAGATGATCATAAAATAAGAGGCAACACTTACTGGGGAAGTTTTCTTAAACTCTAAAACTGGGAAGACTGGTAAAAAACACAGGATTTGTGCCGCCGTGATGTGCAATGTTGGCATGAGCATCTTTGTATGAACAGACTAAACAGTGGGTTGAGGGGCAGGTGAAAATAAGTCAGGACACCACAGCACAGATGTTTAGTTGAATTAGCTACATGACACCTTCAAAATTAAAACAGGCCTCCTTGAACCAAACCAGCAACACCTGCTGTCCTCACCAAGTTCAGACCAACACTGTAATTACAAAAAAAAAATTCTCCATGTGATATTTGATTCAAGAAAGCACTATGGGAAAAGTATTTACCAAAAACAAAAAGCAACGCGCATTGTCTGAATACCTTACCAAACTTACAGTACATGAAGGTAAATTCACCATTTTCTCTATAATAGGCCCATAAAGCAGGACAGAGCACCAAAGTGAAGGACCAATCCTAAAAAAAATCTCGGTATTGTCTGCAATTTGATGGTTTCAGCCCCACCAACAATGGAGCTTAATTTGAAACAAGTCAATGACTATTATATTTTAGTTCTAAGCACAGTACAACAGTAGCCTGAGTTATATTTAATCTGTTACATATTACAGTTTAGCTCCTTCTGTATATAAATGTTTTCCCGTTCGATACCCTGAAGTGTTTAAACCTGCTAAGTGTTAATCTAAATTGATTATAAAACACTTCTCCCTCGCTGATGGATATGAAAGTCCATTGTGATAATGGAGTGGTTATTTTGTCTAAGCGTTGCCAGTACACAGGGCATATAAGAACACACATGAATGGGCGGCTGCACAGCAAACCATGCATGCTGGCATCTCAAGTAAGAAAAAAGGCCTCAGTTGACTGGTATCTGGTCACGGCTATATGGACTAAAAATATGTACACATATTCACACAGTTCAGTGCATACGGGTGAATTCAGGATTACAATGTGGTGCTTTTCCCATTAAAATTAAAATATATTTCAGTGTTTGTAGCTTTTGCTTCTGATAAATAAATCACAAACTAATTTATTAACACCATATTAATTATGTTGGGTTTGTTGATTTCGGAGTATACGAAGCATGCAGTCAGAAATCAGATCCCCAAATGTGCTTCATGCTTGGAGCCTCTTAAGAATAGTTTGATATTTTGGGAGAAACAGCTAGCCTGGCTTTGTCCAAAGGTAACTAAATTTATCTTCCAGCAACTCTAGAGCTCACTAATTAACATTATATCTTGTTAGTATAATCTATACAAAACAACTCAAAACACATCAATTTGCTTTGTTGGAAGAGGTAACTTCCTGGAGTGTTCACTGGTTGTCTGGCAACTAGTCTTGGACAAGAAATAGTCCGGCACATAAAAACCCCATAAAACTCTAAATTGTTGTTTTTAGCCTTTGCATTTTGTATGGATTAAATAAATGAGAGAAAGTGTGTGAATTATGCCATATGTGACTTAAAAAAGGTATTGATTGATACTCACTGTCTTAATTTTTTTATTTTGTCTTGATATTAATATTGTAAAAATATGCCAAATTGCCTTTTAAAACGTGTTTCCTATTAGACTGACAAGGATACCAAGGATATCATGATCACTGACGACAGTGATGAATATGATGACAGACATCATGTAACACTGATGTCTCTGGTTAAGGCATCTGATAAATGGGCTGTTTATGTCATGTCAAGTTGAATGATGCGTCCAGATTCTTTTGAACACACTGAAATATATTTTGCTATTTACTTCTATTGTAACACCTTTAAGTATTACATTATTGAACTTAAGAAATTAAAATTTCTGAAGTTGTCACTTAAATTTTTAATTAATTTTACTTGCCTGCTGTAATCAATATACACGACTATTAGATAATGTAACAGTCTACTTTATAAACATGCTTTAATGTTGTATTACTGGTAGTAATAATGTTAATAGTTGGTAGTTAAGTTAGGTAGTAGCTGCTGTTGTTACTTTAGTTAGTATTAACGACATACTTGTAACAGGTGCGGGTGCTTCAGCTCCATGATTTAAAGTGTTGTATTGTACAAAAGTATTTTTTTGTTATTTTTGGTACTGTAGTGTCAGTGCAAAAGCAAGAGTATTTTCAAGATTTTGCCCTGGGCATACAGAATTCACATCCTGCAAGACATGTCTGTTATACCTCCAAACTGCAGATCTCAACTGAGGATATCTGCTGACTCCTGACTGGTAAGGCTGCTGTTGTGGAAATAAAATGGCTTTTCTTTTCTTTTTTTTAATTTAAATTGAAATCTCTCTCTCTCTCTCTCTCTCTCTCTCTCTCTCTCTCTCTCTCTCTCTCTCTCACACACACACACACATACACAAAGAGTTTTGCTGTTTAGGGATCACTCATAATGATAACTACTCTTTGAACAACTGCTGAGAACACAGATAGACAGCACGATGGTAATAATGTATTTCTGTTTCATAAAGCCTCAGAAGACACATACACAGCATGAATCAAAAACATAATTATTTTTTTTGCCAAGGAATAAATGTTCAGGAATTTTAATGACCAGATTACTGTAACAACATATAGGTATCAGCACTAACAGTTAATACTGACAGATGCACTCCACTACTACATATGCAGCGTAAACATAAACAACATAGAATTAGAGCAAAACAAACAGCGACACGCAGGCAGAACATACTATCTCACGACTGTGGCATTTAAATATAGAATGCAGGAACAGCCAAGCATGTACTGAGGAATTAGTGCAAAAATCATAAAATAATCATGTAAAAATCTGAAGCTCTCAATTTATTCTTGCACAAGCAAAAGCTATGCTATGAAAGCTCTGGTTTTGTCTGGGGTTTAAAAATAGACTTTCATTAATACTGTCCCTGACAATATTAATCATGTCAAATCAAATCGGAGTGGAGGAGAGGACTGAAGCCGCCTGTCGTATTCAGAAAACATATTCTACTGTAGCTGCTCTTCGATAAAGCTGCTCTCCAGCAAACAAATGGATGCAATAACTCCAGGCCTCAAACACAATAGGTTCTTTCCAGAGAGAGGAATCAAATAAATGGAACAAACTGGCTGGAAGTGATATGTCACTATATTAGATGCCTCTGTGCCAATATTAGATGCTACTATACCCGCTATAACGCCTCTGGGTAAGATTTAGACAATGTTGGGGTTAACTGTGCCTCTACGTCCTATTTAGTATTTTGAAGGGACACATGAACCATAAAGATAATAATGTTTTTTTCTCTTTAATGGGACCAAACTGTACCAAACTGTAGCAGTAACTGTACAAAATATGAACTTGCATACAAAAAACATCTTAAAGTTGTTTTTGGAAAGATTTCAAGTGAAGAGAAATCCAGGATGATTTTGGTGTAAAGGAAGAACGCTTCCCACTGCTGGGAAAATCAAACAGCTATGTGACTTTGTCGCAATGCACTGCATTAATTCAACCTCATCTTTTCTTGTGTTGTGGGAGTTTCCCAGCCAGTTTGCTTCCTCTTCAAAGATATTAAAGAAAATAAAATTAAAGAACTAAAAGATCAAAGCAGAAACTGAATTCTTTGGATTAAATCAAAAATAAAATACAGTCCGTTTCATGTAAAAAAAAATCTGCAGTGTTATACATTTTACCACAAGATAGAAATTTGACCCTTTCTTTGATACGTTGGAATAAAGTATTATTTGAATCAGGCAGAGAATGGATCCAATTAGAAACCTAAGCCAAAGCAGCACAAAGGAAAGAGAATCAATAATACAGATGTCATGATAGACCAAAGCGGATCAAAAAATCCCCTCCATCTCCCATGGAAAGGATGAGTAGCGTATTTATCATTGTCTCTGTGGCACCTTACTTATCGTCCTCTTCACTTTAGTAGGACTGATAATGCAGGCGTGATTTATCACTGGTCAGCAGAGAGGCAGCTGATCCCTGAAAGAGGTTTGCATTTATGCATTATTCAAAACTTTTATTTAATCTGCCACTTTAGGATTGGGGGGATGCTTAGCTCTTTTCCAAAGGCTTTCTACAAATGTGTTTTCTTTCCACTTAGTTTGACTCTGTTAATGTATATGATTCAAAGAAGCCAGGAGGAGACGCCAAAGAAACCATGAATTGTCTTCCAAAACAAATTTAAGTATATCATGTGAGATAAGAAAATTGTCCAAAATTAGAACCAGATCTCATGGTATAACAAATGCTATGGTTCCTGACTTGACATACTGTACCCTGAACTTCCTTTCCAGTCATCTTTTTTGATCGTGCCAATAATGTTAACAGCTGTAACAAGAGCGTGCCCAATCGATCAGGCTGTGTTATGAGAGGCTTGCTGCAGTTGCTGAGATCCCATCGAGCCGCAATAGAGTGAGATGGGCTTTGCGTTAATGAGGTGAGTAATTAAAGATGGGGGATATTGAGCCTGCTGACCCCTCTGGCCATGTTGAGCAGGGGGCCCAGAGAGAGTCGGACCATGAGGCCAAATTACGCTACGACGGCTCATTAGATGAGCTTGGTTACACAGGGAGGCCTCACCCATTTTCCATGCTCCCTCTGCCCTACATCTCTCACTGACCTGCAAGTTTTTTTTTAAGGTAACCATGTGTTTCAGTTTTGGTGAAAAACAACAAATTAGCACTTTACATGTGCACAGAAAATGTTGGAAAGATTTGATCCCGGTACAACCTGGAGGACTTGCACTTTCAGCCAAATAGGGACTCCTCACTTGGACGCCTGAGTGTGCAATAGGTGCCAAGAGAGAAAAGTATCTTGATATAAGAGGACAGATGAGACAAGGAGGAACATGAAGCTGGCGAGACATGGGACTTTGGCCAGCGCCGTTGTTTACAATAATGAGGGAAACACCTGCATCCACTGCCAGGAACAAACACTGTATCAGAGATGAGACTTATGTAATCTCATTTAAACTGCACAGTATGTAAAGAAACAAAAGAGATTACATTATGTGTTCTTTGTTTTAACTACATTATAGGCGGATTACTACATTATGAGCTTTTATTGAATTTTTAATTATATTATGCACAATTATCACATCATGAGTTGCTACGTGGAAATTTTTATAATCACTGAAAATTAAACACTAATTTGTCCCTAGGAAAAATAACATTGTTGTAATGTCTTATCAGCCAACTGTGTTCAGTAGGGAGTGACTTATCAATGGCAAAAATTTAGACAAGAGCAAAAGAAAGATTTCTCTCCAGGTATTCAGGTTTTGGCATTACACTAAAACAGAGAAGACAGAGAACCAATAGATTCATCTTCTGTTGCAGATATCTTTGTCTCCCTGTGGACAGTGACAAATAGGATGAGGTAAAGCTCAATACTATAAAGTGCTGTATAGTTCACATGGAACCCAAGTGAGGTGATGAAATATATTTCATTCGTTTTGTGTTGATTAATTCGGAGCTATTCTTTTCAGCAACACATTCATCAAGTGACTTTCGAAACACTGCAATTATATTGTTTTCAATTTTTTGAATTAACAGGATCTTTTGTCTCACTTTGATGCAATGTACGATGTAGTTTCAAGGAAAAATAAATCGCTCAAACACCATTTATTTTGTAAACTGGCACAGTGTAGGTGGATTTACCCTGAGAATAACTTTTGCAAATAATGACTCCATTAGTTCGGGCATTTTACCTCCTCAAGGTGATCAGTAGGAGAGGGCAGAACGGAGGCTTCTTTGCATATTTTATCCCATGGTCATCACCTGTATTACAGAACAGCTCTGTCCTCCAAATTAAAGAGATTGTAAACAGTAAAGCCTACCTAATCGGGTGTTCAAATTTGGACATGGTAATCATCTCTCTGATGTGGTGATTGGCACAGAGTCACTCCAAACACGACAGGTGCTGTACTGAAAAGAAGCCAGATAAAACCTTCTCTTTGAACCCATTGCTAATTTATTGCTGTCCAGGAAAAGCTCCTGTCTTTATTGACAGATGTTCTTCAAATATTTGAGAATATAAATTAGGGGATCTATAATGGCATCTGGCAGCTACTTATTTTCTGCAGTCTCATTCTTCTTGCATGCACCGAGCCATAAGCTCCGGATAACAATAAAATGTGTGTGTATGCGCTTAACCCTCTGCTAAAAAAAGATATTTTCATGGAGCAAATCTATGAATAACAAGGTGTGAATACCCCATCCCTTCCCAAATGTATTATTCCATCAGTTGTTAGTCAGAAAAATGCATTAACACCTCTGTGCTGACAACACAACAAATCAATGCGCAGTTGCCTCACCCACGCTCAACTTTTTCTGTTAAAGTGGATAATCCATATTACGGGCACGCATTCATTTAGAGTTTTTGCATTTAAAATCATGGTTTAAGCAACATTTTTCCTAATTTTGGTGACACCTTTGGTGATGAGCAGTCATTGCTGGTGGTGTTACAATACTGGTGGTGGACTGACAGCTGTTCCCAAATCTCCAAACAAATAAGCTGGTCTGATCTACTGTGACTATTGAGGTAAACTACAAATACAAAGCAGTACCTACACTACATAAATGTTTAAAACACACTATAGGTGTAGATACAAGCCAATGATGAAATAAAATTGTTATAAAGAAGATTTCTGCTGTCACGTTTTGCACGGACAAGTTGATCAAGCCTGGAAATATATGCTCAAGTTTGAGGATCAAAACTTTTCTTTTGGCTAATGTTCAAGCTAGTGTTGGCACTGTCTCTGTATTCTGTGAATGATAAATAATGGTCAGGCCTGCTAGCATAAAAGAGGACATGTTTCATCATCAGGGTTGTTGTTTTTTTACCTATGAAGGCAACATTGATGTTTTATTTGTTGCTCTTATCTGAGTGATTCATCTTTCTTTTTCACTTTACTGTATGAAGCAGCTGTTGCGATTAATATAAACATCATGCATTTTCTGTGCAACAAAGCAGAAACCAGATATTCAGAAGAACTAATCTAAATGCTGAAGCAGTCACAGATTGATCTACTATAGTATCAGTCAGAAAGTAGCTAAATATATGCCCACTAAATACAAATGAAAAGGTTGGATATAATTAGAATCCTTTACAGTAACCGGCCGTGCATCAACAGTACTATAGCAGGAATGATGTTTGGTCTTGAATCATCCACACAGCCACTCATGTGTCATCCACATTTGTCAGTGTGGTAGTCAGCTCCTCCTAGGGCGTTACCGTGGAGATGATAGCAACAGAAGCTAGGTGTCCAGATGGAGCAGCTGTTGGGGTTTTCCTGAGCTGAGTTGCTCTGAGATGCCACAAATGAAGCTGATGATGCCTTTGAACTTTACAGAGTCAACACATCCTCCTTGTTCACAGTGCTGCTCCATCAACTCCGCACCCACCCCGCCCACACACACACTGCCAACATCAGGATCTGCCCTCCTCCCCACCATATCTTTCTGTTTCCAAGATAAGAAGAGCTGAGCTCAAAACAGGAGATGCTGCACGGCAGGTCTCTTCCTCAAACATCCCACACTTGTCTCCATGCAGAGATGGCCTAAAACTGACATCAACAACAGGAGCCTCATTAATCTTTATAGAAGCTCCAGTCAGAGTTTCCCTCTTCTCTCTGCCTCTCTGCTAGGTGGCATAGTCTCTTGAGAGCGCTATTCAACATCTTGGACGTGCGATGCGTTGTCAAAGCAAAAGATTGAGCATGTGGTGGGGAGCAGATGAAAGGCAAACAGTGCGTGTATTTGAATATAACCTGTGTGGAGGCATTTACAGAATTAGAAGCTTAAGCAGCCCTGAAATCTCCTCTTTATATTTCCTACACCTGTGCCCGTGACCCTGCATACTGCACTGCAGCTTAAGCTGTTAATGCAGAATGTTTGTGTTCTCAGCCTGCTGTCAGCATGGAGACAATGTATGTATGCACCCACGAGGGTCTGCCTCATGCGAATAGCTGGACTTTACATGTGCAGGAAAAAAAACAATTTATTTATTTTCGTCATCGTTTTTATTGCAGTGAAACCTGTCTTGTTCCAGAGATATTAAACACACACAAAAGGGCACTGAGAAGGTATAATCGAGGCGATGCCCCAATTCTGTCAAAATGTTCCCTCACTGAGTCCTCCCTGCTTTTTTCTGTGGTGCTTTGTTGCCTGGCTCGCCTGTGAGAATCAATCAGCTCTTTACACCTGGGTTATGATGGCCCCCACTAGCCTCTGTGTGTTACTGTGGCATCGTTAGAGGAAGGAGAGACTTGTTTTTTCCAACAAGCTGGATATTTAGGTGCTCTGCCTTAACAAATTCAATTAGAGAAGTGCTGCTAATTAGATAGGCAATAATTAATACTGGCGGAAAAATTTAAATTTCTCTGTTATAATAATCAAAATGACTTAATGAGAGGGTCTAAATATAACATATGATAAAAGTCATGATGTTAGGACAACTTTGTCTTTGGTTCATAATATGATGAAATAAACTCAAATAAAATAAAATAAAATAACTACAGTGAGATATAAATACATTCTAAAGGGTTTTTAAATGACGTCATAGATAAACTGTCTAGATTTATTGCGAGCCAGCTCAGTTCAGGTTATTTGAGTTCAAACTATTTAGATGAATAGTGTTTTTCAGAGGTTTCTCTAAATCATGGAAACATTTCAGTCACAGAAGACATTACTGCATGGAGTAAAACAGCCTAGAGGGGATGTGTGGGGAAAAAAGCAGAATAGGTTTCTTTCACAAGCGTGAGCAGAATTCTTATACTTAGTTAAGGGTCAAAATCTGCGACCTGGCTCCAATCTTGGTGGCAGATCCAAACGTCTCTAGTAGCAAAATGACAAAGATTAACTGTCCCTTGGAGCTTGAAGGCTCATAATTAATGCTGCCTCACTTCCCTCTGTGCCTTTGCTGCGTGTAGGATTGACACTGAATTGATGAAGTTGCCATTTAGGGGTCAGTCATACCACGATGGGACAGACAGTACCGGGCACGTATTTGTCAGGTTTAAGCCTACATTGAACTGTTAGCAGAATCTTTAATTTTCAGTCTCACATAAAGAAAAGGCATTTTCTAAAACCTGAGAAGAAGGCAAATATCGCAGTATTGTATTATGTTTTACAAAAGGTAACTAAAGGTGCCATAGAATACTCATTTTCAGGTTCATACTTGTATTTAGGGTTTCTACTAGAAAATGTTACCATTAAAAAGCACATAATTTTTCTCATACTGTCCTTTGCTGCAGCACGTCTTTTCACCCTGTTTCCTGTCTCTTTAAGCCCCCCCTCCCTGAAATCCACTTGCTTTCGACTGGCCAACTTCCCCGAGCCCAGCAGAAGGGCAGGGCTTAGCAGTACCGGCTGAATCAAGACCTGCTATGTGAGACTAGGCCTTACTGATTACTGTACAAACATAACTTTTTTCACTAGTTTTTCTGAAACTGGGTCTGAATTGATGGTGAAAATATTGTCCAGTGCCGAAGTCAATTAAAACGGCCAGCAGGGGGCGACCATTAGAAATAATGGTAAAATTACCATACTTACTCACCTGATTTATGACGTCAGTAAACACTTTCATAATGAGGTTATAGTCTCAGTCTCTAGTTTCATGTCTTCTTTATTACAGCCTGATGTTCATTTAGTAAATTATGGTCCCATTTTGAGGAAAATAGACCATAAAGAAGAGTATGCTTCAGGGCGGGACTATCTGTGATTAACAAGTCATTACCATGGCGAACTGTCAATAAGGCTAGAGTGACTTGCAACCTACGGCACTGTGTACATTTAACCAGCGCTGCTGAAGAAGCTTATTAGGGGGTGGCTGTTCATTTTTGCTGGACAAAATTATCATCCCAGTTAAAATGAGTTAACCCCTTGATGCTGATTGTCGCAAATTCGCATCATACCTCTTCCTTGCAGACTGCAAGCCTAGATAGCGCATGGATTCCCCCAATGCCTGTTGGTGCATAATCGATACGTACCTAAGAATCTTTTGCAGGCCCTGGTTTTTCGTTTATGCCTGTTGTCGCTAATTTGCATACATCATACCTGATTTTATATCTTTTCTATGTTCTATAGACAAATTGACAATCTTCACTTAATTTAACATCAGCTTGAAAGAATGAAAACACAAAATTATTTTTTTAAATTTTTTTATTGTAAAACAATTCAGGTGTCAAGGGGTTAACGTGAATTACAGATTACACCTAGCTAAGCAAGCTAGCTATCGCTACATGGAGCTGTTAGCTCCATGGTCTCTTCCAAATATGGTCACATCCGGTACTGCTGGTTGCAAAAAATCAACATGGCGGCACCCTAATGGCCAAACTCGAGGCTTCAAAACAGCAGTCCACAAACCAACGGGTGACGACATGATGACTACGTCCACCAGCTGCTTTGCCTCCACTTTTGGCGATTTACAGACAGTAATACAATTGTATGTTACAATTACTCTTATTCTCTTATTCTGCCTAATAATCACTAATAATTAGCAACATCTAGCACTTTTGCCCCTTTCTACCGGGGTAATTTGCATTCTTTTCCATGAAGGACTATGGCAAGGTAAATACAGCTTTCCATTCTTTAATAATTACAAGCCATATTGGTAAGTCAGGAAGAGTTTTCATCATGAGGCTTTTGGCTGTTATTGCTCTGTCTTTACCGTTAAATAACAATAAATAGACACAGCAGGTTTTTGACAGGTCTTTGGTGGAGCCTTAAGTGTTTCAATGTGGTGTTGGTTCTGCTGGCTGTAGGCTGAGGGAAACATGCTGAGTGGTGCCAGTCAGTATGTGGAGTACAGTGCAGTAAACAGCCTTAGAAAAAGGCCGGCTTTGAAAGGTTCCCTCCTACCTCTGAGTGGGCTCTGTAAATCCCTCCATTGAAGTGGGCTTATTTCTTAACAGCGCTCCTACCATTTTGTAAGGATCCTCCGGAATCCTCTTTGCACATAAACACCCACAATGAAGTTGGCAAAAAATAAGGAAATGTTCTGTCATGAAATATAGTCTGATTCATAATCAATAGATGGGGGCGTGAGAGGTGGGGTCCTATTTTCTGTGCCTTGACTATCTGAAGATATCAATAATCTAAAGAGCCAGTGAGACATACAGTACAGTACAGTAGGGTGAGTGTATCAATTCCAGTGGAGGTGGACAAAACCCTCAATAATAATACAGGCAACTGGAGATGGAAGACTCTGTATATATGGAGGTTAAGTCCTTTGACTTCTGCCTCACCGAAGTCAGCTCTCATAAAACAAGCAGTGCTGTGTTTTATGGTGCAGGAAGACAAATGCCTCAAAGACTTACCAAGATATCAGGAAATAAATATAAGGGGATCTATGTCTAATTCTCTTTTGTGCCAACCTCTGAGAAAATTGGAAATAGGTAGGGAATAGCTCAATTTGTCTTGATGTAATTTAAAGGTTTGTACCTGTTATGGGCTCAGTCTAATGTACTAAAACTCAACGACCAAAAATGCTTCCGACTCTGGGAAACAGGCTGCCTGGCAGCTGCTTGAAAGCTTTTCAATTTTCTGTGAAAGCCATGTTAAAAGGCACTAACATATATGACAAAAGTAGGGGGGAAAGCACAAAACCCTCAGTACAAATTTCTCCTTTGTACTTTACCTAAAAAAGTCAGATACAATATACTCAAATAATGGCCGTGTTAAGGAGGTTGTCATTTTCTGGAGAAAAAAATTATATAAGCAATTCTTCGCTTGAAATTAAGTTAAGAGGATCGTTTATATGTCAAGTGTAAAAAACATTGCATACCTTCAAGAATACAGGCTGTCAATACAAAAATACACACAAGCATTTTTCTTTTCATAAAAGTCTCCTCACCACAGACAGTAGTAATAGAGTCAGAAATGAGGTTTAGATTGTTGTGCTGCATCCTCAGAACTGACACTAATGGCCTCTCATTGGGTTGCTGAAGGCCATTAGCTAAAAAGGACAAAGCTTTTGAGTTGAGATAAGGTGGGAATATGTACTACGCTGTGTAATGGCTGGGATTGGAAGTACCCCGCTGCCTATATTCAGGAAACTAACTCATTGAGAAGAATGGCACTGCTCACAAAAGGAGTTTAGATGATTCAACGGAATGGGAATATTGGAATATGATTTGTATCCTTAATTGAGAAGTTTACAAACATGTTTGGGTTCTCTGCCATCAATCATAACATCAACGTGTCAGTAAAAACATGTAACATCTACTACAAACCAATGAAGATGCTAATTGGCCAACAGTGGAGAGCTTTAGCCGCACTCAGACACATTTATATTTCGGTGTCAGTTGCAGTGGCACCACTAGATCTGACATCCACTTAATCACATCTGTACATTTCAAGGCTACAGGAGCTAAGGGGATACCACAAGGAGACCTCACAAACTGTTGAGGTTGCTTGTGTTTCTCCAACACAATGAAAATAGACAGTTGGAGTGAAGATAACACAGAGCAAGTTCAAAAGTACTCTCTTTTTCAGTAACTCAGATTATTTTATTCCCAGAGCAAAGTGAAAGAAATAATGTATGATTGCTTTGGGTATTTGATTATTGGAGAACTCAGTATTGATCTCCTTTTCAGCAGCTTGACAATCTTTTTGTCATCTTCCAAGAAAAGCTATTTCTAGTGCAAACCTTGCCAGTGTCACTCCCTTTGCAAGGAGAATAAAAGCTAAACTTGATTACTTCAGGTAATGAATGCATGACATAATAATATGACATAATGTCTAGTGTTGTACTGGTGCTTAGATTGTTGCTGGTTGATTTATCTGCAATTGTTAAGTTGCTGTTTTTCAGAAATACCTTGATTAATTTTTATATGGAACAAATTACTGGTAGCAGCCCTGTAGAAACCCAGTCTTCTGAGTGCTTGGGTTTTAAGTGTCATACATAAGGCCAACTCAGCAGTGCTTATTATATTTAAGAGAAGACAGTGTTACCTACATTTCACCAATTTCTACAGGGATTCAAGCCAGAGAATTGACAGAATCTCCCCCCTCATCTGTGTGTCTAAAAGGGAAGCTGGATGGGGCTGAATAAAAGCATCCTTGTACTGTCAATCTACCCCAGGATACATGAATGTAAAAATAATCGAACAAGACAAATAACAGGATCTTCAGTCTACATCATTTCCTTTCTTTGTCCCACTGGTTTTACTTACTTCAGCCATTACAACCGACACCCTCATTACCAGACCACTAACCCCAGACCAGGCAGGAAATTGACTTTTCTGTCCAAGGTCAAGTCCAAAGCTTCTGATATTTGCCAACCACTGTCTCCGTTTGATCAACCAAAGTGATTTCTGGATTACACCCCAAGCTGTTAATAGTACTGTGTAATGTAAACAAAAGGAAAGGCCCTCCACCATTATGCACAAAACTGATCACAAACTAGCATCACTTCCTCCATTTTCTCAATTGGTTAAAATGTCCTCAATACAAGGAATGACAGTAGACTACAACTTTAAAATTTTAATTATTCATTATTCAATTATTCCATAACCCTGCAAAAGTTTGGCTTATGACCAACTACCTGCTAAACTAATCAGGGTCAGCTGTACTATGTTTAGAGCTGATTAGCAAATGTTAGCATGCTCACACTAATAAATGCTGATATTAGCATTTAGCTCAAAGCACTGCTGTGTAGTAGAAGAACAGTCTCATAAAGACGTTTCCGTGGCTGAAGACTTAGTCTTATGAATTCCACTCAGAAACACACAAAATGCTTTATGCAGAAATGAAACTTCCTCCTTTGTACTTTGACATTTGTTGTCAGATCCATCAGCTGTAAAACAAACAAACAAACAAACCAAAAAAATTTGGCTATCTGGCCATTATCAATCAGTACTTCTGGGCTCCAGACACCATCAAACCAGCCTGCACAGAGTGACTCTAACGTATCCAAAATAGCACCAGGTCAAAGTCATTTCTCTCTCACTCAGTTGTACGGAAAACAACCAAGCGTATCTATTTCATATCACATGACGTGGTTCAGGATCAATAGCCCAAGTCCACAAGGGAAAACGCTCTGGCTCTGGTCTAAATTCAAATTGTAAACAGCCTGAAATAGCTCCTGTGTGACTAATTCCATTTTTCTGCCTTAACTACTGACTGATCATAAGTGGCTTTTTGTATGGACGAGAGAATTATATTCTTTACTTTATTAGAGACACAACCCCCACGCAGATCTGACAAAAAAACCCAAAAAAACTGGTTTGTCAATATCAATAGCTGATATGATCAAATATGGCCTTGCATGTTTTATTAGCCATCTGGCAGCACTGTTGGGTAATTTAAAAGCAATTTTGTAGTTGTAACATGTAGGAGAAATAAACAGAGTGGGGGAGCGAGGGCATAAGGTTGATGAGAGACAGAGAGCTACAGTAGCACCTACTGTAGCTCTCTGTCTCTCATCAATTAGCTGTATGGCAATTCCCTTGTTAAAAGGCTGGATAATACCCAGGTTGGATTGATTTACTGGCTGCAGTTTGGAGACAGCTCCCATATCACAGCCTCACTGCCCACTGGAGTGTGCATTAGAACTTGGTGTTGGCAGCAATATGGCTTTTACATTTAACAATCGCTGCCCAGACAGAGTTGAAGGGCTCAGGAGACAAGTTGACAGAGAGTAGCTGTTAGAATAATGTATAGAAGTTATCCTCTTTGTTGTAGTTGGGCAGTGAACTTACATATTCTTAGTATATGCTTTAGAGACTTGTGATAGATTATTGTGTATGTATTTCTCTTATACTGAAGCAGCCGTTGTTGAGAAATAACTGTTGCTTGTAAAGTCTGCTTGTGAAATAGGTCTAACAGGAAACCGCCGTCTGCGGTTGAAAAGTACATCACGCGGTTGAAAAGTTCATCGGTTGAAAAGTGCATCGCGCGCAAGCGAAAGAGGAACTTCGGAAGAGGAACTTCGTGTGTCTTGAATAGATAAAGGTCACTGTGAAGGTTAATGAGTGTGCAGATCTCAACTTATGTGACTTCACCCTTCCCCTTTAGAAGTTGAGATCCTATGTAACTAGGGCGTACCCTGATCTAAATAAAAGGCAAGGTGAGAGGAGACTGCTTCAGAGTGTGGTGGGAGGATTGTAACTGAACAGTCTCCAGACACTCTCCTTGCGCAAGAAAAACTTGCTCACTGACTCTGTGTGTTCTTTATTTGCAGATTGTTAGAAATGTTTGGGGTTTAAACCTGACATTTAATTGGTCCTTCGAGCAGATTCCAAGATACCTGGCGATCCCAGCGGGTGAGCGAGATCCAGAAAGTCTGTGGCCACAGCATTAAGACCCTTTCCGGGACTGGTTTCTCTCTTACGGGCTGGGATCCGAGGGTTGACGGAAAGTCCAGGAACACAGGAGAACGTGAGTAGAGTTTTTGTTTGAAAGAGAAGTGAATGACTAAAAAGGTAAAGTAGTCAAGTAAAACCCTGACAATTCTAGACTCTATCAGGTAACAGGCAGTTAAATTCCGCGGGAGGAATAGACTCCTCTAGTTTAAAGGAACTAGTTAAATTCTATGTAAGGACGGCGGAGTCCTCTGCGCTGAGAAATAAGTGTGCACAAAAGGTGTGAAAGAGTGAATGACTGGAAAGGCAGACACCATTAGGTGACTGACTTTCATACCAAAAGGAACAAGAGAATACAGTGAGTTCTTGTGGATGCATGTAGGCAAGAAAACTCCACCTGAAAAGGTTGAAGCGAGTTTTACCACAGAGAATTATTAATCACTGTCTTGTTCTTGAAAAGTCTCAGTATTTAGAACACACTAGGTGTTGAAACCATACTGAGCCCAAATTTAGTTCAAAATGGGGAAAAGTCAAAGTAAAGAAAAACAAAAGGTCCTCGATGAGCTCGCGAGCAAAGATTGGAAAATAGTACTAAAAGAAGATCCAACTGCAGTTGAACCGTTACCGCGATGGGTAAAACAGTATAAATTTAATGGTAAATTGAGTACCTCCGGTATAAAAGACTGGAAGTATGTTGAAAAATTAGATCCAAAAAATGTAGAGCATCTTGACAAATGGATAAATGACTATAGGTTTGAGGGACGCCTCAACACCCAAAAATTAGTTGAATTACAAGATGCAATAATAATGAATATACAGAGTGACTCGAAGAAAAACATAAAAATAAAAGCCGGTTATTATTTTTGTTATATTATTGTTATATAATATTATACAATGTTATTATTAAGCAGGTTGGAATAAGTATTGATTTTTGGAAAATAATAGCAAATAAACGAGAAGAGGGAAGTAGACGAGCTAAAGAAAAAGTAAATAATGATAAAAAAAAGGAAACGAGCAAGTGCTGTTTCACAGACAAGAGGATGATGAAACAGGCCCTGTGCGTAGACGTAGATCGCAGAGAGAGGAGGAAGGAGATGAGGATGAGGTAGAAGGAGCAGTAGCAGGACAGGCTGGGCCAGCTCCAAGGTTATACCCCAACCTACAAACAGACCTGCCACCGCTACCTCAATATGATAGACCTGTCCCTAGACAAACTAGAGCAGCTGGTCCAGTTGATTTTAATTGGTCAAAACACATGGGTAGAGACATGTCTCCAATTCCATCAGTACCAACAGCATTAAAAACAAGTCCAGACCAAGCTGATGTACTTCCAATGATAGAAGTGGCAAATCCCAATGTAGGAGGTGCAAATGAGACCACCATCCTAGTCTATAGGACATGGACAATGAAGGATGTAAAAAAGGCCATAGAAGGTGTAACCTCCCATAAAGTTGATGTAAATCAGTTCATACAGGACATTCAGAATCTAAGACAGTCATACCACTTAAATGGAAATGAAATGCAACAAGTGTGGATGACTGCTCTAGGGACAGACAGGCATCTGGTCCAAGGAAGCTGGAGTGCAGTAGATGCCAATGGAGTCTTAGCTCATGACTCACAAGATTTGAAAACTAGAGTCAGAGCTGTACATGACAATATTATTCTAAAATTTAAACAAAGAGCAAATTATACTGAGATAGGAAGAACAAAACAGAAAGATGATGAGCCCGTTGAGGAATATAGGGTAAGAATGACTACTGTGTTTAAAACACATAGTGGCCTGGAAGATGATAATAATGAGGATGGAGCGTTTAGACAATAACTAAAAAACGCCTTACATGCAAACTCAAGAGATGCAATCAGGCAATGGGTTAATAGACATTACATAGGACTGACAACAGGGAAGTTGGAGGACTATGTAAGTCATGCCCTCCAAAACTTGAAAAAAAAAAAGAAAAAAAAAAAAAACCTGCCACAGCTCTGTTAAATGAATGAAGTAATGCAATATCTAAACTACAAAGTGAAATGTCAGTGGATAGTTTGCATATCACAATGTGGTACAAAAACACAGCAGGCCCAGATAGAGACTATGAGAAAAGCCTGACACAGGTTACTCCTACTAAAATTACCATCAATTATATTTATTCTGATGCAGACAGCACATCAGTTGCAGGAGTGACTTTAAATATATAATGATAGAATCATGCAGTTGTACAGAATGAGAGTTCTACCACACATTTCTCTGTATAAAAGCAAAACATGCAGTGGAAAGATTTAGGTAAAGTGGTGCAACAGGGAGGAAAATGCTACTGATTGGGTAGCGACATCCGTAAACACTTGGGCAAGTGCTAGTACTGGACTGACAAAAAGGCTTTGTTTTGGTCAGCTCAAGTACAGGAGGGAATACACCTCCACAGTTCAAACACATGAGAATTAATCGTGTTAATACAGGAAGATGAAGATTTGTTACAAGACTTCTTCTGGGATGAAGAAGTGTGGTCTAAGGGACCTAGTGATGTAGGCCTAGTAAAAGGAGCAGTACCTGTAAAAATAAGACCAAAATCAGATTATAGGCCTCGCATAAGACAATACCATTAAAACAGGATGCACAAGAAGGAATAAAACTAGTAATAGAAGATTTACTTAAAGCAGGAGTAATAATAAGATGTGAAGACTTTCCTTGTAATATTCCAATCTTCTGCGAAAGTCCAACTATTTATTCCCAAGTTATGAGTGCTAGTATGGCTAAATTTCAACCTTCTTGGTAATAGTCAAATTTTACTTTATGTAGATGATGTTTTGTTAGCATCTCCAGATGAAGAAACTTGTAAGACAGATACAATAGCACTACTGCAGCATTTGGCAAAGGAAGGTCACAAAGTGAGCAAAAATAAACTTCAGCTATGTAAAAGGGAAGTGAAATATTTAGGCCATAATTTAAGTGCAGGGGGAAAAACTCTCCTTGAAGACAGAAAAGTAGCTGTCCTTCAAGCACCCAAACCACAGACAAAGAAACAAATGATGTCTTTTCTAGGTTTAACTAATTACTGTAGGACTTGGGTGCCAAATTATGCAGAAATATTGTCACCTTTAAGTAAGTTGATGTATGTCTTTAATAATTAATTCATCTTAAAATGAATTTACTATTAAAATGAACAGAGGAAGCTAAAGAAGCTTTTTGAAAAATAAAACAAGTTTTGGTCTCTAGTGCAGCTCTTGCACTACCTGATTATAGTCAAAAGCTGGCTGAAGAGACAGCTAAAAGTAGATCTGACCTCAAAGATCAACCCGTCTGTGAAGGGGAAGTTGTTTTTGTAGCTGGCTCGTCTAGAAAGAATGAGCAAGGCAAATTATTTACAGGATATGCTGTGGTCACAAACACCACAGTATAAAAGCAAATCAACTACCTTCTAACTACTCAGCACAGGCAGCTGAGTTAGTTGCGCTTACTGAGGGATGTAAATTAATGCAAGGAGAGAAGGTAACTATATATACAGTCAATATGCATATCCCTTAAATGAGAAAAAGAAATGCAACAATAAAATCCCCAAGTTGAGAAAGATGTCTGGTTACGTAATGGTGCACAATTGAAAGATGACCTATATGACCGAGCAATATACAATAGAATAAACGATAAGAATTTATATAAATGGGCAGCAATTTTGAGCCATGGAGTTACTCATGTCTCAACAGGAGGGATGGTGGCCCAGGTACAGAGAAAAAAAACAAAAAAAACAAAAAACAGCATTTAAAATAGCATCTGACTCACTGTAAGAAGGTCATTTCTGCTGTCTTAAGCTCCAACAAGGGAAGCGAGCCAAAGTCTGATAATAGGACGGATTCAGGTGTTTAGAACCTGGATAGGCCCGAAAGTCAGTGAAGAAACCCACGGGCTGCTGACCTTATTAGGGAGTAAAAGCAGTTGAGATGGCTTTTAAGGTGTGGCGCATGTTAGTGGTGATCTCCCTGGAGGTCCTACTTTTGGCCACGTAAGAAACATACTTCTGTCAGGGAAGTAATTATTATAGGTGGTGTGGAGATGGTAGACTATTTGATGGTCTGCCCTACAACACCACAGGCATATGTGCTTTAGTCTCCCTTATCCTTCCAATATCCGTTACCCCTCTTACCATTGTAGAGCTGTTGTCGGCGTTTGAATCAGCATTGCCGCACGCTTGGAAAACAAGAACTAAAAGATCATCAATAGGTGATGACCCGACTTACATAGATAGCATCGGGGTCCCCAGGGGAGTCCCAGACGCAGTACAAATTAGTAGATCAAGTGGCAGCAGGTTTTGAGTCAACGCTGTGTTGGTGGTGCACAATAAATAAGAACGTTGATAGAATCAACTATATCCACTACAACGTGCAGAGGTTAGGAAATAAAACTGAAGAAGGGTTCTCAGCCATCCATGAACAATTGTCAGCTACCTCTCTTATGGCTTTCCAAAATCGAATTGCTGTAGACATGCTCCTGGCCGAGAAAGGAGGAGTGTGCTCCATCTTCGGTGATCAGTGTTGTACCTTCATTCCTAACAATACAGCTGCAGATGGCAGTTTAACCAAAGCTCTAGAAGGACTCCGATCACTGAATGAGAAAATGAAAGACCACTCTGGAGTTGACACATCGGTGTGGGATGGCTGGGGAGAAATGTTTGGGAAATACAGGCAACTAGTGTTTTCTATCCTAACCTCAATAGCCGTGTTTGCTGCTATTCTAACCTTGTGTGGATGTTGTTGTATTCCCTGTATTAGGATGTTGTGCACCAGACTCATCACCATTGCTATTCAACCTGTGAAGGCCGACGTACGGGAAATGTACGCACTCCTTGGTCATGGTAATGACCAACACAATGACACTGTAAATGATGATGATGTTCCCTCGAACTTTCCAGATTTGTTTCCAGACCCAGGAGACTATGAAACAACCATGTAGAGAGGACCAGAGAATTGAACTCTAAGTGTAACATTTTGGCCATGTAGTGATGTTATAACCGAAAATCGGGAGAAGAGGTTATTAACTGATGTTGAATATGATCACCAAAGTGGATAAACAGGAGGGAAATGTTAGAATAATGTATAGAAGTTATCCTCTTTGTTGTAGTTGGGCAGTGAACTTACATATTCTTAGTATATGCTTTAGAGACTTGTGATAGATTATTGTGTATGTATTTCTCTTATACTGAAGCAGCCGTTGTTGAGAAATAACTGTTGCTTGTAAAGTCTGCTTGTGAAATAGGTCTAACAGGAAACCGCCGTCTGCGGTTGAAAAGTACATCACGCGGTTGAAAAGTTCATCGGTTGAAAAGTGCATCGCGCGCAAGCGAAAGAGGAACTTCGGAAGAGGAACTTCGTGTGTCTTGAATAGATAAAGGTCACTGTGAAGGTTAATGAGTGTGCAGATCTCAACTTATGTGACTTCACCCTTCCCCCTTTAGAAGTTGAGATCCTATGTAACTAGGGCGTACCCTGATCTAAATAAAAGGCAAGGTGAGAGGAGACTGCTTCAGAGTGTGGTGGGAGGATTGTAACTGAACAGTCTCCAGACACTCTCCTTGCGCAAGAAAAACTTGCTCACTGACTCTGTGTGTTCTTTATTTGCAGATTGTTAGAAATGTTTGGGGTTTAAACCTGACAGTAGCCTCCCATCACTTGTCTGCATTGTCAGGGGGCAATGCCTTATTATCCACAGTCTATTGGCTTCTATTCATGTCATTTATCATTCCCATCACCTTTCTTTGTGGCCCAAATCTTAAAGAGAGACGAGGTGTGGATGGGATATATGTAGATAAATATGTCAAAAATTGACTCAGTATGGATTCATTCGCTCGTGCAGACCTCTTTGTTTGGTGGCAAACCGAGGTGGCTTTTGTGTATCTGCCAGCTGGGTCATGGCTCTCTCCATCAATGGCACGCCATTCAGGAGATAAGCATCAGCTGGTGGCCCACTCCACTGACACCGCCACTTCCTCCCGGAGTCAGCAGATTACATTTTAGAAGTTGACAGCTTGTTATCACTAAGGATAGCAGGAGGGCTTAATCTTTTGTTCTTTTCTGGCTGGGGTAGGGCTGAGGAGTCGTCAGCTCAGGCCACTGATTCCACAGACTTCCCTCCTTGTGCCCTCTGCAGTGACACACACGGTGAATAGGCCACTCTCTCTTCGGCTCTTTTCATCTTCCTCTAAGAGTGCCTGCACTTTGTAGAGGGATTACAGTGATGGAAGCCGCAGCAGTGCACAATGATATCCATTCAACATGTCTCCCAGGCAGACAGGGGATGGGTTCAAGTCTGATTTGATAATGGGTATGCTGGCTTCAGTCTGGAGGGAGGGATCACAGCTACTAAGGCAGGGCTTGTCCTTTGGGAACAATCATGTGGAATCCTTCTCACAATAATATCCATGACCATAATAGGGGTGGAGAATGGCATGGTTCTTGTACAATATTGTAGGCAGTGGAGGAAATGGTTCCTGCTCAGATTTCAAAAATGTTTTTTATAGTCGAATCGATTATAGCAGTTTTACACTGTATCTAAAGCATGTTCATGAAACAAATATCATTTAATTGTTAATCTCTGCGATCTTTGTCATTTTAAGTATCTTTAGTAATAGATTTTTATATAGCTCCCACCCCACCGAGGTACAGTTCCCCTATTGAAACATAGTCATTTCCACCACTGATTGTTGCTCATACTGACAGTGTTCGGAGGAAAGCTTTTCCTTAGCTGAAGCTACAGCAAAACATCATTCTACTAAGAATCAAACCACAGTAGATGTTCTGTCGTAAACTGCAGGTCCCAGATGCCGAAGTTTCACAATGAAAACATCAAATTTCCTATGTTACATTATGACGTTGACATCCAAGCTCTCATGCAGTCTGGTCATGGTACAGTAAATAGATATTTAGCTGCAAAAATCTGAAAGCCACTGATCTATGAACTGATACTTAAATAAAGAGGCACATTCAAAAGCTCAGACAGAAACAGATAAAACAAATTATTGTGATTAAAGGAGTTTACTAGACTATAGAAACTAGTTTAAAAACAGATTTCAGCCTTGGGTGTCGAATGGGAGCAAATCACTTATAATCACAGACATTAATCGACTTGTTAAATAGAATAATAAATGGGCTAGAATTTTGTTGCGCTAACAATAACACATCTTGCATGATCTTCCCTTCCTGAGAGGATGATAACTTGGGTAACCTTGAACATTGGCATTTATTATCCCTGCTTTGCTTTTGAAGCCACAAAATGTCTCCTTGGTGAGAACTGTGGTTATATAACGTCCCTCTCTCCTCCTACTCCCTCTTTGTATGTCTCTTCCTGTCTATGGCGTTCACAGCCTCTCAAGCCTACTGGAAGATGGCTACAAAGCTCAAACTTACAAGCTTTTTTGGTTGGGAATACTGAAGACAAGGGTTTCTGCTCTTCTGATGTGTTTGCAGTGGTGTAGACAAACTTTCTGACAGGAACATTATGTTTGATATGAGACTTATACGGAGGCGGTGACGCTAGAAAAATCATCCTGCTTATGCAACACATCAGTGCTGTCTGATGAAATTAATTCTATGTAGTTTCTTTCTGTCAGACTGCCGACCTGCACAGGAGTAGATAGTATCCCCACCAACTTTAAGGAAAGCTAAAATATTTAACATTTACTGTAGGGATATAGAGATAATTGGTTTGGTTCAATACTCTATAGACTTGAGTAAACACCCTTTTCACTAAGATTGCATGTTAATAGAGGACAGGTAAGGACCCTGCAGGGGAGAGTTTACCTGTACAATCAATCTGTTTAATCACCTCTCTGTCTTTCTATAATACTATGACAAAGTTGCTATATCACACCTAGAGCAGCATATTTACCTTGGCAACAGCAGGCCTAAGTATAAAGAAAGGCAAACTGTTCAGTGTAGTGACTACACTGAAGGCTGCCATCTTTGGAATTAAATAATAAAAAAAATGTAAAAAACGAATGTCTAAGCCAGTGAAAAGAAACGTCTGCTGAAACTGTATTGGAGACACATGGCTGCCTACAACCTCCCAGGGTCAGCAAAGGAGTTAGAAATGACAAGGATCACAGTAGAGGGGAACTGAATATTGCATATTGCCTAGTTCTTCCTTCTTACTTTTTATTTCCATAATGTTGAATGAAGTGATTCTAACTGTGTTACCATAGCAAAAATCTATCAAATCACAGTGTACTTCATCAGTATAAACTCATATAGACCAATAACTGTGCACTGTGGTAATTTTTTTCTGCTGTGAAATAATCTTCAAGCTGTTGAGCAACTGAGCCAAAATAACAGTGAACTTAGTTCCAGTAGGTTGTATGATAGGAAAAACTTATGCTAAATACTGACTATAGATCAGATACACATTTGCATGTACTGTATTTTGCAAAATATATGTATTTAACAAATAAATCTTTTTAAAGATTAAGATACTTTGTAAAAAGCAAACACAGGATGATGCAGCAGCTATATGAGCAAGCTGGTAAAAAAATATACATGCATGTTGTTGTAATTACATACTATAGACATTATCCAGTAACAGTTACAATATAACCAAGTCTCTGTTGCTTGATTCGGCGTGATTCAAACATGACTGGCTGAAAACTAAATGCAATGCTTATGGTACAAAATTCTGTTAAACTCTGTAAAACTGACCAGTTTAGGGCTAAGACAAAACATTATTTATTTCCCCCTCAGTTTGTTGGATACAGAGCAGTTCTCGTTGCATTTTTTCAGTCATGTTATTAAGTAGTTTTTGATAACCAGTCCAGTCCTGATTAATTGGTGTTGAACCTTCAGGCATCTCTGGGAACAAGACACGTCTTCAGTGTCAGACAGATAGCAGAAAGACTTGGGACACTGACAGCCAGGACAATGTCATAATGAGCAAGAAGCAAAGTGATGAGTTTAATCAGTGTTGGCATGGCTGTGTACTTCTGAGGCCGGCCTGTTCATAATAATTACAGAGGAACACGGTTACAATACATGCATTGTTCAGGAGAGGAGTCCTGTGTCTCAGGACAGTCAGAACTCAAAGCCTCACATGTGGACTCAATATAAGTAGAAGAGGCAGAAAGGCACAAGGCAGATGTGGCATCTTTAAGGATATCTTTTTAAAGCGCATTGCTATTAGTTTGTAATACTTTTGGACTCCATGCTAAAATAGATATGATCAGTTATCCAAAACAATCAGCTATGGGCAGGATATTGGAATCTGGAATATGAATGCCACTGTGAACCCAGCCTTTGTTTGTATATCTACTGTATATCTATGATTTTCAAACTGTCAATGTTTTATCTGAAACTGTCTTCCTAAAGATGAACCCTCAATACAGACAATGAATTGAGCTTCAGCTGTGGCTCTTGAAGTGACATAGCATGGGACAGACTGACAGCGCTGAGAGGCACTGTCTGTGATTACAGTCTTCAAAGACATTTTCAAAAATCAGCCTCACTGTTGGATCCACCTGGTGCTCTAGCCCTGCTCTGTTTTATATCCTTTGGAGTTTTTAATGTTACCCAGCGTGGCATTATGGAAAAGGGCAACCTGAAAGCCCTCCCACCACCAGCAGGATGGCCAAGCTGTGCACTGCTGCTCAGTAGGGGTCCTAACCCTGTCTGCTTGTCAGTGGCTCAAAAGATGCATCTTCAACTCTGCTGAGTTGAAAGAAAGATCACAGCATCGTTTTTTCTTTTTTCCTTTTTCAATCAACGTCCTTCCTTTCTTCCTATCGTCCTTCCCCTCATATTGTATGGTTGCTTTCAGATCTGTGTTTCATATATCATGGTTTTATTGATTGCCACACCAAAGTGTCTTACTTTTGAGCATGAAAAACATTTCAGGAGTTTTCCCTAGATTCTGAGCCAACCGTCCGCCACATGTTGGGCACCATTTGTGGTCGAAATTGTATATTTCATGTGGAGATTTGAATAAAGAAATAAGTTACAACAAACAGTTATTTTTGTGATGTTTATTAAAATGAGAACAAAAAATAACAGAGAAGTACTCAAATGATTCAGCTGGACCAGATCACTCACACACTCAAGAGTGATTTGGAGCATCTGACCAGAAGGAAAGGATAACTAAAGGACTTAATGCAAGGAGATAATTATGGGCTCTACGAGAAAGCTGTACTCAGCCTTGACACTCAAGTTCTCACAGAAACAGAGTAAGAACAAGACAAAACAGTTTCACAGATGTTCATTAACTGAAACACTGATACACGAAGTAAACTTTCTGATTTTGCAGCAAACTCCTTTGGCAACATTGACTGAAACATTCTTGCCAATAAAGCACACTGAACTGAACTATATATGATTATCAGAATGCATAAAGGTAAAGTTTTCTGCTACAACAGAGAGCTCTGTTGTTGAGCTCTCTTAAAACTAGGTCTGAGCACGTTAATGCATCACTATCGCATTAACGCATTAATAAATTAATGCCGATAATTATCTTCTCGCACGTTAACACAGTTTCTATTTTTGTAATTATTATTTTTAAAGTCTGTTGCTCACTGGCTCTGAATACACATACGGTCAAACCATGGGTCACAGGAGGAGTGGGATGTTGATCAGCCTGCAAATCAACCACCCAAACAAGCAGCGGAGGGAGGCTTCGGAAGACTACTCTGGATGCAGCATGTGAGAGAAGTAGATAAACAAAAACAAGACGAGCGATCAAATGCCATGGCGAGGTGGAGAGCTACACACTGCATGCTGATTAGTATTGGGGAAGATGTCAGTCTTAAGAACGTTGTTAAAATCGCAATGTAGTCACTTGGCCTGCAGGGTTGCTTTGCTCCAGTGATCAGACAGGAGACAACGCTCCGCTAGTAAATGGCAGGTGCTCAATGGAAAGTAACCATGGCAACGGCTTCTGTGTGCTACACAGCTGTAGCCTATTTAACTTAAGTTAAAATTATAGGCTAAATAACTTTACCTGATAGGCCTTCATCTAGTTTTGCGAGGATGCTCTGCCATGTAAATCCCCCTCCTGTTGATGTCCTATTTAGTAAACAGTTATAGATTCTGGAAACTCACAAACAGCGAGGATCAGTCTCTCTTCCAATGTGCTGTGTGTCGCATGCAAAAAGTTCAAGACAATTCAACTTCAGCAGCTGGTGGGCCTGTGCGTGAAGCGACCACTGCACCTCACTCTAACAGGGATACTTGCTACTGAACATAGACTGTTTATGCTGCTCCCCGATAAAAGAAAAATGTTTCTGCTGATACCTGTTCAGAAAAAAAAACCCCAAAAGACAGATTTATGCTAACCTGTTGCTCAGAAGGTGCCTGTTATGATGTTATGATTGTGGCTCTGGACTCTGATGGTATGATGGTAATTTGTTTTAACAAGCTATAAAAAGTAATACCCTGGCAGTGGCAAATAGCTTTGGTTTTATATTTGATTTGATACATTAATGTTAAAGTTGAGATTTATAGTAAATATTTTATTGCTACTCTGTATAGGGAATACTGCTGGTAAAAAGCAGCTTATGTGTTTGCAAACCACATGCTATTGCACTTTTGTCTATACAGCAGTACATTTAAATTAAAAGTGCAATACACTACTTTAGAATTCATTATTCAATCTTACGCATAACTATGCGGAACAGAACAACTATGTGATTAATCGCAATTAAAATTTTGAATCGTTATCCAGCACTACTTAAAACATAAAAAAGAAAATGAAAAACTAATTTCTGTGATTGAAAAACACGAGTTTATGAAAGTTTTCTTTTCCACAATTATTTCTTAGAGATCCATAAGTGACTAAAAGTGCTCACTTTTTTCAGACAGTTTACATATTTCTAACTGACCTCTGCTGTTGCATGAATGTGAAAAATAAAATCTATTTGTATAGATTGGCATATAGAAGCCACTGGTGAACGGGATCAGATGGCAGGAAAAACAGATAATGTTGCAGGGCTCCCATGGCATAACCCCGGGCATTAATGTTAATGGAAAACCACATGACCTTGCAGTTGCCTCTCAGCGGCTCCATTTTAAATCCAATTGACATGGCCCAAGTCTGGAAGAGGTTGAAGAGACGGTGATGCAGTCACCTGATACCCATGCATGAAAACTCTCTGTTTTTCTATTTTATTTTCAGTGAATCCCAGAGGCCCCCACTAAGGTTTGCTCTGCTTCATGAGATGAACAGGGGAAGGTGGAGCTGAATGTGGACCAGAGATTGCTGAAATAGTTGCTGGCAAACCCATGCTCCATGCCAGATGCTATGTGAACCCAGCATTGAGCAGGATGGCAAAGATTGGCTTGCATGGTTTTAACATTCAAATCAAGGTATGTCACGGTACGTCATATTTATTCTCAACATAAATAATACCCCTTGTTTTCAGGGCGGTTGGTTAAAATCATTGTGATGGAGTTGGCTTTGCCAAGTATTGCTTTCCAATGATCTTCCTGCTCTGGGAGCAAAGGACGGGATAGTGCCAGCAAAACAGAAACAGGCTTTGTTGAAGGAGCTTTGTGCATGCAGATGAAAAAATGGAAAAGCAGGATATAATAACATTCAGTTTTTTTCCACAAACATCCATTGGAGGATTTGCATTTAAATACGGTGCAGTTCCACAGCTCTGAGGGTCATAAGCACAATTTAATTACATTAAGAGACAGCTAAATTGGAATTTGCAAACATACAAGGCTTAAGGGATTACTGGCCTCTGATGGAGAGATCAGATTTTACCTTCAAGCATGAAACACTATGCCCAGTTCCTGGCAAGCTCCATGTGGACAGATACAGAGTGATGAGGAGTTGGAGGGGGTCAACGGTGGACAGATAGATGATTAATTTTAATCCTTTTTTTTTTTTTTTTTACTGTATTCTATATCATGTTTTGTCTTCATGTCACCTATAGTTTATGGTATTTATTTACAGTCCTTGAAGGCACATTTCTTAAGTGCTTTATTAAACACTATGCTTCCTCTGCAGCTGGCATACTGCCCAAATTTGCATCACTGAATATGGACCTTTTACTTCTCCTTCGTCTTCTTAGTAGCAGTGGTAGTAATATAATTGGTTGTGCTATTTCATGGGATTAAATGTAACATGGCATCCAAAGTTGTTTTTTTTTATATAACTTTTTTTCATGAAAAGTCAACTGAGTCATTTTCAGACCTTGGCTTTTTATTGTGCCAACCTTCCCTCTACAATTACAGTAGATGGCAGACATGAAACAAAGTCAAAGCTATTGACGACATCTTCTCTGCTAGAAGGCTAGCAACGGTTAGACCTTAGCCATCACATTACACAGAGCCATTAGATCAATTTTATTAGAATGGTATTGATTATAGCCATTTTAAGGGGATGCTTGGTGTTTAGATTTTAAATAATCATTTGGTCTTTGAATTGTGGTTAGAAAGACAAACTAGGTTAAGTAGGACGGTCTTTCATGCTGTGCCACAAGACATTACATTTTTTAACAGGTAATGCATATGCAGTAAAACAAGCAGGATGTTCAGCTGGTCTGGCCTGCCTAATCTGTGGCAAGGTGCAGGGAACGTCTATGTAGATGTCTGTTGGTGTCTCTGTGATGTTGCCTTGTGATTGTGCTGCAAACAAATTTCCCCATGGGGACAAATAAAGATGATTGATTGACTGACTGATTATAAAGAAAAAATGTTTAATACTGATTAGTAATTTGTGATTATAAAATCCAATCACACCTGTCTTGAAACCACTATCAGTAAATGAATTTTTGCTCTGATGTTTAAGATAATTGTTTTTTGTGTCATTTACAGCTAATCAGTGCTCTAAACTATTGACACCTGCATGCTGCAGCTGGAAGTTGGTGGGTATATTAACATAGAAGGCTAAATGAAAAAGCATGCAAAACTAATTTAATTGCAAGTACATTTTTATCTTAACATCTCATCTGAGAGCCATCAAAACATCTGAACAAATTTTCCCCTTTAAATTTACATCTTTAGGTTATTGTAACCGCAGTTGGTGGGGTTTGCAAATAATTTTAACATAGTCCAAGCTAAATTTAAGATCTCTCTCAAACATTCTTAAGATTTTTTCAGTGCACACTATGCTGTATAATTAAACTGTTATTTACAAAAATAATAATAAAAGATTAAGTTAAAAAAGAGTTTGTTTTGTGTAAGTCTAGTCTAGCCATTGTTGGCTGAGTTCAGCAATGCTAAACTGTGTGCACTTAGGGCAATGTGGGCCACTTTTGATAAAAGCACTTAACAAATGGCAAGTTATCTCTTACACAGAGATCCAGGCACCTGCGTGTCAGTAAACACACTTTTTTGAACAACACACATACATGATGCAACAACTTTGCCTCTTTTCCTGCAGTTATGAATTGCTCTACATTGGGGTTTGTGAGGTGACACTCAGGCCGACCTTCCACTCACCAGCAGTAGGTCCTCACTGCCATACTCATCTGAAAAATTCCCAGAGGTGTAAATTTGTGCAGACAATTTATCTGAACTGCTGGCTCTCCAGGTGTCTCTTCTCCCTAAGAAACCGGCTGCTGTTTCTCCAATTGTCCTTAAACAATTACTTGGGAGAGATCAGGAGGAGACAGTTAAACTGCATTTTTCTCAGCTACCATTGTGCAGGCCATCTAAACCATGGGATACAAAGCTCTCAAGCGCACTGCAAGCCAAATAAAGAGGTGGAGAAGGAGGGGGAGGCAGATAAAAGCTGACACCCAATGTATTATAACTCAGCTCTATTTGATATGAGCTTCTGCTAGGGTGAAGCACCATAGCTTAAGGCAAAGATACTGCTTGCTCATTGTGCTAGCAAGGGGGCTGGGAAGACTGTGTAGCCACTGTGTTCTGTATACAGAACACAGTCTCTCATGCATGATTTAGAAAACTAGAATTCTTACTTCAGTATTCAAGTAGCGATATAGCAGACAAGATAAAAGGATGTGCTTAGGCTGCAAAACTTATGTTCAGATGTACAAAATAGGCTTGAAAATGTTTAGTTCAGTCAGGATAACTTTCAGCAAAGAAAGTGATATTTGGTCTGCAGTAAGTTATGTTTGGTGGTATGGCTCTGTCCTGGGACATCCCTGCCCTTCCAGGTGCCTATGTGGAAAGCCATGAAGTGGGGAGAGAGCAGCAGCGAAGACCCCCAAAACAATGACACCAGATGCAAACAAATGCTGTTTCTTAATACCGAGTTTGCCAAGTTCAGACTTCTGTACTTTAAAGCTCAGACTTGGCAAGTTCCGCTCAGGAGTACAAACTCCCAGGAATGGGAGCACGCAGTCAGTCATTCAGCAATAAGAACAGCAGCGGACTTGATGTCGGCTGCACTCGATGAGAAATTGGCCACATATTTCGAGTTTAAACAACTACATTCCTGTATAAAAAAACTCTTAAAACTGTATTCTGTGACACAATAACAGCAATATTATAACTTAGAGTTGAGAGTTTTCTAACTCAGCAGGGATGATATTAAATGAGAAAAATTTATCTACAGGAGAAAGCATATATGAAAGCAGTACAGAAGGCATTATATTTTATTATATTTTTATATTTTAAATTGTCACCTGCCACCTAGACTTTCAGCAATTATGACATCTTCAGAAATTCCTCAGCATAAATTTCTCCTAATTTTAAATTTCCAGGAGAGATATGGATTATTAACACTCTATAAATGACACTGTAAGACTGTATAAATGAATCCAAATTAAATCTTACTCCAGCCACAATATCCAAATATTCTCTGCTGATTGAATAATAATAATCTCAGCTTGTTTGCGTCTATGTAAACACAAATTTATAAAAATATAATAAAGAAAAAAAACTCCACCTAAACTTGGCTAAATATGACACAAAACATGATTTTAGGTTAAAATGCCAGTTAAGGCTGTCCCAGCTGGTTTTATTACCTGGTATGTATGAACAGGCTCTAATGGGTATTTGTCTGATATCTGTCATGAATATTAAATGCTGGTTGTCATGGTTTGTATATTTATGCATAATGTGTGTCTGTCTTACGTACGTGCTTCTGTGTGCCATTATGAATGGCCTTTTTTTCTACCTGCCACCGGGCCTGAAAGCAGCTGACAATCAGGGGAATATTAGAGGGGTGGAGAGATTCCACTCTGGCTAAGTAGCTCCTATTGCTGTGGCGTGTGACACTGCTCTGATATTCATGATTCACAGTGCTGTGGACACACGATAGTGTTGCAACTCAGTGGATGGCAGCTTCTCTGACTTAGCTGGAGAGGGGTTTATCCCCAGAGAGCCCACTGAACCAGTTCATCATCATTTTTTTTGAGCACCACAAACACATTGACTATTTACAGCTCACTGAAAACATTAAAACAATGACACTGGCTGTTCTTTCATGTGAACTTAAATATGCTTCTTAAAAATGTTTAAAGCAAAAGCACAATATAGAAACTCCCCAAAATGTGCAGTTTTTGAAATCAACATGAGGTGAAATATCACAAACGAATCCCTTGAAGCCAAAGTCAGGGGCTGGTGCAGCAACATGCAACTAATGCTGCTCTCATTTAGGTGGAAAGTGTAATACAAGCCAAAGAGGCACATAAACAAGCAGCTGATCTCTTGTTTCTGAGACATGAAGCAGCTTAGTTTTACATGCTCAGGACACTCTTTCATCACGGCTGCTTAAACCCCAATCTCCTTAATGCTGAGTGCCAAGCAGAAGTACATTGGGTCTTTTTATGAGGACAAAGGTTTGACTCATTTGGAAATTGAATATACGGCCTTCCCTCTATCACGGAGAAAAACTCTGACCGTGAGGTCACCGAGCTGGAATGAAAGGGGAAGTATTTTGGGAACAAATGTTCCTTCCACAATGCTGGTTAAACCTGACTGCAGCACACACCAACTACAATCTAACTACACAAACACACGTCCAGTACATCTCTGTGCATGCATGTATGTGTGTGTGTCTGTGTATGTGTGTGTGTATGCACATAACCATGTATATGTATGTTTGCATGTGTATGTACAAACAGCCTTGGTGTTTCTTACATGTGCAGTGTAGTGTTCTTGTCAGCATCTGTGCACTAGCTCACCTGTGTATGTGCTTTTTCGTCTTTGTGTGTGTGTGTGTGTGTGTGTATGTATATTTGTATCTGTGTTAGTAGGTTGTAGTTGGCATAACACCCATTACAAAGTAATGTGTCCCAGCAACCATAACCATAACAACCAAAAAGCAGCCAATCAGTGAAAGCAACAGCCAAAGCTTCATCCCACGGCAGTAGTCATAATCACAACAACAGCATGTCACAACCACGGCTGCAGCCGGTCTTAGCACAGTGAAGACAATTAGTTTAACTAGCTCTGTTAATTAACTTCACCAGTTATCTATTTAGCTGCAATTATGCAGCCCTATGGCTAACCCACTCAGGCTTTGGGCTGTTACATTATACATTAACACTATATCATAATACCAAACAAAACTCAGCCTTTCTCTATCAATCAGAGAGAGAAAACATATTGTGAAGAAATTAAAAATATTGTGAGGGACAAAGCTTAATGTGAGTTATGACAGATATTTCCCACCATTTCTGAGGATCTGCAGAATTGAATACCAAAACTTATTTTATTTTGCGTCAAAATATTTCCTTCTTGCGATGTTATTAGTTTGGTTAATGTGAGATAATTTGTTTAGTAAAGCGTTACAGATATTGATGAGCATGCAAACATGCTCAAAAACAATTGCTGAGCTGTTTTCTGCATTAAATGCGGCATTGGAAATTAATATCACTATAAAAAACAATTTGGTTAATAAAGATAAATACAATTTAGCTTTGTACTTTTGTTTTTCTTTTAATTGTACATGCATACAAAAAATGTATATTATATTTCACTTCATTTATTTGCTTGATTTGTTTATTATTTTAGGTATAAATCATATATATACACACACACACACACACATCACACATATATATATATATATATATATATATATATATATATATATATATATATATATATATATATATATATATATATATATATATATATATTACTTCTACAGTATGTAAAAATTTAAATGGCATTATTAGTTTGTGTTTGTGATAAGATTAAAAAAAAAGCTACAATTTTGCAATGTTGGAAAGAGTTGTGTGAATTATGCTGGAAACCTGTTATGATGATGATGTATCTGCCATCAAGATAATAATAATAATAATAATAATAATAATAATAATAAGAAGAAGAAGAAGAAGAAGAAGAAGAAGAAGAAGAAGAAGAAGAAGAAGAAAGTAACTGAAAACTTACATTTGAAATTGTTAATGTATATTGAATATTGAAAGTAAATCTTAAAAACCGGTTAATATTAGAACAAAATATCAGTGCCATTTGGAAAAATGTCAGTACAAGTACAAGCCTTCAGAAAGCCTTATTGGTTGAACCCTAGGGTTTTTTAGGGCAAGTAGAGACTAACCTGGGCCTTGTTGCTGGACCATCTCTGATAGATCCTGCTGGTGGATGAACAGAACCAGACCTCCAGCAGCGAACAGCAGGAGGAACCAGAGGGAACAGGGCATCCTCCTTCTCCGTCCACGCAGGGAGTCCACCACCATCTTCCACTTCATCCACAGCATGATGTGGCACAGTCAGACGCTAATGTAATAAGTTCTGGAGAAAATCAAAGGAAGTGAGAAATGGGAAGAGGAGGGGGAGAGACATAGACAAAAGTAGAGTGAGAAAGAAGCATAGTGTGTTCAGAGTTTTTCATTTCTGTATTACAAGTCAAAAATCATACAATATTGTAAATTGCAGTGGTGGAAAGTAATACATTCACTACAGTACTGTAGTCCAAATCTATTTACTTGAGTATCTCTATTTTATGCTACTTTGTAATTCTACTTAATATTGTACTTTTTACTGCATGGCATATTTATTTAATAACTTTAGTTACTTGTTACTTTTTAAAGAGTTAACAAACAAAACATATAATCGACTTCAAAAACATGACAAAGTTACAGTTTAAAGTACATCCCAATAGTATACAAAATAATTAAAATTCGCTATGCCCTAACCAAGTACACCAGTAAAATGCTATTAACACTCCAATAATATAACATACAATAGTACAACATTCCTTCATTCAGGGAAAGTTTTTTTCAGAATTATGATTATATGATCATTATGATTACTTTTACTTTGATACTTTATTTAGCCAAGGACAAATACTTTTACTTCAATGACATTTTCAAAACAGGATATTTACTTGCAATGGACCTTTTTTATTTTGCAGTCTTGCTACTTTTGCTTAAGTAAATGATTAGTATTCTTCCTCCACTGCTGGTAAATGGTATGTAAATAGCAGCTCCGAACTGATTCTAATAAATGGCTGCAGTGTCAGCTTGTAATGAAAATGATCAAAATCAGCTGTGCCTCATGTGAGATGAAGCAGAAAAAAGGAATAGTCCAATATTGTCTTGAAATGAACACAAGATAGAATCCTATCATTTTGAATTTGATTATAGTGCTTACATCAGCATTAAGTCTGGTTTTAATGTGCTCATCCACAGCACAGGCAGTTCAATTTAAGTTACAGACACACAGAAGGACAAAATAAGCCAGTGTATATTATTAATTGAAATGCAACACCGCTGTCTATTTAAGTTAGAAGGAAAAATCTATGAAGTCTGGCAAATAAAACTGTTCAGAAATTCAACATGGAAACAAGATGAGCTAACACCTAATTCCCCCAAATAAAGAAATCTGTGTTCTGTTTGTAAGGATACAGTTTGGTAAACACAATTCCAGTTGGACTGGCATGAGCGCAGACCAACTCGGGGCTCTGTTCATACAGCAGAAAGACCATGGAGCATCTGTCTTCAAATTAATATGCAAATGAATGTTGGGTGACTACTCAAGCATGTGTTGTCACTGCAGAAAATAAAATTAGCTCTCTTTTAGTGAGGTCAAGAATTTGACTTTCACATTGCACCCTGTGCCAAAACCAAGAGATATAAATAAGCTGTAAATGAGTGTCAAATAACAAATGTGACAGGTTTCATATCATGATGATCTCATGAACATACAGTGATTTCTGTCAATATTCTGGTTGTATTGTCAACTTACAGGTGATCAAATACGGAGATAATGAATTGTGGCATTAAGCACAAATATGCAGGGGAAACAGACATCCTGAGGGGATTATAACTGTGTCTCACCACATAATCATGGTAACAAATAATGACACAAAAAAACATCACAAAGTCAACATGGAGGAAAAGTAATAAAATAGATACAAATAGAGCAAACTGAGTGTGGATGTGTGTATTTGTATTTGAGTTTTAAGAGACAAGTAAAGAGAGACAGAGGGAGGATACACCTTTTGTGTTGGATTCACCACAGTTTTTTTTAAAACTGGTAATGGGGTTATTTTACTGACAAGGAACTTTGCTTTTCAGCTTTAATTAGTGCAGATAGAGCCACCGGAGAGGGTGTGCTGATGCATTACAGTCATAACATTGCTCCACCCAAAACTGGTACTGAAACTCTTTCTTTATATAATATATGATAATCTAACTTTCATGGAGGTTGCTTCAGGTTAAAGCAGTCTCTCTTATTAAATCAATACAAATGTCTTTTGAAAGAAAGAGAAGCGACTGATGCAATAGAATCTTGCATACGGCTAAAAAGTTATTAGCCATTAACTTCTAGAAAACTTGTGCCGGTGTTAAGCTGATGATACGCAGAGCAACTTTCAGAGAAATCGTGCAGGGCAACGTTGTCATCAATGGTAATGAGTAAAGATTACTACCGTAATCCCCTTCCCCCACCACTCGGCCCCGCACCGCCGCTATCCGTTGAAAACATAGTCAGACATTGCACCAGCAACATTACCTAGCAACATTGCTCAAAAAGTTGCTCAGTGTATCATCAGCCTTACTATGTTAAAAAGGCTGCCACTGTAGAATAAACACATTAAAATGAAAATGACTGACAAGACAGTGAAACCCACATCAAAGTGAACAACATCACTACTGGCTTTTGTGGGGATTAAACTGGTCATGGAGGTGTCAAACCATTAGGCCACCCTGAAACCGTTTTATTCATCTTTTTACAGACAACATTTCATTTCCATATGAATAGTCTTTAGGTTATTCTGAAGGGAAAGCATACAGGCAATGATACACACCGTATATAACATGTCATTAACAGGTGCGAGAATGGATCACATTGCATAAGCATGATTATCTATAAATTTGATGCAGACTAGAGAAGGGAAATGCATTTTTTCTCTCTTCACACTGTGATGACTAAAGTCCATTCCAGTGGACGGGCATGTTTATCATTTTAGTTCAGTATAATTACATTTACATTACATTTGCTTTTATCCAAAGCGACTTACAATTGTTATAAATGTCAACAACAACTAGGGATTAAGTGTCTTGCTCAGGGACACGCTGAACACCCTGATGGATGTGTCACAGTGCGAATCTAATGCGCCATTGATACTTCTGTAATAGTCATTACAGAGCCCTGCAAAATGAAAGTAGTTTAAAAAAAGGTTAAACAACAATTATGCACATATTGTACATGTTAAATAAAGGTTTCTGATGTAATGGTGGACAACCCAATCTCACTCCCAAGTCGTCACATATGGAGGTGTTGAAAGGTCAAAGTAAGTCAACTTTGATCGTTTTTAGTTAAGTTACGTAAGTAACGTACCTCAACTTACGTAACTTTCGTGTAAGAAACATAGGTATTTTAACCCAAACCATGATGTTTTCCAAACCTAACTTAGTAGTATTGGGGCTTAAACCTAACCAAATTTTGATGTTTCACAATGTTAGCGACATGTTTTACAATGTTAAACAATAGTTTTATTTTAAAGGCTAACTGGACGTTTTTTTATTATTACTAACTAGACCCAAGAGCCCTACCTGTGCAAAAATGACGGGGTACACAGGCTGTTAAAAAGCAATGCTAATGGGTCTTGACCAAGAGTCCATATGTGACAAGTTGGGAGTGAGATAGTGTTGTAATGATATTAGTACATATGATCATGTTCATTGTTGTTGCATAATGAATATATGTCACCCTCTGTGCTCAGTGGAATTAATAATTGTTTTATACAGACTGACGAGCTACTTCACATTTTCTACTCTTTCTCTTATCTGCACGGCCTGAGCAACAGCTAGGACAACACTGATGGTATTTTTATCCTGTGCATACACTACTTTTAAAAAAGCTTTTGGTCAGTACACATGCACTAATATCCATTGCATTAAAGTCATATTACTCATTAGGGTCTAATTCCAGTGTTCTTTACTGGGATTATAGGGACTTTGGTCATTGAGCTGGTACACAGCCAGTGGCTGTTGTATCACTATCTTGTTCATAGTGTCACCATACAACAACATCTCTGGTACTACAGAACTACATTGGTTTGTACATAAACAACAAACAAGAACTATATAGTGGGCTGAAACTAGAAAATTTTATTTTAACTGAATCATTGGTGAAGTTCATCTTAGTTTCTCTTTGACTGCACATAAAGACTGAAGGTGACTCAGTTCTTCTCCAACACATCATAAAATCATTTAATGCAAGATGGGAAGCTGAATCTTTCAAAGATGCTGTCCTTTCATTCTGTTTTCTCAACAGAGTTTGACCTTTTACATCCCAGTGTCATTCAGACTGACAGTACAAAACCACAGAATGTAACCTTATCACAGCAAATCATTTCAGATTTTCACTTCCATTTCCACTTTTTATTCAGGTCTCACCCCACAGTTTCATCCCCTTAGTTTCATAAAAAATATTGAGGTCAGGTAAACACTTGTGTGTTGTTTCTGGCTATTGGAGATATTTTTGAAAGTGCACAAACTAGCGTTCTGATGTATCCCAGCCCGGTGCAAGGAATGGCAATGTAGCATAGAGTCAGCAAAGTGTGAACCACATGCATTCATGTCAGTGTTGATTTACGTGATTTGAAAAGAGTGTCCTTGTTTTCTTTGCCTGAAGCAAGCAGTTGGTTTCAGCAGGTCACTTTATACTGTTGAACTAAGATGGTATCACACAAGCCTCCTTACTGTGAGAATGCTGAAGACATTTCAGTTTTTGTTGTCTACTTCCACTTTTCTCAAAATTAGTGCCCAAAGTTTTATGAGTGAAGAACCTTTAGACATACTAATTATGTTGTACACATGTTGACAACATTACACTTTACAGTGAGGGTGAGACAGAAGTTGCAGTGGACATAACTATAAAGCAGGGTAGCACTGAAAAAGAGCATGCATTCTTAGTCACCTTCATCTGAAATAATAAAACAAAAGGTAAAAATAAAATCACTGCAACTGCCACAACTTGACACAAACACCTCATTATGATCAAACAACACTTCGTTTTAAAGACACTGCCTTTGTACTCTACTTCCAAACATATGTTTATGCCAAGAAATGACATAACATGTCCCATTTTATGCAGAAAAAGAATCATTCTGTGTCAGTGGTAATGGAGATGGTTGTGTTTGATGTTTGTGTATAATACACATCAAAGAATTGTGTTTTTTGGTTTCAAGCAAATGAAAATTGTGCCAATAAAGCAGCTGTGCTGTTTATACACTAGTAAGATACTAGGCAAAGTAACAATTTCTGATGAAAAGAAAAGTTTTATTCTGAAATGAAACATCTTCCATTTCCCTTACAAAATGACTGAAGTGTTGTTTTAAATGGTACTTTGAAAATGATATCCTTAATTGAACACTGATATTTTCAAACTTTTGCTCACACTAACTGATAAAATGGACAAGTGTTTGTGTTCTGCAGCAGCACCATGCTCTGCTGAACAATCAGTTTAAAGTATCTAAGAACTGAACTAAGTCTGTGTTTTTAAGGTAAGGGCAGCTTGATGCTTTATTTTTCACTCCACAGTGGTAATAGTGAAGAGAAACTGTATGAACTGTGTGATTGTGACATTTCTGGATCCTCTCTGGGTCAGTCCTCAACTCGGACAGAGTGGACCTTAAAGGTAACTGTCAGCTACTGTTCCTCCCCTCAGCTGGGTGAAGGTTGAGGTGAGCTGGCTTTTCCCAGATTAGAAACTGGGCCACCCTGGATTCAGGCACTGAGACCCATTCACCTTTTCTGCTCCTTCAAACTTTCAAGCCTCACACCTTGGTGTGGGCTGGCTGGTGATGTGGTTAAAGGATCATTTCAGTATTTTTAAACCTGGGCCCTATTTTCACATATTTTGGTGAAAGTGCTTCTTTTTTCCACAGACAGGCTCAGAGTGTTATAACAGGTGTCTAACAACATCATGGAAAGGATCCCTATAAGTGACTCCCAGTGACACCATTTGTTTTTAACAAGAAACAGAAGTCTCACTCAAGGACAATTCTTGAATTTTGAAATCTCGAGAGAGGCGAGTTGGCAGGAAGACAACAGTGGAAAAGTGAATCAGAGTTAGAGAAGTTTGTTAAGTTGGAGTAACATTAGGAAATAATGTCTTGCTAGCAGTTCTTCTGTGTACACAACAAACTCCTCTCCCTCTTTCCACCAGCCATCTACTGCAGAAACCTACTTACTTATACCTACTTGTCATTTCTACACCAAAATATGAGAAAATAGAGCCCAAGTTTAAAAATGATCCTTAAACCACACCATCCAGCCCAGTAACCAATAACAGACCTAACAGAGTGATGCTTGCGCACAGTTTGCATACATGATAGTTACGTGTATGCAAGTGTAATAGCAGAGAGTGCTGTAATTATCAGGCTTTGCCCTCTATGAAGAATGTTAGAGGGTCTAACCTTGTAAAATGTTAGTGCACTGCTCTGCAGTGGAGCCTGTTCCCGAGCTTTGCCTCCGTTCACAATGTGTAACCTTCATTGCTTCGTTCCTTCAAAATTTGCATCAGATGCATGTTGCCTTTGGCTAAGGAGATACAGTGGTTCATTGCCACTAATCAGAAGGTCAGTGGTCCAATCCCCAGCTTCACCTTCAGTCTGCCTTTTGAAGAGTCCTTGGGCAAGATACTGATCCCCAAATTGCTCCTGATGGCTGTGCTGTCAGTATGTAAGTGTGTGAATGTGCCACTGCCATCAGTGTATGAATGTGACATGTAGTGTAAAGCGCTTTGAGTGGTCAGAAGACTAGAAAGGCACTATGTAAGTATGAATCAAACACTGCATGTGGGCTGAATGCCTCACAAGACGCACTGGCAAAGAAAGCAAACAAAATTGATTTTCATGATCTCACTACATATTCTAATCACGTGTATTTCAGAAGGCCTAGAAATGTTCTGGGAACAGTTTCTTTAATACCATTATTGTCTAGACCCTCTAGTGGGTCAGTGAAAGTGAACAGTGATTGCTGGAAGCTGTTGCCAGGCCTGTTTCATAAATTAACAATTAAGTGCAAGGGAATTTGATGAGGGGAGAACAGGAGCTGCAGTAGGATCATGGTCAAAGCATTGCTAATTATCATTTATGACAGCCGTTGATCTCTGAGATGAATTAATGCATTTTACCTTAGCAGTCAGTGCAGGAGATCAGCCATCAACCCTGCTAGCTATCTCCCACTGGCACTTACTGATAGAAAATGTCTATAGAAATATATTTTAAAAAGGGTTCCTCTTCTCAGCAGCATGACGGTAATGTATACATGCAAACAATACCCTGACAACATTTTTTATGTAAATGTAAGGCAAAAAAGAGCCAGTAAACTGAAATGATGAATTCTTAATTCATGATCATGATTAATGTTACAACAAACTACAGAACCGTGAAGCGTTTGTGCACAAATTTTGAAACTCACATGCTGAGATGAAAGTGGTCGTATTTTGATTTGCCATTTATTTGAAATATTCATTTGGAAATAGTCAGCTGCACTGGAAAATAGGCAATAAAACCAGTACTTACACATGTAAAATTGATACATAAAGCAACACTTTCAACACCTTTTCTGTGAATGAGAGACCAATCAATGCCCACTCATCGACTGTGTGGGCATCTGGTTTTCACTTTCTGAATTTTTAACCACAATTATATCTAAAACACACCTCTGTTTTCTGGTGGTGGTGGGGGTATTTATGTCCATACCGAACCACAGCTGTTCCTTTGGATCCATTCCCAATAGCCCCCTGATGTTTGGAGTAAAGCCAAATGAATAAATAGCCACGAGTCAAATAGCATTATGTAATGTACCTTCCTACAATACAGTAACTGCTACCAAAGTACTTTCACTCCAAAAACATCTCCCAACTCCCTCACAAATGTGAATGCTGTGTGACGGTGACCTAGCAAATCGGCCTGAGGATAGCTACCAGCTCAGGTAGAGCAGGTGATGACAGCTCCAACACAATCGGACATGCTCAAATACAACACATCCTCGCCATATCGTGTCAGCCCAATAACTGCCACAGGGCACTGCTGTGCTCCACTACACACCTTTCAGATTAGTTTCTGTTTATACTTAGGGCCTCACAACAGCTCAATGACCAGCACATAGAGCAGATAAATTACATGCAAGCACATGTGATAGAACAAAAAGGACCTCCAGTCCTTTTTCATGAGATCTTTGTTTAAAAAGAATCTCATAGCTTGTTTTTCTGGTGGTTTCTATCAGATTATAAAAATAATAATATTCTGGTTTGATTGGCCAATACACATAGGGTCAAAGCAACTGCTCATTTTCTCTGCCAGCAACACACCTGACCCTGATACACCAGACAAATGGCTCATTTGGCAAATGGTTAGACTGTATTGTCTAACGTTTTCATTCCCATTTAAAACTCATTCAAGTATACTTAATTGGCTCTTCTTAGTAATGGTGCACTGAAACTTACCCACAACTCACAGCTAATTAAACTCTATGTGCAGAATGTTGCCTTATCTTCTATGAACAGAATAATCAGGTGAAATCGGCCAAAATCTACAGTACGCATCTACTAATAAATGCACTTCAAACACGAAAGGAAGAAGTAGATGGAAGGGAGGAGACAGGCCGAGAAACTTCTATGCTTAGACATACTGAGAGACAGATGGTGCAATGTTAGTGCAACTCGGTATCGAGGTATACTTAATATTTTCTGCCTTTCGCCTGTCAAAGGAGGAGCAAGTAATCAAGAGGAAGTTTGGATTTAAGGAATCTAACACAGATATTTGGAGTGGGTAACTCAATTAAAATAAGTTCACAGTTCTCTGAATTTCTCAAAAATAATCAAAAATGGTTGTCGTGAACACAATGGATCACTGTTCTTTTCTGTACATACAGTACACGACAAAACAGTAAGCAATTTGCATCAGCAAGACACAGGTGGAATAATTTTCTCATTTGTACTACAGGGGAAGAAGAGCGTTTGAAGAAATATTTGGTTAGATTTTTTTGAGAACTTCATGGCTTATGGAAATGCAAAAAAAACCTTTAAATGCATGCTGCATGACCACACAGTGTATCTGTATTCAGTTCTTGAGCAAGTAGTAGATTGATTAAAGGGATCTCCTGGACACCTGCCTACTGCTCATAGTGAGAAGCACACAAGAAATAAATATATACAATGAATATACAAAACATATACACTCTGTTGTTAGTAGCGCATTAAGGATAGCAAAATTACACGATATTATGGCCTTGATTCAATGCCTTAAAGAGGTCCAACAACAAATCATATTAATCTAGGAATTTAAGTTGGATTAGCTGCTTTAGCTAAATGCCTAAAATGTAAATATAAAGCACACATTGGCTGACGAAACTGATCCTCAGTCAGCAGCTGAAGGCAGTGTGTGTGTGTGTGTGTGTGTGTGTGTGTGTGTGTGTCGTTAAAATTTGTGACGGTAACATAGCCATAAAGCAAATGTCAGCATAAAATGAGATAAAGCTAAATGTTGCCATAACTGCAGTTATCACCGATGTACACAGTAAAATGTGCCAAAAGATGGGAAGCATTCCTATGGAAACCAAGTATTCATGTTAAATGATGTTTTGATATATCACTAGGCCCTGCAGTAGCAATGAGACTGTGCCTTCTTTTGTATTGTCACCTTGTCCTAATTTCTTCACCACACTTACTGGATGCACATAAGAAACACATTAAACCTCGGCCTTTTGTAGAAAGGACCTTTTGCTTATTCAAGTATCTGCTAAACCTTGACCTGCTCAGGATTTCTTGCCTCAAGCTCTATGTACCTACCCAAGTCTGCCGCACGGGTAAACACTCAACATACAAATCAATAGTGCTGAATCTGCTGATCGCATTCATTTTTTCCTCAGCTATTTTTTAATTGTCAAAGGGTTTTGCAGGTTGCCAGGAGGGAGGTCATACCACATGCTTCAAATCTACTAGACGCTTGCTTGCCATGTTAATTCTGTGGAAGCTTGTTGGTGTAGTTTTTATGAGATTTCTGATTGTTTGATTTCAGTGCAGTACAATGAAAATTTGAATGATGAAATTATTGGCTCTTGTGATTGTTGTCCACTGAAGGAAAACAACTCTAACTAATTAACCATTTGAAATAACTAATTTAAAACAGACATTACATTAGCCTCCCACCCATTTAACCAATTTTGGAATTAATTACATGCAAGTATGTCTAGCCGGAAAGGATCAAATGCAAAGTGCCTATATCCTGTTTGGTAAGAACAGTAATCAAAAAATGTAAATGTCACCATTGGTAGTGAGACAGCACACTGGCTATGTATAATCCTGCTAATACAGAGGCATCTGCGAAGCTGTTCTCTTTGGTTCTGTCCTTCAGCTCTCAATGAAATTGAAATTGTTCCACTGTACCACATAATGCTAATTAGAACTCAGTTAAATTGAAAGCTGGATTTGCATCACAGATGTGTTCAATGAGCATTTGATTAATGTGTACAAATCATGCTATGGAGGGACACTACAGAGACAGATCATAAAACTCAAATGAATTTCCCTTTTTGAATTCCTTTCAAGTTTATCTCTAATTCATGTCTGAGCACAATGGGACTTGAATATTACATTGAACACATGCTTGTGTCCTTCATTAAGAAAATATAGGGGGCCGAATCCACACCTAATTACCGAACAAAGCTAAGAACACAGTCCTTTGAGGTTCTTGTTTTTGTTGGTTTTGTTTTGTTGTTTGATGTTGTAACATATTTTGTCTGTTAAGCAGTTATGTAAGATATATTAAATGACCATCATTTGGTGTTGTGACTTAAAAAAGATAGAAGTGTGATCTAAAGATTCCTGTTTGGGTCTGGTTGGCTGAAATTTTATGAACAGTCGCACCATAATACAAGTACTGTATGTGCTTTGGTTCGCGTGACATAAATGTCATCATCTGCCAATGGAGCCCTAGCAGACATCCACGTGCAGCCCTCTTTGTGCATAGCAAAGCTTGCTGACTGCACATGCACCAGACAACAAAATGGATGCTTGTTCTGAAGGAAGGTGAACGTGCAGATCCGCCGTTTTGTCTTTGAAAGAATACATGTAGAAATAATATGAAATGCTGGCATGAGTTTGCCATTTTAAGCTTGTGCAGTTTTCTCAAACCCTCATATGGACAAACCTTCCAGAAAAATAGTTAAAGAAGGACAAGCATATGAAAGTCCATAGATCTCAGATTCAAACCATGCTGGCAATATTGTTCCTCCTTCTGCTCTGAAATTAATATGATGCACTGTACATTGCAGCAGCCGCTTTGTAGGCTCCTTTGCAGTGATCAGGGTTGGCAGTTCCAATGATCATAATCAACTGAATAAAGTGGAATATATACTACACAACTGGCAAAGGGCCATGTGCACGGTACGCTCAAGCATCACTGAGACAGACAGGAACCCTAAGGTCCCCTGGGGGTTGGCTGGTTTAAAGGGGCATTAAGAGTGGTTTTAAAATTCCTCCCACCAATAATTCATGAGGTCGCTGACGACTAACCTTAATGTTTTGCCTATAATGTAAATTATTGTGTGTTATTTTAACAAATATATTCAATACACATTACATTCTCATTGAGTTTTAAAATCTAGTGAATGATCTAGTGAATGTGCAATGTGATGTGGTTAACTGGCCTTACAAAAAACAGGAATCGTTTCAGATATTAATGCAGGATAGATATAGAGCAGCCTCAACAGAGATGCATAGATGACGTGATTGGAAACACCCCAACACTTACATTCGTTGATATGTTTATATAATTATATTTTTTGATGCCAGTTGTTTTTAGTGCTCAGATTCACAACTAATGTGGAAATAAATAAATTCACATACCTGGTGGGAGGTTTCATGGGCACAAGGTTTCAGGGTTTCAGTGCTACCAGAGCATGACCCACTTCCTATTGTGAACCACAGGCTGAGAAAAGCTCTATACTAGTGGTTGGCAATAGGCGGCCCACGGGCCACAACTGGCCCACCAGTAATGATATCTGGCAGATTGCTTTCATAGCAGAAAAATAAAAAATAAATAGACCTAAGTTGATAGCGGCTAGTGCCGAAATAGATCTCAGTCATGACAGCTATGGTTACTCACATAATCACTTCCTCTTAAGTGACTGTGCCTCCAAAATAAAAGCGCAAAAATGTTTTTTGTAGCACTGCTGTGTGTTGAGTTTATTAGGAGATTTTTACCTCGTTTTACTTTAGTTCTGAAGGACATTCAAAAGAGTCTCTGGCTTGCTTGACGCACCTCTGAAAAAGGCTTCAGTAAATGTGTGATTGTATTCCCCTGAATTTCCTCAGGGAAATGAAAATAAGTTCCATAGGTTTATGAATACTGACCAAATACCGGGAAGCGCACACACACTGCAGAACATGCTTTATTTGAGCTTGTGCCACAGTGTCCTTACAATCAATTTGTTTAACAAGGGAGGGGGGAAAAAATCCACCGTACGTTGGGATCAATCATACAACCCTCCCAAATGTACACATGAATGCTTAAGGATTTAAAATAATTTGACTAGCCTATGTTCTGGCCCGCCATGTAAGGCTTGAAAATAAATCTGGGCCGATGCCAGACTGTTTTACCGACCCCTGCTCTATACCCTTTGTACAATGTGAAAGGTGTATGTTGACAATGTCTGTCAATATCGCTCAGTGCGCACTGCACATCACGGATGGATGCTCCAGACCCGAGAGAGCGCCTCTGTAAGACTGAAGCAACACAACAATGTGTTATTCTCAAGCTACTATCTGTTCAAATAATTCAATTGACACAGATTTAGAAAAAAAAGAGATGGAAAGACAGAGGAACCACTTGGTGAAAAAAAGGACTTGTGAAATGTAGTTCTAACTAGGTGTAATGTGTTTTGGTGTTGTCTGTGGTGCACTCACTTGAGAGTCAACTGCCAAGCACCATTTTATTCACTATGCTGTCTGTCAAATCAAACCGGGAAGACAAACAAAAAGTAAACGTGGCCAGTGTCAAAAGGATTATGTGAATTTGAAAGATACTTCCAAAATGGCTGCTGATCATCAGCCAGCTGTCTTGGGAGTCTAGGTACCCACCCCACACAGCAAATCACAAGAACTCAGAACAGTCCAAATAGGATAAAGCATAAAAAAACACCTATATGCTGTTTGAACCTTGTAATAAAAGATGCATGAGTGTAGAACAGAATGTGAGTTTCTGTCACTGAGGGTCCAGCAGTACTGAAGAGAGGCTGCTCATGGAAACAATGTAACACGTTTCACAAACTACAGATATCGATCTCTGGTATCTGTACAGTGGTTGAATTTGGAAAAAAAACAATATATCATACCAGTTACAGTGTCAAATACAAATTCTCTGGGTGGTAGGCTAAGTCATGTATAAAGGATATTCATCACATCAGCCCCCTATTCCTATGGAGAAATAAATTTGTCTCGCTGCAGAAAAAAGAATCATTGTGTCTCTATGCTACTGATGCTAACACATGCAAGCAACTAAAGCAGCATTAATACATATTGACATACTTGGTGCAGGAGCTCTCATGTTTGGGGCTAGAATGTCACCCTGGATCTATGCATCCAGTTTCCTGACATTCATTGTAAATAAACCAGCAGTGACCTTTCTTCACATTTGCTCAGACACTATATGGAGCGTGGAGGTACAGCATAAATGCAGATTAGGATGACCGGAGGACATGTGTTACAGAATCAATACTCGTCTAAACTTCAGAGTAAGAGAGAGAAAAAAAAATGCATACAGACAACTATATAATTGTTGTCATTTCTTTCTTCAGTCATGGGATTATTATGATTACAATCCATTCTTGGCTGATGCAATCCTGGATGCTGAGATACTGTTTGATTTTGTGATCAATGTCAGTGCAGTTATTCTTTTGTCAGGAAACTGATTAAAATACTCAATTGAAATTACAACTCCAAAATGGATATTTTGGATTTTATTTTCATTCATATTAGTTTTGAATCCTAACATGTCTCAAAACAAGATAAAAGGTCTTGAAAAAGAATTACTAATATACAAGTTGCACATAAAAAGGCTTGAATGGTGTTTACATTTTGCCATAGACACTCTTTTTAGAGCATCATTTGATGAGACACAGTCCAAACATGCAACAAATGTAAATGACATTTACAATTTGGTATTACCAAATACCTTCCTTCCTCTTGTGCTGTTTGCATTGCTCATTGTAGACCATAGGCTTGGGTCAGTGTAATTCTTTTTTTCACCAATTTTGAAAGTGGAAATGGGAAAAGTAGAAGTTTGGCAAAGTCCTTTTTGATATTTTAAAGTTGTTCGGTTTCATATTGTATTTTATCTTGTATTTTGTAGACCATGGTGAATCTGTTAGAAATGCAAGTGTAATACATTTCTCTCCTGTGAAAGTGTATGGTCACTGCAGGACACATAACACACAAAAATGTATGTTTTGAAAGCAGATTTCAAAAGATTCTTCGCCCAGGAGAGCATCATGACCCAGGACAGCCTGAGCATTTTAGGGGAAATGCACTTTAAAAGTAAATTATTTTTATGGTATTCTATATCTGACGGCTCACAGTGATGATCAGTCAGATGCATGGTAAAGGATGCAACAAGGATTCTAGGCTGATTTTGAACTAAAGGTGCTTCATATTTACATTGCACAAGCCTGAGCGAAAGGACAGAGACAATACAAAATATCTTTACTTTCACCCCTCTCAGTCTTTAATGAACCTCACATTCAGCAATTGCCTACTGATTAAACATTATGATTTGGTATTGTCATACCAGTCTATAGTCAGTTACACTCAGCGATTCCTTAAATAAAATACCTGGATATTTTAAGTGGAGACTGTCACAACATCTTTATTAATAATGTAACTGCAACACTACAAAGGCAAAAATTAATTCATTACAGCTTTAGATTGAATCAGACAGAAGGTTTATTCACTGCGATAAGATGCTTAGTCTGTCAGGCCAAGGCTTGCACATCTCTAGAAAGGATAGACACCAAAAAATATGAATCATATGCATGCATAAATATAATGTCACTAACTATACCCACTTAAACGAATAAATACACAATTCCCTCTATCCTCTTCGGTTAGATAGGCATGAAAATGGAAACAATGGGTACCAATCCTACAAGAATTACATTTTGCATATGTTGAATCTGGTCCACAATGAATACATTTGATAATGTTTATTTCACAATTGCTATCAAATTTGATTCAGATGAACACGAGAAGTCCAGGGTTCATGGGATATGGGGAAAGGAAAGTTGGCATTTCTTTTAAAAAAATCTCTGGACTGTAGCCAATTTTACTGCCCATTACCCTGAGTTCCTCCTCTCCGGCAGATTTTGAAAAGGAAGAAAAGTATTTTTTGTGTAATTTGTCAGAAAGGTCTCAGGCTAGTAAAAAGTTGCTCATTGCCCCTAAAAGGATTGAAATGGTGAATGCGGAAAGGATACAGAGTGCTGCGTAATATATTGTGTGCTCTCATGTTCCTAATTTTTGTCATACAGGGTGTGAGGCTCACACCACTTTCTGATTTATATTCTGTACATTTTTGTTCTTAAGCTTGAGAACTGCTATATAAATGAAATTATAAAAAGGTCTAACATTTAATGCTTAATATTTTACTAGAAAATATGAATATCCACAAATGAATTTGATTGACGATTCTACAATATGTCAAATAGAAATGTTTTTTTATTGTCAGTGGGAAGCTGAATAAACCAATGAGGGAAAATTAATACATTTTCTAATTCACTGTCTTGCCTTTTTTTATCTTGTACCTGGTCAGAGTTTTTGATGTGTGTCCTTACTCCAAGGAACCCATACTGACAGACTCTTCTTAAGATTTAAAACAAACTAATTATTCCTATTACTGAATTGTCCTGACTGGTCTTCTTAAAGTGGGCTTGAGCACTATAAAGTGGTAGCAGCTACTGGTAGCAAGAACGAAGCCTCTCACTGGACAGTAGTGGCAACCCTGCTGTCTCTGGCCTTTTATTCAAGGTCAGACTCAACACAAACAAGCTTGTCAACAGCAAGGTTACAGCGAGTCACAGCGATTTCAGCCTCCACAAGCTGAAAGCCACAACTGCAGGTACTTTGCACATCTGTGAATTTAGAACACCATCAAATTCTTGCCTGTTTGTTTTGCACTATGCTCAGGGTAGTGAGTGGCTCACTTCTCAAGTTGTGTTCACTTAAATCTGTTTGCAATTGTGACACTGACAACTACACTGCTCAAAAATCAGTGCTATTTCGAAGTCTGCTGCACTGGAACAATTCATTAGCGTACACTGTGTTTATACTCAGTTTCATGTCAATTTCGCTGTCATACAGCCCTGTTGATGGTTTGCTCTACAATGAGAGTGTCAATCCTGTATTGTCTGTTTTTCTTGTGATGTCGCCAACTATTAACTATGCTAAATTACAGCTGCTTCCCCTGTGTTAAGTGTGTAACCATAGATTCTTGTTCTTTAGAGGTCTTTATGTTTCTTCATGTTTTAACAAGACTTAGAGTCTACAGCCACACAAGCAGCTTTTTGAGACTGTATGGTTTAGGTCTAGCTACCAAAGTTTTACTACTTTTGTGGCTCAGACCAAATTGCTTCAATACTAATGAGTTTTAAAAAATACCATGACTAGACAATCTATCTACAATCAATCTTTTAATGATACCCACCCCTTGTATGGATACAGTAATGCTTTGGGCTAAATGCTAACATCTGTGTATGATAACATGGCCACACTGATGCCAACATGCTGATGCTACGAAGTGTATTGTTAAGCATGTTTACTATCATAGTTAACAAATTAGTTAGCTAACATTTGCTAATTCTCTCAAAACATGTACAACTGATGGGAATGTTATTTGTTGCTTCATGGAAAGTTAAGTGGTCACGAAAGTGATCACAATTCATGCTGTTGGGAACCTGAATTCATAGCAGTCCATCAAGTTGTTCATGAGACATTGCACTACATACAACAAATATCATTGTCATTGTGGCACTAGAGGAAAAGTCAGGGAATCTCCAAAGTTATTACAATACATTGTCTGGGAACCATGAATGCTGAGATATTTCACGGGATAAGTGAAAACTTTGACCTGCTGGTGGTGCTAGTGAAAAAGTCAGGGAATTACCAGAGTCATTAAATTTCACCCTCTGGCCACCATAGCAATCTGTACCAAATTTCATGGCAGTCCATCCAATAATCCATCAAAAATGTCATCCTCAACAAAGCACCAGACAGACCGTCTTGGCTCTTCCTCAAGCCAAGGAGCTAGACAGAGGAGATACAGGTCCAAATCAAATTATTTTGCTGAACAGAGGTAACAACAGTGCAACACCAGCAGTGACATCACAGACAACGCCTCTGACTCAAGACACGATTCATTCATTCACTCTGAAAAAATGCAGCAAAACGTAGGACTTACAAAACCTCAAGACACAGTCACTACTTTGGCAACAAATTCCCAAAAGCTTAAAAACGGAAGCGGAAATGGGATATTTAAACCTTTTGTAAAAATTGATTGAATCCAGAAATACTTAATCAGGTTTTCTTGTGTGCTGTTCCCAGCATGAAATGGTTCAAGGTCAACCTCAAACCAAAAACGAGTTCAGCCCACAAAATTAAAATCCTCCAGGTGTGTCCGTTAACTTGAGACACACACAGCTACTTTTTAAAAGGACAGTTGTTATTTTTCCAGCCACTCTACAGTCCATGAAAAAGGGACCCAGTTGACATGAACAACTCAAAGCCAGCTGGGATTACTTTAGGTTTGATTAATGAACATTAATATGCTCAGCGGAAAGAGCAGAGGATAAATCAGCCTGATTATACCTCTGTAAATAGGTCCCATATTTTACTGTAAATCACAGGATAAGTGAACATTATTGAACTCTCTGCCTTGTAGATGACAGACGTAGTATAATTGTTCAATGTACCAGCACTACATCAATCATCGATACAATCAATATTATAGTGTGAAATGAATTGCAGCATGTTCTCTGATGTTAACACAGACGAAATTTTAAGATTTTATGTATGGTTGACTTTACCTTATACCATTTTCTCTGGTATTAAACATAGATAAAGATAAATATGTGACATTTAACACAGATGTAATACAGTTAGAGCAGGAGTCTCTCCAAAAACTGATCAGTGATTTGAGGGAAAACGAGGTGAAGACACACACCTGTCTGCATGAATGTAGCAGAGGTGGAGCAGGTGAACAGTTTCAGGTCCCTGGGATTCAACATTGCAGAGAACCCGTCTTTTCACATCTCCATGCTGGTGAACTCAGAGCTGTCTATATTTCTTAAGGAAACTTAAGAAGGCTAAATTTCTGCCAAGTTATTGTAATTTTTATGACTTTTTGCAACCACCCTAGCCACAGCCTGTTCACCCTGCTGCAGTCTGGCAAGAGATGCAGAAGTATCTGCTGTCGCACCACCAGTGCAGCTTTTCCCCCCAGGCCATGACACTCTTAAATTCTAACTCAATTCTTAGCACTGCTCCATGAAATATAGTTTATTTCTGTTTACCTTTTTATATGATTGTTGTATTGGCTGTTTATTGTCTGCTATGCAACAGGAGGGAGGAAACAGATTTCTTCTTAATAATTATAATACTTAATCATTTAGCTGACACTTTTATTCAAAATAAACTTACAATTGCTACGTCTGTCAGAGGTTGGATGCCTCTGAAGCAACTAGTCATTAAGTGTCTTGTAAGTTGTTTGTAAGTTGTTCCTCAAATGTAAGTCGCTTTGGATAAAAGCGTCTGCCAAATGAGTAAATGTAAATGTAATGTAAATGTCTTGCTTAGGGACACATTGGTCGATGTCACGGTTAGAATCAAAAGATTTGGAGTCTCCTGTTATGCTATACTGATGTATATATATGGCTGTACTTCGTTAAAGGCGCAGCAGCACACCAACGGGGAACTGCACTCTGCTGGCGCAGCGTCAGGCTTCGCTGCCTCAGCTGTCTGGGCTGGACCCACAGCTGGACTAAGGTGACATGCGGCAGCACAACAAGATGCTGTACTCAGTTGGTACAATGGGTCCCAGTATAGGCAACGGACTGCTACAATTGCTGCACGGCTTGGAGGATGTCCCTAGTTGAATTATTGCTACATTTACAAGTGCTTATGTTAACTAGCATCATCGCATATATTTCATAGTAGTGGCATCCTTCTTGTTACTCACACCCTTGCTCTTGTCTTCTGCATTAGGCCTGTTTCATTAATTTGGAAAAAATGATAAAATATGCATGGCAATATAATACATATAAAAATATGTAGTTTTTAAGAAATTTTGTAAACTATTGTTTTATTGCTTCAGTTTTCATTGAACATATGAAAGTAGAGATAAGTAGCCAGCTGTTTAAGTTAATGTGATGCCAAGGGTTGGTTTTCCTCTTGTGCTCCCCAATTTTTTGAGTCACCAGATACCAATAATGCTAATATGCTGATGCTAATAAAATATAATACCAGATTTACAGTATACATGTAGATATCGCATCCGGCTTGTGAGATGTGTGTCTGCCGCCACCATATTGTAGGATGGTTCTGGCCAGTTCAAATCAAGACTAACCGCTTTTGAATGTTCTAATATAATAACTAGCAAACAATAAGTAGCCTACTCCTTCTTTTAATCTGAAATAATGTTAAGTTAAGTACTTCTTTTAGGTAAAGAAAAGGAATCAACATTTAATTAGAGTAATTTATCAATAAGATGCTGAAAATGATAGCAGTCTTTGTTGTCAATCAGCTCTTTCTCTGTGTTATTGTGTTAACTATGTTAGTCCTAAATTAAATGTAGGAAAAGTCAATTAAGTCAATTAATTTACATATCATAACTTATGTGGTTGAATTGTAGCTAGAAAAGGAGCTTGCCTCACCCTGCTGTTACAGTGCAAACCAACAATAAATTCTGTTTCTAGATGTGACATCTGCGGCTTGTGCAAACAACTTATTATCAAGTATAAATACACAACCACCATCCTCGGTTTTCTCTTACTAGAATAAACCTGAAAATAGAAAAAAAAGCAGACAATTATATTACTATGGAAACCATAGTGTCTACAATAAGGATTATTAGGGTACATAACAGTCACAAAACAGCATAACAAAGCATCACCAAGGCAGCCAATACAGAGATAATAGGCAACATAAACCAACCTCTGTAGTCTGACTGTGCTCCTTAAATTCAAAAAGATGTGCAATAAATCAGTGACCAATTAAGGTAGATGTAACCTATGCCAAGGTACACTGTCAATTTTTACTATAACCCATAATGACTTCATCTTCACTTTTATTGCATTGTTGTGCATTTTGTATTGGTACTGACTTTGCCGGTGAACACTGACATTTAGCAAATGGAGAGTGGTATCCTTTCGGACATGCGGCTCTGCTGTACTGCAGCCACAAACAAACCAGAAGCATCTTCTCTGCTGCAGCTGCTGATCTGGTGACTATTTTAGGCTCCATTCTTTCACAGTTCATCAAGTATTTTGCCTTTAGTCTGTTACGAAGTATAATAACTGAAATTAATCGGCTGAAAATATGTTTGGCCTTATACTTCAAAAGACCAAATAAATTTTACCGAACAATTACACTGACATGTCAGCAGTGTGGAAGCATTTTAAGGTGTCTGAGAAAGATGAAAAAATGGCCGTTTGCAGACACTGTTCTGCTGAATTGTCTCCTAGCACATCAACTCCGTCTGTGGCTGACTTCTTAGAAAAGGCAACAAACGGTCTGACCCGCTTTGAGTGTTTCTGTCACTCATTTGTGAGAAGGCGATTAAGCTAGTCGCACCTAAATCTGGAGTGCACACATATTCAGGCCTTTATGGTAAATCCACTGAAATGGACCTGTGCGAGCTGACCGGAGCTGACACGCAGGTTAGCGACTTTATACTGTCATTTTCTCTCTTTACAAAGACAAGTGTTGCATGCAGTATGAGAGTCCTACCTAAAGAGAGGCTGTGAAGTCCTCATGTTACGCAATACAAGTACCACATACAACATTGTTTATCAAACTGGGTAGAACTGGATGAATTTAGCCTTCTCGGGCCTCGGACCCACCCAACATGATCTCTCCAAATCATGTGGGAAACACTGAGTAAAAAGCTCATTTTGACTATTTATTTTATGCAATTTTTAAAAAAAAGCCAAAATAAATGGAAAAAAATGCAAAAATCCTTGTTTGGTATTTGGGAAAGTTTTTCATTATAATCGGCTTCGGCCAAGAACTTTCATTTTGTTGCAGAGTAATTTTAAGGCATGATCCGTTTACTCGATCCGTTTACTCGATCCGTTTACTCGATCCGTTTACTTGAGAATATTTTTAGATTATTTTATCATCACTTTCACTCTGTTACATTTAGATAAATTCATTGGGCTTTTTCGCCACCTAATTATGTATTAGTTTATGCATTCGTGATCTGTTAAGAGATACGTGGTCAGCTGGTCCCACGTCTGTTAGTGATTTGTGCCTACTGTTGCCACACATCTACATGACTCTTTTCAGGGCAGAATTATGACTGAAGACACAACATTTCTATATGGCTTTCAATAATATGTACAGATGAATATTTAGTGCGCAGTGCAGCCAGCCCGGGCTCATCCCAGGGCATCCATACCGACGCTGCGTCAGGCTTTTTCAAAACTTCAGTATTTGACTCCCTAGGATGAGACCATGTTGGTGCAGCAAGTTTTGGTTGTGAAGACACTAATGTTACCTCAGAGACTTGTGCTGACACTGAGCTGACACAGATCAGATATCTGTTGTGTTAATGCTAATAAGTTTAATAATAAACAGTTTTCCATGCTTCAAAACTACTCCTGCATGCTGCAAAATGTAAATATTATATAATACAGACTGGGTATGTTGTCCAGGTGTTTATTTGGCAGGTTATCTAACGAGGAAATGATCGGGTGGCTGTGGCTCAGGAGGTAGTGTGGTACGGCCGTTAATCAGAAGGTTGGTAGTTCAATCCCCGCTTCCCCCAGGCCTCAGTATCTTGTCCAGTATCCCTTGGACAAGATACTGAACCCCTGGCAGCTGTTTTGCCACTGTGTGAATGTTAGTTTCTGTTTGAGCACTTAGGCTCAGTGTGTGAATGGTGCTTCAAATGGTTGAAAAGACTAGAAAGGTGCTGCACAGAGCATTCACGTTTTACTTTTGTGACTGTCATTTCATCACAGTGTATGTATGTTCACTTCTTTACCTTTCACATTAGTAACTGAAATAATTCCAGTCACATTCACAATAAATACAAAATTTTTGTATTTTTTTTCAATACTTTTGTATTATTTTGATGCCCACTTTTACTTGACTACTTGAGTACATGATTTTGCAGTAACAGTACTACTCTACCCACCTCTGGTGTGTTACCATGCTAAGACACAAAGTACCGCTGATGGTGTCACGAATGTCACTAGTTCGGCAAGTGGTTTGTATAAACCAAAGTATTGGGTAAATTGAATATTTGACCCAATTGTGGCACTAGAAAGTCAAGGTTGTTCATTCTCAAGGGATGTGAATGAATGTGGGTACCAAATTTCATGGTATACCATTCACCAGACATTATTACTCTAAAACTGAGGACCTCATGGTGGTGCTAGAAAGAGCATCAGTAATGTCATTACGATTCATCCTCTGGACATCATGGGTATGTAGTAAGTGGCAATCCCTCCAATAATTAACAAGATTGTTTAGTAAAAGCTATACATGTCAGTTTTATTGTATTGCTAGAGGTAACAAAATCTAGCCGCTAGCATGACTCAAGCACTGAACCATCCCTTAAACATAATTTTTTGCACCTCTACAGTCACTATTACATGGTGACGTGATTACTGTGTGTCAGCATAGTATTCATGTATGACAGAAGTGTTAAAAAAGATGAATTAAGTGTTTTTAAATAAACAAGACGTGAGTGTTTTCTGTGCAAGTGGGAAAAAAGGCACCAAAGTGGGGGATGTGATTACAAAGTGAGACTTCACAGGAAACCACAGCTCTTTGTAAGAGACTGCAGTTCTAAACATATACAGTAGTGGTCTGATTCCACTATTCCAAGGTATAGTGCTTTCCTTTTCTGAATTGCATCATGTGTTTCTCAGATGTGAGACTGTTTCATAACAACAAACAAAAACTCGCCGGATCAAATCATGAATTATGGATGCAGGTGTTGCTGGAGCAACCTGTGCTGTTATTTTTCTTTCTTTTTTTCTCTAAACTAGATGAGTGGTAAATGGCATTTTCACAAAGAAATAATGTGTTGTTACAGTAGGATCTTTGAAACAAATGTTTAATAGTGTGACTCAGAAATGGATCTCTCCCAAACAAGTTACTACGGAATCCTTCATCTAGAAGCCAAACGGCGTCTTGGCAACAGGTATTATTGATTTTTGGTTTCATTCTGTATGCAGTCAGCCATTGCAGATACATTACAATAGAAGTATTCAGCTTAAGATAAAAATACTCTCCTCCTCTTATAAAGTCCTAATATATATTCAGTATCTTACAAAAGCGAATACACCCCACACATTTTTGTAAATATTTGATTATATCTTTTCATGTGACAAGAGAGAAATGACACATTGCTACAATGTAAAGTAGTAAGGGTACAGCTTGTATAACAGTAAATTTGCTGTCCCTTCAAAATGATAATAAATAAAGGCTTGTCAGAGAGGCAAGCCTTTACTCACCGACGCAAAGCAACACTTTTTCTGACTTTGGCGTTCTCAGCTCCATTGTTACAGTAAATGAACATACTACAGACAGACAGATAGATAGATTTGTTATGCTATTAAGGAATTTATTTATTTGGCATATTTTCCACTTCACATTTTGGCAAGAAGCGAGCATATGCTGTAGTCTACAGCAATTGTTTAGATGTTGTAAGTGTACATGTGTCACCAGTACAACAGTGCTAGGCCCAACAGCTGTTTTTTATGAAGTCAGGGGTTCAAACAAAGGCAAGATCATAGAGCATATAAAACAGACAGGCAGGTAACAAAAGAAGGTTTGTGATCAAGAAGGTGCTGGTTTGATTTCCCGGCACAGCTGGGAAAGTTTGGCCAGGGAAAGGGAATGAGTAATGCTCTCCGAACCTTTGTAACTGTTCACAATCCAACATGGCAGGGGTTGGGTAGCTCCCAGGTGTCTGCTGTACAGTATACCTGAATGAATTATGATGCAGGCTGTACTACAAATTAACTACAAAGGACTACAAATACTATACTACAAATTAAAAGTTGACATAATTTGTCCTTATCCTCTAGAACGACACCTAAAAGCATTTTCTGATCGGTTTCCCCATGACGTTATTTGTCTGTGCTATTCCAAAACCTTTACAAATCAATGTTGTGACACATTCATGCTCAAGGTTTGGTTGGTTTCAGGCACAAAAACAATTTGGTTAGGTTTAGTGTTTTTTAGATTGCAACCAGGTAAGCCAGCAAGCTACTGTTATCTAATTTGAGCCAACTAAAGCACAACACCAATATATTTCACATGTTTTGCAGTAATGTTAGTTTACCTGTCCAATAGGATGAAACCTGTGTCAGCTTAGTCAGTTTTAAAACAAATTCTCTAAGGGCTATAGCCCTTTGACAGAATAGCTATAGCCCTTTGACAAACAGGCAGTAAAAAAGTGATTTATTGATGAGCCCCATTAAGTTTATAGAAACATTGTTTGGATTGAAATTATGGTCTTTAAGGTTTGGGGAGCATCATCATCATGGTTACTGTAATAAACACAACAGGTTTAGGGATGACTTTGGTTGTTATTTAAAGAAACCACTGTTGACTACAGGAAACAGTCTAGGACAGTTTCAACATAAATTATCAACATAATATCTGGCAAGGGTTAGGGGTACCTACTGAACATATATGCAAATATATCCCTGACAATGTATTTCATTTGTTTTCCTCCCATATCCATTCAACTAAAGCATTACTGAACTTTTTATGTTTATGTTTTCAGTGCATTCATAGCACTGTGGGCAAATGTGGGCCTGCTGTGCCCTTTGTAATGCCTGCTTTAATACCAGGCTAAAATTACCAAAGCATAATAGACTCACATCTGATTAGGAGCAGATTAACAGTAACTGAATGTTAATGTGAATTTTTAATGGCTATATAAATGGATCATTATTCGTATTAAAAAGCACAGACAAGAGTTTACTTATCACAGTCATTTTGAAGACATCAACACTGAGCTTACAGCCGGACACTAATGCTGGAATCCTTAATCTTAAATATTAATACCCACCCTTCATTAAAATTGAATGCAAAGCACTTATGTTGAGGGAATAATATTCCACTGCTTAATGTGCTATCCAGCAGGTGTATATCATAACAAGACGCAAGAAATTAATTTCACTAGCTAAGTTCTCTAAGAAACAACATGGCTGAGAGCTAATGGCTCATATCAAATTTTAATACAGTTTTTCCCAACCTGATAGCCACAGTTCTTCAACCTGGGAACACTTTGACACCCACAGTGAAACGTGAGCACAGATCATTCTTCTTTTCTTAATTAAAACAAAAATTGAAAAAATATATAAAATTGGCCTCAAATACTGAAACAAATTCTGCCTACATTTGACTGATTCTACAGTTGCCTACAACTGAGGGCAATGGGTGATTTTATTGCCAAGCCCATACAGTTAAAAATGTGTTGCAGTTAGTTCCGAATCAGTGGTAACTATTTGCATACCAATTAATTGAGAGAGCAAAATATGCAGTTTTGTTTGATTTAGAGACCTCCCTTCAACCACTTCATAAAAATCAATAATACCATTTAAACTCACAATGCTATAACTCTTCATTAATCAGCTGACAGACAATCTGCAGCTACAGTGTAATGCACTCTTAAGTTTCTCATTTCATTAAAGCTATTTGTGACAAGATTTTTTGTTAAATTACTTGGGTTCTAACCTTGAGATTCCCGTGAGTCATCTCTTATACAGAATGCCTTCAGCTCCACGGAAATACTACATCTACTCTGAGGGTGTGTAGCACATTCAGCTGAATGTCATGGTTTTATAGACCACATTTATAAAAGGGACGTCTGTAAAAAAAAAAAATATATACAGGACACTTCATACTGCAAACAAGGTCATTTGTGACTGCATTTTTAATCCATGGAGGTTTTATTTGTAACATGTTCCTCGTGCCGAGAAAAGGGATTTAAAAATCTGTGAAATCATCATAATGTAAGTCTATGGGCCATGGAGGAACTGGCAAGTGGGGTCAGAGGGAAAACACTGCACATATTCACTTCACCTCCGAACCAAATCGGAAAAACCTAAAAACGACGTTTGATTTTTCCGATTTTCTGTTTTAAAACCTGTGTCGGTGTCGGTTCGCCTGACGCAATTATCCCATATTTTCCTAGTTTTGTGGGTTGAACCACATCCCCTTAAAAAAAACAAAGAGAAATACTGTGATCAATCTAGTGCTGTACAGTACAACATGAAAAATAACTAATTCTGAGCACCTTTTCAGCCTGTGCAAATATGCCCAGGTACACAGTGAGAATTGTGACTACTTGTGGCAACATGGACTTCTGGAAGATCAAAGTGTCTGGGTGGAGTGAAGCAAGGTGACCAGCTTGAAGAATCACAGTTGCTTTCAATAAAGGCTTGAAACCTCTGCACTCTGCTGTAAATACATACTTACCCCTCTTTCCTTCTTACCAAAAATCCTTTAATCTTCAGTCACCATATATGCTGCCTTCCTGTGAGCAGATGATGGGAAAAACACACTGATACGATTTCCAAGGCAAGGAAATCAGGTAAGTGCACTCATTAGTCATATGAGGCTTCCTGCTAGGTCAAAGAGGGCAGAGATTGTGGGTAATTAAATGTGGTAAATGAAACACTAATTGAATGAGCGACCCACTGCCTCTGGTTCTTGTTTAATCATATGGAGAAACAGATAACAAAAAATAGGATTCATTTTCTTTTGTGTGTGTGTGTGTGTGTGTGTGTGTGTGTGTGGAGTGATTATGATGGTGCACGAATTGATCGCTTAACAATAAACATTAAATAACAATCAAGGTAGACGTGTTTGTATTGACTCAATTAAAGTACAAACTCGTGGATTGAATGATTAACAGTTTAAAGGTAAATTACCCCGTACCTAAAGTGATCAAAACCATACAAGACTAATTATACAACTGCAAACATATGTGTGAAATAATTTACCTTAAATAATGAGTCATGATAAAATGTATCACTTCAATAGTGAATATAGTGTATAATATTCACACTGTCCATTTTTAATCATAACTTAAAGCAGCATGGCACTGTGTGAATGAGGTCTGTGTAAAACACATTGATGTACAGTCCAACCTGTAATTGCTGTGTATCAGCCTTTGTTCAAATCCCTAGCTTTGCTCACCATGTGATTTATTGGCTTGATGTGTTAGTTTTACTTAGTAATTTGTCAAAAGGTTACAGTGTAAGGACTGAGATTATCTGACAGCTAAATTTGAACAGATTTTAAGAGACCACAAATATATTTCACAGCCGCCTCATGGTCTGCAACCCTGTTGAGAGTCATGACATGAAATGTATATGATGTGAAACTGAACCCTTGTGCACTAAACTACACTTGGAATGTAGTATAGACATAGTATACTGTAGTTGTACAACATATATGCTTTTATATAGAAAACTACTTTAAATGAATTTTGAATTGATGTCAGATGGGATCAGTACCTGAACAACTAATATTTGATTTTTAAATGAGATAATAGTGTTCTAGACTGAATATCCTCTTCAATACATTTCAATTATTGCCATTGTTGCATGATGATTACTACATTTACAAAGAGCAGTGTGAAGTAGGTGCTGATTAAGGAGTTTTGAATGATACCTTTTTAGACATTGTGCCTTGCCAAAGAGTGCTTTGGATGTCTGATGAAAGGATTTGATGCATTTAATTACAAAGTATTTAAAATTTCAATTTCAATTATTTTCTTGCGTATATTTAACCATTTTATATACAATTTCCAAAGCTCAGATTTTGAATTTTATTTTAAACTGACATTGATTTTCTAAGTGGTGTTTTTGCCTGATTGCTCTTTGCCTGAGAAAATGGTCAACCCATTTGGGATCACCTACAGTACAAATTAAGACCTAGCCGCTGCATCCAGACAGACCTGAATGTGTTGCCAAGTTTTTACTGACAAGCTTAGGCAAAATAAATTAGTGTAATTAACTTGGACAGCAACACTGTGGCCTAATTGATCAGCACCCTGGCTCCTGTGCATGAGCGGTTCCAGAAGAGTTAACATTTTAAGAGCCCTGCAGTGGAGCAAGAGGCTAGTAGCAATCATGTTCATGTCCTTGGTTCTGGGTTTTCTAGGCACCATGCTGTCTTCAGACTTAAAGAGCACCTGGCCCGGTGTTAGCCTCTGAACTAGTCACCTTGTCAGCCTGAGAGGAAACGCTGCTCCTCAGTTTCTTTGGGCCAATTCACATCCTCCTCACTTAGACAAAGACACCCCAGATGAAACCTGCCCCTCAACCATCTTTGTTCAGCTCAAAGATAAACGAGCATTATCATTGCTCTGCACATAGTGCTGTGGCAATGAGGGGAAGTATCTCTCAAAGGAAATGCTGGCATCACAAGCCAGCCCCTGTGCATCAGTGCCCAAATAACATTTGGTTTTTATTCTCCAATTCATCAACCTGGATCCTGAACTGAATTGAACTTGAACTTGTACACTCCAGACTTGGAACACAACACTTTTCACCCATCACCCTTCACTCATGATTTATACCCAGCATATTTTCATTCCCTCTGACTTGCCTCTGATTATCCTCAGCACAATGCCACCACAACAATTATAGTGTTAGTCAGGCACACAGGCAGACTGCCAGAACACACATTTAAACAAAACCATGATTTAGTGGTAGAGATAGCAATACCTGCTAATTGTCAAGCCAGGGATGGGTAGAATTAGGTCTCTATTAACTCACTTGGTGTGGTTTGGTAACACATTACAATGTTGTACGCAAAATTGTGAGTAGAACTACGGAATGAGGGAGAAATGAACCAAGAATAACCTGATTATTAATGAATTGTTAATACGTAGTTCTTCAATAATTCTGAACCATGTGATAAAAAGTAATGATGAGGTACTAGAAAACCGACTGGGAGATACTATATTAATGAATCGGTAGGTAATATATAATAGGAAATATGTGTGAATTGACATAACATTACATAACATAACAACAGAAACATCTCATTCATTACTAATTACTTTGTCATTATTTACTTGTGCATCCCTAACGTGATCTAATCATTCATTAATCCATTATCTCCCAGTTCTCTGGTAACTCATCATTAACTACTATTTAGTCCTATATTCGAAGATATTTGGGGGCGATTAATTAAATATGAGGTTGTTCCTCATTCGTTCCTTAGTAACTACTCACAATTTTGTGTGCCGTGCTGTTAGCTGTGGTAGGTCTGTGCTATGACTAAAAATTCATGTCCCACTTTAGGTCATTTCACACCCCAATAATGATACATATCCCTATAAAGAACATTTTTTTCTAAATTCAATGAAATATTATAAACTCATGATTTTTCTCATCTGCATCATAAAGGTAACACCAGGACAAATAACGATACCTAGATATAGAGTGAACAACGACACAGCAAGTAATGTAGTTCACGTTAGCTACGTTGTAGGTTAGCAAGCTGCCTGCTTCTTGCTGCTGCTGAGTGAACATGAGAGGATGAGACGGTCCCAGAGCAGCACAGCAGCTCAAGACACTGATACAACTCTCCTGCTGCTATAGCTAACATCACAACAACAGGATGACTTGATGAACTAGAAAATAAGCTGGATGTAAATGCTCCGTATTTGTATAACGCCTTTCTAGTCTGTGTGACCACTCAAAGTGCTTTTACACTACATCGGATTCAACATTCACACACATTCATACACTGAGCCTAAGTGCTCAAACAGAAACTCACATTCACACACATTCATACACTGAGCCTAAGTGCTCAAACAGAAACTCACATTCACACACATTCATACACTGAGCCTAAGTGCTAAAACAGAAACACGCATTCATACACTGGTTGAACAGCCACCAGAGGCATTTTGGGGTTCAGTATCTTGCACGAAGATACTTCAACATGCAGCCTGGAGGAGCCGGGAATTGAACCACCGACCGAATTGAACCTGCTCTACCTCCTGAGTCAAAGCTGCCCAGTGTTCATGGGCAAGTCATTTAAAATGATGTGTGGCTCATCCGTACAACAGACTTCAATTAACTCCTCGTTTTTGCTCGCATGGTCTGAGTCCTCCTGTTCAGTAGTAACCACGTTTGTTTATTCCTAATGCAAATTTCTTCCCTCCAACAACGGCAAGTGTGGACTAACGGACCATGGTGAAGTTAGTTTCAAATTGGATTTTGCAATTTATGGGATTAGTTGACAGATATCTGTTGAATATCCAACTTAAAAATAACTTCACCACGGTGAAAAGCCGCGTCTCCTCGTAAAGTGTTGAATTTGTGACATAATGAAATAAACGATAACGCATAATTTTAAAAAATAGACATTTTGCTTTGCTACCATCAAACAATATATATCACCATATCGCACAGCCCTAACCTGTGGTATGCTGTTAAAGTATCCTTTAATGCAACTGAAGTAAACTTATATACCTCTATCCATAATTATTCATTTCATTTTATTTCTAACTGCATTGCAGTCACAGTCCAAATCATCTCCTCTGCCTACATTGAGTGCTACAGAAGATAGTGGTCATAGGAAAAGTCATTGTATTGATTGCATTCACAAAGACAACCATACTTCTCATTTGATTTCCTTTGGGCAGCTTGCCATCCATTGCTTGATAGATGCGTACTGTATCTGAGTTTGTATCTCTGTTATCCTTCAGACATGGTAGAGTTGGCATGAAGATGTTGCCTCTCTCTCCTTTGATCACACACATACACACAGAAACACACACACACACTCACACACACACACACACACATCTCACTTTCTCTGTCTCATATGTCTCTCTCCTCTCCTCCTGCCTCTCACATAACAAGATGAACATTTTCACTTTCTCTCCTTACTCTCCTTAGAATCCTCCCCATGCCGCCTCCCTCTAATCCCTCCATGGAAGTGACTCACATTATAGCATTCTTCAGTTTAATGCACTTTAATAGCATTAATATCTGCTTTTGCCTCTTCAGCTGCAATAAACACCCCTTACATCTTAAGAAAGCCGCTTAAGAGCAATTGACATGGCAAGTGTACCAAAACAGAAACATACCTTGGGTGAAAAGCAGAATAACTCATTGTAAAAGAGTAATCTGCTGTTTTTTATACATTGGCACAAGCTCGGCGCTGCATGGCACATGGTGTACTGTAAACAGACACTAGGGGAACTTAGACAAGGAGCAGCCAGCTCCCTGTAGTCCTTCCTACTCACTCTCGCTGTGTGGAGGAGGCCTGCAGATATGGGAAGAACACAAGTCCCTGCCACCTTCTTTGCCACCCATGTTGCTGCTGCAGTGACAGCCAAGGTCAGCTCGGGAATGACAGAGGGCTCCTGCGAGGAGATAAGACTCTCACAAACATCTGAACCACTGTGCTGCTTTTCGAAGGAAAGAGAATTCTGCCCCTGAATTATTCAATGGGTCTCCCCCACCCTAAATAACAGCCGGCAAGAATTGTTTGACATCCCGAATGAATAATTAAGGAGTGACCTTTTGTTCCCATTAGAGGTGATAGGTTGATAGCACCATACTTTGTGGGTGAGGCTGTGAGACGATGTGAAGGGGCTGTGAAGAGGAACTAGGAATTTTCTGCATTAAAATTAGTCAAACTCTCTGGCAAAGCGGTGATGCTAAGAAAAGAAACACACCACGTCTCTGTGGGATGCGTTGATACACAAAGAAGTAGATGCAGTCTCTGTTGATTGTTCCTAAAGCACAGCCTAAAGCCATTCTTTGTCACTACTTTCATGTTGTCATAAGAATTATATTGTAGTTTGTGCCTGACACACCAGAGGCATATTGATGATGCCAGTCAGGAGCTTGTAGTCAGCTCTGTAAATTACAAATTATGTATAACTCAAATCGTCAGTCCCAGCTCAGCTGTCTAGGTCCAGTTTGGGAGACTTCCGATGAATTATAGTCTTTTCTGTAGTTTTGTATTTTACTGAGGTAATAATTATATAACAGCACCAAATGTATATAGTACATCAAAAATGAAAATCTTTTCAACTACGATGCTAAAGAATACTTTTCATTGGCATTATGTTTTATTATTTTATTGACTCTGGCCATGAGTGTTTAAGAAACAGCTGTAGCTTAAAGGATAAGGTTGGAGATTTATTGTACATTTCTAAATATTTCTTAACGTCCACAAATACCATGACAACACTAAAACCAACAAAACAAAAAGTACACTGAGCAACAGTGTTGCACAGGGTGACATGTCCTTCGATTACAATGAACATGGACACTGTAGTTAATTTTGTATCAATCCCACATAGACTGTCTTGCTGCAGTCAATACTCACTAGCACACAAAATGTGTATCAACCCATAACTATGTTTGGTTTTAACATAGGAAAAACATTATGGCTATATGACCAGTATGCACATTTGTGTATGTGACCTTCATTTCTGTATGCAATATGCTTTTACTTGATATAATTTGCTCAAAACTGGCCTTGTATTGTGTGGATTTTATTTTAATTAGTTAATGTAAATCTCAGACTACAATTACTACATATAGAGTTTCATTCTACTTTATGATACTCAGTTTTAACAAACTGCAGCTGCAATTTCACTATGACGTGAAAGTTCACCTGGCAGCCTGCAGCTCCACCTGCCTGCGTGGTTAAGCTGCTGCTTCTAGTATTTTCTGGATAAAATAATGCATGATATTCATAAACTAATTAAGTAGACAGTTTGTGGCTATTTTTGCATATAAATGTCAATGTCAATTACAAGCTACCAATGTCAAAATGATACTTGTTTGCTCAACCTTACAACAACTTGTTAGCTCTTGTTTGCAACAGTGTTTTTTACACTTTGGTTTTTCTTTAAAAATGACCTGATGTCCTCCATCTCACACTTTTTGGGTGGCATTACAGTGACAACTTTGGTTAATCTTAACATGAGATGTATGAGCACTTAACACATATTAGCGCACCCTAAAATTTTGATTTAATATCCTTCTTGTGCGTTTAGTGGGAGGGGCTTAGCACAGTGACACAAGCAGCAGAGACAGACCGAAAAGGTTTTGCATTGTATTTTCAGTTGTTACCGACAAGAAGGAAGGAAATTATCTCTATAAAAGTGTAAGACAATATGAGACACTAAAATAGCCTGTGATTAAAATAGAGTGAAATATTTAAATGCCATAAGATGTCATGTTATTGACTAGCTATGTCTGCAGCCATAAGAGGGATCGCTTGCCACCGTTGAATGTTTGCACTCTTGATGCCCTTAAGGACAAAATCCTTAACGGTTGTGGTTAGTTAGCAATAGCAGGACAAGATGTTTTTAGTGTAACAATGATTTGAAACAGTGACGCATCTAAGGGTGTACTCACAGTAGGTGATCCATACCATGCCCAAACCTGTTTAGCCCCCAAAGTCCGGTTCGTTTGTCCAGTGTGATCACTTCCTGCTGTGCCCGGGCATAGTTAAACGGCAGCTCTAGGCTGCACTCCGGCACAATATGCATCTAGTGTGATAGCTAACCGTGCCTGAGCACGGAACCCACAAACTCCACTGTGCCCTGCAAGAGAGAAAGCGCTTTTCTCTTTCTGTTGACAGTCGATCAGCTATGTACAGCGTGCTAACCTCGACAATCCAGCTGTGATCAAACGTTAACCTATCTCTCCTTATGAGCTAGGCTCCTTACATGCTTGCTAATAATTTTTTTTAAGGTGGGTCTCCGACATTGACAACTGTGATGGACAGATTTGTGTTTATGAGAGAGGGAGAGAGAGAAGGTGCTGTGAGAATATATGTGCAGCACTCTGCAATCAACTATGATTTTAAATAGGCCTAGTAAACAAAAAAAAAAACATATCAATATGTGGCAGTTGGCACTGATACTATGGCAGGCCGCCATAAACAAATCAATGTATGGGAAACACTGACTGAGTGATGACGTAAACATGCTCCAGCTCGGATCGTTAGACGCAATGTGAGCGCAGGCCAGCGGGGAAGTGGGGAGTGGGAAGAATCGTGCCCAGGCACGGTACAAGGCAACCAGGCCTAGTGTGAGTACGCCCTAAATGTAGTAGTGAGGAACCCACAGAGGATTTGAAACTTGCCCTTATAATCCACCCAATGAAATCTAACTATTCAAACTGACATGGAATCTTGCTCATTTCATTGAATACAGCAAAATGTGTCTGTGTGTGCACTCAACTAATTAAGGTTTGCCTTCCAGGGCTTTGTATTTACTTATTCTTCTATAGCCTACATCTGTAATCCATCCTTTAAAATGACAGCCATGCATTTGTGTCATTGGTTCAGCTGTGCACCACCGTTATGATTACATTACACTGTAAAAAAAAGAAATTGGTTTCAACATAACAAAAGGAGTCACCACTGCCTGAACTGTCTTATCATTTTAAATGAACTGAATTAGTAGGCCTACTGAATAGTTTATAAGACTTGTTCATTAGTTATATTATCAAACATAGAGTCACCTGAGTTTAATCAGTGACTGCTACTGCTGAGTTATACTGACAAGAGCTGCTAGTTCAGCTTGACTTCCAGTTGTGCTTATTTTTTCAGCTGTTTCAAGTCTGATGTCTTTTACTCTATGCTGCATAATAATTACAGCTTTGCCAGAAAGCTAAAAAATAATAATTAAGCAATGCATTATGGGTAACCTTGGTCAGCCAGGACCTTATGCTTTTGTGTCTATGTGACTAATAAGAACAGCATTTTTTGAAATTGGTCCAGTATTGAGCGAGCATGCTGCAGTCAGCAGCAGCAAAACAGGGCTGCAACATAATCCTTGTCCTAATCCTAATCCAATTGCGCCCCATCAAAGTACGTCCACTAAAGTGCTTGTTTTTGAAACTGACAGGCTCAGATTGTTAGTACAAGTGTCTGACAACATTATGGAAAGGATCCCTTTTTAAAAAGTAGGATCCTTTTTTTAAAAAAAAGCAAAAAATTTAGAGTAACACCATCCTCATCCTTTAAAATCACAAAGCTATTTTGTGATTTCTTATATACAACGTTTTGCACAAAATAATACTGTTGCTGTATATCCATCCATATAGTTTCCTGAGCAGATGCATCACAGTCTTCTCCAGAAAAGATTTTCAACGAGGTAGGGCTTCTTGTTCCTTCACATTGTGAGGAAGAAAACCAGAGCTGCAGTATGCCCGCAGTGACACACTCGCTACACGCTACTCTGAGGCGAGCACAGATTCCTAGTTTAAGTAGAGGGAGAGAGAGATTGGGTGCTGAAGACAGCCCATATTTATAGCCAGGGATAGGAATAATTCATTGTGATCAAAGTGCAGATCATGCTCCATTCCATCACAGAGCAGATGTGGCAGAATGAAGAAAGCACGTATTCTCTCCGCCTTCTCTCTAGCGGCTTCCCAAATGGAAACAGTGAGATGAAGTTATCTCAGTAAAGCCGCCGCGTGTTTGTTGTCGTGCGCCCTGCTCTTGCTCTTAGGTGGCTTGACTTTAGAAGGACTGCGACACCACCAAGATGTAACATGCAGTAGAGGAAAAAAAAGGTGTCCCACATGCAACACGCGTTCTCAATCAGAGCCTGAGCTCACAGCGGGGGGTCATGAGCCTGAAGCCATGCGGTAAAGCACATGCACAACAACCACTGTACATCACATGGCTCCTGTACAAGCATTAGGAATAAAGTAGATCACAGTCAGAGGTCAGAGCTGACTGACTGAATGAAACACTGAAATACTATTTCTGTTAGATGTATCACTCCATTTTACTTGTTTTCTATGTGTAATTTTCCACACAGCTTTAATTTTCTGCTTAATACTATCAGTGAATACTGCTGTCAGTTTTAGGACCACCCCTCTTCCCACAAACAAACACACACACACACACACACACACACAAAACACGCATCCCACCATACCAGTTGTTTTTCATTTATCTCTCACCCGTCATACAGGGACACACACATGTTCCCTTTTTCTTCCTCTTTGTTTCTTTTTCGGTCCCTCCCGCCTTTCCTCTCACAGAAATGCTTTCTCTGCAATCGCACACAAACACATAGACACACACATGCTGCCCGCTTCTTCCAGTTTCATTTTCTCTCCCTCCCACACACAAACACACACATGCGCCTGCTTCTTTCTCTCTTTCATTTTTTTGTGTCTCCAACCCTTTCTGCTTCCCTGTCACTCCTTGCACACGCACACACACACACACGCTGAAATACACTATCGCGCACAAGCACGAGCGCACAGGCGTACAAGCTCCTTCATCTTCTCTTTTATTTCTTCTCCCTCCCACACTTTTCATGTGACTACTTCCATGCACACACACAGAGGCGCCTGTTTCATTCGCTCTCATTCTCTCCCTCTCGCCCACCCTTTCTCTCCCAATCGCTCCTTCAACGTGCACACACCCTCATACACATGTACAAACCTCTTTCTCTCTGTCCGTTAATGTTTCTCTCACCCCGTCACCATCGCACAATCACGTACACACACACACACGCAGACATGTACACACCACCGGCAGTCGAGCTTCCCTTACTCCCAGCTGGGCTTGGACAGCTCTCTTCCTCTGGCCTCTCTGGGCCATCTGGAGTGCAATGTCCCCGCTCTGCTGGTCCCCTGCCAGCCGCTGAGCCTCCCAGGATGAACACAGCATCTTCAAGCACAATTTGTACGCGTCAAAGCTCTGCTGTGTGTCCAGTGACCCAGCTGAGTGAAGTCATTGAGTCTCGCATTTCCCACCTCAAAGGCGCCTCATTCTGCTTTGATGACACCTGCGCTCCCCTTCTCTCTGGATGGAGGACGGTGCAGTAATTGATTAAAGCCGCTGAGCAACCTTACTAGCAATTACAGCTCTGTTTATGATCTTGTGGAGGGTTTGTCTTTGCATGAGGAGTGAATATCAAAATCTGGCACACAGGTCAAGTAGCTCAACAAGCTTTTCAAGCAGAAACTTACCTGTGCAGTGTGTAAATTGTAAAGTCTGGCTAAATAATGTAACTGACACTGGCAGGATATCTCATCTGTCCATTAAAATTGTTACATTTACACATAAAAGCAAACTACAAACTATCTTCTTAACCTAAGGAAGCTGCGTTCAATATTATTAGATCTTCTGACTATAGTTTTGTAATGTTTTAATATAAAGTGTAGATGACTGGATGAGTTTGAGCCACCAACTTGCAAGCTCTGTGCGAAGTCTCTCCGATCCCAAAGAGTTTGGAGCTAGCCGACTTAATGACTGAAATTCAACTTGTATTTCTATACAAAAGCCTTTGAAATTAAGTCATGACTTTTGAAATTAATCACAACTTAAGTCTTTCAGCCACAAGTTTCCCACCTCAAAGGGGCCTTGTTCTGCTTTGATGACACCCACGCTCCCTCTCAGCTCGACAGGGTAATTCATTAAAGCAAGTAAGCCACTGTACTTGCAATGACAACACTGTTTAAGATCTTCTAGATCTTTTTTTAACTGACCCCAAAATAGTCAATGCAAAAAATCAAAGAAAAACCGTTATGAAATGTTGTGTTAGTGGCGCATAGTAATACTCCAAACTTTTGGGAAATCAGTTAACATCACATTCCGTTGGTTTGATTTGGCCCTGGCAGCTTTTATTTGGATTTTATTGCACAACACTGGAAGCATCTAGAGTTTTAAAGTCATATAAAGCTTAAGGTTGTGTTCAAGATGATGGAGCAAAATCATTTGCTCTGCAAATGTGACATAACCTAAAATACATGCCTGAGGCCAGTTTAAATACAGTGGCTATTTTGATAGTCTAGTGAACACAGCAACCCAATGTGACACACAGCACACACAACCTTTGTCCTGAGCTTTTCTATTTTCTGAGTGTAGTCCAGCCGTTGCTAGCCAAGAAAAAAATAAAAGCCGTTAAAAACTGTGGAAGGGATCACTGACTCTCATCATCAGTTACATAGTTTTTGTTTAAACACTAAACATAAATTGATTTTGGAAGTCCGGGAACCACAAACGGAGCAAAAAAAGAAGCTGGACCGTATGTATGTGTGCTGCATGAAGTTATCAGGTACCAGCAGCCAGCAAAGTCCAACGCAAAGCTCCCTCAGTCACTGCCCCAATACAAAGAGTCTTTACTGTACATGATGTTCCCCACACACATCACTCTTTAATATGTTAAAATAAATGTCATGTGATGCACACAGCAGTCTTAAACCATGCTACAACTACGTACTTTATTTGAATTTATACTGAAACCAGTAGATAAATCCCTCATTGTCGCTCCAACAACTGAATGCAAAGAAATCTGTCCTTGTGTGGTCATATTTAACAGCATAGAACTGCAATAATAGTCAGTATAAAGTAAGCAATAATATGCATAATTTTGAAATGACCCCATGGTCTCATCATTTCTCAGCTGATGAACTATGTTTGAATTTAAAGTCTGTAAACGCACATGTACAAGTGACCTGCACCCTGAGAACAGGAATAAATAGAATATGGAAAAGACATGTAATGTAACAGTTGTCAAACTTTGGTGCAAAAATGTTTGAAATGTTTGCCACAGTTGAAATGGAAAACTGATTTTAGGGGGGAATGCTGAATGGACAGCAAAGGAAATGTTTTTAAAGTAAAGTACTCACAGTACTAACGGCAGGCACATAAGGGCAAGCATGAAGAGTGAAATCAACAGGCAGCCTGAGGGTCAATACTTTTCCATAGTGGCAGAGTAGCATGTAGCATGTAAGCTAGTATTCGATTTTCTAACTCTGTCGCTGTAGTCAATCTATAAGATCAAACTTTAAAATACAACACATGCACAACCTCTGGACAACAGATGAAGACAAAGAATAGATCGTGTGGACGCTGGTGGCTTTAGAGGTAAGTGTCTCAGAGACATGGCTGAAACAGGCTTATTTTCATTTTACTGTACACTACATCTCAGTTTGGGACTTACCTTACTAAAGCTACCAAATACCATGAAGCTCAGAAGCAGACGGCGAAGTGAGGGTGTCTTCCTCTTCTTCACTAGTTGATCTGCCAAGTCTGTCTGTTTCAGCACCACGGAAAGCGCGTCTGCCTCTTTGGGGAAATGATGCAAGTTTATGGTTGCCGCTGTGAACGCACAGACTGTGCAGGCTGAGAACACGTCTCCTTCAAGTTTGATGCCACCTCGTTGATGCTCTGGCTGGAGCAAACATGACTCGCCGTGCCCGATGCTTTCAGAAAGAGTATGGCCAATCACAATGCCTCTCGTTCTTTACTCTCACATCTTTGCGCATCCCCGAAGAGTCTCCAAGGACCGGCGCCTGTCTGCCTCCAGGCGGGAACGGCTGCGGGAATAGTGAGTTTAAGACTGGCTTGCCCTGCTATTGGAGCCTATCTTCATTTGCAGCGCTTTCTTTGTCTTCAAGACGATGCTGATACTGATAAAGATGGGGCTATGAATTTCCTCCCGCGCATCGGTACGGGAACGGAGCAGTGGGAGCCGGGAGCAGGAGGAGTGTCTTTTACGGTCTGAGTTCATTAAAGACACTTCTAATATGGATGAGCTCCGTGTCTCATCGATATTATAACCCGTCTTTTTTCTTTTTTTTTCTTTTTTTACCAAATGGTGGGATCATCGCGCGTATACTGTATACGTACGCTGCAATAATAAATGCGAGAGAGCTACAGTAGAGGCGGCATAGAGTTGAAACTAGATCTCGCTTCTTTTATCAGATATATTCAAGTCTACTGTCCTTAATCAATTATAAATTAGTTATTAATAATTATGTTTTTAAAACAACAGTGCCACTGCGCAATGAGGTGTTTATGAATGTCCATGTCTAAGAAGTTGGTAAGAACTACAGAGACATGTTTACAAAGAATAAATCCCCCAACGTTTGTGTGTGTGTGTGTGTGTGTGTGTGCATGTGTGTGTAACACAATACAGTCCAGCTGTTACAAGTTTTATGTTTCAGTCAACAATCTTGTACAGTAAGACCAACAAAAAGTATCTGAGCATCTGAAACAGCCACATGTTTTCAGTGTGAATGTATTGGTTGATGTCAGTCTTTTTCAATGTGATAACATCAAAGTGCTACTTCAACACATTATCCTTTCCAAATTAGGTTAATGTAAAATATTACAGCCCCCAGCCAGTGAACAGCCATCAGCTTCAGAAAAAGCACACACAATAAGCTATTTAATTTTGCACTGATTTGAGCTAAAGGATTTTGACCAGTAATTTTCTCTTTAAAAAAAAGGGGGGGGGTGCATAGTTGAAAAAAGTGCTTTAATGAAAAGAGAAAAGGCCCTGTGGGATGGATATCAAAAGCCAGTGGATGTGCATAATTCATCTCAGACTAGTTCATAAAGCCCTGCAGAAGGTTTTTTTTAACCTGTTTTCTTTTTTACTTAAAACCTCTAAATATTAGTGATCTGCTCTGCACAGGAAGGACACTGTTCACATAGATCAATGAGGCAGTTTTGCTTCCTAGTGACACCTGGTACAAGTAAAAACCTCAATTCACAACCCTTGGGAGAGTCTGCAGTACAGGCGAGGACTTCAAATGTGAAACTGCCAGGCGTGCTCATCTCTATCAACTAGAATGAGGGATTGGAGTTGATAATGTAATATTTAAATATCTTTATTTTAACCTGTTTTTTTAAGTAGAAGTAGAATATATCATGTTAAGATAACATGTCTGTGTTACTGTTCAACTCATCATGACTGTGTAAAAAAAAGCAACATATGTGTGAAATGTTGCACTTTTACCAGACTGTAAACAATATTTGGTGCAAATTATTATGATATAATTGCATGTTATTGTGGTTTTGTCAGGATGTGGTCTTATTTCAGGGTGTGGCTGCCAAGAAACATCCCAGGCTTCAGTCGGCACAGCTGACACACTCACGTGCTCCTCTTGACTTGAACACAACCCCCTCTGCTGGTGTTGGGCAGCAAAGAAATTTCTTCTGGCTGCTTTGTTTGGCTGCAGGGACTCTGGGTACAAGTCCAAGAACACTAATTCAGACCCACAGGAAGGCTTTGCTATCCACAGCAGCACAAGCAGGGTTTATTGTGGAGCCTTTTTAATTCACAAAGCTGCTGCATGTAAGTGGGGCAAAACATCGCCCAAGTCCTGAAGATCTAAGAGGCACCAGCACAGCAGCTGCGGCATGTCTCTGCTGGGACTGTAGGCCGTTCACTGTGTGTGGTATCAGCAGACCTGACTAGAAAATTTGCTGAAAATGAAGTTTTGCCTTCGTAGGATCAGTGACAGTTAAAAGATTTGTGCATGTACTTTTAAATATGACTTTATAAGGCATCATTTCCAAAGTTAAACTATTTAGTTTTCTCACAAATAAGACGTTTGCATCAGATTACCACGTTATTGTACTCTCAAATAAGATGTGTCATCTGTATATAATGCATTAAAGAAACAGATTTCATCATGCCTTGTTATTAGCGTGCAAAATATTGAAAAATGGTTTTCAATACATCATATGCTAAGCATTATATTATTTTGTGCGTTAGATCACTTAGATGTTAATTGCAATCGTTTTTATGACTTTGCTCAAGAAACAAAGTCTTAGCGTTGATGGGGTCATTTTACACTATCTTGGAGTGTCCACGTCTACTATGCTTTAATGAACATGTTGGACAGCCTGTTTCTGATGGATTTTGGAGTTTGTGAGTCTTGACACAATTCCCCGGCCAAAAGACAAACAACCCCCTCATGGCACACTCATCAGTTTCATCCTCTCACTGCTCATCGCTCATCCAACTCTGGCATCTGGTGTTACTCATAATCAATAGTGTTGGGATCCAAAGTCTGCCCAGAGCAAGCAGTTGCCAATTACATAGCACCCAAAGAATATTGTTAATGTCATAGCAAAGTATGTCTTTTTTCTTTTTTCCTGAAAGTTTCATATTGTCATACACAGTACATGTATGTATTGATGTAAAAACACGATGTGCACGTGGGTGTTACTGACGTTCAGTGATTTGAAAAAGAATCAACCATAAACCTCAGAATCTTCCCCCACGTCTGTTGTACTTAATCTCTGTTACTTTAAATGTATTCATATGTTCACACTCAATTCATTTTCATATTTTACTATTCTCTGTGTTAACCTGTGGACGAATTTGTTAGCTATGGATCTCATGTAATGAATGATTCATTACGTTCTGACACAAACTGCACCCCAAGGTGCAATAATGCCTTATGTAATCTTCCTCAAACTTATTACAGACTCAGCAATGACATAACTGTGCAGTGCTGTAAATTGCTCTTTTGGTCCAGCTGCCCTTTCATTGATTATGATAAATGAGCATAAGCAAAAGTTTAAGAAATCATGCTCGCCAGAATAAATCCAGGATTCTCCATCTGAGTGAGAGGTTTTATTTTTTGGTATTGACTGGTACAAAGCAAACAAACACAAACATCTCCACTTTCAACACAGATCAAAGCCTCAAAGGTTGACTGGGTTTTCACTGTGGTCAGTAAGAGTTCTGGTGATTTAAAAGAGAGATGCAGCAGAAAAGAAAGATTCAACCTGCCGAAAAAAATTTAGGGCATCAAGCTTTCATAGTTGCAATATATTCAAATTGAAATTGCAGTCATAAGCCAGAGACTGCAAATGATGCAATGAATGTACTGCACAGAAGCAACACATAATTAGATATGGGTGACAGAAGAGGGCCTGCAATGCAGCTTCATCATGGACACTGCAGAGATATCGTTTTATAGTGATATAGAGCACCTGAAGCACTACAAATAGATCTAAAAAAACACCTGGTGATTTCCTTATAACCATGTTTGCTGCACAAAAACTGCCTGATACTTTATCCCATGCTCCTCTGATGAAGATGAATGTATTTGTGCTGTGCCTCATTTGAGGTTTCCAGAGATGGTGCACTAAGCCAGAGTCAGGCCCTGATCAATTGACAGGCAAGGCACCATGTGGGCAGCCAATCCCCTGGCTGAGTACTTCAGTATCAGGGTGTGGACAAAAAGCATTAGGCCAAGCGTCAAGATGTGTGGAATGGGTAAACCATAGGCAGCAAATTTTTCAATCTGTTTGCCAATTATCTGCAAATACTCAAATATGCAGCTCAGGGTAAAGTTTAAAACGGCAGACTGTGTCAATACAAAGTCAACTGACTGCTGTGGGTAAAAGCTTTGATGCTGTCTGTGAAGTGTTCAATGTTTTTATTCTGTTTTATCTTTTCTTTTTGTTGTTACACAGCCTCATTTCCTTTAAACTTCAGATATTTTTGTGGCCTTTTGTTGGGGAGGAAAATAAATGGCCTCAGTGGCTCTAAGCTTGGTATCTGTTTCAGAGAGGCTGTCTGCAGACCAGGTGATGTGCTTTGGATGGCTTTATTTGGGTTAGGAGGATTCATGTTTGTGTCAGTACCACAGGATGACCTGTCTCTTCCAGAGAAGTGTAAAGTGATGAGTTGTGACTTCACTTGTCCGGCAGTCATATATTTGAATCCAGTATCAGCCAGGTTCTGCCTGGCACCCAGCTACCAACTCGCTATAGATCAGGGGGAGACAGGGGGAAAATGAACATTAAATATTGATTTCAACCATGGGAGGTTCCAGGGGCCAGTTTGTCGGGCTTGACCCCAAATGTTTTCAGCAAAGCCCTGAATCATGCAGGGTATTTTTTGCACTAAACCCCAGTCAGAGCTGTGTATGAACCATTGTGTTTTTAATAGAGTGGCCTGAGCGTAGCGCTGATGGAATGAAAGAACAGAACAGAGCCCCTCCCCCATGTCATTGGAGCACAGGCTGGGAGAGTTTCCATTGGACAGCTTTCATTCCCTGATAATCAGGCCAACATAAGGAAACTAGTAAATATGGCGGACATCTAGTTTTGTTAAAAAAAAGTAAATTAAAAAGAGTTTACTCAAAATGGGAACTTCAGCATAATCTTATATTTGGCAGCGCAATTTCTATAAGCACGCATTGTATGCCAGTGCAGCCTGATTATAGTATATTAACACTATGTTAGAAAGTTTATCCAAACATAGGGGGATTCGGGGTTCGCTTCTCTGGGGAGATGTTTTCCCTCAGTTACGGCAGCAATAGTCACTAATCATGAAATTAGCCTATTACTTTTATTATAAAATTACTTGGTATTAGGAGGAAATGTACTCATGCTATATTTGACACAAACACTGGCCAAATGTACTAAACATCAACAGAAAATGAGAATAAATTGTGGATGAACCAATGAACTCATGGCTTAGTAGAGGGAATAAGCATGGTCTACATATTTTATGGCACCAGCAAATACAAAACACGTCGGCTCATACTCACTGGCTGTTGTGGGTTTCTGATTGGAGACACCCTGATACAGTCACTGACTTTAAGATAATATCCGTAAACCCTTCATACTACAGGATAATTTGGGGCCGATAATCTGTTCCGACCAGCCTCAGATCGGAACTCCCGCGACTGTTGGAAGGGTTGAATCGGATCCAAAATCGGCCCACTTATCCTTTGGTATGCTGCCATAATTAAAAACAGACACACACAAAACAAATATGTGGGATGCTGGAAAACATCATCTTCGCTTCTCACAGCATTAGACTTTATGTTGTTTCCCAGTTTCTTGTAATGCGCTATTACTTCATCCATCTACAATAATCACTGCCATTATCACTGGAAAGTCTGGGTGTGACACCTCTTATTAATGCACTTCAGCTACCACCAACTTTCTGAAGACCCTAATAATGTCACTGTAACTGTGTGTGGCTATCAGCTCTGGTGTCTGTGAATTCAAATGGGACAATTTTGCACCAAACTGTGCATATTATCTAATTTAAATATGTGATAGAACTAGAGCACAGAGACACTATTTGCTTGCTATTTGGTGTTTTAAGAATAAAAGGTTTCTTTTTGTCTCATTTCTGCAGGTTTAGCTGAAGACGCACAATCGTTTTGTGAATTCACCTGTCTTTTAAAAACTTCAAAGATAGATTCAGACAAACTCAAAATATTCAGATATTGACCAGAGTATAAATATCTAAGGCAGTGAAGTACTGGTATAAGTTCCAGCAAACCCAGTCTACCTCTGGTGAATTCTGAAGTCTGAAGTAGCTATGGAGCAACACATGCTCACTGCCAAAGGGAGCACTTTCATACCACTGCAGCAGCCGTCTGCCAGATGAGGATGGCGCCTCCGCATTTCATCACCTTAAATTACATTCTCTCTGATCACTGGAACACACAGGCCCTAAGAAGCAACAGCCTAGGATTTAAAAAAAACACACACAAGCACACAACTGTCAGCATTTTCCTCAGTCAGAAAGATAACTTTTAAAGGATAGCAGGTAATGTAAGTTTTCACTTTATAAAAAGTTTTACTTTTTTCGCTACATATTTAAAATCGCACACATGTAGTTTTTTAAATTTGTTGTATGAAAATTAAATACCGTCCTTTTCCTCTTCATCCCCATATGCCTGAGTTTATGTTCTAACTACCTTTTCACTCTGTGAATAGCTTCAAGACAAAGTGTCCTTTAGGGTTTCCCACTGGCATTACCCATAGCACTTTCTGTTTTTTTGTCGGTCAAGGGCATTTTCCCCATGTCAGAGCAGGTTGTGGAGAAGCTTGTGACACAAACCCCAAACTGCTTAATGAACCCAAAGGATCCACAGGGCTTGTTAAAAGCACTACATGGCAGCCGTGGCACTCAAGTCACCTCCTTGCTCTGTCTAAGAGCATTATTTCAGCTCTTTCTAATGTACTCTGGGGCTCAAACTGCACGACTGACCTGACCCAAATGAAACCATTCTATCCTTTCAACTCTCCCCATGGAACCACCCCAACAAATCCTGTCTGGAAAGTCATGGCTCTGAGTCTTCCAAGCCTTTTGAGATCACTGACACTGCAGGCAGTGCAAGTATTTATGCTCTTGACTGCAATATTGGTTTTGTTTCTTTGTCAATAGTATACTGTCAGTGGCGTTGATAACATGTTAAACAGCTGTCGATGTAGTTTAAACAAAAACATAGCTGAGTGCTTGTGGTGAGGGCATAGCTCCTGCAAGTGGAAATAAGCTGTGTTCCCATTGCAGGCATGACGCAGCCAGCCACACCCAACGAAGTGTCTGCTGTTGTAATCTCGAAGGTGAAAGCTCCAGAGAGTGTGCATGCATGGTAGATTAAACAAAGTGCTCACTGCAGTATGTATAAGATTTACAAAGTAACTGTCACCTGTACAGTAAATGCATTTGGTGTTAATTAGAGCTAAGTGTATGGAGACAGCTGGAAGGGCACATTTAGCAATCTTTTCCTGGTTAATGTTCACTGTCACATTGGCCCTTCCCCACACGCATAACTTGTCTGAGGTCAGCAAGTTGTCCTATCAGTGTTTGAACTTTTGACTGCACACCAAGCTTTCACTCATTTGTGAAATGGACATCTGCTGTTTACTTGCTACATGTCCATTTGTTATGAGGAACTCATTTTTCTGCATAGCAACATGGTATTACATACCAATGTCTTTGTGACTGTAACAGCTTCTTTGGAAAGTAATACTCTGTTCACGTGTATCTGTCAGGACATTTTAATGGAATACTTGAATCCTATAGGAATGAAGCAGACAAGCTGGTAATAGCAAGGACCCACTTTTAAGAATAGCCTGGCTGGGATGCATGTTATCAGTCATTCCTATCATACGTCCTCTGTTGCTAAGGGCTTCGCCAGGGATCAGTTGCACACCAGCACGGCGTTTGTGTGATTGTGCACCACCAATGTTCTCAAGCACACAACTGTCAGCATTATACTCTGTTAGCACCTGGAGCCACCCTTGCTCTGGAACATCCTATTGTGATGGACACAGGTTGTCATTTGTTCTATTGAGTGGCGACCAAATGTCAAGACGGAGAGTCTTACCTAATATGAGCCAGTCAGAGGCAATAGGCATGCCAAAAAGAGTAGGAAATAAAAGAGGAGAGTGCAAGGATGTAGGTTTGGTCTCTATTGATGGTGTGATAGACAATGAATGACAATCCTCATCCCTGATGTATTTTGGTTTAATTTCTGTCGGCATTTACTTGTTAATCTTAATTAACAGAATCCAACAGTAAACTCAACGCATGGTTGGCAACACAAGAATAGGACCGATGCCGGTGCGGAAAGAGTGCAGTAACTGCAGTGAAACAAATTAAGTTCATCAGAGTTCAGGTAAGGCCTGTTGTTGTTGGCAACCGACATTTAGTATATGTGGTGGCCTGTTCGTAGCTGGTACAGTTTTGGGGTAATTAGATCAATAAATTAAATTTCCAGTACTCAGTCACTATCCACTGCTGGCTACGTTCCTATGTAAAAGTTGATGATACTCCTGTGTCCCTGGGGGATGTTTCTCAACCAAACCGGTGGATGAATGAGTTTCTGAATGTCTTTAGTGTTCACTGTTTGACTATGGTTGAATATATCCCAGCATTAACACAAGTAGTTTCTTCCCCATTAAAGAGTAGCCTACCAATTTAGCATTGCACTCCTACTTATTCACTTTAGATTGCCCATATGATGCTCTTACCTCATCCTCTCACCGTAAGAAGCAGCCATTACTGCACTGACACCAAGTTCCAGTTCAACTTTTTTGTTTAGGAAATAATAAATCACCATTGGAAATATACTTATACTACTGGTAAAAGAAGAGGAAAAGGCAGAAACATCTGTTGTCGCTGTTGTGAGACGAATGTTGTATAAGGTTATATAAAAGCGTATCGCCAACTCTAACGGTCCTAATTTTGTTCAACTGCCTAACAGAGAAGGAGTGAATTGTCATCAGTCATGCCACTTCCTGTATCAGGTGACACCTACATATTATGATGTTCCTAGAAAACTCCCTGTTCAAACTATTTGAGCAGCATGTCAGGAAATCAAGCATCATGCTCAGTGGCTGAAGCAAAGCAAACACAAGAGGAAGTTCGGAGGCTCTTAATTCTAAGAGCTTCACAGCATATTAAATTCAGGACAGGTGATGCTCATAAAATATGCATGCTTTGGCTATTATCTTGAAAATCACAAGCCTACTGAAGAGAAGCGGCTATAACAAGTGTGCATTAAGAGTTTTGCTCATTACAGTATGTGATACAGCTTTATGTGTGACAATAGGGTGAGAGTAAATACACTACATCTTTATGAGGCATGCCCTCTAAGGTATCATAACCATCTCCCTCATCACATAATCTGCTGAAATATTAACAGATAAAGAGGAAGCTATATACGAAACTCTCAGGTCTGGTTTCTTTTGCCTGCTGATAAGAGATAAAAATCTTTTTTGTACTTGAGGGCGTTCTGTTGAGTTCTGTACTGGCACCAGCCCACTTGGACCCGTTTTATTAGTTACCCTCCTGAGAGGCAGAGCAGCAGCTGTCCTCAGCCAATCATCCATCACTGTGTCCTCTGGGTGTGGGCACAGGAAAAGAGCAATGAGCAGCAATCCTCTCTGTCAGCCTACATGAGGCAGAGTTCAAGTTGATAGACTTTAGTCTATGAACAACAGGTTTTACTAAATCTCACTTATCATGGCCTCACTTTAAATTTTAATGAATGAATGAAGCACTTTTTAAAATGCTCTGCACATTTTTTGAATGTTTTTTTTCATGTGGATTAATTTGCAACCCAGGTGTTGAGTGTGTCGTTATATTTATGGATAGCTTTATTGTTGCTGCATCGCTGCTGCTGTCAGTTGTCATTAATCTAAGAATGAACTATAAATAATGCATGCCAAGCCCTCAGATCTACAAAGGCTTCTTCTAGTTTAGTTGTAGTTGTCTTTTTTCCTTTTTACATTAAACCTATGACTGATCATGATGTCCACTAGATGCAGCTGCAACATGTTGAAATGTCCACTGAAAGTGTTATGAAACAGAACGTCGTCAGACTGTTCTTAACAGACACATTTTCAGTGCACTTTCGTTCATCGAGTCGTTTTGCCAACATTCTCTGTGGCTTAATTTTGTAATCAATGACACTGCACATCTTTTAATCTTTATTTTGGATCTGCTATATAGGTTATATAATTTTGGAGAAGAGACATTTCAAGAAAAACAGGTTTTACTACATAAAGGAACAACCAACTATCATAATCATTAAACTTTAAATTCATGTTATCTGACAATAAATAATAGACATTTATATACTCTCACTGGTGAATTTCACACTTGCAGAGACAAGAACAGGTGAATTAAATCCACAGAAGAATGTGTTTTTGCCAGCTTTTAAAGTGCATGCTTCTGAAGTAAACACATTTAAAGCCTCTAGCCCTACCTAAAGGCTATGTGTCCACAACTTACAACAAAAATATATGTATACAATATATGTATATTTATTCTTTCACATGCTGAATAAAACCACGTTCCACCAGCTACAGACAATATTGTGTACACTATGTACATTGTATTGTGTGTCTGAAACATGGAAGCTTTGACTGCCACTTTCTCAAAAAGTACATTTATTTTTACATTGCTATGACTAAACATGTTCTAAATCTAAGGCATTGTTGCAGAGAGATATGGTTAGGGTTTTGTTCACAGGTTCCACCTGATGTTGTCCAAGTGTTGTCTACACACTGTCTACACTGATCAGGTAATCAATAAACTGAATAGTACTGAATAGTTCAATTGATCAGTACATTCACTACGCTAGAATGCTGATGGATTGTTCAAGAATATGATGATTCTTACTAGGATCACATTTTGTTGTTGTTGTTGCTGCTGCTGCTGCTAGTATTGATTAATATACAGTAGAAACCAATAGTGTATTGTGTTAATTCTGTCATTCTGATTTAAACTATATACACAGTTCCTGTCAGTGGGAGATGACTTTGGGTGTTTAGTTGGGGTGGAACATCTCTGTGGACTGACAAACAGGTGTATGGGTGATGGCTTCTGTGCTTTTGTGAGGGTCCTCTACTGGGCTTTTAGAGTGATGGAGGCAGTGATGGAGCAGCCTCTTCTTCTCTAGGCAGCCAAAAAACATCCACCAACAGAGAGTAAATCATTCAGGGTGCCTTAGCACCATCACACTAGACAGGAGTGGCCTCCTTTGTAAATGAAAACATTTTCAATATGCATATGGAATCTTTTTTTATGTATGTGTGTAGCATTCATCCTCTTTGGTGTGTGGAAAAATTGTGGTGTTTTGAATCTGATTCCATAGCTTTCCGACTTTTATCTTTTCACAGAAGCTCAGCTGTCAGGAGTGCTGCCTGATATGACTTTAATCAGCAAATTGAATAGGTGTATCCAGCTTATCAGACAAGGGCTCTCACACACTGTAGAGCTCCTGTAGAGGGGTGCCTCAGCTTATGGCTGATCACAATGAAAGGAATTTACTTTTCTCTATTGTCGATTTATATGTATTTATTCAGCTCCTGGCTCTGATGCAGCCTTTAAAAGTTCCTCTGTTGGACTAATTAGAGCTGCACTGGCTTATCTTTCTGACTATTGTGGTGGTTATGGAAGCTTGCCTACTGGGACACACTATTTCTCACAGAGTAAGCGTCTTATTTTCCCAAGATATCTCTGCTGATATAGCTGTAATGGGAGCAACAGTAAAGTATTAGCTGTTATATTCTTAATTGCCTGCAAACAGCTTGTGAGGCATCTTGCCCAATGACATGCGGTGAGGGAAGCTCAGAAAATTAAAAAAAGCATGCCATGGACAAAGCCATTTACATACATGACATTTTGTATTCCCAATTTCATCAATTTGAACAGAAAAAAAGCCCACAGATCCTTTGGATCAAACCTTTCTCCATGCTTTAAACCTGACCACACAGCCTTTGTTTCAGCCGTCTTCCCTTTGACACTATTTACTCTTATTATTACTCTATTTCTTTTTTAGGTTCTATATTTGAGCATCCAAGTCCATTTCACTTGTACGTCTCTGTAGTGTGGGAGGAAACTGGAGCACCTGAATGAAGCTTGTGCCAACCATGTGAGATTGTCCAAATTCCACAAAGAAGCTAAATGAAACCTGTGTCCTTCTTGCTGTGACAAGGCAGCGCTAACCACTGAGCCACAACGGCTCAGTGGCATTATGTCACCACACTCAAGCTGCATCATGCCGTGACGGATGGAGGACAGTTGCACTCCTTCTCCCTGCAGTGAGCCATCCCACCTGACTCATTTGGATGACCTTGACAACAAAGTCACTGTGACTCTAACAGTGTGGATGTAAGCGCCATCGGGAGGCAGCCTAACCGCCACATTCACCAAATCCACTCAGTAAGAAGCCTCTACCACCACCTCCCTATGGCCTGCTCATTAGAAGAGGTTGTGTTTGCTCACGTTGACAGGGTCTGCAGGATGTGAGCAGGGTATTACTAAACAAAGAAAAATACTGTGAGGTGTGCAAATGAATGGAGGCTTTTTCTTAATGTCTGTCTATTATTTGTTGCAGCTATTGTCTTGTTCTCTGTGCTGCCACTGATCAAAAAGACCTGACCTAATTATTCACTTACTATAGGGAAACAAGAAAACAAGATAATTGATATAAAATAGTTATTGTACCGCATTCTGTTTGACTGTTTGTTATAAATCCGCCGCACACTTGTCCTTTAGAGCTCTCGTCCTTCCCTAAAATCTTAAACTCACTCTCAGCCAGGATGTGGCATGTTTAGTTCAGTTTAAGCCAAGATGACCAGTGGCCTGTACTACAAAGGGAGTTCAACCGACTCAGAGTTAACTCTGGGTAATTAAGCAAAATCAGGGTTGACAAATTCTGACCGCCTTCACTGGTGTTAAACGGTACTACGACAGTGAATAAGATGTTGGTTAGGTGTGTCCATGTTAACTTAATTAGAGTTGGTGCATGTTCGCATAAAAGGGGCATGTTCGGCCGTGCAGGCAGAATTTTTTTGCGCTGAGAGTGTCAGGATATGAGGAGTTTAAAGACATGTTAACAGCAGGGAGGTGTGTAATAATAACCTACTTCTCATCATTAACACTGAATACAGATGTGGTGTGTAGTTCACATATACGGTAACCTCGAGTTAACCCGAACATCATAACGTGCTTAGAGCAGTTTAGAGATACAGTGTACATTGCCATGGCAACAGACCTCAGTTAACACCTACCCAGCTTTCGTAGTAGTAGTAGGAAAATAACATCCGACGTCACAAAGACACTCCCAAAGTTACCTGGATAAGCCAGTTACCTCTCTTTGTAGTACAGGCCACGGGGATTATAACTGCTATAATTTGCTAGTCACAATTATTAGAGCATAAATCAGCTAATAGGCTAACAAATTAACGGCTAGAAGACTTTCCTCTACTCTTAGGTTAACATATTACATGTGCATATTACAATTACATATTATTTTTAGTTTTTCTTACTCGCTGTTGGTTTAAGTCACTCTCAACAGAATACCACATTTAAATTTCATTGTTGCGTAATTTAATGAGTTGTCGTCAGCTCGAGTAGTTCACCTGTCTCCTCTCCATTCTGTGCACAAACACACGCGGAGCCCACAAAGCAATCACCCTAGGAAAACACCACTTGTGATCCAAGATGCGTTTTTAAAGTTAATAATGTTGTATTAGGATTTCTTATGTCATGTGCTATTTGGGATTTTTGGGGTAATGAATATATAAATGAGCAATCGTGTTAATTAATCATGATCCCAATATTGACCGAAATAATTGTGATTATGATTTTTGCCATAATAAAGCAGCCCTAGCATACAAGCTGAATTATCTTCCATTATAAATTTTGAGTGTAGCTTTTATGAAAGATACATTTTAAATATCTGAAAGGATAAAAAAACCCATTAAATGAAATATGAATTGTTCTTTGTCTTTACATGATAAAATCATGGCAGGTAGTTGATTACAAATGTATCTGTTGCCTTCACTTCCACAATGAGCGAGCAAAGCCTTCAGGATGGTATGTCCATGTTTCCCTACAGACCTGCATGGTAATTAGCTACTTGTTAGCTGTCTCCTCCAGCATATGGCACAATAAGATTAAATATGCATGCTTTGCTTTGACACATACCCAATGTCTCTTAAGACGCAACACCTTGTTGTTTGTAGAAAATTAATAAAATGAAGAAAACAGTGACACAGTCGATGACTGGCATAGAGATCAAAACTATTCAAAAGTTAAATTCTTGAGTTGCAACTTAATTATGTTTATTAAGGCTGCCCCAGACTAAAGAATTTCCTAGTTGACTAGATACTAGTCAACTTTTGACTAGGTAACTAGGAACTTTTGACTAGTTGACTAGGTACTAGGTACTAGTCAACTAGGGGGGAACCAGTCAGTATCCGGTGTGACCACCATTTGACAAGGTACTAATCAACTATAGTACTCCTTAGTTCAAGCTATTACTTGACTTGTTGTTACATGTGTATGATATTAATTTGATTATTTAAATTTATACTGAACAAACTATAAACCCAACACTTTTGTTTTTGGCCCCATATTAAACTCAAAAACCTAAGGCTATGTACAATAAAGGCCTATTTCTGTCAAATATTCTTCACATATCTGTCAAAATCTGTGTTAGTGAGCACTGCTCCATTGCCGAGATAATCCATCCACCTCACAGGTGTTGCATATCAAGATGCTGATCAGACTTAATGGGTATTGCACAGGTGTGCCTTAGGCTGGCCGCAATAAAAGGCCACTCGAAAATGTGCAGTTTCACTGTATTGGGGAGGTGTGCGAGGAGGGGAGGACCAGTCAGTATCTGGTGTGACCACCATTTGCCTCAAGCAGTGCAAAACTTCTCCTTCGCATAGAGTTGATCAGGTTGTTGAATGTGGCCTGTGAAATGTTGGTCCATTCCTCTTCAAGTCGTGTAAGCCAATTCAGAGCATCCCAAACATGGTCAGTGGGTGACATGTGACAATTGTTAATTTATTTTAATACAGTATAACATCAAACAAGTCTCAATGTTCAAAACACGGGAATAAATTAATTCCAACTTCACAAGTAAAAATACTTGCAAACTTATCACCACGATGAGGGATGTACACTATTACGCCCAAATGGATGCAATACAAACTTCTCCTCTCCCAATTTATGCCCTCCCTTGTCCATGCCTTATCCCGCCTTGTCTGAGATGTCACCTGAGTCAGAGTCCTGGTTTCCACTATCAGTCCTCACCTGAAAACCTCCTCCTCCAGACAGTCTAAAACTCACATGCTCATTGTGTTAAAAAACACCAACTCTCTCCCAGAAATGACCATGGATGTATAATAAGAGCCATGTCCACGGCACCGACAAGCAGTGCGCAGGTAAGTTACTTGCATGTTACAAGAGAAAAGGTCCGTATTGCAAGAAACGCCTGATGCTTTCATGCTGGCCCTAATGACAAGGTCTGGCTCCTGAATGGCGTTTGAGGTTGTGTGTTTTGCTGTGATTAACTGACCAATGACCAAAATTTTTTCACTAAGTCTCTTCTAATCTGCTAATGGATTAGCTGACTATTAGTCGTCAGTCCCAATTTTTATTTAGCATTTTGTGACATTACAGCTTTTGTTTTCATATGATCACAGAATAAATATTTGGTCTCTTCAACATTACAAGACTTGATTTCTCTTGATCACAAAATAAATATTTTATCACCTTTTATTGTCTTTCTTTTCTTCATTTTCTGTTCCAAATGTGTCATTTTGAAAAGCCTTGTTACAATACATCACTACACAGGGCGTTTTCCAGTCATGGGCTACTGCTGTTACCTAGCCTTGAAAAAATAACTTGAATGAATGAATGAGTTGTTCCAAATTACTTTTGAACTGGAATTGAGCAATACATGACTAATCAGCTACAACACCACCCATATTTTATTGTAGATTTAGACAAACAAAAAATAGTATTTATCATTTGCAATTATGCTCCTTCAATGTCAAAGATAATGATTTATCTGTTCGCAAACATACCTTTTGATTGGTGCATTGAACTCCTTAGCATGTTTTGTCTTGACTAGGCTGTTTATTTGCTCAGATCCTCTGGCTCAATGCTGTTTAGCAACAACAACCATGTGTGCTTAATTTTATGTGACGTCTTGACATTGTGGCTTACAGGTGTTCATTTCACATAAAAGAATCAGATGGTGAGGTGTCACACAAGCAGTAAAGTGTTCAATTGAAACACATAGGTTTAATATTGGAAGATACAAATTTGGCCCATTTTATTTGATTTTAATAGATATAGATCATATTTTATTAGAATCCTAATATGAAAAAAATTATTTTCTTCCTATAGATTTGAAAGTTTTTGACTTTACCAACCCTAGTCTGTATAATCTGGATTGGTTGGTCAATAATTCAGCAGCATTGCAACAGGGTATTGTGACTCACTGCAAGAAGCGACTGGAAACAATTTAAAGGAGTCTGCTGTACCTTACAGGTCTACATCTTGGTAAGGGACGTGTTTGGTTTGTTAAGAAGAAAACATATACAGTAAGTATGCACATATGTATAGTAAGTATGCAGTTACCGAATGACAAATACATTTGTGGCACGACTAAAGAAGAAGGGCTAGCTGGTGTCTTACAAGCATTGCTCAACTTCCTGTGCTCCAAGGGAGTCCTGTGTTAGCGATGAAAGTACAGGTGTTGTCTGCACTTCTCTTGCACACAGATCCAGGCAGGGTTTGATATCTTCCATCCACAGCTTTTGATCCTGCTATGTAAGCAAAGCAATATGAGGGTAAAAAATCTATTACCCCTAGGTATTCACATTTGGTGGGGAGAAGAGCTGCGTTGTATGCAGTGCAATTTATAGAACTGCATGGTATGCATACTGCAGAACTAATTTAGTCTTTATCTAACAGATCACGTCTTGTTCTAATACAATTTTCATATCCCTACAGCATTGCACAAAATTATATAATTATTTTAAAAATCTGACACCTGCTTACACAAAAGCTTTAGTACAATTCATGATCATTTCAAGTTATGATATATGCATGATAGTTGACATAATAACACTTCCACAAAGAGTTTTCCAATAAAAGATTTAATTTGTTATTGTTTCTGTTTGCATGGGCATAAAATAGTGATTTAATTGTGGCTCATAAATCTTAACCAACCAGGTGAAAATAAATGATGTGCTACAGTGTAAGATTGTCAGTTGAATCACAATTTTATGTGCACAATATTCAAAGATAAACATAACACAAGACCACATTTTCACTTCTTTTCTGCTAGTTTTTAATAAATATAAATATAATATATATGAGTAAAATTATAAACCCAACACTTTTGTTTTTGCCCCCATTCAACATGAGCTGAACTCAAAGATCTAAGACTTTCTCTATGTACAATAAAGGCCTATTTCTGTCATATATTGTTCACAAATCTGTCAAAATCTGTGTCAGTGAGCACTTCTTCTTTGCCGAGATAATCCATCCACCTCACAGGTGTGGCATATCAAGATGCTGATCAGACAGAACGGGTATTGCATAGGTGTGCCCTAGGCTGGCCACAATAAAAGGCCACTTGAATGTGCAGTTTCACTGTATTGAAGGGGTCTGTGGGAGGGTCCGGAAACTACTCAGTATCAGGTGTGACAACCATTTGCCTCATGCAGTGCAACACATCTCCTTCACAAAGAGGTAATCAGTTGTGGATTATGGCCTGTGAAATGTTGGTCCACTCCTCCTCAATGGCTGTTGAATACAGGTCGAGACCCCGATGAGGACGACAAACATGCAAATGAGCTTCCCTGAGGCAGTTCCTGACAGTGTAACCACACGTGGTCTGCAGTTGTGAGGCCAGTTGGATGTACTGCCTAATTCTCTGAAACGCCTTTGGACGGCTTATGGTAGAGAAATGAACATTCACTTCACGGGCAACAGCTCTGGTTGACCCTCCTGCAGTCAGCATGCCAATCGCACGTTCCCTCAAAACTTGCAACATCTTTGGCATTGTGCTGTGTGATGGAACTACACATTTTCGAGTGACCTTTTATTGTGGCCAGCCTAAGGCACACCTGTGCAAATGCTGTCTGATCTGCATCTTGATATGCCACACTTGTGAGGTGGATGGATTATCAATGGAGAAGTGCTCAATAACTCAATATTTGATGGAAATAGGCCTTTATGTGCATAGAGAAAGTCATGGCTTTTTCAGTTCAGCTCATGATGAATGGGGGCAAAAACAAAAGGGTTGTGTTTATAATTTTGTTCAGTGTGGGTGACTATAAGGTCATGTATGAATCCATTTATACACATAAAAAATACCTCCCTTACAAGTAATCTAGTACAGTATAGCATTGATGTAACACGAATAACCTATTCCTATAACTTTAACATTGGCAGTTATAAGAACACCAAAACGAACAGTGTAAAGAAATTTGACAGTGCTGAGTACCATGACACAGATTTCTCCTGGTCATAGTAAGATCAGTTGCTAAGTAGGTTGAGATTATCTTTATTTTGTTTTTTTACAGACTATGTAGAAAGGGTTTCATATCGCTTGAATGACACACAGTGCGACTTAGGTTAACTTAGGTAAGCTTAGTGTCTTGTTTTGAACCAACATCCAAATTAATCTTCACACATTTAAGTGGGGTAAACAATAATAAGAAATCTCTGTAGGACAAGAGTGGATAAACATCCCCAGACTGGAAGTGTCCTTCATATTTGGCTTGGTACTACACTGTGTCCCTATGCTGTATGCTGTTGCCAGTCAAGTGTCAGTAAACAATGTTGTGTAAGTCATCATGAGTCTCAGAACTTTTTCATGACACCTGGATCACTTTATATTCACAACAAATACCACAGTATGAAACTAAATCATACTTTAAGAATGAAAATTGATTCACATAGAAAAATTCTACTTTGACCAACATTTGAAGAAAAAAGTACAGGACAGTTGGATGAAAGTATATTTAGATGGTTAGGACATCTGAATGTCATGAGTCCTCTGGCTAGAAATTGGGCACAAATCCCTACAAAGAAATATTTTCTAAAATTGAGTTCAAGATCACCTGTCTTACTAAAATCAAGCACCACATGCATGCCATCTCAGTTGATATTGGTTTAAATAAATCATTTAGAGACAAACTTTGGAAGAAAACCATCATGAAAATAAATACAAACACTGATAATGTATTCCGACAACATTCAGCAATGCACACTGACCTTTGACCTGTGGGGTTGGAGTGCTATTGAAGTCAACTCTGAATACTGGTCACAGAAGCACTGTTTGGTATATCTTAGGCTTTTTGGGAGCAACATGTTAGATAATAGTTTTAGAGTCTACAGAAATCCTGTCAGTTTGATGAACTCAGGTTAGAGGTTGTCTTTTAAAAAACAGTAAGAAATTTAGTGTAATACGACTTTGTTAGTATGACGTTTGTCAAGTATTTACAGCTGAGCCAGTATGCACTAGCAGCAACAATATGTCTGATAAACCATTCTTAATAAAATTATTAAAACTAATAAACGCTATTTTCAAGGTTCTGTACATTACATAAGAGAAAACTAAAAGGAAACTAGGCCTTGACAGTTCTAGCATTAAACCTTATTTGACTCATCCACTTGTATTGCATGTAATCTCTCCAGAAAAGCCCCTGTGCTATAATTACAGCTGCTTAACTTATCTGCAATATGCAAACAAGCCCATTTTGATTGCTTGTAATGATCATCATTTTCCACTTAACTGGTAATCGGCTTTTCAGACATTTCCATGGAGTTAAAAAAAACCAAACCTGTAGATTGTGGGTCTCACCAAATCTCATCTCGCACTGCTCCATATAAATAAAAAATTTAAAAAACACTGTGTGTGAGGACGTGATGAAAATCAGGACACATCTGAAGTTGTGGAAATGAGAATCTCGGTAAATCTTATAATATCAAACAAATCAAGTAAGGCAAACAAATCCAATTGTGCAGTATTTAATGCATTCATAATCATGTGACAGCCCAAAAGAGTGAAACAAACGAGATTTCAGCCCCACTCACAATAGTGCACTTTTAGACTGAGGACGAGAGTGGTCATAACAAGATGATGGCCTACGCTTGGATCCCTCCGGGTCATTTAAGCAGAATTAAATGACCATCACTGCCCTCGTACATCAGCTTAATAGCGGGGATTTTCTCATGCACTTAACCCCCTGTGAGTTTTAAGTATGTTGATAAATAGGAGTCTAGTACAATACCTCCTACATGAAGGGGAGCTCTCAGTGCTGTACATTATTAAATGCTGTGTAAGCTTACGGAAGGTCTTGTACTTTTCCGCATGTTGATGCTGCACTTGAGGCTCTCTCCAGAGCCAGTAGTCAAATGGCTTCAAGTCAGATATATTAGTGCCCATCATTTTGCAAGGCATAGGCCTACCATTTTGTTGAATATGTTTTTCGTCCATCTTCCAGGAAGCTATTGGCTTAAGTTTGGTGCTCAGCATAAAATAAGTCACATAGCTGTGGCAAGGTAATTCAAATTCGATTGATCCTTCTCTTAATTAGATGTGGTACTACAGCAAGAATTTTCAGATCAATCCACACTTTCAACCTTAACCAACAAGTCCTTCAAACTAAACAGCAAAGTCGGTTAAAATGGCTACTTCGTTGTTGTCATGTTTACAATAATAAACATGCAGCCTAATAAAGATTGTAGCTGTATTAACAATCATAGTCATACTCTTAAATATAACATTTACTGCAGGAAATGAACTGTTTATGACCTTCTCCTTATACAGACTGACTTTTGTCAAGGTGGGTTTTGCAGAAGCAGCGGGATTGGACCCAAACAGATACAATACAAGCAGACTGGTAAATGATGATTTTATGCGATTTATTATTTATGATGAAAAGTTTAGAGGCAGGCATTGGTGCGCAGGCAGGTTCAGGTAGGTAAACATGCAGATCAGTAGGAAGCCTGGGAAAAAACAGGTAACCTCTGAGTTTACCCTGGGTTTTCAGTCTTACGACGGTGGTTCACTTGGTTTAATTTATCCTATGCTCGACTGAGGACTATCAGTATATAGTTTGGCAGGCCTATTGAAATTAAGTTTAGGCTAATATGAAAATGTTTCTTATAACTTCAGGTTGTAATTATTTCTGGTCTTGTACCAGAAACAAATGCAACTTGGTCCAGCCAACCTCTTGCAATCTGGGCGCAGGTAATGTGGGAATGTAGTTTTGATGGTAATGTAGTTTATAATCTCAGCATATATAATATATGCTGAGATAGTGTTTCGACTACTATTTAAACAGTTTTCACGGCATGAAAGGGTTTTTCGTTTTGTTGCATTATAAAGTTAATTAAGAACAATGTCTGGAAAACTTGAGCACGTTAAATAAATTAATCTGATATCTGAAGTGACAAGTGGTTGGAATGACCACTTATTCAGTTACCGCTGCTTTTAATGTGCAGACACCAACACACAACCAAGCTGACTAAAAAGGGGCAAAAATGGTCATATAAGCCATGTATAAATCAACACATCCATCTGTTAATTTAGGCATTTACACTGTCTGCAATTTTCTGTCATCCCTGCTATTGGCAGCTGCAGTTGTATTGCTTTTAGCCTGGATTATGTGTTTAACTATGTTGGATTAGTCTAATATTATAGTTTGTTTTTCGTTTTCAGTAAAATATGAAGCTCTGCTGCCAATAGACTTGTCCATTTGTGCGACTGGTCATCTGCTGCAAACGGCACCTCTTTCTTATGAATGCACTCATGGCTGGATTGGAAAACCCTGGATTGAGTTACCAAGTTGATAAGCTTCGTGTGACCACTTGTCCTGATCGCGATTGTTAGGGTTCGTGAAGCAAGATAATGAAAAGCTATCCTGGGTATGCTGAACTCGCTTTATAGTAAAGGCCCCAGGTATAGCAAAACCAAAAACCAACAAGGCATCTAGGCTCATTGCAACTTGGCAAATTTGATGAACTGACCATACTCAAAACAAGTGAACTACTATAAATGGTGAGTGGCCCAGTGGCTGGGGATGAAACCGTGTGGCTGAAGAGACAGACTGAGGAGAAAACTCTGATAACTTCCTCATAACTTTTAAAGCCTCTAGAAGGCTTTGTCATATGTCATTTTGGGGCACTTGTTGAGACGATTTTCATTCTTCTAGGGAGGAGAGCCTCATCACAACAGAATAAAAGCAGACATGATGTTCACTGTGATGGATTATCATCATGGACGTATGTCAAGCAGGTGTCAACTGCCACAGCAATCATATTTTTATACCAAACACAGTGAACAGAAATCGCTGGCAGTCTTAAAGGCAAGGTATGTTGCTATTTATACCTTAGTGAATGGGAGGTAACATGCAAAAACATCAGTATGGCCCTTTAACACCCAGATGCTTTGGTGCTGAATCGGGTTCCCAATTAGTCTACTGGGCCGTTCTCCAGCAGGGCCTGTCACACTGTGAAATCATTAAGTGCTTGAGGGCTCTCTAGCAGACTTTTTTAGCCATTCATACACACTTTCCATAAGTCTGTAATCCCGCTGACTTTGTGTGAGGGTATTATCATCGAGAGGCAGCACAAACATATATTTACATATACATAGCAGCAAACACTTTGATCCTCTGTTTCATCAGATCTGAATACATTTTTCAGAAAGTCAGCAACAAACAATACCAATATGAACCTCATTTTACTGGTCTCTATGCCTAGGTAACATGTGATGTCCCAAATCTATAAAGCATTTTGAAAACCCTTGCACCCCTTTTGCATTTTCACATTTTTGCTGAGCACACATGTGATGTTAATTAAAGTGTGTGAGGCTTCAGTGCTCAGGGCTTAGAGAGGACATTGGGATTGGACCTTGTGTTCAAACCCTTTCCCTAAACAAATAAGGGTTCAAATAAACAAACTGACCCCAGATTATTAAATTAGTTAAAGAATATGTTGCTCCTGTATGTTGTCAGGACTGAGGAAGTGGTACTAGTCTCAGCTGAAACTCAATTTGCTTTGACAAATTACCTTTGAGTCGGAGAGGAGCTGTCCTTGCTGATACAGGTGAACATGCCCTACATGAAAATACCACCGTGAATTTAAAAAAAAAAGATCAATTTGAAGCTGAACAACATCTTCATGACCTTCAAACTTTGATCTCAAAGTTAAATTGTTGACAGCATTTCTTATCACCTGCTCAGTAACACTTTCAGAAAGCTATTATGAGTAGCTGAGCTGGACTTACAACTCGAATTTGGCAAAGGGAAAACAGGACCTCTGCTGCTTGTTAGAAAAAAACTCTCCCAGAGCTGTGTATGTTTTGGTATCTTTATTGCCTGGGGGCTACTTGGACATTCCCTAATCACTCAAACAGCAGTGCTGGAATGGATGATTGACAGCGGGACACCCATGATAACATGGACTGTAACACACCTGTCATAACTGTCTATTTTTATTTCTCACAACATTTGTCAAACTCACATTAATATTTGTGCCACTTCCTTCCTCAACAAAAACAACTGACCTTAGATTAAGCTGTACTACTGGAGCACTTGTTTTCAATTGTTAGCAAATAGTGAGCTAACAATCCTGGCCTGATCGTGACACGCAAGAAGTGCGTGCATGTACAAGAAAAAGAAACTAAATGTGTTATGAAGATTACTTTCCTTTTGCCTCAACAAAGTCATATACATCAATATCATTTACGTATTCTTCACTGTAACCATTATAACACTCTAGTGTCTAATTAGAAACCATTTGTGTGTCAAGAAAAACCCCCACTGCAGTGCAGTGGATAATTCAGGTATTAGCTCAATTCCATCCACCGCACAGATATAATTTAAGTCCTATTATCTCAGTTCAGGTACTGTATGCACAGATATAAAGCCTCATATTATGTGCAGGTTTTAGTATGGGATGGTACAGTATTGTTTTAGCCATTAGTTTGAATAAGAGCTTTGCATTGTTTGGTTATGTACCACCCATGTGTGCTTCTCAGGGCTAATTGCCCTCATCTTTCAGTATTCCTGAGAACATTACCAACTCAAGGATGTGCTGCTTGACACTTAAGCTGTTTGCAGATGGGTAATAAAGTGTGCTAAGCTCATTTGAGCCGTGCCTTTTAAATGTTCCGCTCTGTGCCAGGGGAGCTATAAAACCACATCACTGCTCATGTGAGACACGTTCTTGTGTAGAGTCAGAAATCACTGCTCAGTCTTTCTATCAGATTACTTTGTTCCTGTACGATAAATTAGAGCATGCACAATGGATGGATGGATGGATGGATGGATGGATGGATGGACGGATGGATTGTTGGATGGATGGATGGATGGATTCAAATTGTCATTTGATAAATTGCTACTATAAAAATATCAATTATAGTCACTTTAACTAATTTAACAATAGGTTCATAACATTTTAGGTCTGTCTTAAAACAATAGCCATGTGCTCACATGTACAGTGGAATCTGTGTTGGTCGTTGTAGTCATTTTTTCCAACTCGTACAAGACATTAAGAAATCCATTCCTAATGTATTCAGTATATTTGAATGTACAGTATATTTCAGTATAATGAGAGACAAAATCCACAGTCATGCTGTTGAAAAATTCTTTCCGCAGTGTATCTGAAGTTAACATGATTTATCTTTTTCATACTACTGGAGTCTCAAATTCAGATCAGATCAACTTTGGAATGCATTTTTGCACAGAACAAGGACAGTGAATTTTGTCCCCCATCTCCTTTATTAGAAGCACAGTAGTAAGGGATCTTTTGACAGCCAGAACAGGAGGAAAGAATACAACAAGCAAAATCTGTTTCAGTGTACACATTCATAACCATGATTATTGTTTTAAAACAGACTTTCCTTTAAAACTAATTGTCTATGGCATCTATGACATTATATTTGGACACTTGGTTTACCATACTGTAGAGAGTAAAGGCAAAATAAAGACACAATTGCATAGGCGAGTGGAGAAATAGAGTTGCTTCCAGATGGAAACAAAAGTGAATAAAGCACCAGTTACAGAAATGATTTTATAGCCAAACGCTACAAGACCGTCAGAAACCAAATACCATCTTTTATTGCCTTAATTCCGCACTAAGAACAGACAACCACAATCATTAAAAGACGCCAAAGTATCCCGACAGACTGCAAGAAGGGGAAGGACTACAGTTTTTTAGACCAATTTCTTTACTGAGCACTTTGTTCACTTCAGAGCTGGTTAAGATTCAGTATTGTTATAATTCAAGAACAGGATGACAACACAGATTTCAATATAACTTGCAAAAAGATGTCTTACTGATAATGTGATTAAGGAGAATATTAGTGTTTCTGCTTGTTTACATAAAGCAAGCTTGGTACAAAGGAGTTATCTACCTTGTATTAATCACTTTCAAAATTGATATTAGGTGCTTTAAAAGTCTATATAACCCACCAAATGCCAGAATGAAGATCAATGGATATCTTTCTCAGGTTATGACCCTGGAAAGAAGTTGCCTCCAGGTCTGCCTGCTTTGCTCTGCCCTCTTATCGGTTTCTTTTATGAAGGCGTTAACCTTTAATGGGGTGAGTTGATATTGCATGTGATCTCATGACCAGTGTCAGACAGAATCTATCAACCTTACAGTTTACAACATTGTTATTTCTAGCCTCACATTGTGTTTGGCTGATAGGCAGGCTAATGAGTGTCAGTATCTCATGATCAGCATGTCTTACTGTATATCTTCCTATCTTCATCTTTTTGATAGCTGTAGCACCTACACTGACTAAGCAGCAGCCAGTATGAGTAAATTCACTGTTCATATGGGGAACTGACTTTTGTTTCAAGGCAGACTTGACAAATTGTGAACTTATCCTTTAACAGCTATTATTGACAAAATTACATCATCACAGACTGTACATTTTACATTCGATTGCGATTCGATTATAAAATTATTATCGATGCATCTTGATGCATATTTTTTTCTTTACAGGATCTTTGGATAAATACTAAGCATTTCATTTGCGCATTAAAATAAAAAAGACACATCTCCTAATTATCTTAAAAGGAGTTTGCATCCCTAATTTACCTCAGCTCCATGGTCCCTCATTTCTTTAACAACCAGTTGTCAGACTCCTCAGAAAACTGAAATATAATTAAATCAATAAATATTTTTAGCGCCTTTCACGGGACCCAAGGACGGTTTACACATAGTTACAGTGACAGAACAACAAAAAGTCATTCATAATTTAATGCTTTGGTAAGGTGCTGGCTTTTTAATAGAATTTTGGAAGTGTTCAGATAGGGAGTATTTTGGATCTCTGTGGGGATGAGTTCCAGAGGGTGGGGGCGGTGATGCTGAAGGCTCTGTCCCCTAAAGTCCAGAGTCTGGTGGGGGGACAGAGAGCGAGCCCTTGCACAGGGGAGAGCCTTCACTTTTCCAGAAGTTGGGGAAACGACAGACTTTTATTAATGAACACACAGTGTGCGAATTAAAATCATTACTAGCGCTCTGATATTAATGATTGTGGGACATTTTAGTAAGGTGGTTATTCTCAGTGGTGGTGTGTCGAATCAGGAGAACACTACTGGTCTCTCTGTTGTGTGCGCTCCACAGACAGTCTGGGCGCTGCACTTCTCCGGGTTCCGCTTTTTGCGTTTGGTCAACATTACGATATCAGTTAACATTTAAATCATCGATTTTTAGACATTTGTTCATCGATTCATGATCTTCCACGTCCGAATCGCGATGCATCTAAGAATCAATTATTTCTCCCACCCCTAACATTTTATTGCCTCAATTGCCATTTTAATGTGAGACAGAAACAGAAGGCTGTACAAAAAGATCATGGTCATATAAGTCAAGACATGATGGGCATCATGTTTAAAAGCTTGCCTGTTGACAAAAGACTGCGCATGAAGCACAGTCTAAATCTGGAATTATGCTTTGCAAAGTTACACGTAATTGTATATTTGAATGGGTTCCATGGGTAATTATAGAGGCTAGAAGAGATGACATGCACACCTCCCCAATCTCAACAACAACACGTGTGGATCTGAGCACCAAGCAAGATAAAAGCTTGTTCCAACACATGTCAGGTGAAGGTTTAAAAAAAAAAAAATTGATTTGTTACATCTGTTGTATGTAGATACAAAGTATAGGCAATAATATGAAACCAGCCAAGTGAAGCATGTTTCACTATTAGGACATTTTGCTACAATCAAACTACAACATCATGCAAAGTTATTGTGCTTCCGCCTTGTCTACTTAACGAGAATAGTAATTACTTTTAACGCCACCAGCAGGTTGATATTTTTGGCTTTTAGTGTCTTTACAACTACTTGCCATGAATTCAGTGACCCAGAGGATGAATCATAATGTCTTTGGTGACTGCCTGACTTTTCTTCTAACACCACCAGCGGGTCAAAGTTTTTAACTTATCCTGTGAAAAAGCTCAAGTTCGATTAAAGGTCGCCTTAAAACAGTTTTGTTCACCCGGTTTAACTCATTACTTTTTATGGGTAAACCTCCCATAACGCACAACAGTTCATGATGCTACACAATGATACAATTGCACAATACATCCTAATTTAGAAGGCCACAAGCTAAATGTTTTTTTTTTTCAGTTGAACACTGCTCAGAAAATTTCAGCATTCAAATTGAATTTGGATATTCAATATATTTTGTATATTTTTTTACATTTTTATATCACCCAAGGACAAAAATTTAAAATATGTCCCTACATTGAAAAATGTAATTGTTATTATTTTTGTTTTGATGAACCCACTGAAACTTTGTTCAGTATTTAAATGTCTTTATGTAGCTTTAAATGTATATGCTTTCCCCATCATAATGATCATCATTCATCACCCCATAAATCTCCAAACATTATCTTTAAAGGACAATTATAAAAGTCTGAATTGTAAACAAAGATCCTATTTTCAACTTTAATCCAAAATAGTCGGATTCCTCTTCCTCACCAGGAAACATAGCTTGATAATTATAGCATGAGTTAAGTCATGAGCACAAGCTATATTTTCCTAAATGTAACCAAGTGCTTTTGTTGTCTAAACCTAACCAAACTGCAACCTTTCTCATCGCGTGACTTACACGCTAAACGTTCTTGTGTTTGCCTCATGTGTCTCTCACCTCCCTTGACCCATAACTAAATATAAACATCTCCGTCAAAAATCTACAACTGACATCTTTTTCAGTGCGTCCCGAAAATGAATCTAAACCATGAAACATCAGCTATTGGTGTTGGCACAGTAATAGATAAATAGATTATACTTGGAGGGAAGCCTAATTGTTTGCCAGCTTTGATGTTATAACTCTTGGAAAGAATTTCGTGTTCTCAAGCCATTCATTTCATCACACTGACTCAAAGAGCACACTCGCTGAGCATGCTATTGACATGAAGTTATTCTAGAGGAGAAAATATGATGTTTTTTATCTCCAGTCTAAACTTGGTTATTTCACTTCATATGTATGCCAACATGTGGCCTAAAGCATCATCAGGCAAATACTAGTATACAAGTCGTATTGATAAGTAAAATTAAAAGCAAAAACAAGTGAATATCTTCTCTCCTATAAAGTAGAGGAAGTGTTTGATAAAAGATTTAACATTGCATTACTCATTCTAACTAGCAGACACACCAGGAAATAATTTAATCTCTTTAAAGCTTTTCCTGTCTGTAGAGAGTGGGAGATTCTCTACCAGAATCATTTTATTAGTGCATAAAATATGTACTCAGTCTCATTAAATACTGGTGCAGTACCATTTGGCTTGTAAAGACAAACAGAAAGCTTCCTGCTGTACAGCAATAGATAATGACACTAGCCTGGTAGATGATAGTAGCACAAAGGACGTTGAAAAAAAATATGAAACATAAATAATAAATGTGTAAATGTACATTAAGCGATCAATCATTGTGAATTCAAGCCTGCTTGGTGTAAGAGGAACTACAGGCTTTTCTTTCCTCCACAGATTCAGAATTTATATCCATTCCACATTATATCATGCCATGTATTGTATCTATAGAGATGTACAGATGTTTGAGTGTGCATTGGTCAAGTGTACTGAGAGGTCCTGGAATGAAAAGCTTCAGTATGATATGAGAATGGAAGGACACAAAACTTTAAAATGGCAGTGTGCAGGCCTCTGGAGAAGGGAGACCAAAGCTTGTGTAAGCACCACAATAAACAGTAAGATGATGATATATGTGTGATAGTAACAGCTTTACAGTCATACAGGAAAGAATAGGTATGGTAAGGTATACTTTACTTTCTCATACACATACATGTACCGAAATTCATTCTCTACATGTAACCCATCTGTCATGGGAGCAGTGTAGTAGAGCATACGCTGCTTTGTGAAAAGCATAAAAAATCTGCCATTTTATCCAGCTTCTAATTTCATTTTTTTGCTGTTAGTTGTGCGTACTGTAAAGCTGCTGGCAAGGTTAGGTTAGGATTTCAATGGCTTTACACCAGCACCTCTCCATGTGACTGCCCTTTGCAGGATTTCTCAGCATTATGTAACATGTGCTTGTATGTGTAACCTTGAGCCAAAAGGGACCAGTTTGTGAAGTCGGTCGACTTAAATTTAGAGCTCTTTTGAACTAGGAAGTAAATTCTTAGTTAGCATGCAGCCAGTTTTGACTCACTTCCAAATAGTGTGGTACAGTATAGTAATTATGTGTCCTGTCAAAGTCCAAGCAAATTAAATACAGAGTTAATGGAACTTTTAACAAATCACCTTCTGCAATTTTCCTCTTCAAGCCTCAGTGCAATTTCAAATGACTTCCTGCGTCTCATTTTGTGCAAATTATATCGCTATGTGCTAGAAGATTTCAGTATAACTCTTTCTTCATTTCATTTCTTTTCCCTACAAAAAAAAGGTTCCAGCACTTAGAAGTTGTGGTGCTTTTCCTGTTTAGTGATTTGTCAACTTAGAAAATGTCTGGGCTAATTTATTTTTCAATAAATGCTATCAATTGAAATTACTTTAACTGTAACACATTTAACATTAGTTACAAAGGAGGGGGTAAAAGGCATGCATTTAGATTGCAGTTTGCAGATTATCCAGAGAGCAGTTATTTTTAACTTGAAGTTGTGGCATTTTTCAGTGCTTTCATTACAAAGAGCAACCTGAGAACGCAAGACCCATTGCTTCTAGCATAAGTCTGTCTGCCCTACTCTGCCTCTCTCCTGCTGCCCTGAAGAAACGCTCCAGGGAGTGCACTCACTGCCTGTTCTTTTGGAGAAAAAAAATGTCTTCACCTTTGGCACCAGAAGGAAATATTGGATGCAACCTCGCAAGGTAATTGTGTCTGCAGTCAAAATCAGGTGGGGGTGGAGGGCTTTCTCCGAGCTGTTTTTGGCCTCCCAGACAGAGCTGAAAGCCAGTGCGCTCAGCTGTAATGGTCTCCGTGCTTGCCTGGCTGCCCTTGGCATTAGACACAGACCTTTATTACCCTGCAGGAAGCCAGTTCATTACAGCCACGCTTGTCTCCTCTGCAAACTTTCTATTTCTTTTCTCCCCTTGCTTATTATCAAAGATTACTAAAGAGAGTTCAAGGGCTGAACTGTTCTGATGATGTAATATTTCTCAAATGAGCTAGGATGCCAGTCAGGCACATCTGCCACTGGAGAAAACAATGTGACTTATATTTCCAGGGTTGGCTGGCAGCAAATGAATTGAAAATGTGTTTTGTGTTTTTTTATAAATGAAAATGACTTTAGTGACAATACAGCCTGACAAAACGGGTTGTCGCCTCAGATTAATTGGAACTTGGGAATGAAGTGTAGAAGAGATCAATGATACCAGGCGACGTCATCTCTGTAACCATGGGTTACTGCTACTGCTGTTATTTCTGTGTAACTATTTTTGTAAAAACATTAATAATCTCTGGAGTCTGTTGCTCAGTGAGTCATCGGAGGCGGTGTCACTGCTGAAGAATCACCAAGTAGGAATCATAAGAGAGTGACTAAAGATAGACCATTAGGAACATCTCGCTAACAAGATAACAACTGATTTCCCTGACATTTTGAAGGAATCAAAGGCCGCCTGGCAGAGAAAAGTAAGACTGCAGCACGAAGCAGGAGAGAAGTTGATACTAACACAACACGGAGATATAACTTTGCAAAATGATTCTCACTATGACATCACAACCATACTATATGAAATGATGTCAGTCTAAAATGGTACTCTTATGAATACTTTTGTCAGTTAATGTTTGCCTTTTACTCTGGCTGACACATTTTAATTAATCCAGCAGCAGTGTTTCATGGCTGTATTCATGCGTTGTGAAACCGATATTTAATAAATATTCAGCTAGCAGGGTAGGTAGCTGATGTCATGATCAGAGAGTGTGGATCTCACACTTGCTTGTTGCTGTCTGTTCTCGCAGCCTGATTAAGACAGATAAGGAGCTTGAGGTCCTACATTACACTAACAGGATTTCCAGTCAAGCCACAAAATTGTAAAACCTTGCGAGGCTGGACAGACATGCCACAGGGGAGAGGAGCTACTTATTCAAACTCATCACATTTTTCAAAAATCCATGATCTGAGCATTTTACAGATAAGGGGTTGGAATCATCTGCAGCACTGTGTATAGGCTGTTAGAGATTGGTGCTGCAGATGCAGAAACTAGGAAGTCAAGCCTGTAGCAACACAAGCAGAATCGACAACTATTACATTTCTTTTTTGAACTGTGTGTGCAAACACATATGGTTAACTAGTGTCTTTATGTGTATTTATTCACTTCTTCTTATCCAGTAAATGCAAGGTGAGAGTACACAATAAGAACACTTCAAACTTCAAACTGGTATTGTTAGATGTACACTCACTCCACGGAGCAGCTCTTCTGCGGCAGCTTAGATTAAGGCTGGCTGTATGCTTAATACAAAGAAAATCACATTTGGTATTTACTTGGCTTTTGTTAAATACAGACACTCTGATTACATTTAAAGATATGTATCCATGATTTATTTTTATTATACTTTATTTCGAACATGTAAAAAAAAAAAAAAAACAAGAAAAAACAAAATGATATATACATACATATATATATATATATATATATATATATACAAACATGCATACATTAAATACATTATAGATACATTACATACATACATTAAAATGTATGTATGTAAATTACTGCTACATAAGTTCATGTACTTCTCAGCACAATCAAGCACAACAAGTGGTTCAAATTAGAAATTCCCATGTTCAAAAAGGAGTAGAAAGAAGTTCATAACAAACTTTTCAAGTCCTACCCCCTTTCTCTTTATTTATTTATTTATTTTTAGCTGAATACAAAACAAATTGATGCTTCTCATTTATTTCGATCTGTAGCAATTCAATTAATAACACCTTAATACTAAACTTAATATGTAGACCTAGGAACCTGTATGCAATACTAACCTCTCGAGTCATTTTCGTATCCATTTAATATCTTCAATTTAAATAGTCTTTTAAAATTACTCATTGTTGTATATGATTTAATTTCTTCACTGCAGCTGTTCCATACATTCACTCCTTTGGTTGAAATGCAGTGATATTTTAAATTAGTTCTTATAAGTTTCTTTTCAAATACAAATGTTCCTCTTAGGTAATGTTTGCTCTCTCTCCTTTGGAACAACCCTTGAATACTGGTTGATAACTGTTGATTATTTATTTTATACATAATTTGTGCAGTTTTGAATTCAACAATATCTCTGAATTTTAGTGCTTTTAATTTAATAAACAGTGGAGTAGTTGGTGTTCTATAAGTTGTTTTATTTACTATTCTTAGGTCTCTCTTTTGAAGGATAAATGTAGGTTCAGTGTTGGTTTTGTAAGTGTTTCCCCATATTTCCAAGCAGTAAGAAATGTATGGAAGTAGGAAGGAATCAAGCTTGCAAATATAGTATGAGCAAAATATGCAATCTGAAACTAATAACATAACATTAATGACGAGCTCCAGCAGTATTGGGGGACAGTAAATCAGATTGTGCAAAGAGTTTGATTAGTTCTACTTGGCAGCCTGCAAACACAGAGCTGTGATTAAAACCATTGTGGTACTTTGTTCAGGTCAAAACCCCATAATTTCTGCCTGTATGAAAATCTAAAATTCAATTTTGTTTAGATACTACTGGTTTAAGTACCTTGTAATTAATTTTCCCTACCTGTAGTCAGTAGCAATTTTGTTTCTTTTACCTAAAAGCTAACAGATACTAGCAAGCCTACATTAGCATGCTATGGATCTATAGGCATGGAAGCAATGGATCAAGACACTGTGGCAATGGATCACAGGTGTGTGTGGGAGAAAAGGGAGGCAGAGTCCAGGCGGAGGGGTTTAGGGTGTTTATCTATAGCAAAGCAGGTACACAATAAATGAGAAAATAAACATGTAAAATGCAAATGTCCATCAAAGTTGAGTTGGCTAATGTTTGCGTGTGATTCTGTAACAACAGCAAACAACAGAACAGAGTGATTTGTGATAGAGCAGCTAGCATAGACAGCAAAAGGTGAACCTAAGCTAGATTTAACAGCTAGCACACAGAGCTAACAGCTAGTAATGACAGTGTGATAAGCTAGAAATAAGAAAGCAGCGTATAAATGACACTGTCACTGTAATAGTCACTAACCAATAAGCTTTAGGTATGCCAAGGTTAAATCAGGTCACGTAAACAGCGCTAAATACAAAAACTAACTGTGTGCATCATAAACATGAAAGGATGTTGACTCAGATTTTCATTGACGCACATGGGAAAAAATGTTCATCGGACATCACCTTGGTCCACGTTTCAAGTGAGGTACAGCTGTCATCTGTGAATCTCACTGGGAGCATGTGCAGTGTTAGCACACTGAGTTCACTTGCACAGAGCAGGCACAGGAGACAACGGGGGAAACATACACATGGCCTTTTGTAACTGTAATATGTACTCCTCTGTTATAAACTATTTATCAAGTCTGACATTCAAACAGAATGCATTTGGCAGAAAAAAACACATCAACTAAACATCTTCTATAGCGATATGTTAAAGCAACATTAGAAACATGTAGAAATTTTATTTTAAATAAACCGCTTCAGAATCATTTCGGCACGCAAGTTATAAGAAGAAGCAATGGCGTGCAGAAAAGTGATCGTCCGCCGAAAACTGATTGCCGTCCATGTGAGTACGCGCAGCATGTAAAGTTATCGCCCTGTATTTTTATGTCTACAGCTGCTTTTATCTGGATCAAACAGACATAACGTGCCAATAAACACCACTGTATGTGAAATAAAAAGGCTGCAAGACAGTTGCACACAGTTGGACTAGTAAGTACTATTGCAATGTCTTGTATTGTTGCACTTGATGTTTGCGTTAGCAAAGTCGTCAACTTTCAGTCAAATTACACTCAATTGGGGCGCCATATCGCACACACACACACACACACACACACACACACACACACACACACACACACACACACACACACACACACACACACACCATAGCTGATGTGTTCCTCTTCAAAAATGATTATGGCAGTTGTGGACATACTAAGTGAACACTGCAATGCAAGTCTTTCCTCCTACAAGTCATGCCACTGGTTATCATTTGTAGTGCAACATTAAGCAAGTTAAAGTAAGACATAGCAGTCATCTCCTTTTCAGATACATATGCACTGCATACTGCTCATGGCCTCCCTCCTTCGTAAAATAAAAGCTACCTGGATGTGACCCCATTTATATAACTGTGCATAGCCTGCTGTCACACAGTAAATGAAAGAATGTAAACAAAATTACTGTGGGCAATATAATTAAATCACAAGTATAAGTCAAAACAGACAATGTAGCTATCCAAAGCTTGAGGCAAAATGCAGCTTTAATTCTTTCCAACCCAACACACATATCACTGAAATAGATACACATTTTGTTCACCTGACATACAGTGATTACCACATAGGGATTTGCTATTCTGCTTTCAGGCAACTCGAGTGCAGTTAAAGGTGCTATTGTATAATGAGATGTGAGGTGAATTTATAAACCTCCAGCTGTTCTATTCTACTCAGTATCAAAGTTTCTTGTTGAAAAGTTTCTGCGACCAACTTCACAGCCATCATATGGAAGAGGTCAAGTGGAATATGCATTTAGAAACTAAGCTAGGCTAATTGGAAAGTCTAGATTGATGGCATGCACTTTAACAATGAGAAATAATTGCTTGTCGCATCTAAATTGATTAATGAAAGGCCTCAGAGAAAATGTGATGTTTTTTTCTTTCTTTCTTTACTGGTTATAAAGTGAAGATGTTATTTAATTGGGCTGTGGGAAGAGAGAAAAAATGAAATCTCTGAACTACTTCACCAGAAGATTCTGACTTAATGATTCCAACAATTAATCAATTTTAGATGTGAGTATGCAAAATAAGAGTTATATTTTCTTTCATGAGATAAAAAAAAGCAAAACCATGAAACATGCACTGTTGGGTGAGAAAACTGAATAGAGTGGAGATCATTCCATAAATTGTTGCCTTTTTGACCAGAATAAAACATTTCTGCTTCCCAGCAGTTGCTGAGGTGGCCTTGAAAGACAAGGCTGATTTCTTCTCTTGCCTCCTGGTTAGCACAGCCTTGAGCTGCCTGAGGCACTGGCTTGTGCGTTGTGCTCCTATTTTCAGCAATAAAGCTGGTGATGTATATTAAATGACATAGGTCTTCATAAGTGTCATTGTCTCACTGGTCTGATGAAGACTAATATCTGCACTCCTTTCACCAGCTGTGGCTTCCTTTTTTATCGCTGCAAGAATACTCTGAGAAGCGCAGGGCTCTGGGTGCAGCAAAGGAGTAAAAACCAATAGATTCCACATGTGGAATAAAAATGTCTCTGCTGTCTTCGAAAGTGTCTGGGGTCAAGGCAAGTGCATGTGGGCAGGGCTGTGCATATTCATCTGAGTAGAATGTCATGTTACAAAGTTCCTCCAGGGAATTACAAAACATCCAGTAGAGGTTGGGTGGGTCGAAAAGGGATACTTTGTTAAATGCAGCGTGTCAGAGGGCTGATTTATTTACATATTCTAGAAATAAATATAATATATATTTATATATAATATATAATAAACAAATTATAGGTCACATGATGTCATTTACATCTTAAAGAATGTTCCTTTTCCTTCTCTTACAATTTCCACATGAACACTTGGATGCTTTAACTGTCTGTTAAGTTGAACATGCAGATTTTTTTCAGAGAACAAACAGCATTCTGAAAATAGCAGCGCTTTTATGATAACTTTACCATATAAAGCTTTTCTAAATTGTTTCCTTGGTATTTACAGTTGCTAACGGATACTGACGTAGTTAGACTGCAATCCTCTTCGGTTAATGTTGGAGAATTTAATACGATATTTACATTCAAAGTGCGGTGCTGCAAATGTCTCCACTGGGGTGGCATTTTCCATACGTTCCTTCAGAAAAGTTACTGTTGGTGCATGTGTGCAAGTTACCACTGCACATACTAAAACAGTTTGTTTTTTCCTATGTCTTATGAATAGCTCTATGTTAAGGAATTCAGGTTACTGTTACTGATGACATTAAATCAGTGTCCTTGTACACCATCCTCATGACAAAACTAATAAGTAGCTCATAAATTATAAACATGTGCGAAAGGGAAAAGCTCACAAAGCATAAGTTCTTCAGTGATTTCAATGCAAGGTTATTTCACAAATTTAGACGTGCAATTGCTTTTATGTCCTTATGTTGCTATATTATGAGCATATCAAAATCAGGGAATGCATCTAAAAATCCCAGCTGGTTTATGCACTAGTTTCAGTGTCCACTATCCACAAGGGATGAGACATCAGAGCTACATCTCAAAGCTTTTAGTTTTCTTAACTAGTATTTTTTTGTCAGAATAATGACAAACAAACATATAAAGTATGGGTCCACCTGATAACATAGCATACATGAAAAAGACCTGTTCCTCTATGAAACATGGAGCTTTTTACTTGTATGCAGTTGTAGTTGATGTAAGTCCTGTCCTGGTCAATTTTTTTGTTTTAAAAAAAAGTAGTCCATATGACGTGTTGTTGAGGGTGGTTTGGTTACAATCATAACGTATTTTAGTATGTAATCATTCAAATATGATAGGATAGGATAATAGCACAATTTTTTGGACAGTCCTTTTCAGGAAGGCATTTACAGTTTATTCTGTCAGAAGTCCCAATAGTAGCCTAATGATTACGATGCATACCACATACTTCTGATGTCTTCGGTTCGGTTCTGGCTAGGGACACTTGTTGCCTGCCTCTCTCTCCTGTCATCTGTACAGTAAAGACAAAAAAATGACTAAGGGGGCTTTATGTAGCTTTTCAATGAAATCACTTAATATTAGATCTAATTTTTACTTCTTTTTTGTCTGTGGGGTCTAACCTCTATTAGAATGATGTACAGGCCTGTTTTCTCTGTTGCTTGCAACAGCCAATCTGTTTCTTATGTGAGGACACCATGTCGGGATGCCTTGTGTGTGCTCCCGAGCCTCTCTCAGAATACAGCAGCAAGTCCGCAACTAACAACATTCAGTCCACTAAAACCATAAAACAATCGGCTCCCAACACAACACAGACTCCAACATAAACTCCATGTAAGGATACAAAACAACAATAAAATTTCAAGTGCTCAAGCCCATCAGACCAAATAAGATTCAGATGATGTCAGATGAAAACAGTCAACATCAGAAAAGCTGTGTTATGGAGAGAGTCTCATTAGCTCGCCAGCTAACATTGACCAGTTGCTATTTGTTTACTAGCCTATAGTGATGCAGCCAGGGGCAGCCAGCTAAGCTACATTAGCTCGGACCTGCCACTGTTTGTTTTGTAACATTTAATTTAAATTTATTGCTGTTTTACTGACACTCAGGTACACAGCTTCTCCACCATCTCAGTCGCTGTAACTAATGTGACCCACATAATATACAATACTGCAACAAAATGGCAACAACAAGACAGAGGAAAACCCATCCACAAACATTACAGTAAAATTACTTACTTCTGTCTAACTGTTGCAGGGTATAAAGTGTTGAAACAAAAATATAATTTAAAATATTCAGTCCAGTTCACTAACTTTTTCGTTATCATGTCATACATGTAAGTTAGCTGTGCTCACCTTGCTGAGCCTCCGGTGAAAGATTACTGTACAAAAAGTATGGAACCGGTGTTGAGGTCCCTCTGAGCTGGGAACATGGAAGTAGAGCCTAAACATGTATGGAGAAAAGCCACAGTCTGCACGCCGTTGTTAACGTTTATTGCAGGATTTCTGTATAGCGGTTGTGTTTTGGAGCACACGCCTTGTTGCAATCTTAAAATTGCACTGCTAGTGTTAGCTGAAAACTACATATTGCCCCAGTAAATTAAAATTTTGTGAAGGTAAAAGACAGTCTGAGAGACATGCTCAAATCCTGATTACTTTCTCACTCCACACACCTGGAGCCTGGAAAAGACAAAGTCTAATTCTTATAAATTCACAGGGGTAACCGGCATGGTACAAGATGAAAAAAAAAAGTGCCAACTCACGTTACCTTTGAAGCTCTCCTTAAATCTGAATATGTCAGTTCCTTGATTATTTATATTCCTTTAGTCTGTAAAGGTCCACCAATCAAAAGAATCAAAACAACTTTTCAAAAACATGAAACAAGTTGTGTATTGTGTCATGTGAAGTCTCTTGCTCTCTGTCTGCGAACTTCTGCCACACTTTTCTCATCCTGCACCCTGTTGTTGTTTTCGTTATATTGCTGCCTTCAAAATTAAACCGCATAAGCCGTCATGATGATGCATATTTGATACTATTGGATAATTTTTATACAAGTAATCTGTTTGAAATAAATAAATAAACTATTTCATAGTAGCCTATTCCAGTTTTGTGCAAGAGGAATTAAAGGCCTGTCCCATATGGACAACTGTCCCAGACACAGGCAGGGTCACTTCAGTCATTTTAGAAAATAAATTAATTAAAGTAATTAAGTAATTAATTAAAGTTTATGGTAATATGGGAATTACTATATATGCATTTAAAATGTACTTAGTTTTTGCCTGATGATGAAACACACCTGCATTTTGTGTCACTTTTTATTGTGTGATCTGTTAGATTATTTCTTGTTTGTGACAAGAGGATTTCCCTAAGCCATAAACCTTGAATCTTAACCCTTCAGTCAGCTAAAATCCATACAGAAAAAGCACTGATTTGCTCAGTCAAACTCAGATAAATTTCACCTCCACTGCTAATGTTAAAGGGTGGTGCATTTAAAAACTACTGCATTGCAGATTAGGCTGAACAGTTACAGTTAAGGTGACTGCAGTGGGAGGGCCATACATAATTTGAGGTCGACATAGTTTTTGCTGAGTTTAATTGACACAGTGGAGCAGGGAGCATCCTCAGAGCCAGTGGTGATGATGGAGATAGCATCTCCCAGGAGAGGCCATACCCTGTCATGTACTGTATTGAGAAAATGTAAGAATGTGTCTCAAGGCTTCTCGTATGTTGTAAATCTGACAACAGGCAGACTGCAGAGCCATTTGACCCCTAGACCTGCTTGATGAGAGGGTGTTGTGCAGGGTTTGGTCTGGGGAATAGAGACACACACTGTATAAAGTTGATGTAGTGTGGAGTCCAGTGTAGGTCGTCTGACTTGTGCTCACACTAAGTCAATATAGATGGAGGCAGGGACGTTCCATGGCATCTTAGCTGTTGTGTCCTTCACCATTGTTCTCAAGCTGGCCGTACCATCTGTCACTGTTGAAAAAGCTTGTACAGCTCAGTGACAGAAACACTGTTGCATGTCACCAGCATGTCTGCCTTGCTTTTACTGTATTTCACTTTACTTTTGGGATGCTGTAAGAGAAATCTACTCTTTTTGACCCCAGACATTTGACACCACACAACAGTGCACAACCATGACACACGGCAATAAACTGTGCTTGTTGCACAACACTTTAATGAGGTAGATTATTTTTGTTCGTTGAAATGTCAAAGCGTGAAGAGCGACAAGCTCATTTACATGTCCCGTGCCCTGGCAAGGTAACTATCCTTGGCTTTGACTTGACAGGGTCAGTCTGCTTTGGCTTTGTCTTCTCTTGGGACATCATTAAATTTCTGTTTCTAGCACCTGAACCTCTTTTAGGCATCTGATCACGTCCCTCCCTATCTCCCTGAGCTATAATGTGATGTCCTCTTTCCATGCCCTGGCTCAATTTTTTAAATATAAAGTTTCTCCCAAGACCGGTCACTTTTTATTCAGCCATCTATGGAGATCAGGCTGTGTTGGATGGCCAGCTGAACAGACCTTTTCAAATTGTCAAAGTGCTTGGCCTAGATTGTGCCACTTGAGGATAGCTGAATTCAAATTCATAATGAAGTAGTCAGCTGTACAAAGCCAAACAAAGGCAAAAATAAAAACCTGCCGTGTTTTAATGGTGAAGGTCGGGTCTAGTGTCTGGAATGTATTTGAATGACTATAACTTTAACTATTACTACTCCTAAAAGCATGGTAGCTGTGCTTTTCAGTAGAGATGCAACGACTGAAATTATCTTGGCTGATTCCCGTTTCAGATTCTTTCACCTGCCAATTCCAAAAATAGAAATATAATTGATAGCATACACAAACTTTTTATGGGAAATTATTGATATCTTTTTTTGGGGTCCCCATGAGAACCAGCATTAGCATTGGATATTATTCCTGGGGTTCATTCAATTGTATCTTCATGACAAACATTAAAAAGAGCAGTGACTTCCTGCAGTGTCTTGTCATCCCAGTCATTAATGGAGCATTCACATGCTCTTGGATTGTGTCATTTCCCAAGTTGGGAAGTCATTCTTCCAACTTTGGTGTTTTCATGAGCTTAAGTTGTAATGTGGAAACAACATGAATGCTACAAAGATGTGTGTATTTTATTGGTCAGAGTGTTTAAACAACATACTAATAGTAGGGCTGACCCATGGGCGTAAATTTTATCTTACAGTTGGGGGGTTAGGGTTAGGCAATAAACATAACATTTAAAATTTAAAGAGCAATTTTTGAGGGGGACTCAAATAATACAGCCAAAATTGTACTTGTAGGCCTATAGGAGACGTATACATCGAGAGAAGTCTTCTCTTCCATATATATATATATATATATATATACATCGAGAGAAGTCTTACTACTATTTTTCAACAACAAAAGCATTAGTTGTTTAAATATGGCTTAAGTTCATAGATTCAACACTCAGCCATATTATCCTAAATAACTTGCGTCCTCTAGGCTACAGTAATTAAGGTTTCTTCTGGGATAGAGGATGTCTCTTCCACATATAATTTTTTTTGCGCAATATGATGTTAAGTGGCAGAAAGCCAACTGCTCTGCCACTTAACATATTGCGCAAAATCCAACACAACGGTGGATCAGGATTATTGCTGTAGTAAGAGTTGCACAGAAAGCAGTTTTCCTGGCAGATTTCAGTTACTGATTTTTTAAAAGGTCTGACCTGCTGATTCTAATTTTGGCCGATTCCAATGTTATTTCTGTGTAAGATCTATAACTGAAAGCATACACAAACATTTTGTAACTATTTATTGGAAAAATCTATTTTTATTAGGATCCCCATCAGCACCAGTATAAATGTTATTCTCACTGGTCTCAATTGTATGGTCATAATGAAACACTGATTAGAAAATAACATTTTCACTGGAAGGAGCTGAAAATAAATTGCACACCATTTTAATTGTACTTAATTTTCCAATTTATTTTTTGTGTTTAAGCAAACAACAGTAATCTGCTCACCTTGCTTTTCCCATCAGACTCACAAGCACACACCTACACCTGTCGTCTCTCTCTGTTTTATTTAAAAGAACTCGCGTTTAGTATCTTCTCACCTGCAATTCCATTTTCACAGCAGCAGATGAGCCACGTTTGGAGGAACCTTGTTGTGAATTACCTATACAGACAACCAGTGGTATGAATGACATCACCAACAGCTGTGTTCACTGTTGCTTTACCTGGTCCCTGCTTTACAACATCCACCGCATCTCTTTCTATGTGTTTCTCTGCAGAAGTAAATAGTGAGCCTTGCGTCTTCTTCACTCTCGTGAATAACTTCCATACACTTAGGACATGTTTGGCCTATGTGTGTATGACTGTGACATGAGTTTACTGGCTGTGCAAACATGTGAAACACGGCGCAGCGCAGCATGTTTGTAATGTTCAATGTGACCAGCAGAAAATTGGATATTTGACACTGCAAGCCGAGTAAGCGAAAATAAACGGCCTTTCAGTCCCCAGCTGATCAAAAGAAGAAACAGCCCAGCCAGCCTACTTAACATTACTGGAGCTCCTCAACTACTGACGGATTGAACTGGTTTTCTGCCACCGGACTACAGTAACGGGGAAAGCAGGCAGTGGACCAAACCACTGTGAGGCAAGAGAGGGGGGACTCAAAATGTTTCTAAACTTAAAAAGCACTATAATTGCCCTGTTTGTGTTTGTATTGTTTTACTATTTACATAATTGTTTTAAGTATAACATTATTTTATTTGATGGTTTTTAAGGGGGGGACACCCCTCAGATAGGTGGTGACATGAGCCCCCCGTCTCCCGCGTGATTTCAGCCTATGCTGATCCCGAATAGTTGCAGCTTCGATGGTTGGAGCCTGATTCAACTGTCTAACAGTTGAAGCTTCGCAACAGCTTTAGGAAACGGGGCTCAAACCTTTCTGGCGATATAGGGGTGATCAACGTCTGACAGAACTACCACTTTTCTCCCAATAAGTTAATATACAGCCTATTACAATATACATTTCAACATATAATGCTGTCAATAAAAATGTGAAAAAAGAAGCTTTTAATAAATGTTTTTAAAGTGTGTAAATAAATCCAAAATTGTTACCCTAACCCTTAAGGAAAGGGGTCAATGTGCATGCGTGGGTGCAGCTTGAATGTTTTAATGGATGTGTCAGCATGGACAGGCTCTGGACTTTGATCCAGACCACGCCACCAGAACAGTTCACTGTACATTCCACCACAGATGTTTCTTGCTGGAATATGGCAGTTCAATTTACGCACATATGAATGCATTTCCACATGCAACGCGATCATCTTTCTGCACTGCAGTTTATTAACACTGTGGCCTATCTGCGTTTATCAAACGTAATAAATAGTTGGATTTCACTCAACATTGTTCAGTCACAGTCTGGCACGAAACCAAGACATGACAGACAAAAGTTGCACTGCTCAGCTGCTTGGTAGGACAAATAGACAGAGAGATTTACTGCAGCTGCACATTGGGCACATTAAGTGTGATCTACATCATGGGAGGACAGAACACATGACTGCTGTTCCCGCACTTCACTCTCATTGAGTTTTTTCTCTTCTCGTGCCTAGAAGTTCCTCTTTGTCCTCTCATCAAAGTTTTAAACATTCACGTTCACCTTTGACAGGAAAGTGAGGCAGAGCCGTCCAGCTCCGCACTGGACTGTCACTGTGTATCAGCTGACTGAAGTTGATTTGGGACGAGTTTGCTTTTTCAGTTTACATTTGTTTTTCAGTGCTGCTCCATGCAGATGCACTGCATAGGCTACTAATACCTACTAACACCAATGTAACAAGGTCTCATGCTGAATGTAGCAGAGTAAAAAGTCGATATTTGGCTTTGAAATGTAGAGAAGTGTAAGTAAAAAGTTGCAACAACTGAAACTACAGACAAGTAAAGTACATATACTGAAAAAAACACTTAAGTACAGTAACACAGTATTTGTACTTCGTTACTTTCCACCCTTGAGCAGACCTACAGCATTTGTATTTCACTGATAAATTCTGATAACATTTTGTAGCCTAATAACACCTTTAGACACACATCTACTGTTCAGCTGCACTATCTCTGGCTTCGCTGTCCTATCTGTCTAATCGGTGAACAGGCCTGTGGCATCTTCTTCTTCCTGGTCTTAATGTCTGTGGCCCTGGTACTAGTGCGAGGTACTACAGAACGAGTCGGATACTTTTTTGCATTGACTTGCATTTCAGCAAAGACCTTTCACTCTTTTGTCTTTGAACTTTTCAGCCCAACCCTTAACGTTTTTAAATTCTACTTTTCCATTTTCTGTTATGGATCGTTTTCTAGCTGTCAGTGTCACTGTGATGTGTGTGTGAGTGAGACGGACGGAGCAGGGTTAAGGGCTGCATAGACGTTCATATGGAATAGAACAACAAGCCTGGGGAAAAGTGGGGGTTGGCCCATGTCGCTCAACCTTTAGTCAAAATTTTTATTATTAGTAAAAAACTATAGAGTAAGGAAGGCGGCCCACCGGTCCGCAGGTTGGCTGGCTCACTGCACTGACCCTTCGCTTAAATACGCTCTCCTCTGGCTGGATGAAGCCAGACGCTTCTAATTTTACGCAAGATCCATTATGATAATGAAGATTTAGAAACGAATGGCAAAAATAGCATGTCATGGGTTACTAAGTGGAGCCACGCTCCCCCATAGTTTGCACCCTGCTTGTATCACTGGTATTTGGTAAAAGAGGTTTTCATAGTTTGGTAAGAGGCTTTGCTCAAATTAGCCAAAAAGACATTGGTGCATGACAGCTTTAATGTTGGTTGGAACTAGCAACCTGCTGATAACTAATTAATTATGCATAGGCCTATGTTAAAAAAAAATATTTATGCTAATGCCAATGAAGTCAAAATAAAATTACCACCTGCAAAGGATCTGTCAAACGAACTAATCTGGCTTTGTGCCCTCATCAAATCGCAAAAGAGAGTGATAATAAGAGAGAAGTATAATACGAGGGCCTATAAATAAGATATTAAATCAGTATAAATAAGTTATAAGTTAAGTAACTTTAACTCTGAGTAAATTTTAAATGAGCTACTTTTTACTTTTAATTGTGTAGATTTTTATATCAGTAACTTTACTTGTACTTAACAGTGTAGTACTTTTACTTAAGTACAATATTTTAGTACTCTTTCCACCTCTGGTCAACTATAGGTAAAATCTGACTTGTTGTTGAATTGTTGTTCTGACTTAATTTCCCCTGGTCGGTAACTCATTTCCGATTCTTCTGACACAATATGAATGCAGGGTAAGTTTAGCTAACTGGCTGCTGGCTCCAACTTCATAATGAACAGCCAAATATGTGAGTGGTATCAATTTTCTCATCTAACTCTTGGCAAGACAACTGCAATTGGAGTATTTCCCAAAGTATTCCTCTAAACAGTGGTGGTTCATTGTATTCACAGTACAGTTAAAGAGGTTGCTATTATAAATGCATAATCATCAAGTACTTCAAACCTAAATTTGCTTTTGACTGGCAAACCTATCTTAGTTGTTGACAATTCCCTTGACCACAATCAGTCAATTCAATAAATTGATTAGATGCGATGACTCAGTGCCTTTATGTTGTCTTTAGTTTTGCAAAAGTACTGTCAGACACGTTGACCTTGACCAGACAAGAGATGGAAGGCAACAAGTTGTGGCTTCCATTTTATACATTTAACCTGGTGCTTTTATTCTGAGCAACTTTCTAAAGGACAACTGAGCAGAAGACATGGCTTTTGATGGACACCGTGTCAGAACCCTGTAATTTTTGGCAACTTTCTGCCTCTTATTTTCACTCTTCAAATGTAACTCAGACCTACGGACCTACAGTCACCTTCACAAGCCAGCAGTGAGTTAAAGAGCACATTATTATTTGAAACTGGTGAAGGTTGGTTAAGACGAATTGTATTTTGTTCAATTTTATCAAACATAAACATGCTGGGTAAAGACCAATTGGTACAAAACCTTTAAACATAGCAAAGTATACTTTCTGACTTTAATATCTGACAAACTGAGCTGTCAGTGATTGTACCCCCATTGCTACTACCTCATAGGACAGTTAAGTGCATTTGGTATTTTTTTTCACATTTTACAAATGCAGCTTCAAGAGCCAAAAAGTGTGCATGTGTTAAAAGAGGTTGTTCCTAAGTTCCTCTACGAGAATGAAGCTGAACAAAGCCTCCACAATCATCCCTGTCCCCCAAAAAAACAAGGACCACTGGACTAAACAACTACAGACCCGTCACTGACATCTGTGTTAATGAAGTCCTTTGAGCACTTTGTGTTGTCCTACTTATAATCCATCACTGACCCACTCCTGGGTCATATATATTATATATGTATATTAGTTTGACTCCAAGACCCTCAACACAAGTTCCCCTCAAGACTGCGTTCCTTCCCCTCTTCTATTCTCCCTGTACACGAACAGCTGCACCTCCAGTCACCAGTCTGTCAAGCACCTGAAGTTTGACGGACTAGAGACACAATGACACTGCCCTCTTTGGTCTCATCTGAGGTAGGGATGAGTCCTGGTGACCTGGTGACCTGGTGCAGCCAGAACAGTCTGGAACTCAACACTCTGAAGACAGTGGAGATGATTGTAGATTTTAGTAAGAGCCTAGCCCCACCCTCCCCTATCATCCTGAGTGACTGCGCAGTTGTCACTGTACTTCCTGTCGCCACTGTACTTCCTGCGGCTGCTGAGGTTCAGCCTGCCAAAGACGATGGTGCACTTCTACACCGCCATCATTGAGTCCATCCTGACCTCCTCCATCACCATCTGGTACGCTGCTGCCACTGTCAGGGACAAGGGCAGGCTGCAGCGTATCATTCGCTCTGCAGAGAAGGTGATTGGTTGTCACCTTCCATCTCTTCAGGATTCTGAGGCAAGCAGATAAGATTGTGGCTGACCCCGCCCATCCCGGACACAAACTGTTTCAGATTCTCCACTCTGGCAGGAGGCTGCGGTCCATTAGGACCAAAACCTCTCACCGTAAAAACAGTTTCTTTCAGATGGCAGTGGGCTTCCTCAACAAGGCCTGAGTTGGCACTCATTGACTCTCATGGTACCCTCCCCAAACACACACACACACACACACACACACACACACACACACACACACACACACACACACACACACACACACACACACACACTCATACACACTCCTAACCCCACACTTCACAACACTCAACTGTGTCTTATGCTCATGTTGTGAACTTTTGCACACACTTGTCAGCATTGTATTATAGTATTAATGTATTTTTTGTATACTTTTTTTTTTATCTCCCTACTTTTTATATACTTTTTAAAACAACTTTTTTTAAACTTTTTATATTTCTATTAATGTTTGTGTACTCTCAGCACCAATACCAAGGCAAGTTCCTCTTATGTGAAAATGTACCTGGCAATAATGATTCTGATTGTGAATTGTATTTTTTCTTCTCCCAAACAAGCAAGAAAACTGTCTACCTTTTCACCCTAGCCTTTTTTCTACATGTCATGTCACACTTAACTTTAGTAGAAATAGCTAAGCATTTGTTACATCTATTGTCAGGATTTTGAGGATGTTGTACTTTTCTCCTTTGATCCTACTGTTGTTTAATACTGTTAATACTGTATGCCTATGACTATTAATAAAGCTGAGTGATAAGGACTTTACAACTCAGCTAAACACCTGAAGTGGTGCTAATTAGCAGAGTTTCAGGAGCGGACCACACATTAACCACGTCATCACCTGCATTTCCATAAATACCCACACGTCCTAACTCCTCCCCTTCGCTCTCGTATCCTGCATCCCTCCCCCCCACCCCTTTCTCTGTCCTGCTTCCTAATCTTCTTCCTCTCCATAGGGTTATCAGGGGTCCATCGTGCCCGGGTGCTACGGCGGATTTCCCTATCGTAGCTTCCCCACAACGCTTCAAACGTCTCTTCGACAACCGCAAGTCTCGTACATCATCTGTTCCAATCATCAATAAATCATTTAATCATACCTGGTGATTGTGTGGTCCTTCCTAGAGAAATGTCAAAAAAAGTTTGTTTGTGTAGAGTAAGCTATCACAAAAAGATGCTCATATGTATATTCAGATTTTCGAAATAATGAACAACAAACTTCTAATGGTGAGTGTTGGGGAACTGTTAAGTGAAAGTAGCTATGATATTATATCTTTTACAGTTAAGTGTCGACTGATGGCTGTTCTGCCAGTGTATGAATGTGTATGAATGTTAGTTTCTGTTTGAGCACTTAGGCTCAGTGTGTGAATGTGTGTGAATAGTGAATGCGATGTAGTGTAAAAGTGCTTTGAGTGGTTGAAAAGACTCGAAAGGCGCCAAAAATACAGAGCATTTACATTAACAAGTGTGTACCTTTGTCTATCAAAGGAACATTATGTTCCTTATCAAGCACTTGTTCTATAGTATATTTATCCTGACACAGATATGCCTCTATTTCAGCCATACCCAGAATTTTGTTTGCTCTTCGAATCAAGCAAAGATAAGATTTGCTGGATTTTGTCTCTATTGAATACACTGAGTGCAAACAAAATGCTACAAGGATGCTTGGGCAATTGTTTTAGCCGATCTGTGGCAGCGTTGTATCTAGAGCCATCTTCTGTGTCATAACTGCAACTACTTACCACAGATATGGCACAGTCCTGTATGTCTCATCTTGGGATCAGACCGATTTCCATTGTCAGAGGCTCCAGTATGTGCTCAGCTTGTCCTGTTTGTGTACTGGAGCATGATAAAATGGGATTGTACCTGTGATCTTGTCTGTTTGTCTTATTGTACTCATGCTCCCATGTGGATGCAGCATTTGACCTGGGGGCAGATGATTATAAAAGAAAAGACATATTGCCTGTGGGGTGCTTCTTTGTCTCTCATCAGTTCCATTTGGGCACTTTACAGGGCATTTTAAAGGGTCTAAAGACAATGTGCTAATTAGAAAGTAGATGTGGCAGAGCAGGTGGAGGAGAAGTACTGCGGACACAGAAGGACTGCAGGGCTCTGTGTAAAGGTCATGCCAGGCAGCTGTGTACCCACTGTGAAGGATAATATATGACATGAGGACAGACCCAGTGACCCAACACTCTCAGAGTGTCCTGACACAACACACTCTGCTTGGCATACCTTTCAAATGACACACCTGCTTTTATCTCAGGAAATAAAAAATGACTACTTCATTTCAAAAACATTTGTTAAAGCTACACATGGATTTTTTTAGCCTGACCAATTCCCCTGATCGCAGTGAGAAGCAACTTTTTGAAAATTATTAAATTCATTGCCCAGCATAATGTGATTAAAGTAAACTCCACGAAGCATTCTCGTGCAGAGAAGTAAAGATGAAGCAAACAGAGTGACACCACAGGCTGTAGTGCTTCGCACTGCAGCCCTAATTTGTGATTGTGAAAACATGCCTTGTGTAGCGTCACTAACCATTGTATGGAGTAAAAAGTACATTCCATTTTAAAAAGCAAGCTAGATTTCCACAATTACATGCACTTTAAGCACTCATGGGCTCAGTGGTAATCAAACCAATGAATCTGGAAGTGCACCTACTGAGCTGTACAAGATGATTCTGTTGTAAGGACAGGGGCAGGCTATTTATTATCCACAGGGATTCAATCTGAGAAGATGAGAAAGTGTTTGGTGATTTCATTAGTGCGTTTTGTTGCATTGAGTGATCACAGTCAGAGGGCCTCAGTCAACAATGGTGAAAAATGTAATTACTCTGAAAGTAATTATTCATTCAAGATTTGCTTGAAAGATGATTTTGAAAAAAATGGTGGTTGGCTAATGGTGGTTGATGCTCTTGTTTTGATGGTACTGTCAGCTGATACTAGAGGGGCTCACCCACAGACGTTGTTAACCTTTGTGTAGGTCCATAGTTAGTCCAGCATTTCTTCTGCATTAGCACTCAGGTACAGCTTTTTTATCGAGTACATTTTGTAGGTTAGGTTTTGTAACTGGCATATGATTTTGACCAGCCAGTTTCCTGAATAATTTTTTATTGCTTTCTGACTGAGAGAGATGCAAATATTGATTTAACAGAAATTTCTCTAGTGCAGTTTGGTGTGGCTCACTAAGCAAACAGAAAACAGTGGCTTCCATTTTGAAGGTAATTATTACCAAATACCTGGTAAGGTTGGATAGTAAATTATAGTTATAATATAATTTTCCATTTAAAAAAGAAGGTTTTTGGACCTATTTGTAGAAACAGTGTCTAAGCTCAGGATTCTGTGGGCACATCGTAGCCTACTACATCCTACGCATATCGATAGAAGATTTTCTCCATTATATCAGCAAGTCCATGTAGTGCTGATCATGAACAGTTAGTGATTTAAGACTTATGTCCCTTTAAAGTATTTAACAATAAGCAGGACCCATCGTGCTATTAAATTTGTATTTCATTCAGAAAGTAGAAGCTATGGTAGGCTAAAGAGCAAAGCATGCACGATGGGATGTGCGCACATGCTCGATATTCTAGATGTTTATAGTAAACTGTAAAAAATAAAAGCAACTGTTTGATGTAATTATTCTATAGTTAAATCTCAGACTTGCATGGAAATAATGTTACAGCTGGATAAACCACATATGATTGAGGATGGAAAGACAATGAGGTCTTTATTTTTAGTTTGAAGTTCAGTTTAGTTTAGTTGGAAGTAAAATGGTGTGCTCACATTAATAAAAGCTTCTTCTAAAAGGTATGTTTTGAGTTAAGTGATTTAAAAGGTTTCCCTGATTCTGCAAGCCTCAGATCTTCAGGCAGGGAGTTCCAGAGCTAAGGGGCACTGACTGCAAGAGCCCTGTAAGCTTTGTTTTTGAGGCAGGACTCATTAATAACCAGCAAAACCCTGCCTGAGGAGCTGAGGCTGCGTCCTGGCTCATAGGATAGCAGCAATTCAGCAATATAAGCTGAACCATTAAGTACTTTAAAGGTGATCAGTAAAATCTTCAAATGAATTCTAAAACTAACTGATGACCAGTGAAGAGAGGCTGAAACAGGAGTGGTGTGATCTTGTCTTGTCTAGAATTTGTTAAAAGTCGAGCAGCTGCGATTTGAGATAGACCTTGAGATCAAAGACTTTTTTGGGACGGTCCTTAGTTGATGAAAGGTCACGCTCAAATATCACACCTAGGATTCTGGCTGCAGGTTTGACATTTAATGACAGGGAACCAAGATTTTCAGTAAAATAATGATGGACTATATATTGTTATATTAATATTAATATAATAATAATTTTCCTGGAGAGGAATTTTGGACATCTTGCTCTTCATTTCTGACAGACAAGATAATAAATGTTAAAAATTGCCTACTTCATTGTTTTTTTAAAGAGGACCTATTTTCCTTTTTTTCATGTTTTATCTACAATGTTACAATGTTGGATGTTCATGTTAAACATGGCCAAAGCTTCAAATTATAAGGTTGAAGTACTTAAAAGAAATCCCGGTGAGCCAAAACCTCAGTTTTCAACAGCTTTTTCTACTAACGGCTCCATTCTACGACACACAGAGCCATCCATCCATCCATCCATCGTCAACCGCTTATCCTGCGCACAGGGTCGCAGGGGGGCTGGAGCCTATCCCAGCTGACATTGGGCGAAAGGCGGGATACACCCTGGACAGGTCGCCAGTCCATTGCAGGGCCACACATAGACGCACAACCACTCACACGTAAGAAAACTTCAGAGACACCTAGAGACAATTAACCTTGCCTGCATGTCTTTGGAGGAAGCCGGAGCACCCGGAGAGAACCCACGTGGACACAGGGAGAACATGCAAACTCCACACAGAAAGGCGGGGCAAGCGGGGTTTGAACCCATGCCTTTCTTGCTGTGAGGTGACAGTGGTAAAACTGTACCTTCATGCCGCTCTGATACACAGAGCCAGTATTCCATATATGGTAATTTGCTCCGCGCAGCTACTTTTGCAACAGAGGACAGTGGGCTTTGAGAGGGGGGGGCTTAAAGAGAAAGAAGAATCTACAGTTTGTTTCAGACTGAGGCTGAAATGAAGCCCTACATGAAGAGCCAGTATACGATAGAAAATTATTTTTTTGAATTTTGAATCATGCAAAGCTTCCATACAGGAGTCACAGAACAACAATATAGGACTGGAAATGCCGTATAATAAGTCTGCTTCAACAGGACATTTATATATATATTAGTGGTGGGCCGTTATCGGCGTTAACGTGCTGCGTTAACGTGAGACTCTTATCGGGCGATAAAAAAAATATCGCCGTTAATCTATTCTCAAAGTTGGGTTGGGAGCTGGGTCTATACTACCCAAGCTATGATGACTTTCACCTTGATATTTTAGCGCAGATGTAAACCTAGCTGAATATGCCTACTGTGAAATTACCACATCAAACGTGACGTGCTAACACGGATGCAGCTGTTGCTGCGTTACATTTACCTCGGAGGTCGGAGCTGGGAATGACGTCACACCCGAGTTGACGGCGTTCCAGTTACAACCTCGCTCGGCCAGCTTTTTGTTTACAACTAGCCAGGTTAGTTATTGATACACCGGTTGATTAAAAAACGCATTGTGATGTATTTACTCACACTAACTGTAGTAACACGTCCACAGACAGCTGTTGGACAGCAACATTTCTGAAGCCGCTGGGTTTGCTTCTGGGAAAATTTACTTTAAAGAAGCTTCCCAATGGAAAATTCGACAAGACTAAGGTTGTCAATGCGGAATTAGTTTACTGTAGGAGTTCTTCCAGTCTATACGCAAAGCACATCGCACGATACACACAAGTACATCTTATTGAATGTAGCACCTTATTGAATGTAGCATCTTATGTAATGCACCACCTGGCTTGAAACCTGTTTGCACACATATTCTGAATGCCTTCAGCAGAATTCAAATGAGCCATTTTAACCTAGATTAATCTAGATTAATTTCAAGATTACAGTGAGATTAATCTAGATTAAAAAAATTAATCTATGCCCACCTCTCTCTGTATTATATACACTGTTGTAGATGGCAATAGGCATATGTGAATGCTGCTCCGTTCGCTTGCACACTATGACCTGCAGCGTGCATTCTTTAATCTATGTTTCTGTACACAACTCTTTGCACCTGAATGCACATGCCAGCAGAGGAACCCTGCTGGTGACTCCCAGGTGTGTATACCTGGATGCTATCTCGTACTGCAACTACAATACAAGTGTATGTCTATTTAATCCAGTGAAATGTAAGGAAATAAAGTTGAATTCAATTTGATTTGACCTTTTAACTTGAAAAAATTTGGCTCAAAATACTTTCATTTTCATGTTGCAACATATACAATATCTTGATAATTAGCCGTAAAATTGAACCCCAACAATCTCTGTCACATCACGTTGAATTATGTTGACGCACAGTAGGTTACCAAGATATCAAACCTGCGCAAGCAAGGAAATAACCTCAGTGAACTTGTGCTGTCAACAAAATAGAGGCCTGAGATTCTGTTTCAACAAAATAAGATAAATAATCTGCGATTTGTAGAATGCTGTTCGGACTTACACTTTTTTTCTATAGAGCCTATTTTTTAGTTGGTGTTCAAATATTTAAGTGTTGAAATATGATATTGTATATTGTTTTTTGTGCGATGTTAAGTTGCTCCTCTAAACTTTAAGCTGAGGTGAAGGCATGCAGTACTGTCAGGAAATTGAAATAGAAAACCATATACATGTTGATCCTTAAAATTTACCATATTTTTCAAACTTGAACCACAGCAGAATAATGCATGCACTTAAACAGAAATGCCTATATTTTTTTATCAGATTTTTGGTGACACTTTAGAGCCTGCAACATACAGCGTAATTACTCCAAACTTGGTGTAATCTTTTCTACAAATGGTGTATCACTAATACATTTATGTAGTTATTGGGGAACAAGATGTGAACAAATGGATTTCTTAATAATATACTTTATTGATCCCAGAGGGATCTGTGCATGTTCTGTGCATTTCTCTGGATTTGGGAACAATTTTGGATCTTTTTTTTTTTTTCTGACAGGGACAGCGCACAATTAAAACAATTGCACCAGAGTTAGCTAACAGCTGATTTGAATCTGTTGTCCCAGGGCAGGTACACAAAACAAAAACAAAAGACACAAAGCAACCACTAAACAACAAATTCACTACATAAATTTACAAAAATACATATTATCCACCAATTCAAAATTGATAAAAACGGTTTATATATGCCAAATACAGAATACAGAAAATATAATGCCATCATTAATCATTAAATCTTGTAATGATTTTAGCCAATTTTTGAGGCTGCCTTTAAATACTAAAAAACTTCCTGAGTTTACAAGGAACTGACATTTGGGAATATTCGTGGTGGACTGGTCTTGTTGTGTGGGGTGAGTGGGGGAGGTTGGGGGGCCATTGCAGATATTTAACATGTCATCTTAGCTGCAGCAACACAGCTGGTGCAATCCACAAAAGCAGGTTCAAATCACAACAGAAATATCTAGAAGTATCTAGCACACCTTTAAAGTATGTAGCACTCATAGGCAAAACATGGATAGAGCAGTGCAGAGGTGTGCAAAAAATAGAAAAAGGCTTTGCTGGCTGATGCCATAAAGTGTGCTAAGATAACTCATTTATTTAATCAGACTGCAGGTGATAGTGAGGTCAGTGGCAAAGAAACATCAAAGAGGAGTGAGTAGGGAGCAGGTGCTTTGTCTTGCTTACATGCTGTGAACTAGCTAAATGAACTAAGTGAAGGACAAAACGTTATTGTTAATCTTGGGATTTCAATCTTAGAGTCCTGCTGCAGCTTTGATCATTTTCAAGGTTTCACTATTCAGACTCAGTGCCCAAATGTTTTATAGGTATAACTGTAAATGGCTAAAATAAACATGCAAATTTCATCATGTTCCTCTACAAAAGCATATAATACATAGCCAATCCAGCAATAAAGATTATTTGTACAATACTTACTCTACAGGTGAACACGGCTTTGATCGAGAAAGGGAAAGGATGGAGGAATGTTTTTATTTTCCTTATTCAATACAACAATACAATTTGTGATATTTTTTAATTAATTATTCATGGATTGACAAATATGTACTCTTGAATTTTGTGTTTTAAATTTTGGACCCTTGACAAATTCCCAAGCTGCTGTGTGTTGCCAATCCACCCCTGCTGTAGTCATTTTTTAAGTACTGTGTGCCTTTGTTTTTATTACTTACTTACTTATTACTTAAGTATGGATGACGTACTGAGCAATAATCGGGTTGTTTAGGAGGAACTTACTTGATACTATTATTGAACTACTGGGTACCTATTCTATCACAGGGTACAGTATTACCATAAAATTGAGCATCTTCACCCCAGATAGTTTGCTCCCTGTGTGGTTGAACTGTCGTGATATTATGACATTTTTAAATACCCGTCCGCATAAATATTGGACCAATCAAATTACAGTGCCATAATCAACAGTCGGGGGGAAATAATATGTGGATACTATTAATGTAGGGGATGCTTTAGGGACAAAAACAAAAATATTTTTTTTATTTTTGGTAATTTTGACCAAATAAGTAGACAAGCCAAATCCAAGGATATGTATTTTATTTTCTATTTCACTTCAGAATTGCATAACTGAAGAATAATTATTGAGTAAAGCCTAGAAACCTCTGGCAATATTTCTATTATTATATTATTAGTGCTCCACTATTACAACGCTTTGTTGAACCTTTTGTTTACTAAAACAGTCATTTCATTTCCATTTTATGGAAGCAGATTTAAACAGTGAAATAAACAGGACCTACATGTCAAAAATGATCTGAATTATTTATTTTTTTTACTGACCAGTGTTAATTTTCAGGACATCTGGCTTAGCAGAATATTATATTACAGGAACATGTAAATCTTAAACAAGAGATTTATTTTCCATGAATCAGTGGTTCATTCAAACAGTGAAAGTGTCAGTGTATTGAAGCAAGAAGGTTGTGTTTGTGTTTTGATCATTACTACAGCATCACACTGAGGACTCAGCTTGTGGTTACTTTCCAGGATTGTAAGGGAACTCTCTGCATGTAAGCTCTGCTCAAGACCAAGTTTGTCTTTTCTCACCATGCATCATTTTACTTGTTGTGTTGTGTCTGATAAATATTATACCTATATACCTATATTATTCCCTCAACCCAGCCTTTCAATGCCAAAATGGGGCCGGCCTTGTGTGTCTCTAGCTGTGTTCGTGGAGGAATTACCAGTTTGGCATGTGGAGTATGGACTGAAGCCTCAGACCATGTGTCAAGGAATCTTTTTGGTATCACCGCATGAATTTGTAAAATCTCATGAACTGCACTCGGAATATGAGACCACAATGGTTGTGTTTTAGTAATATATGAGGCCTCAGGCTCTAATTTCTCCTAGATAGGTTGTCATGATTCCATATTCGTCCCCACTAGTATTTTATTTTTGCTTTCACATGCTGATACCGGTACTGGCTATTTGTTATTGTTTATATAATTTGTAATGCTTTTACACTGGGGGCGATAATGCTATTGATTTCAGCCTTTCCTAGGATTCAGCCTACTCTGATTTCATAGATCCTGGAGGGGTTTTGTAGTGGGCGGTTTTATTTGATGTTGTTTGATGTGCTAATTGTATATATATTTTACTTTCTGGACGTAACTAATACTTTGGAATGCAAATTAATTAAATGTAGTTGTGAGGAGTGTCAGTTTCCTGTCCACACCCTGTTTTATTCCTGAAATTTGCTTTGAAATATGTATGGTTATATTCTTTCAACGTTAGCATTATTATTAATTAAGTGAGTCATTTTTTTAGCATCTTTCAAGAGCAGAGACCAGAGAGTTTTGTAATGTTTCTCAGCTGGAAAAACAAGGATTGTATTATGTATTTAACACATGACAAATACCGATTTGACTACAACTACTACTATGCAAAAGGCAAAATTTCCAAATAGGTTTTGGGTGTGGTTGCATCATGATGCCGCCATGGCCCTTTTGCATTCGTAGAGCTTCTCAACGTCTTCTCAACTTCACCTGTCTAGAGTTCATCATTGTTAGGATAATGACCACCAATGCCGTGTACACTGCATTGTGGTATCTGAATAACTCTACATTACATTCAAATTTGCCCTAAGCCTTTACTGTACGTTGTGCTGTATAAAGAAATACATGTATGCCGAGCTTGTTTTATAATGTGCACTGAAACATCACACTATAAATAATTTGCAGTAAATTAAGCTCAAGTATCAGTCTGGTTAGATTCTGAAAGCAAATAATGCACAGCTAATAATTTGTTTATTTTTGAAAAAATAATTTTTTATTAATTTTTTTAAAAATGTAAATGATTTAACTAAGATGAGCTCAACAACCATTTCACTGTATAGCAATACTATATAATGCTCCATAGTCCTTATTTAGTAGTCCACAATTCAGTCTTCACAGTCCCCATGTAAAGGTAAATTAATTTGTCTCTTTCCTGATGTGTACAAATGTGTGCTGTGTTATGTTATGCCAATCACAGCTAGTATGTAAGTTCAGTGAGATTTCATGAACATACTGGCCCTGTTCCAGAAGCAAGGCTGCTGCCACTTCAGATATAATGACAAAGTAAGCAGGATACTCACTCCCACACTTCTGACGTGGATCTTCACAGGGTTGGGAGTGCCCTCTAATGACCAAAACATGGAACAAGCATAGTTAACTTTACATGTCAAATATATGTGGATGTGTTAATTAAGAAATTATGGATTTCAACACTAACTTTGAGGTGAACTGTAAATTAATGAAGAAGAAAAATAATGTATTCTGTTTTAGGGAGATATTCCCAGCTGAAGGAAATAGGCTACATTACATATCTGTTTACACCAAATAATTGTTTTGCAAGGTTTTTTTATTTACTTTGTGGCTCAGTCTCATCCATCAAGCTCTTATTCCGCTATATAAAGCACTCAACCACCATTAGGCAGCACATTCAAGGTAAAGGATGGGGACCTGTTATGTCACTGCTCCTCATTGTGAGACTGGGCCAGAATTGTGGAGAGCAGCCGTCTGTGTTGTGGAGCTTGTAGCTAGTAGACGAAAAACAGAGACACTGATCGTGAGTTAGATAAAAACACATTTTAAGCCTACATGAAAATATCTTTTTGCTTAAAAGGACCGCAGAAAACTAAGAAGAGTATTTTAAAATGCGGGTGCATGAGAGAGAGAAAGAAAGATGCATTAATAACCCTAACAGGACTGGTGGGAGTGTTAATTAAATGTCCCCAGAAATATGAAATACTGATAATACTATTTTGTTCTTGAATTTGCAATAGTAAGGTTATCTATAAAGTTATCTAAATTAGACCCCAGCTAGTTAGCTAATATAGCTGAGTTATGCTAACAATTTATGGGAGGTCCTTCAGAGCTAACATTAAATAAATAACATATCTGACCAAATTGTCATGATTACAACCCGTCAAACCAGAATTAATTTGTTCATGTTTAAAGGGGTAGTTTTCAGCAGCCACTAGTGGTGCTTGAACTCGTGAGCAAGCATAATCAGACGCACAGAGACCGAAACACTCGCAGACAACTTCACACAACATGCTGGAAACTCAACTCCCACTGCTACATTACAGTAATATTTTTATCAGCTTGAGGTTGAACTAATCCGTGCTCCTCACATGAATACACTGACTGCTTTTAGTGGATGTAATGGAATTAAAATGTGTACGGATGTACATTAGCGCCATTTTTCATTAACTATTTGTGTATCTTTCACCGGAGGGTCAGCAATGTAAGTACAGCTAAATGTATTGGATGATAGCAAAACAGTTAGTGAGCGGGACTGAATATCATAAATGAGATTGTTGCCACACGTTATGACAGTTTGACCGCAGTAAGTAACGTTACCATAGTGTCTTCCACTGTGTTGTTGTCCTGTGACCTTATGTTGCATATGTATGTATTATACACACATACAAAAAATGAAGTTAAAGAACATAAATGTGCAAAATCAAAGTTGGGTTCAAACGCTTTAGAGCAATAAATTGGGATAAATCTGAAACAACTGGATACTTTGAGCTATTTTACAAAATGTTTTAATCTGTGTATCATTTCTTCATGTACAGTTCTTGAATTAACTCATAACAGTAATTTTTGCTGTGTACCACTGAATGTACTGACAAATATCAGTGAATTACTTTGAGACAGAAGAAATCTTAAAAAACGGAGGATTTTCAGGCAAGTTCTTAAGTTTTCCCCCTTCATGCATGCTGTGAATTATTCTGTGTACTGCAAGTTGTGATTGTTTATTTATTTCCCAAAACTCAAACTAAAAACTTACTTAGTAGATCATATTTATTACATTAAATCAAGTGTATTTGCTGAACATATGTCAATTGTAAGACGCAAAGCAACTAACTGGTTACACAAATCGGACAAATGTTAAATATAAAAATCACATTACAGTTATTAATTTTCTATTTCTGACTTGAGCATATTTGCTTTTCATTTTGTATGATGACTGTAAATCAAGTCCATGCCCTTGTGTGTTGTGGGCAATATCACCACTTGTTGTTCTACTCTTCCTGTGGCTCAGTGTTGAAAATTATTATAAAATTACAGTATTGTCGAAGGAATCCTGCGTCATAATGTGTAGTGTATAGGTTGCTGTAATGTGGAGGTCAGTATTGCCTTAGCCTTAAGAAAAAAAGCTTTGATAAACATGTCAGTGTATTTTATAAGGTAGCTCAAGGTAACCAGTTTTTTAAGATCATCCCAAAACAAAATGTTACCTTGATGGTGACATACTTAATCAGTACCTGAGGCAAACAATCTGTTGATTTTTGAGTGACACGCAGGCAATGCAGCGTGCTAATAGAAGGTACTTTTCTCCATTGCTCTAGTGAGTTTGAACCAACTTGATGCAATCTTACAACAAAAAATCTTTAATTGTTTTTTGTATGTGGCTTTAATGTACTGCTCACTACACCATGAATCTGTGATGAATCTGAGGACTGAGTCAGTCCGCAGCTGCTGCAACGCTTGCACATGTATTGCACCCAGTTAGTTTTAAAACCAGTAGGAGACACGCCACTCAATCACATCCTCAATACAACTAAAGTCTGTAACAGCAAAGATGGCGGTTATCCCGCCCCTCCCGCTCGAAAGCAGTCGTCTGCTTTAAACAGCCAAAGTGGGAAAAAAAATTTCAGCCAATCGTGTGTTTCCACTGATGTAAGGGTCAGTTCTACTTTTACTGCGCATGCTCGGAAGTGATGAAGCATGCGTAGCAGAAATATAAACAGTCAGGGAAAACGTCTTTTAAACCTTATTTTGGTGCAAAGTTGTCTTTTTCAGCGATTTTATCAGATTTTAATGCTGATTCTATTCATGTAGTTTTTATGTCCCAGTGACCAGTACAAGTGCAGATCTGGCTCTCTCCCTATTCATTTAGATAGGAGCCTGGTCTTGTTTGTCCAAAATAGCTGCCACACCCATTCCAAGTACTAATACAGATACAGATCATTTAGTATGTTGATCAAATACAGATAATGAGGTCATCCATACTAATTGTTTATGATATAAGATTTAAATACACAAATAACGCTGGGCTATGGAAATAAAATGAGCAAAACTCTGCAATAGAAAATCAGTATTGAGAAGAAAATCTATTTTAAGTCTGTTTGTCTGTCTTTTTTTGCAATGACTATATCGGGAAGGGGAATTGCACATTTCAAGGCTTCAAAGGGATCAAGGAGTTGATGGACATTTATAATTTCTTCATCCCTAAGCGCCGGGGTCTAACAGGCTGTGTGAATAGCACAACATCTTTTTATTCAGAAAGACTCTTAAGGACATGGTAAACACAACCATACAACACAACTCAGTTCTCTTTCGTTCTATTTTGTGTTGCTTTGTAAAGCCATAAAATGAATGAATAGTATTGGTTTGTTCAGGGTATGCACTTTGTTTGCAAAACCACTGGCATAAGGTGGGTGGTAAATGCCTCAGAAACCCAGCTAATATTGTGAAATCCCAGGTGTCTTATTAGCTTTTCCCACAAAGTGTAAACAGTTGACATGCACCAATTTATGGGCACAATATTATCCAAAAGATATGTACTATACCAAATATAGGATTCCAATTATAGTCCGTGTTCATAACCCTGAAGGCTATACTATACATAACAACACTAATGTATAGAATTATGATTACTATCAGAAGGAAGTAAATGTACACAGATTTTTTGTGGTATCAAATAGCTCAGAGAAATATGGGCTTACTGTAAAGTCATTGTTGGTTTTTTGAGGATGTTTTGTAATGCATGCAGTACCCGAAAGTTTCTGAGGCTTGTGGAGAAAGGGCATCTTTATTCTAAAAAAATAAATAACACATTGATCACCAGTATACCCACTACAACATTTATTTTTAATGTCTTAGCACTGTAATAACAAATATATGACATGCTTGTGCTTTATGAAAGAAGCAGATTGTGGCTTATATGTACTTACCATACATTGATACACTTACCATATGTTAAATAGAGGGATATTTCAGTCCAATTGGCTAAATGTTTTTAAAAGGCTTACGTACAGTGTGCATGGCTGTCAGAGGAAATAAATCATGTTTACTGGCTTCCACAACTGAAACAGTATTGAATTGATTTTTAGCATGCCCACACTAAGTAATCCTGTTTGTGTACCCTCTGTTCTTATTGCTGTAGTGATTCTTAGAGCATTGAGAGGAATGAAATCAAATGAAAAGGAAAATGCAAGATTTTTGGAAGCTGCTCCATTTTAGGCTGAAACAATTAAAAGTGGAGATTATTAACCTGCAGCAAAGCAAACAATGAGCTCTTAGATAACAGGAGAAAGCAGATGATGCCTCAGCGACCCTCCCCCGGTTGAGCTGTAGAAATACATACCATTTGTCCTCAAAAAAGCTTAATTAAATGCAAAATTAGTTATTTTTCAGGTATCATTAGCTGTGCTGAGAACATGTTTTGTTATATCTCTTTTTACTCCAAATACTCCACCAATGTAAACAATGGAGTTATCATCTCGCTCTCTAACGGATTTAGTGCTGACCAATGGCGTCAAACATAAAAAATGGAGAGGTCTGCACTGTTTTATTTTTATTTTCCACCTGTGGAGGTGAACACAAAATTAAACTCATTGTGTGTGTGCACCTGTGTAGAGTACAATGCTGTAAAACTATTAGAGCTATTATTCCCTGAATTTCTGAAGACTGACTTTCTTTCATCAGATGTCTGGTCTGCACTATTCCCCAGATGCTTTTGAGAAAAAGAAGAAAAAACTTCCATGTGTTTCCTCAAAAGAAAGGTAAACACAAATAAATCAGTTTTATGACATGACAATCTTAAGGTCTGGTCAGGTTTAGACACAAAAACAGTTTGGTTGAAGGTCAGGCTGAGATCATGATGTCACAATAATAACCATCTTGTTACAGCAAGGGAACAATTGTAGTCATGGTTAAAATAAACACATTATATATAAACTGTATAATAGGTAACAAACTGCTGTCTTCTGAGTTAGTTTACATTTGATTGAACCATGCATCCACCCGACCACCTCCCTCTGCAGACTCTGTCACTCTATAATACCGTCACTTGATTTGCTCCTTTGGACTAGAGCCATAATTCCAACTAGAGGGCTTTGTCACTTGAACGTAAACACATGTCGTTTTGAGGTACTTGATTAAACATTTTTAATATGCTGCGAGTGCAGTATAAAAGGTTCAGACTATAAAATGCATACACCTCGGGTCTCAGTTAAAAAACTACATTATTAAAGCCAGAAAGTGGCCGTGGTGCCAGTTAGTTGTCAGTTAAATTTAGGCAGGATTTTAAAAGGTGATTTTTTATAGCAAATGTAGTGTTGAGAAACTTATTTGATTTAGATAGATAGATTGAAGTAGGGCTGCAACCATTCGACTTTCTCTCACCTGATACCTCAACAAATCAGCTAATACAGAGTATTAATCTAATACTAGTGTTCTATTTGTCACAAATGTTTAGTGTGTTCAGTGTACCTCACTGCGTGGTAACAGGAGGAATTGCTGGCACTAAACACTGAGTCAGCTGCCCTTAGTAACTGACTGTATGTAACTAGCAACAGAAACACATCATTTCGACAATGTACTAAATGCCATTGACAATTAAATTGTGTAGGAAACAGTGACTGATCCAGATTGAATACAGTATGTGGATCAGTCACATCATGTCAGATGACCAATCCATTTAATAAGGTCTGTATCAGTGACAGCACTGATCCAGTGGTCCAGATCTATTCTCCGATAATTTGTACTAGACACTATCAGGATGCACCTTCCACCTCATATCCTATAGATAAGAGTTTGGTAACAGGTTTTTATATTTTTGAGATGTTGTAACACTGCATCATCTAAAATAAAGAAACTGGTTGAATTCAACCCAGTATCTTCATATTTCTGATGTCCCAGGAAGTTTGGACTGACAGATTTGGCCATTAACCATTCAACCTTGTACTGGCATTGAAATGGATTGAATCGGATTGAAATATTTTTAGCGTAACACTCACTCTGGACCCTCTGCAGACCACTCTGTTCTTTAATTTGGGAACTAGAATGTGACTCATCTCATAATAATCTTTTAAGGCCGCTCCAAATTACATTACAAACAAGGTCAGAGCACATTCAGAAATAATAAGATTTTGATAATCATTTTTAATCCCCCCACCCTGCTGTTACATCACAAGAGAAATTGCGTTGTTTATTTATTTTCCATCAGTGCTTTTGCAAATAAACAGTTTGGGTTTCCACTCTCAGTAAGGGGATGAATGATTCACCCGCTCCCCACCTCCAAAAGCCCATCTTGTTGAGTCTCAGATCAGTCTGCCTGCAAGACTGCAACATTAGACAGTGGAAACAATCTCACCCCTACCCCACAACACACTTGGGTCAGGTTCATTTAGGTATGACCATGGGATTGGTCCCTCTGGGAGCAATTAGTTCTCAATAAAGGATCTGGGATGGTGGGAGCAGCGAGATGTCAAACACTGGCTTCACCCTTCGTCAGCTAAACGCCTGTTACCCTCAGCTCCTGAGAGAGTTACTGCCAGCGTTTTGTGTTTCTGCGTGACTACTCCCCAGCTGCATACACTGTGGCTCAGAGTGATTTCAGACTTTGTTCAACATAACCTGCATGATGGGAGGTGCGTGTGTGTGTGTGTGTGTGTGTGTCTATGCACACATGTGACTGAGTTGCTTCAGTAAAAATGATAAAACAATTGTGTAAAATCCATACACCCATAAACCACAAGGTGCCTGTTTGTTAATCACACTCTCAAACATGCGTCAAACTTGTTTTCTTTTTTCTTTCCATCAAAACCTTGACAAAAGAAAGATCTGAGCTTTAAAACTAAATCTGCCAGCTCTTCTCTGTCTTAAAACCTGATGCAAAGTAGATGAAACTTTGCAGAAAACAATGCCTGTGCTCTTCTTCAAAGTCTGATTCATCTCTCTCAGTCACCCTTCAGCACTGACAATTTATTCATCATGCAGGAACAAAGTGCTCCAGATTTGGTCCTGGGATTCAAAAGGCAATGATTTCACTGGAATTCTCGCTATATAAGATAATAATGTAAATCCCTGCTAATTGCTGCAGTTACCACCGTTAACACGTTGTGAGAGCAACGTCAGACTTTGACAACACTGATGAAAGTTTTGGCGTACTATTCTTTTCATCTGAAGCACAAAGACACCTAGTGACAAGAATTCGTTTCGTTTGGCAAAGAGAAAAGACCAGTTGTTATGGTTACAAGTTATAAATAGAGCAGCTAGAAGAGTAGGTGACAAGGGAACTGAGAGTTTCAGGATGAAAGATGCAGATGAAATCCACCTCGCAATCCCTTGCTGCAGACTTGGAAACATCAGCCAACAAAAAGAAACTTATGCTGCATCAATTAAAGTATGAATATAACCTCACCTGAAAATCACATCATCTGTTTTTATTTCTATTTCCTGTTGCTGCTTTGCTCACTGATATATGGCAAGATCTGTGTTAATGGCTGCTGTTACACCGCAGTGTTAAAGTTCAGTCTTGAAATAGAGTAGCAGTGAGATATGGATGGTTTGCCTTGTCTGCTGCGACTTGTGTCCCCAGCCTCCCCTGTGATTTTTGGGATTTGTGTCATGCACATTGTTCTCTGCCCCAGTGCCTAGCACCGAGGGCCTCCTGATACAGCCAGTAATTAGAAGCAGCTCAAGGATTTAATGAAGAGGCGCTCACTTGATGGCAGCAGCGCTTGAGACATTGCCAGTGGCTCTGACTTCAAAGCTAAAGATATGGCTCGTCAGCAAAGGCCAGGGAAAAGCTGCAACGAGATAACAAGTCATGGCTTTCTTTTGATTTCTGGCATGCCAGGGCACTTACTATATAGGTTTGCAGCCAGCAAGGGCATGCAAATGGTTGATCAGTGTGGCATTGCGCTACTGGGCAATGAGTATCATCAGCAATAGAGCCCAGTAATGATGCGAGTGGGAGGTAAGATAAGATAGGCTGCGTGAATATCCTCCCCCTGCTGATTCCCAGTCAGTAACTACCAGGATCACTCCCAATCATCTACTTTAGAGTGTGCTGCCTTCCAGAAACAGACTCTGGAGGAGCTTTGTGATCAGCCCAAAAGGCTTAGAGGAGGAGGATATGTTTCAAAGTCATTCTCAACTCTCTTTGACTGCTGTGAACCTAAAAAAACCTCTGTAGTTCCTCAGGAAAAGTTAAATGACATTTGCAATGTATGAATGAATATTAATGACAGTTATCATGCTATACTCAAATACTGTTTGCTGGTAAGCTAGGTAAGTGTTCGTTAAGTACAGTGTTCATACAGTACATGGTGCTGTGTGCTGGTCTGTGGGGATTAATGAAGTAGATAATGTCCTCAGTTGCATTGCTGAAGGGTTTCCGCCCCCACATTCATTTCATATTAACTACAGCATATTCCTACAACTTCACCCCATAGATAAGATACTCTTTCTCTTTGAGATGCATTCAAATTGCATTTAGCTGTTTCATACTTCCATTTTTAAACTGTTACATAAGATTGATCCATAGGGTATATATAGTACACTTGTAAACAAACATTTGAGGGAAGGATGTAAGAAATTAGTCTTTTATAATTATAAATCTCAATTATAAATCTCAATCGATTTCTCTTTTTTATTTCATGGTATTCAAAATAGTTTAGTCACACAGTCATTATCTTTCCCACTGGTTGTCCAGATCATCACTGTCACCAGAGAAAAAACACTTTGAAGGCTGAAGATCTCTTGAAGAAAAGGTACTACATCTTCAAACATGGAATTACACCTTCTCCAACATGATTAAGGTCAAATAATGAAAAGGTGAGGTAGACTTTCTTAGTTTGCTTTCTGTTTCTTCTGTTAACTCAAAGCAGGACTGAGTGATTTTTTTTTGGTTAATATTAGAGACCCTTTTGAGGATCAAGCACACCACCTTAAGTTCTTCATCTTTGGTTTCATTAAAACAGTGGTAGGCAGTTTTGGAGAAACTAGCAACAAACAGCTAGATATTGAAAGTATACAAATGAAAAAATCCTCTCTGTTCAGGCCTCCTCCAAAGCAACTCCCCCAAAACACATTTTCATGTGTGTGCATGGACAGAGTTTGCGCAGGTAGGCCACCTAATTAGACCAGACCAAAGGAAATGTTTGAGCGTGCTTATGGCAGAGTGGCAACAGCCACATTTACCAGATTTTTTTTTCGGGAATTTGATTTATGGACTACTGGTGAGATGTAAAGAGAATTTCAACAAATACAACATAGTGCTTCTAAAATAAATTGCCTACCCCAGCTTCTAACATCATGCATCTACTTTATATGGGCCCATATAAAGTAGATGCATGATGCAAGATACGTTCATGAGCTGCACTTTATTGATGTTTTTTTTTGTGCAGGCTATGTTACATTCTCCTGTCTGGGTGCTGTAGATGTCTAAAGTTTGTCCGAAGCTGCAATTCAGGATAAGAATGTCACTACAAATATAACTACTAACTAACTAATCACTAAACGAAGTAAGATGATTTACTAACCCATATTAAATGATAGAAATGCTGGTATAGAAGGAATCAGGCTCTGCAGGAATAAAGGCAGCCTCATGTTACTGTTTACATGTGTCCAACACATACTGTATTATTAAGCACATTTACCATCCAGAGCAACATGTTAACTTTAGCCTGACCAGAGCAGAGAGGTCTATTTGTGCTCTCTGGTATCCTGTGTTCAGCTTGGAAACTGAATGCCTTCATTCAGTCCCAAGGCAGGACATAAAGTGTCACCTGTGTGATTTGGATGAGGCTAAGAATGAAATGCAATTCATGTTGTGCTGTTGCTGTATCATGATCTTTGAGCTAAGCCTTTTCTCAAAATGTCTGCAGGGCGTCCAAGTTCATTTGACATGACTGATGAATGTACATTACAGCGCATGTACACATACAGGGCTTTTTACTAGGCTCTGTTTTTTTTTTCTTTTAAGTGACATCAATGGAGGAATGTTTTGCTGTATTTTAAGCTTGTTAAGTATATATATGATACACTACATTAGAATATCATGTTGATATATTATTTAATATATAGGGCTGTAGCAAATTATTATTTCATTATCAATTTATCAGCCAAACACTTTGACTGATAAAATGTCAGAAATTGTGAGAAATCACAATATCCAAAGTTAGAGGCTATGTCTTTAAATGACTTGTGTTGTCCAAACATCAGTTCTAAAGTCAAAGCTGTAACTTTACTGTTGTAGAAAGACTAAGAAAAACAGACAGAAATTGTGCTTTGTAAGCTAATGTGGGGTAGAGATACTTGAACGTATGTAATACATTTTAAGAAAAGCTTTCTGCATTCAGCATCTTCTAGTCTACTAGTTTCCGTTTTAAGCTTTTCACAATTGGCTGAAGATAACTCTAGGTTTCTCTGCAAATATATTTCCTTGGTATTTGTGAAGAATGTATGCGTTATCTGGCTAAATTACATTAATATTTTAATCTTATATTATCTGTGGCTGGAGAGGCAATTATTTTGTGGTGATGGAGTGTCACAGCAAAATGAATAGCCAGTTGTCACAGCGAACTGCTGAGGACAGGGCGCATCACTGTGTGAATACAACGCCCAATATATACGTAATTAACTTCTACCCTCCATTCCCCTCCGAAGTGTAAATAACATTTAAGTTTCAGTTTCAGTTGAGCTTGTTCTGCAGGGTTAGGCGTATTATCAACTGATTACAATGACACAAACACACACAGGCTCCTTAATCTCATTAATCTGCCAGTCTCTACTAACTCTCAGTATCTAATGAGTATTTATGACTTAGGACTATCTGCTGTGATATTTAGAAACAGTACATTTTTTATCTGCTGCTAGTGTTTAAATTATTTCAGAAATTAAAGTATCTAATTTGACAACAGCACATTCACAGACTAGAGTGACAGATTGATTATTGATAGTAATTCTTTAATAGGAGATACAAAAAATTGCAAAACATCAATGGGTGTTTGTCATTACATTGTCATGATATATCAGCCTATTACAATTCATTGTTAGTGTGTCTCCATCAATAGCTATCTCTTACCTACTTTGTTAGTCTGCAAAAAACATCCTATTTTACAAAGCAGGAGCAAAGAGAGTTTCCACTTAGGTTTTTCAGTTCCCATTTCAGTTTTGACACTGTGTTCACTACATAGAGTTAATTGATCTAAATTATTATCATTTTCTCTGCAGTGTACCACATCAAAAACGCTGATCTAATACAATCTCACAGCTGCTCAAATTCTCAAACCAGCTAGGCTGCTAGACTAACAAAGACTGCTTCTTTTAATGTCACATTCTCTCAAAATTTTTTGGTACATGAACACATAACTGGCCTTCAGACTGCTTATATATTTGCATCAATAGTATGTAAAGCAGGGAGAAGTGCAGATTAAAGTCCTGGGTGGCAAGTAGAGAGACAACAAATGAGAAAGACTCACTATGTGGATCAGTGGTGGGCCGATTGTAAACCCAATATATATTTTATGTGAGCCATCAATAGTTTTAGATTACATTTTCTGTCATTCAGGATGATATATCTGCCTCATGAGTGCAGGTATCGACTGATCTCACAACACCAGATATCAGCCTATCACTAGTGTGTATGTTTCCTCACGTGCTGCTCAAGGACTCATGGAGCTGTTCGCCCATGTTGCACAAGATATATATGTATGAATATATTTGTATATTGCATATAAACATATTAGTATTTGTATATTATATATCTGTTGAATCTGTTGAAACACGCATTGGCAAAAATGACTTCATTGCAGCTCACACAAAGCACGGCAAAGGATAGCAAAACAGGAGTATAAGGAAACACGCTGCATGTGTAGTTCATACATGCATATATGTATGTCTTACATATTAATATATTATACATATATTTAATTTGTGCTATGATGTTATTGGATGATAAAAGTTGCATTAAAATAGCCTCAGGCCGCTGGGCACAGTAAAGGGGTTTTACACTGTAGTCAACAGACTCAGGGTCACAGTTTTTTCTATAGCCCCCCCTTAGGTCCTTGTATGTTGATTTGATTGACTGTATGTCTAACAGAAGCATGTGTGTCATTGAAAACAGATGGTTTCCATTCTCTCTACTCCCGCACCGTTAAAGCTGAAGGACATTTGAGGGTAATAATGACTGATCTGCCAAATGCCTGGGACACTGGCAAAGCTGACCTCCACTGGCAAGAAGTTGCATAATAATTGAAATTATTTAGCGGCTAAAGTCAGAGGCTTTAGAGAAATCCAGTTTTAGAATTTGATGAGGATAAATCCTGATGAAATATGTGTGCTGTCCCTAATCCTCTTCAATAATAAACAGCTGTCCTGGGTTATGGATGTGACTGTTGCTTAACCTGCGCAAGAGCAAGAGCAACCTTTGATCTGGATTTAGCTCTGCCTACACTAACCTGAACCCTTTTCCCCACCATCTGTCAGACTTTTCATCTTGTTTTTTTAAAGTACATTTGGAAAAGTAAACAGCATTAAAAAGGTTTTATTATTGTATGAGCCATAAGCCACACACACACACACACACACGCACCTAGTTGTTACTTTGCTGTCACTTACCCCATTTCTTCATTTGTTTGTTTATTTGGATACGTATTAGCTGCTCCCCAAATATTCTTCCAGGGGTCCACATTAATACACATAGAAACTATCTACCTCTAACCCAAACCCTGAGGTCCCCCTTGTATCCACCCAGTACCTTCTCAGATCCCCTCATACCCACAATGTACCCTCTGAACTTCAAAAGGGAATCGCAATAACAATAACAATGATTGTGGTCCATTGCAAAATTTGATTTCAATTCAATTCAATTCAATTTTATTTATATAGCGCCAAATCACAACAACAGTTATCTCACAGCACTTTTCATAAAAGAGCAGATCTAGACCATACTCTGATGTTATTTACAGAAGCCCAACAATTCCCACCAAGAGCAAGCACTAGGCGACACAGGCAAGGAAAAACTTCCTTTTAAGAAGCAGAAACCTTGAGCAGAACCATGGCTCAGGGTGGGCCATCTGCCTCGACCGGTTGGGGGTGAGGGAGAGAGAGAGAGAGAGAGAGGAGGGAGGGCAAGAGAGCAACAAAGAGAAAGACAGAGAGAGAGGGGAGAGAGGCAGCCTACACAGTATACACATAGCGGTACAGACAGTAAAGGTAATGTTGCTAGAGACTGAATGAAAATTGGAACAGCTATTTATAGTAATGTTAATGATAATAATTGTAATATTAATGATAATAATAAAAGTAATAATAGCAATGGGACTAGTAACAGTAGTTGTAATTGTAGCAGAGGGTGTCAAGTAGGAACAGGGGGGCAGCAGGAGACTCTCAACCACAGATCCAGACTCCACAGGTCCAGAGCCAGGAACACCTGCAGGAAGTGATAGGAGGAGAGAGGAGAGGGATGAGAAAGCACACGACTACAGGAAAGGGAAGAAGTCAAGTTAGTAACATGCATTAATGCAATGAGGTTGCATACAGAGGGAGAGAAGGAAGAGGAGAAGGGAGCTCAGTGCATCATTCAGTCTAGGCCTATAGCAGTATAAGTAAGGGATGGTTCAGGACTCACCTGAGCCAGCCCTAACTATAAGCTTTATCAAAAAGGAAAGTCTTAAGCCTACTCTTAAATGTAGAGACGGTGTCTGCCTCCCGAACCCAAACTGGAACCTGGTTCCACAGGAGAGGAGCTTGATAGCTGAACGCTCTGGCTCCCATTCTACTTTTGGAGACTCTAGGAACCACAAGTAACCCTGCATTCTGGGAGCGCAGTGCTCTGGTGGGTAAGGTACTATGAGCTCTTTAAGATAAGATGGTGCCTGACCATTAAGAGCTTTGTATGTGAGAAGAAGGATTTTAAATTCTATTCTGGATTTTACAGGAAGCCAATGCAGAGAAGCTAAGACAGGAGAAATGTGATCTCTTTTACTGGTTCCTGTCAGAACACGTGCTGCAGCATTCTGGATCAGCTGAAGAGTCTTAATCGACTTTGTCGAGGAGCCTGATGAGAAGGAATTGCAGTAATCCAGCCAAGAAGTAACAAATGCATGGACTAGTTTTTCTGCATCATTTTTAGACAGAATGTTCCTGATTTTTGCAATATTACATAGGTGAAAAAAGGCGAGAGTTAAACGACAAGTCCTGATCAAAGATAACTCCAAGATTTCTCACAGTGGTGCTGGAGGCCAGGGCAATGCCGTCCAGGGAAACTATATCTTTAGATGTTGCGTCACGGAGGTGCTTAGGCCCCAGAACAGTAACTTCAGTTTTATCTGAGTTTAACATTAGAAAATTACAGGTCATCCAGGTTTTTACATCCTGAAGGCACATTTGAAGTTTAGCTAACTGATTAGTTTCATTTGGCTTGATCGATAGATATAACTGAGTATCATCTGCATAACAATGAAAGTTTATGGAGTGTTTCTTGTGGACAGAGACCTCTGATGTTTTACCTGGAATCTGCTGTAGCCACTCACCCAGTTTGGGGGTCACAGCCCAGTGCTCTGAATACCACTGGCACCACTGTTGCTCTTACTTTCCACATCTTTTGTAGCTCCTCTTTCAGCCCTTGGTATTTCTCTAGCTTCTCGTGTTCCTTCTTCTTGATGTTGCTGTCGCTTGGGATTGCCACATCTATCACTACACTTCTTTTGCTGTTTGTCGACCAACACGATGTCTGGCTGGTCAGCCATCACCAGTTTATCAGTCTGGATCTTGAAGTCCCACAGGATCTTAGCTCGGTCATTCTCAACTATCTTAGGAGGTGTCTTCCATTTTGACCTTGGGCCTTCCAGCCCATACTCATGGCAGATGTTCCTGTACACTAGGACAGCTACCTGGTTATGGTGTTCTATGTACACACTTCCTGCCTGCATCTTACATCCTGCTGTTATGTGCTGTAGTGTCTCAGGGGCATCCTTGCACAGTCTGCACCTGGGGTCCTGCCTGGTGTGGTAGACCCCAGCCTCTATTGATCTTGTACTGAGTGCCTGTTCTTGTGCCACCATGATTGGTGCTTGTGTGCTGTCCTTCAGTCCAGCCTTTTCCAGCCACTGGATTTGTTGATATCAGCTGTTGGGAATATTTCTTAGGCAGGCACGTGCACACATAGACATCAACAGGGGCTCAAGCACCTGCCCTTTTTCTTCCTCAAGAGAAAGTGCCCTTTTTTCCGGGATGCTTTTTTTTAAATAAATGAATTTATATATACAGTATATCTATTCCTGTTTGCGCACAGCTTTCCTGTCAAACAAATATATTTACTGAATAAAAAATCTAAATATCAGGTCGGGAGATGAGACTTTGTCAGTTCCGATGCTCTCTCTCTCTCTCTCTCTCTCTCTCTCTCTCTCTCTCCTCGCGTCTCCCGCAGCAGCAGCGCACACACACAGACACACAGACAGGCAGCAGCCCCTCCCAGCAGTGTTTTTCTTGGCTTGTGCGGAGGTGAACGGTGATGAACTAAAGACCAACAAAAGTAAACTACCAGTGCCTCGAGTTCACTGCTAACATGCATGACTCATGAGCTGAGCTAAAATAATTAGCTAAAGTCAAGCTAAGGATCATGGTTGGCCATACAGGCTAATGTTACTGTTGCCTACTTAATGGAGACACAACAGGTGAATACAGTAAAATTTGTGTCTAATAATGTAATAACGATCGCCACATTGATATGCAAATTAGGCGTTAACTAATTAAAATGTGCAAATTTGCACACATTTGACAAGTCACTGAAGATGAATGGGCTAAAGAAAATAACTAAATCATGTCACCACAGACCTTCCCCAGTTAATGACTTACATCAAGACTCTTTTCCCCTGAAATGTTCTGTTTAATATACAGGGTAAACTCCATCTAAATGTGTATTTTGGAAGTTTTCTTTCCATGACAGTAAAAGAAGACATGAAGCAAAATAGACCCAAATTTGAAATTTGACCACTATATGAAAAAGTGTCCTGCCTTAAGCAGTAACTTTATATTTCTGATCGTAGAGGCTCCTCATCTAATAACTATCCATTCCATTAGTTTGTTGCATGCTGATAGATTTTTACATGATACAGACAGCCCTCCCTCAAATGTGAAACCAAGTCCTAACAAACTAAGTGTTATGTGATCCAACAAGACCAAAAGAATTAAAAGGATTTATTGCCTTGTGAAAAATAAACAAATAATTAGTGAAACTATGTCCCTCTCCTTGGTGCAGTCATTTATTCTAAATATATACTAGTAGCATAAAAAACATGCACATTGTGGCAGAGTTTACTTTGCTGTTACTGCTCTTGTGTGATTATTTTGTAGAAAAATGTTGAGGGTTAAACATTTGATAAAAGTGGGAATCAAAATAAATTGGTAAGGTAGTCAGAGTTGTGTTAATATATTTAACATTTTGTCAAAATAAATCAGAAATAATTATGACAAGTGCCGTTTTTTTCACTTGAGCCGCTGCTCACCAAAATGTGCATTTCCCTGCCTGTGTATCTTTCTCAAAACTGTATCACAGCATTTGTTGATTTACCGATAGAAGCATCAGTATACGCATATCAGCAAGGAGTACATAATGATATATATTTCTGTATCGTTATTTTGAAAACAACACTATTTAAATCCTTGTTCCATGTGCCCCTTTTATACTTTGAGCACCTGCCCTTCCAAAGGTCTCTGCACGGCCCTGTTCTTAGGTGTCTTAATTGATGTAACAGGGAAAGGTAAGACAGGTCTAGCTTAGAGTAATATAGCTGACTCCATAAGTAATTGACATTATAGGTTTAGGTATTTCTCACACGTACTTGTCCTCGTCAAGAAGACAACAATAGACTGATTAGCTAGAGATAGTAGTTCAGGCGTCAGGCTAGCAGATATGAGTGTTCTCTGGGAATCTAACAAGGTTGAGCCATATAAGAATGTTTACAACAACTAACTGGCTCCACAGATTAGAGTACAACTAGTGAGAGATTTCAACATGACGAAGCATTGGAATCTAAACATTGGTAAGATTAGATGTTATAGGTGAAGGTGACCTAATAGAGAAACCTACAGGTTCTAGGGGGAAGACAGAAACATAAAAAGGACCACAAGATGTTATCCTTCAGATTTGGTGTTGGCATTTGACATGTTCACATGTTGTATGCTGGCACTGTATCTCCTCGGCAAATCGGATCAAGCTACGATCATGACATCATAACAGGGACCTTTTGAGCAACAGGTTAACATATAGAAATCTATTTCATTGTCATCAGCAGAAGCATTTTTCTTTTATCAGGGAGCAGCATAAACAATTTATGTTCAGTTGCAAGTGTCCCTGTTAAAGTGAGGTGAAGTGGTCGCCTCAAGCACACGCCCGCCCGATGCCGGAGTTGAACTGTCTTGAACTTTTTGTACTCAACGCACAGCACATTGGAAGAGGGACTGATCCTCGCTGTTTGTGAGTTTCCAGAATCTATTACTGTTTACTAAATAGGACATCAACAGTGGGAATTCACAAGACAGAGCATCCCCACAAAACTAGATGAAGGCCTATCAGGTAAAGTTATGTAGCCCATAATTTTAACTTAATTTAAATAGCCTAACAGCTGTGTAGTGCACAGAAGCCGTTGCCACGGTTACTCTCAATAGAGCACCTGCCATTTACTTGCGGAGCCTTGTCTCCTGTCTAATCACTGGAGCAAAGAGCAACCCCATGATTTTAAGAACGTTCTGAAGATTAACATCTTCCCCAATACTAACCAGTATGCAGTGTGTAGCTCTCCACTTCACCATGGCATTTGATCGCTTGTCTTGCTTTTGTTTATCAACTTCTCTGACACACTGCACCCAGAGTAGTCTGCCAAAACCTCCCTCCGCTGCTTGTTTGGGTGGGTGATTTGCAGGCTGATCAGCATCCCACTCCTCTTGTGACCCATGGATTGACTGTATGTGGTATTCAGAGCCAGTGAGCAACAGACCTTAAAAATAATAATAATAAAAACTACATAATGTTTCCATTGTGGGACTTGAGTGTTTTAAAGTGTGAAAAACACCAAAATCACACAGTAACACAAACTAACTGATCGATGCAGCGGTAGGCATAATTTCAATCTGGTGGCTTGAAGAGAGTAATATTGTGAGTGCTTTTGGTTCAACAAAAAGGATTTTAGTCTTTAAAAAAGATCTAGCTCTGTTTGGAGCATTTCCATAATGTTGGCAGACACATAAAACAATCTAATCATGTCAGTTGGAAAAATAAGAACTTTAGTGAACGTACTTTGACGCGGCGGATTTGGATTACGTTGCAGCCCTGTTTTACTGCTGCCAGCTTTAGCATGCTTGCTCAATACTGGACCCATTTCAAAAAATGTAATTATAATCCAGGTTGAAAGATACCATAGTTACCCCAGAATGATATACTGTTTGTCAGTTATTTGTTTGGGAGGTGGGGGTGGTTGGGGGTAATTGCTTGTCTGACACTGTGTTTAAATGTGTGATGGTCAAGGCTAGTATTTACTCTGAAGACCGTCAGGTGAGAATTTACATCCAGAGGATATAATGAATATGAGCATTATCCTGCTACCCTTCTCAAGCAGTAGCAAGCATTCTCATAATGCATTCTTCTTTCAGTTTCCACTATTTTACAGTCAGCTCAGGTAATTCTGCTATTGAGCTAAAAGCTTCTCATTGGAACTATGCAATGTTCCCAAAGGACTGCCTTTTGTGTTCCCATATTGTCTCTTGTGCCATTTTGACAGTGCTCATAAATATAAGATGATGTATTCAGGTAATTAGGTTTCCACCTCGTGATTTAATGAAAATAACTAGGGGATATGAACTGCAAAAGACCACTAACAAGAACAATGAGTAATATAAATAAATGTAAATTCATCATTTAAAAAACATTTTCTTATTCATTTTGAATAATATATTGAAGTTATTGAACATCTTATACCCTTTTCCTCACTATGGTTAACACTGATACTAGTTTAGAGCATTTGTAGCACAGAGGTTTCATATGACATACAGTTAGCATAAATGTAGAGTGTTTCAGGAGCCTGATCTGAACCGGAGCGAACTATGACTAAGTTTAACTCCACTAACCTGTTGTAATTATCAGTTGCAAGTTGCTGCAAAAATCTGAGGGCATTATATCAACTTGTGGCCATCAGTGGAAGATTGCGATGAGACAGAAGATCTGGACACAGTTTATGACATGTTCATGTGTGAAATTAAATATATTGCTGCTGTGAAAGCAGTGATGAAGAAGTGTTGCTTAGGGGAATGTTGAAAACAAGACAAAAAGAACATTACGGGCTCCTTCAGTCCAGATCTGGTTATTCATAACAATACCGGGCAGTTTGCATTAATCCAGTTATTTCCATATGTTCCAAAAAAACAGAACACATTGCTATATTTTATTATCAGTATTAGTACTGAGAGTCACAACATGGCCCATTATTTTTTGTTATTTCAGCCAAGCATTAAAAGACAGTTTTATGAGCTCTGTTAGAAGTAAAAATCCTTTGACTGCAGTCTTTACCCAGGTTTTACACAGACGTGCTAAAATCTAATGAGGGCATTTTTCACATTGTTTCAGTTAACCGTGGAGAAATACTGATGTGGAGTCCAAAAGTTCAGAAGATGGTTTGTAAAACAGGATGTAAGATATTATGTTAGCATAGTGGTTTAATAATGCTAACTCTTTGAACAGGCTGTACCACAGTACAGGGAACCAAGCAGAAAACGATCAGTCCAAAATTTGGCTATACAAGCCTTTTGTACTGGCTACCTCACAGGTATGAAACCCGCACATCGCATCCTACACATTCTGTAACTTGCATAACTAAATCCGTTTTAATAAGAGCTGTATTGAGCAATATTTCTACTAACATTGAACAAAATGACTCTTATTAATCCAATCCAGGATGCACATCTATGAAGCTTTCAGCCACTTTCGGCTCAATAAATCACCTTCAACTCTATACAAACCAATTACTAGCTCTAAAGTGGCCAAAGTAACCAAACCAGGGTTCCAATGACAATGGAGATTCTCTTTTTTACTTTTGGTCAGATGGTCAGAGGACTTCTCATACAGCATTTCTCTTTTTCTGATTGATCCTTAAATTTGCCAGTGTTTCCTAATAAGACTGCCATAAGAACCTGACTGGCTCATATTAGACTTCTTGTTGACTTCCAGCATAATGCAGCTCTGACGAGTTTCCTCTGTGCAAAAACAGCAGAGCAGAACAACTTGTTCTCTACTCTGTACAAGGTTATTTACGCAGCTCTGAAGGTCTCCACTGCCTCCTACAGTCTTGTTTATCTTGTTCAGCTCTCTGGAGAGCAGCCTCTAGTGAGTCTCCTGACTACACTGGGCCTCTCAGAGGCATATTAACAAGATGGAAACAAGCAATGTCGACTCTTCTGGACCATTCATCTCTCGCTCTGGCATCTCAGCAGATGGAAAGGAATTGGCACATTATACTTGTGCCACCAGCATTGTACCCATGGGGATACAAATATAGTGACTGTCTTTGACTTTGAAGGATAGAAGTCTTATTGTAAAGACAACAGCTCATTGTTTTTTGCCAAATAGACTTGTTAAGTAGCCTAGTAATATTTAATTTCAATTGTGAGTGTTGAGTGATGGTGTGTTTGACAATTATTATAAATGTCTTAATAAATGGTATTTTGTGTGTTGTGAAACAGCTCGTCCCATAGGCTTATAAAAACATGTAAACCACTTTTAAAATGAAAAAAATGCAAGAAAATCAATCAGATGATTTGATTTTGTCATGCAATCTGGACATGCCATACATGAGTACTTAATCTGTGGAGGTGCATTAAGATGAAACTACACTGACCTTGGAGCAGTGTACGTGTGGCCTCAATAGATCACTTCCACCTGCCAAAGCAAGATTGATTTTGATGCATGTGGTTTTCCATCCAACAGATACTGTGTATTCATTTAGAAAAGGCTTCATCAATAAATGATCCAATCCAATACATTTCAGTCAAATATACTAAACAGGTGAGGGAAAGATAATAGATTTTAATTGTTATTCGTATGGCCGTGCTTATTACAGCCATATTTAATGACAGTGCTGTATATTTACCCCTGTGGGATACCACATTTAATGAGACGGTGAAACCATAGAAAAAAGCATGGTGTGCAAAATATGCACCATACCAAATTTACCGCAAAGTGGAATTTTCCCTTTGCTGTTCTGACATGTCTGACTTTGTCAAAACAACTTAGGTTTAATTTCTTACTGGAGTGGAGGGTGTTCAAGTAATTAACCTACTACTTGTGTGCTTCAGGAGCTACTAATCAGTATATCTCTACCTCAAACAGACCCCCTACTGAGGGAGCATTAGCTACCATCTCCATTCTTCTGTTAATTCAGCCCTTTGTGTGGTTGTTCAGATAATGATGAGTGTTTACACAGGTAGAGTTGCAGGCATTATATAGCACAGTTTTCAATTCAACAGTGCTCTTGTTTCTACTGTGAGTTCTTTCTGGAATCGGTGAACAATGAAACTGTTAGTGCTGTATGAACAAGCTTATCCCAGTAATTAATCTTAATAATTAGCCTTGACCTACAACCTGCTATGCCTCATGTTGTCAACCTAAATTCATATCTTCCCTTGCTTTGTCACCAGGCCAGTTTCGCAGATTACTATCAGAACAACTTTGAATGACAAATACATAGAGCTTTTTGTCTTAAATTGGTGGAAGAATGCCAGGGTCATGCTAACACACAGGACAAGACGTAATGCAAAGGGACAGTGCATATCACTTATTTAATTCACGTCTTGTAGAAGACATACTGATACTAATTTCAAGAGGTCAGAACAGCACAAGTGTTTGATGTGGATGCTTGTGTGATGATTAGAGAACACTTTGTAACATCTAAAGCTGCACACCAGGAAAGGAGGGGTAAGGAAGGAAGAAAGTGCTTCAGATGATGATGTATAGATCGCTCTGAGGTGATTAGCATTTTCTCTGATCTTCCACTGCTGTCATCATAAACACAAAGTTTAAAGTGTGTCCTGTCTCTCACCTTAGACCAAATTTCATGTTGCATCTCAAATAGTCTTTTTCTTCTTCTAGGAATTCATCTCCTACGGGCTGAGAGAAATCTCACCATTTTACATCACATAAAGTGATACTTTAATTTAATTAACAAAAGCACTTTTTTGTATTTATTTAACAACAGAGTGGTGTAATTGTGCCCACAAGCTATTTTGAATTTCAAGAATATTTTTCTGTGCATCTGTTTCTTTTTCAGCAGTCCCCTCATTCACATTCATATTCTTGCTTTCACACCTGAGCTCTCCGCTACAAGTAAAGCTTTACACTGTTATCCAGCAGCTTGGGAAAAAAAGTGCCTCCTGCCTTGCAATTTATATTTCCAATTGGCTGAGGGCCATGCACTAACTAAAGCTGAGAGATTAGGAGTATGACTAAATGTATGAATGAATAAATGAAACTTTCTCAAGGCACACTGGTTACACAAAGGAATTAGGTAAGACACAGCTTTTTATGAACCATTCCCACTTAGTTTACTATTAATCATTTTGATTGTTCAATTTTGTTATGTAGTGTACAGTGGCTGGTAATCCCACCTCAGCCTCAGTTAAAAGGCCTCTTTGTGTCTGTGTGCATTTTCAATCATCTAAACATCACCATAATCTTAATACCTTCTCTATTTTAATTTACAGTATGCAATTCATATACGTTTACAACATCAGCTCAAGTGTACACTATATTTTGAACATTTTCAGCACTTTATGGTGCCGTCAGACAGCCATTTCCTCAACTGCAGAACTTTTGTATTCTTACACATAAAATTAACTTCTAACACCACTGGAGTTTCTTAGGGTGCTTTCACACCTGCATCGATAGGAGACGTTCCGAAACAAAGGGGCGTTTCCCTTTTGGCCCGGTTCGATTGGTTATATGTGAACACAACAATCGCACTCTGAATCGGAACAAAACAACCGAGCCGAGACCGCCTAGAAGTGGTGGTCTCGGCTACTGGTCTACTGCAAGTAACACACTGACTATACATACGTACCTTATATAGCCCCACTTCAGAAAACCCAAAGAATCTCTTTAAGTTTTTGTTTATATGATGCCTTATGGTAGAAGTTTATACTTTACCCACTTCTGTCACAGACATGTGTGTCTAAGACACATTCACCAGAGGGTTTTACAGTAAGAACCCACTCAGCAGAATCCATCTGCCTTTGGGCAGCTTTTGTGTTTTAATTAAAACCTCTTCTGGTCATCTGAAGAGAGTAAATACTCAGAGTCAACAATACTTCTCACCACACTCCACTATCTGCCTAATTGACTAAAAAAAATATGCAGGAGAGGGATAGGGTTAGTTTCTGGAGGATATGAGAATAAAACTGTCATCCCTGTTGGCTTGAAAACTGTAAAAGGTCTGTAGCTGGTTCAGCTTGGATTGATAACATTAACAATGGTAGTGACAAGGTATTGAAATGGCTCAGAAGTATCAACATGTTCACAGAATCCCTGCATTATGATACACACCTTTGTTTTCCATCCATATGCTGATGGTCTATTTTGCCAATTTGCCAATAGAGCACATGCACATATGCAATACATGCACTTCTTATGCCTCAGCCCTTACACAAGAGATGAAAACTGCTGTTCCTCCTGTGGGAGAAGTGTTGCACTCTCAGGAAAGACAGAGTCCAGGAAACAAAAGTGTCTTTGCAACATTTATTTAAAGATTCCCGGTAGTGAACATTTGTAGTGTAGTTTGTAGATAGTTTTGGAATAAAGTTTTGCAAGAGCATAAAAAAACACAGAAGCATACCACAGTTTTTTTTTTTACTTTTACATCTGGGACTGCCCACAACAATCTCAGTCTTGCTTGTCAAGGGTTAAGTGCCTTACTCAAGGAAATATGTCACTAATAGAGAGCAGGAAAAAAGCCTTGGTTTCTTTTTCACCAGGTTTGAGCAGACAAATCAGCAACTTTCTAGTCACAAGCCATCAGTGTTGAACTCGTTTTAATGTTGTATGTGTCCAGCCACCCTATTCTTACTGGCCTAACCATGTATTTTTGAGGGATTTTTTTGTCTTGAAAGTCCTAGTGTCTTTGAAGATGGTCCGCCTTCCATTGGATATGTCCAATGCCCGCAAGGAGTAAAGTCAAGAGTTGAAAGCCAAGCAGTTCAACTGTATCAGCACAACTTACAGCTGGCACCACAGATAAAATTTAGGATGCAGGGGAATTGGCACTCAGTCTACAGTGACAGTGGTGGCTTGACGCCTGGTGTCCCAGAGTCTTTCTTTGTACTTGTACAGCAGAAACATTTCCTTTCTGCCAGGGGGCCACTGAGGGGGAACAACAAAATATAGAGTCTGTAGCATCAGGATATATTCCTGTGGCATGTCAGGAAGGACGATGAATCAAGCCATTGATTAGTCTACAAACTAATCTGACTTTTCTGAAAGGTTATTGTATTTTGCAAGAAAAACAAGGATGACTATAATTGGATTCTACTTTGACCGGCTTTTCAAAAGTGGCCAATGTATGCACGTGAATATAATGAGTACTGGGTAAAACTGCCTCCAGTTCAAATTAGGCAAAACTTACTGAGAACAATGGCCTCATTTAACTGAGGCCACATTGGCAGAGAGGGTGGTGGAAAGGTTAAGAGTGTTATTTATAATCTGTGGTCAGAAAAATATTAAGTCCAAATAATGAGTGCAAGCTTTAAGAGTTTAGGCATGTAAAAATAACATCTCCAAATGTACCCTTGTTCTTATTGACTACTTATATATAGGTCCAGAAGTTCCAACAGTTGTTGGTAAATTCTTAATCCACCTCCAATAAGGTTAAACTAAAGACAACTTCCATTTACCTGGATGGGAAGTTTTTATCAAACTATTAAAACTTTATTTCTGCAGAACACATAGGTGTCAAAATAATTTGTTTCCATATACATCTACCTGTCATCTTTGTGAAAGCTGCTCATGTTTCATTGTCAGCTTGTCAACCCACTTGATAGTCTGTCATCTGATACAGTCTTTTATGACACATTGTTACCTGCATCATGTATCTGCAGTCACTCATGATAATTAATTATTTCTCAAGCTTTCCCTGCATTGCGAGAAAAGAGGGTTGTATCTCCCCCTACTGTTTTTACTGTAAAAGCACCATTGCAGAATCAAATCAGTAGAGAGAATGTACTGTACCTTTCCAAAAGCTTTTATGTGTGCCTCAAATGTAAAAATATAAAGGTTTTAATACGGACAAAATCTCCTGTGGAGATCTGAGATTCTCTGCCCTACTGGCTGGAATGGAAATGTGTATAAGTGTGTGTCAAAGCCAAATGTTATTCAGAACAGTCACTGCTGTCTAGAAAAAACAAATAAAGATATTTTTGTCATGTTTCATAGTTGTATTAAAGGTTGCCTAATGTGTTTCCTACCCCCCGGGGGACTTGATAGATTACAAATGACTTATCACATCTTTAGTCCAGCTTGGGACACTGGTTGTACTGACTAAGCACCATAAAATGCCTGAATACATAATTAAAGAATAGTGTCTCAACATGTTTGCATGTGAAAGTTTAAACTCATTGTGTGTTCCCTGTAGATTATAGAACAGATTTCTATAATTCTCTTAGGGTGGGCTCATTTATATTCATGTCGTGAATAATTTCCCTTCGTCAGCACATGACAAAAAAGAACTGCAGATATCCTGTGTGACTCTACAAGATCTTAATTGTGCTCATTTTCAATAAAAATGAAAAAAAAAATGAAATGTAAAACTGTTTTTATAACACAAAGGTAAAAAGGGTGCAAGACACGAATATTAATATCAGTTTTACCTTGTTCTATACCTGTTTTTTTTAACCCTGGTCTACCCAGCAGTCTGGTATGCAGTATGAGGAGGTGGATACCATGTAGTGCCGGACAAATTTTGCTCCTAACAAGGTAGTTTTAATTTAGTCCTTAGTCCTTTATTATTTATTTACTTATGCATATATTTGCCACCAGGCCGGAGAGTGGGGTGGAAATGGGGGTGGAGGAACATAAACAGCAACATCTTAAATGATACTGAAACTAACATGAGGCTGTGCATGTGTATCTGTATAGAAGCCAGTTACTCTTTATATGCTGGCCTTTTTATATAAAAATACATTTAAACATTGTTTTATCAAATTGAATTAATCAAAAGCTCAAACGCAACCATGTTTACATGTGAGGTCATTGTAGCTCTCATTGGACTTAGCATATATGAACCATAAATGGAAAAACTAATAGTGGTTAGGGCTGGGGTGTATTATTCTATCTCGATGACCTTCCTCGTGCTGACCGCCGACTAACACGGTTTGGAGTAGGAGGCCAAAGGCAATGCACTGGCCGGCGCATGTATCTCTAGGCCCTCCCAGCGGTGTGCACCTACCTAGTTGAGAAAAGATAGAAGAGAATTGAAATTGGTTGGGTTTAGGCATTAAGTCGTAATGGTTGGGTTTAGGAAAAACCCACCGGTAGGGTGATAGAAGCCATGAATGCTGTCCAAAAGAGCACAGTGAAGGCCAGGATGAGATGTGGCAGAAAGGAAATCCCTGTGACAGCCCCCGGGAGTCCCCGAGACAGGGTTAGAGTGAGGGGTTAGTGGTTAGGGGTTAGGGGTTAGGCTACATTTATATAAGCTTACAAGGCTGGACTGGGACAAAACATCAGCCCTGGCATTTTTGGCCCAGGTGGCCAGTCAGGTGGCCAATTACAAGCAGTTATCCTGAACCTTTTCCCGAAAATTAGATCTAACATGAGTTGATTATAACCTAATTAAACATTAAATACACATCGTTGTATAGTTCTCTTGTTCCAGCAGGGGTTGCAGGTTATCTGTACATTGTGTCAACAACATTATTATGGCCACAAAGTAACACTCGTTATTCTCTTTTCCCCTTTTTGTTTTCTTATGGTTAGTGGACTTTACAGTCACAAGGACAGGGAAAGTGTAGCTTCAGGCAGCCACAGCAGAGAGATCTGACATGCGTGTTGCGCAGACAGATGGGACACTGCACTGATGACATGAATAGAATTTACTTACCTACATATCCACAGTTGTGCTAATAATAGACAGGTGACTTCATGAACAAATAATAATTATTTTAGAGTTGTGTTTTGATTTTCACATCTGCTAATGTTTATTGGCTCGTGGCTACCGGCACTGAACTCCTTCCATATTAGCTGGTAGCTCAACACAGATGTGTTTTTTTGCTGGTAGATCATGAACTTCCAACTTAAAGCTGGGGCGAGTTCAGCGCAAAATGTAGCAAAACGTTTTTTCAATGGAAACGATGATTACCTGAACACCCTGTGGTGTGGCAAGCATACTGAATTTTCCTGCCTTTTTAACACTGTTGTGTTTACAAACTTGTCGCAGCTGATGGTTAACACCTGTGACACGCCCACCATATGGGAGAAAACATACCTTGAAGCCAATTGCAGAACGTTACGCAACATTGCAAGCAAATATGTCTTCGAAAATGTTGCTAACCTGTGCAAAACGTTTTGAGATTGAACTCGCCCCTGGTCATGGCGAACAGCAACATGCAGTTGTCCCATTCCACTTTCTGTTTCTGATAATCTACTGATACCAACATGTTGTAAAGTTTGGTTTAATAAAGATCTAGCTCATAACTGAAGATATGTAGCACTAACTGTCTCTATTAAATTGTATAAAGAACACATTTCTGAAACATGCCAATTTGAAAGCACTTTGAATTATTTTTAATGAAAAAGCTAACATACACACACTTTTTTTCACAATTCTCATAAATTTAGCTTACCTCCAATTTCTTAACTTTTACATCCAAAGCAGGCAGGCCTGCAACTGCTTTGAGAAAACATGAATTTCTTCAGTAAATGCGTTTAGTTCTTAAACTTTTAGGCTTAGGGTCCTTCTCTTAACATTCCAACAGTTGCTGGCAGCAGCTTTCAGTATGTGCACACAGCTGCTATGTTAACTTCATACTCATATGATATACAATTTCAAGCTAAAATCCTCGTGATTCGACCGATGCAAACCGTTTCAAGATACAATCACCACAGCAGGTCCAATCAGCACCTCTGTCAGACAAACCAGTACAAACAAAATTGGCATAACTCACCTGTGAAGCTTCATAGTAATCCACTGATCGATTATATTCCAACAAAAATGGTCTTGTTACGTTGTCAAATGTTCAGATGATCCAATCCAGTAAAAGTATTTAGTCCAAAACACATTATTCCATCAATAAATCCCCAGGGACTCCTGCAGTTTTATATTTGCCGGCAGACGTGGCTCGTATGTCATTATAAAAGCAATCTGATTGGTTCATAGTAGTCTTTTTTTTTATATAAAATTCTATGTTGCAATTCAAAGGCCAGTAAAAAGTGCAAACATAGACCAGCGGTTAACACATAAATAAAATAAAATAAAAAATAAAGGAAATAATCAGCAGTTCAGGAAATTAAGAAGTTTACATATATCAAGAGTCTTTCAGGCTTCTGGGTTTGAAACGTGCTGAATAGTTTGTATGTATTGTTGCAATTCACTCATAAATACTTTAATAAAAGTTTCAAATTAAAAAAAAAATACTTTTGTGAATGTGCAATTTTGCTAAAATAATACAGAGATTTATGAGATAATATTGTTTTTGTTTCCGATAGGTCACAGATTTTGGTGTCACACCGGCAACAACGAACGGAGTTCCCACGGGACTTCAGCGCGAGACTACAGCTCGCCGTATAAACACTATTTAGGTGAATTTAAACAATGGCTAAGTTGCTAAACGCATCGTGTTGTCATGTAATAGCCCTGTTCATGTTGGACAGACATTTTAATTGCATTTTGTGTCTGTTAAGAGGCACAAAGACACTCTTTATGTAAATGCCCCCATAACTGCCGTTTTAGCTACGTGGGAGCTCTGGGCATTAGCTGTAGTAGCTCCGTGTTGCAAGCACCAATCCGGCTCGTTTTTTTTTCTATAGACAGAGCTCACAAAGGTATAACGATCAAGATTAACTTAAAAATTGCCGGAGTTCTCCTTTAACACAGGCATTCCAAGTTTGTGTGCTCTATCACATGATGACCTTCACAGCTGCAGTCGTTTCACAAGGGCTCCTTTGTATTCATAAGTCTATTCTTGTACACTTATCAGGCCCTCCTTGCTAGTGCCTCCTATGTTTATAAATCTAAGTTTACTCTTATCGAGCCTGGACCCAAGTGCAATCAACATTATGTGAGAATTTAACAAGGGCCCATTGTATCTCATTTGGATGTCTGATTCACGGTATTCACCCTAACTTCCCCTGCGGCCAATTAGCAACCCTGTTTGACTGGCCGGGTGTGTGTGTCTTTGTACAATGTGAGGTGTGTGTCTGTGTGTGTGTTCTTGTGAAGTCTAAAGTCTGTGAGGCTGTAAGGCTAAGCGAGAAAATCGCACCTTAAAGTTCAGTGTATCTTACAATAAAACCTTAAACATTATTCTAATAAACATGTTAAACATTATCCTAATCAAACTAGGCATATAAAATATTCAAACATAACGTAGTGAAATGAATATATTCAACAGTAAAAGTGATTTTTTTGTGTAACAAATTCTGTTTTAGCCTATCCCTTTAATCATGTTTAACACCTCAGATTTATCTTGGGATCTCAATAGAACATGCTTGATTTTCGTGTGACCATGACCCAGGCAGACTACTTGTGATTATCTTGTAAAACCGTACATAAATACATTGTGGTAATCATGAAGTTTTTAGCAATCAGCAGGCATAAGGTGATTTCTGCCAGAGACCGGAACAAACACCAGACACATCTATCGACATTATGCAATCCAGTACAACACCAAAAACTCTTACCTCAAACATGAACATAGTTTATGTGAAACAATCTTTTAATAAACTGCATATAGTTGCCTACATTTCACAAGCTATTGTTTTTATTATTCCTGGGCTATTGCCAGCACGGTTTTTGGATTGCAAGTGTAGTACATGATTATCCTCCTTCAACAACCACATCACTGGCGTTGATCTGTCCTCACAGTTCCACAATTACACCTGTATACTGAGCCAACAGTGAAAGATACAGAAATCATTGAGCCATAAAATTCTATAAGGATGGATTAACCTTTTATAAAGTCCAGGCTGAATCAGATATATTGTGTTTGTTATCAGCAAAGCCACAACCAGAAACCAAGATTTATAACCAAGACCTATCAGTTGGATGTCTTTCTTTGTCTTAGCTCCTTCTGAAGGCCAGCTGGGCTGTGGTTCACCCACCTCTTCTGGCTGAATGTACTGACCAAAATCTGAAGATTAAGTCCAGATGGATCTAAAACCATGATAGGTCCCCTCTCCTTGGTATGTGTGTGTGTGTGTGTGTGTGTGTGTGTGTGTGTGTGTGTGTGTGTGTGTGTGTGTGTGTGTGTGTGTGTGTACCGAAACCACAACATCTCCAGCTCAACAATTTAGAAAACATTAAGTTGTTTCCACAGCAGCTCTAAATACTATGATACCAGAGAATAGTGTGGGAGAGTGTGGACAAAAAGATGTTCTTATTTGCTTGTGCGTTTTATGAAGAGAAATTCTAATCCAGGCACAGGGTCCTGAGGGTCAGTCTCACCAACCACTACTCCACCCTGATCCATCCTATCTTCTGTCTCCCTGTCCTTTCAGACCCGTCTACTGGCTGGGTAATGACACCCTGAGGGTGTCTGCAGCCCTGTTTGCAGAGAACCGTCGACGACTGTGCCAAGGGCTGAAAGCCAAAGATGGAGTGGTGCCGCAGTCAGTGGCGGTGCTGCAGGGAGGAGAGCAGAAGCAGAGGTACTGCACGGACACAGACCTCCTTTTCAGGCAGGTAAGTAAATCTTGAGTTGACTCCAGGATTGTTGCAAAACTGAGGCTGAGGTGGAGGCAAGCTTTGCATTTACTCATCCACCCATGATCCCCAAGCCAGCAGTGAGTTTTTCCAGCGCCTCCTGTGTCAGTGTGCTCTCAGTTTGTTGCACCCGATCGCTAAAGGCATTTTATCAAGGTCCCACAAAAACCTCACCCAGCGTCTCCCAAAGTCAAGTCCAGTTCTGAGCTGGCACTGTTAACCTCCTCACTCTGTCAAAAATATGTAGGCCAGCGACTCTGCAGAGAAACCACTCATGTCTAAGATCTGTTTTTCCAGACACTCCAGCATAAGCTTGTGACACATTCAACTTTTTGTTTTGTTGTTGTGTTGTGTTGTGTTGTGTCCTAATCAAGGACAACATCTTATTTTTCATGTCATAATCTGACCAACATTGGCTAACTTCCTGCTTTCTTCTTCTATTATAATCTCCCTCACTAATGCTCTGGCTGATTCTTTGAATTCTGCAGGAGTCTTTCTTCCACTGGGCTTTTGGAGTAACTGAGCCTGACTGTTATGGAGCCATTGATGTGGACTCTGGGAAATCCATCCTTTTTGTTCCCAAACTGCCTGAAAGCTATGCTACTTGGATGGGAGAGTGAGTCACACTAATCTTCAAAGAGCTGTGTACATGGCCAACAATCATCACCAGCTGGTCTGTAACCTGAAGAAAGGGCCGACAAAGTCATGTGCTACACAGTCACATCTTTTACATCCACTATGAACATGTTTTTATATGACTGTTTGAATTTAGTTTATTTATTGTAAATACCACCCAGAATCATTTAAGACTTAATATTTTGGCATCACCCAAACCACCTCAGACATGTTTGACTCTACCGTTACCAAAGCCAGTATTTCCAGTCCACACATGTGTGTAAGAGGAGTACTACTAAGAGTTATATTTATTTGCTTGTTTATTTATTGCTTCTTTTAGAAAGTATTCATCTTATTGCAAATGGACAAAAAACACAACCTTGACAGAACTTTAAATGAACTTACAGAAGAACATGACTATTTTTACACATTTGTATTGAATTGTGTGAGGACAGATTGTGGATTATAAAGAATGAAGCATGAAGTGTTACAGACTCCAAACCAGACACCGTGATCTCGAAATAAACTGCAGACTCTTGACCATGTCACATGTTTACTTTCCCCTGATCTTCAAACTCCAAAGCATGTTTTGTCATCTGACTTGTGTCTAAAAATAACAAAATCCTTTTCTTGTTACTTGATCAGCACTTGAATCTGCCCGGTTTGTCATTAGTGTTGCTTTATTCGTCTGATCTTTGTCCAGTTCTGCTAGTGTCTAACCCGTCTGTTTATGGTTTTAAGTTTTCATGTTTGTTGACTGTACTTTTTTTTTTACCAGTGGTGTGTTTTGTATCCGTTGGCAGGATCTTTCCTAAAGAGCACTTCAAGGCGAAGTATGCTGTGGATGAGGTGCATTACACCTGTGATGTAAGTCTGTGTTGGTGCTGGTCCTAACAGCTCAATGTGTGTGTGTGTGTGTGTGTGTGAGACTTTTTCTGTGTACTAACTGAACCTTGATGTTCAGTCACTGAGCTGTAAAGTTACAGCAAAGGATATTAGTTCCTCTGTAGACAGTTTTAAAGAAGAAAGTCCTCATTCTTTCATTTGAACATCCTGGCAGATGAGTGGTGCCAGATAGTAGGACCAATATTAGGTTTTTACTAGGACCTTCTACAGTAGAAGGTGACATTGCAGACATTTTTACATGTACTCAGCTAAACATGTCAAATAAAATTCAATTATGAAGCCTTTTCAGCCAAACATATTTGTCACAATGTGTTATTCAAAGGGATTCAAATGAACATGCATGGAACAGCTTTGAGGCCTGTTGGTGGTTACGTGTGATTGGATGTTTGGGGCATGTGCACTCATTTGTGTGAGCGGATGTAAAAGATCAGGGGTCCAGTCCACCATATATCAATGGCTGTTGTCTGAGAAAATGTGGACAGTAGTTGGGCTCACACAAAGCTCGTACTGATAATTCATTTGGTAGGTCAAGTCATCCGTGTGCGTACCTCTTTTGAAGGTCAACCACCAAATTCTCTTTTAATTTGAATGTTTATTTAAATGTGTAACCAGCAGCTTCAGTCTCTTCATTTTTAACAGCCCTAGTCTAAAACATACGTTCCTGTTCAGACTTTCTGTAAGCGCTTATTTTAAGAGTTTGGGAAAACAGTCATGTATATCGGTGTTTGCAGCAGATTCCCAGGGAACTATGTTGGAGGCTTGACAGCTTCTGTGCTATTTTAGAGGTGTGCGTGTTGACAAATCAAAATAATATAATCAGCTTATAATATAACAGCTTTCTCCGGCCAACAATAAATTTAGAAGTTTGCATTTGAAATGATGACATTCATTTCTAGATTTACACTGTGACCTTTTGATGACTCATTCTGCAGATGATTTTTCTGGTATTTTTACATCTCAGCATCTGCCTGAGGTTTAGATTTACTAATTAGTCACAGATTAAGATTCAAATTATCACTTCCATCAACATCCAGATCTTCCATGTAACTATAGCAGCTCACCACTGCAGGATAATATTAGAAAACATTAAATCATATAATAGTTGGCTCAGGATTTGTTTAACTGATACTGCCAAAGTCAAAGAAGTCAGTTGGTAGTGTTCAGCATTGAGCAATGCTGCCTACAGAAGGACCTAGAGAACTAAGAACTAAAGAGAACTTTTTTTTTTTTTTTAACAGAACAAGCTTCTGAATATTTGAGCAACTTTCCATTTTTCAAACATTTAGACATGGAAGGTGTTGTTACACACACACACTTTTATCAGTATGGTCCTGTTTAACATGCAAACAGTTCATCTTTGAGTTGTTAAATGCAGCAGTTTGTAGAGAAAACTATGAATAATATGTTTTTTATTCTTTTAAAGTATCTGGCTGGTGTTTACCATCATGATTAATTTTCAATTTTGAGTTTTCTTGATATATGTTTTTTTTTTTTTATCTGTGATGATATTTTCAGTAAATTCCGAGTAAGTGCACATTTGCCTTCCCAAACCTATCTTGTACAGCTCCTCAAATAAAAAAAGCCCAGGAGTGTTTTTGTTGCCACTGATTTATATCCTCATTGCTCTTCAAAGTTTTTAATGTATCTCTCCTTGACTTCAAATCAAATGGCTGAGGTAACCAGGTTTAAGTTAATGCTCAAGCTAATCATTGACTAATTTAATCAAAACATTTCAAACTTTTAAGTAAAATAGCAATTATTCCAATGTCTCAAAATGAAGCTCAAATTCAATGTTATCTAGATTTTATGTGCTGGAGAACACAGTTAATGTTTAAGGAAGTCAATGTCAGTGGTATTAATAATAACAATGCTCAAATATCACCACAGTGTTTGTGAACACTGAGTCTGGGATGTGTTATCTGACATTTAAGCGGCTGACAGAGGAGTAATTAAGGCGCCTGAGGTTTGTCATTCAGTGTGCTGCTGAGTACCAGAGACGCCACAACGGCGTCTGCCACAGTGACCTTTATTCTGCAGCCGAGACCAGAAAACTGGTGCATATTGAATCCTCTCCTCTACTGTGTGTCTCAGTTTTCTAATTGCTCTCAGTCTGCTTCCTTGCTGATAGCTGACGTCCTGTCCAACCTGGGACTAGCAGTGCTCCTAACAATACTTTTAAAAACCTGAATACTATATTGACCAGATGCAAAAAAGTGCAGTGTGAGAATAAGTGCAAACTCCTTTTACTAGTTCTACAACCTCTACAATTCCATCTGTCATTATAAAATAGGTGCCATTAATAAAATGGATATAAACGAACTGATTGTTCTGTAGTGACATTGGAAAAAATCACTTTTTTATGTTTGTGTTTTTCCTCCATGCAGCGAGGACAGAATACAGATAGCGGGAGCATCTGCCGCGAAGCCTCCTTTGAAGGAATTAGCCGGTATGTTTAATTGGCATCACTTTGCATTAACATAATTATACTTTGTTTTGGGAGGTTTTTGTTTTCTCTGTTATAACCAAGGATACAACAGACTCATGCATACCAATTGGTGCTGATTAACTTAATTCTGAATAAGATTTAATTAAGCAACAATCTTGCTTTTGCTTGTCAATTAATGGCAATGTTACTGTTGTTCTTAGCGCTGCTCTTTGTTTTTTTTTTAACTGCATACATTAAACCATTTTATCTATTCTACACTCTGACCCTAACTGGAACACTAAGTCTCATACACTTATTTCAAAGCTAATGTATCAATTTGCATCACATTGCATTTCAATAAGGACACTTCAGTTGGAAGTGTATGACAGAATTTATTGAAGAGATTTTTGGCCATTTGACTCCATCGATGAAACATCTTATTAAGCGTAGGCACATATCAACATAGGAGGTAGGATAGGATCCTTCTGGAGTCTAGACACTGGTGGTGGTGGTGGTGGAGTAAAGCTAGCAGGTGGTTAGAGGAAACTTTTACTTGAACCTCGCTGGAGATCATGGTGGTGACATCGAGCAGGTGTGTTGTGCAATAGTACGTCTGGAAGACAGAATGACAGAATTGTAATGACGCTTCAAGGACCACGGGCAGAAGGACGATTGGTCAGTATGGGAACTTCAGAAACACAATAGAACAGCAGGAAATAGATGTTCACCCATAGAGGAACAAAGGCAGAACAATGAACTTTCACCAAAGCTTCATTTATATTTATAATGTTTCTGTTTCTTGTTTTTCTTTATCAGCTTCCAAGTGAACAACTCTCTTTTACACCCAGTCATGGTGGAATGGTAAGTCATTAAAATGTGATTAATAATATTATTCAGAGAGCCCACTGAAGATGAGAATAAAGACTGTATTGCAGTCTCTCCGTTTCATTAGACAGATTCTGCTACCTTTAACTCACAAACCTTGGCACTTACAGCTGCCCAGTCATGTAATTGTGCAATCCTCCTATCTTTTCTTTGGCTTGTTTTGTCCTGTCTTAGAATTACAAGCCAGTCTGCACGGATTTAATGGACTTCGTGCTCTCCTGGTTGTCCTTGGCATTAGAGTTTGCAACCCTGAGATGAATTGACATTTTCTGAAATAAGGAGGAATGCTTTTCAGGCACACCTCCTGGGGAGAAAGACTTTGTTGAACCCCCCTGCCCCTTTTTTCATTGTGGAGCTTGCATGGCTTCCTTTCAATGGGCCGTTTCTTTGTACTTTTATTACTGTTACTAATGGTTACCACTGTCTTATGTTATTATTGTAGAAGTCCTTACTACTCTCCCGTATCTAGCCATCTAAGATGCATCTACCACTTTCTTAACACAAATGAACGAGAAATGGTAAGATCAGCAGGCAAACAGCTTCAGTTCTAACATAGTATTAAAGCTTAGATTTAAATCAAAGACTGTATTACATTTCATTAGGGTTTGAAACACTTTATGCAGTTCTGAAACAGAATATTATGAGAAGCTTTCCCACTGGAATTTCAAGAAATGACAGGTTTCATTTATATTCAATGTTCCTGAAAATGATGGAGGATCATCTGCCAGACATTTGTTCTCTGTTACTGCATTAGCAGTGTATATTAGAAAGATGAATCTCAAAAATGTCTCTATTTGAGTCATCACAGTCCAGATACTGTATTCCTTTAGCTCAGTGTGACAGTTATATGAATTCTGTATCCTGTTTGGCTGCATATTAATCATACTGTGCTGATATGGCAATGATCAGAATGAGAGACCTGGTCTGTCTGTGTCTGCAGCCGTCTGATTAAGACTGATATGGAGCTGGAGGTCTTCGCTACACCAACCGGATTTCCAGTGAAGCTCATAAAATGGTAAGATCTTTCTCTTATATACACATCATCTGCAAGGATACTCAAATATCAAACTCAAACAAGTATTAAAAACCCAAAGTATCAAAGTATCAAGCTGCATGCAGTCCCAAGGATCCAAGATGTCAGGATCCTCTAAGCCTGTAAACTGTTTAAATGCTTTTCACCAATAAGCTGTAACATTAAAGCAATATCTTTACTTCAGCACAGGATATCGCTTTATCACCATGAATAACCTCTTTAGGGGTCGAGGAGCAGTTAACCTCTCACTGTTATCTGTCCTCTGAAATCACTTACCATGAGCATTCAATATTGTTTTCCTCCTTAGTTTAGGTATATTTTTACCTTGGTGTCCCAGTAAAACTACATTACCAAGTGTCATTAATGAGGAACTTTGGGTGCGCAGTACACAAAGGGTCAAACCTTAGGGTGATTTGGGGTGGTGATGGAGCAGTGGATAAGACACGCCTTTGGTGTGAGAGATCCGGGTTCGAATCAACAGTGAGACACCAATGTGTCCCTGAGCAGTGAACCCCTAGTTGCTCCAGAGAAGTGCAAGCAACCCCTTGCTCCTTTTTTTGGATAAAAGTGTCAGCTAAAATGAATAAATGTAAATACACACAGGAAACGACCACGAGAGTTCACTGTTTTGTGCATGTAGTTGACATTGACATCCATTTCAAACGAGTGTGTAACTGTTTTATCCTGGAGTTTCTCCAAAATTTCCATGCAGGAGATTAATACATTTAGATCTTATCTTATATTATCTTATTTTTTTAAGTTTGCTAATTGCATATACACACACTTTTTCTACATAGATCATGAAGTATGTAAAGCCTGGACAGAAGGAATGTGAAATGGAGAGGTAAGTGGAGCATTTTGTCTTTTTTCCTTTTATTTTATATAAAGACTAGTTTATATCTACATGTTTATATGTACATATGTGTGGACAGAAGCAGTCCTTATTTTATTTTACTTTACAGCCCATGTAATGACACTGGTAAACCTGTCAGGTGGACATGGCTCTTTAATGTCAGCCTAGATCAATTTAGATTCAGAAATTAGTTTTCATCATGTTGGAGATTGTGTCAGTGAAATGAGTGTAAGTTTCTGATTCGCCAAAAACACAAATGTCACCACTGAAACAAGGCTTACTAATTTGCTCATTTGCCTGTGCTATGTAACTAGAACTAGAGAACAAATACTCTTCTTACACAGCATTGTGATGCTGTCAAGATCCATAGTGTTTGACATGCTTGACTGTGTCACAATGAAGAATGAGTCCTGAATGAATTCTTGAAAGGCCTGGAGTCAGGAAGAGGGCAGTGAGAATCCAGCTAATTAGTGTTTTCTGTGATCTTTGCTGTGCTGAAATCGCTCACATTCCTTTTTCTTACTGGGTGCTTTTTTCCTTTGCAGCCTGTTCCAGCACTACTGCTATAATAAAAGGGGTATGTGCCACACCTCCTACACCTGTATCTGTGGAACGTAAGGCTTTGTTAATGAATGTTCATCCATTTCATTTCTGACTGACGCTGAAATTAGTTTTCTCCAAAGATGCATGTAAAAATTGTAGGTTGCAAAAGAGCTGATGCGCACAACTTTCAAATTTCAACTATGTGTTCGCCTACATCTAGCATAAGCATAATTACAATGTTACTCAGAGACTTATCATAATTACTTCCTTAACTGATTAATTACACGCCAGGTATAATAAGGATGTCGCCATTAATGAAATAAAAGGTTGTCTTGAGGTTAAAGCCATTAGTTTATATATTTAGCCCAAACACCACCAAATGCTGTCTTCACATGTAGGACAGAGCATTGTTAACTACATACTATATATTAGTCTGTAGCCTTTCAGTCTCCCAATTGGCCTATTGGCCAAACTACCATCAAATTCCTCTTTGTTGCAGGGTAACTATCAGCTAGCAGCATCATTATGGATGAGGAATTTGTTGTAATAATCATGCGCCGACCTTTTGTATTAAAGGCCATGTTTAATGAATTCTTCCTGGGGATTAGTTGTCAGTGGATGCAATTTATTTTCCAGTTCAAATTAAAAGCTTGAAAAGTGAGTGAGACTTTTAAAGTACAGCAAAATTGATGAAACACTGAAAAGACTGGAATCCCTTTGATATTGTGATGAAATACATTCTTTAATTCAAATTTTTCTTAAACATAGCTTTGTGAGTCATGTAGCTTTTAATGTCATGTGAGTATCACTTTGTGGTGTAATAAATAATTTCTCATTTATTTACTATTTATCTCTCTTCTGTTGATGCATTGTGTCATTGTTCAACACCAGAGGCAATAATTGTTCTGTTATCTTCTACAACCAGTGCTGGAGCTCCCAGTGATGAGACAGTTTTGGATGGAGACAAGTGCTGAGTAGCTGTCAGGAGTTTTGAGTATGGATGTACTAAATCCATAACTGCTATATAACAACTGTGCCACCTGCAGGCAGTGGATGTTATTCAAATAAAAATACAACTGAGCTTGTTGCTTTTGTAAGAAAATTCTTACATTTGAAAATTTCAAAATATAAATTAAAATATATATATATAATATAATATAAATAAATATAAATATAAATTAAAAAATGCACATTTGCAGTGTTGAACTGCTGCTACTCAACTCATCGTGCCTTTAGGCAGCACAGGTTGGACTGCAATTGTCTGAAACTGTTGGTGTTGTAACTAGATCTGGCTGGACCTGCATTCTGGTGCTCTGTATTAATGACACAGTGTGTCCTTGTATGTAAAGAAGTTGTTCAAGACCTAAATGTTTATAATGCTCTTCAATGAAGTGCCACTAAATTGCATTAATTACATTATATTCCTGTATTTTTTGAACTGCAATCGTTTCATCTGTGTGCATGCTTGTTGCACTGTAAATAATTGAAAAACCCAAAGCTCAGTCTGTTCGACACGGGTGGAGAGTATTACTGCAGTACTGCTACTTTCCAGCCAACGGCAAGTTCACAACCAAAGGGCTGTATATGAGGCTGCCCTCAAATCCTCTCAAATTGTCATGGCTGCCATCAAACCAGGTTATTACCTTGACAGAGATTAACTATTGATTACACATTACTGACATATAAAGATTAAACTACACCTCAAATTCTTCTGCCCTCATCAGTTTATCACTGGCAAGGAGATGAATAGCAATAGCATCGTATCTTTTTTGTTTTTAAGAAAGCTAATAATCTTTAGATGACCCTAAAATTATTTAAATCATGGTACAGTTAAACATTGTTATTGCAGTTGCTGTGGTCTATAATATATCATTTCCAAATTTGAGTTGTTTTTTGTTTTTTTTTACATGTTCGAAATAAAAGATAACAATCAATCAGTACCCTCAGGTGAGAACAGAAGAACTAAACTGAGATCGCCCACATCACAACCAACCAGTAGGTATAGTGTTGTATCGGTCAAAGTTCAAAGACAGAGGAAGAAGAAGAAAACACAACCCTGTTCCTCCAATATTCATGTGTCATCAATAATAGAGTGAAGTGCAGAAGTGAGAGCTGAGCAAAAAAGAGGATCAGAGTTCAGGATGAGGGCAGGAGAGAGGGGGAAGGTGAAATGTTGTCTCAACACAGATGATTTCAGGTTGTGGTGGAGCATTTTGTACAGTTATGCTCTTCTGACAACTAAATACAGAAGACAGTTAACCCACAGTATCTCCAGTGGAACTGCTGAGTGTTTGTCAGCAGGAGGTGTCAGCATGTGAAGTACACTTTAAGCAGGGCTTCCTGAATATGAACTCAGGGCTCAGTCAGTCTTTGGATACATGCCAAAAGATGTTGTTGGCTAGTTTCAGTAACTACAGGAGATGGTTTAATGTAATGACACTATTTATCTCCAGTGTTTGGAATAACGGCGTTTAAAAGAACGGCGTTACGTAACGGCGTTATTTTTTCAGTAACGGGGTAATCTAACTAATTACTTTTCACGTCGTTACAACGCCGTTAACGTTACTGGTCGTTAAATGCGGTGCGTTACTATGTAATAAACTGTGTAATCCGAATGTACCACCTGGCTCACACAGCTAGTCGAGAGGGTTTAATAAGAGGTAAGCAGTGCTTGAAGTGGTCCGGTACGCTGCGCTCTCCATATCAGGTTATCTGGGCGCAACGTGGCGCTCACCTGTTCCCGTTCTCGTCTGCCTGCTAACCTCTGTCGGCGGGGAGAGACAGCAGCGATTATGTTGGCTAAGGCAGAGTCATGTTTCTTGGTAGCCAATCAGAGCCAGTGTTTTTACACACATGCCAGCACACGCGCACACACACACACACACACACACACACACAGCTAAACAGAGATTCGATGAAGCAGCAGAGATTTTTTTTTTATCAGTAACGCAAATAGTTACTTTCCCTGGTAACGAGTTACTTTTATTACAGAGTAATTCAGTTACTAACTCAGTTACTTTTTGGAACAAGTAGTGAGTAACTATAACTAATTACTTTTTTCAAGTAACGTTCCCAACACTGTTTATCTCTAATCACAGTCTGAACCAAATGTTTCTATCTGGATGGAAACGTTTTTGCGCACTGGACTTAAATACTCAACTCAATATACTATTATCTTTTTTTTTATCACAGTTATTTTGTTTTAAACTGTGTTTTTTAACAAACTACTGTTGTCCAGGAGGGTGGAGTGTTTTAATGAGCCTGGACTGAAGAGTCTTCAAATGGGCCGCTTTTGTAGGAGAGGATGGTCCTCAACGTGGAGCCCGTCATATACTTCATCAACCACCTGCTGGACCTGGCCCTGGCCAACCCTGCCCAGAGCTGCTTCATCAACAACGGCCCACTTCCGCGGCTTTGTAGGGGTCAATCTGCCTCACAGCTGTATATTTCTGTATGTTTTTTCACTGGACTTGATTTCAATGGAGTAAAAACAAGTCAAGTTGTTTGCAGAAGGGCTTAGTCATTCACAAGAGAGCTCACAAGGCAATGCTAACTTGTTTCACAGTGTCTGCTTAGCATAGTATATAACTATGGAAGGAATTTATGTGATTAAATGTAAAATAGTGCTGAATCTTATGACAAAGCCCAGAATGGAATTTTACTTTGTAAAATTTCCAAAATTTTACTTAGTAAATTAATAGCGGAAATCTGTGGATGCTGCTACTTTGTGAAACACAACTTTATAACAAAATCATTTCAAGCTGTAAACAAATCTCTTGTTAAACTTGATATATTCTCAACTATCTACAAGTGACAGTCAAGATGATTAATACAACATTAACACTATCATAAAACTGTACATTGCACTGACAACTTCAATTGATTGATTTATCTGTATTCAACATATGAATTCATGACTTTCCCTTTTGCATTGATTGAATTTGCCTTTAAACTCTACCTCAGTAGTTTGAATAAATCTTAACTCAATGTCTCTAGCTTTTCTCAACTCAATTTTCTATCTTTCCGGAGGTTTTAAAGAATTGGTTACAAAATTTTTCAGTGGTTGCATTTGCTCAGTTGTCACCTCGCTTATTATCACGATAAAAGTAGGTATAAATTTTGGTCGCATCATTTTTACTTACCTCACTATTTTAAATGTGTTCACAATTAACATCTGTGCCTCCTGGAAAATAAATATTTGTTAAAAAATAAATCCTGTTCTTATGTTCTTTGCAAATATTGATTCACATTTGCATTTGTCTATTGTTGCTTCTGTTTTGGTTTGTTTTTCTGTACTGGAGTTGATGCAATGAGTTAAATTCCCCATTGTGGGATTAATAAATTAATAAATAAATTTGCATTTATACTTCAAATTTTTTATGTATCTGAATACAGATCAGTACATTGGACCACAAAGTTTTTGTGAACCAGACAGTCACTAGCATAGACCTCTTGTCCTCTAAAAGAAGAAGACTTCCTGACAGCCTGTCCTGAAGACTAACCAGTGTATAGCTATAGGGGGAACTCCGCCTCAAAAATCTGCTTGTGGTAATATCGCCTTTATCCTCTAGATGGACAACTGGAATCATTTTGTCATCTTCTGTGATGTAGAACGAATTGGCTTAGGAATCACACAAGGAAAGCATGCTGTCCTAATAATTAGTAATCAAATAACCCTCAGCATGTGTTACAGCAGGGTAGTTTGTAACACATGCTGGAGTAAGTAGTAACAATCACACAAAAGAATCAAAAACAGATGCCACACTATATGATAATCTTCCAAATTAGGTAGTGATATCAGAGAACGTTTCTCTCTTGCTGTAACAGACTTTGTCTGATGACTCGTGCATGAACAATATGTGTATGTAAATTTATCTATAGAATAAACTCTATAGAATAAACTCTATTTATCTGTAGAATAAACTCACTTAAAAGTATACTTAATAAATACTACTAAAATGTTCCTACTTAAACAACATCCTTAGGTCTAACTTAAAAGAGGTGTGTGTATGTGTGTGTGTGTGTGTGTGTCATTGTGTGTATATTCTTATTAAGAGTCACAGTCTGTGCTTGAAGTGGGCCGGAATTCATCGGTACAAACCAGCACTTCAATATTTTATTCTTTGGCATACTGGGACTTTTTCTTGCGCACAGGCACTTCTCACAAGCTGCCCATTCACTTTTCTACCCTTTCTACCAGCGGAGAACGAGAATGGAAATGTCGAGTGACGTTACATACGCCAACATGTGTACAACATGTGAATGGGGAGTACTGGTCACAGTGCTGACAAATTAATGCTGGTAACCCTGGAATGCGGGTTTGGTGGACCCAGACCGCATAGGGCAATAAGGAAAATATTAAAATCAAGAAAGAACTAGGTTTTATGTATTGTGGATGCTTGTGACAATTTTTAAAGAAATGTTACAACCCACCCCACCCCTGTCAACCAATGTTTAGGTAATTGTATTTCCATAGTGGTTTGAAATTAGAAAGGAAAAAAATGCATCACTTGTTCCCTGAGAAACTACATTTCAATCTAATATACTGTAAGTAAAACAAATCTGTTTGCAATAGTATAAATACTAAACAAAAAATAGTCTTGGTCAAAAAATTTACTTTCTTACCTCAAAATCATTTTTTTTCTCTATATATATTCTGAATATGCCTGTTTCCAGACTTGATAACCACCACGCCTGATTGGGGTAAATACTGAAATGATCACCAAACTCCTATCTTATCTCTATTTGGTGGAATTGGTGTTGTAACAACTCTCCCCATGTTACAACCATACCTGGTCTCCCCTATTAACATAAACCTTTTTTATGTAAACAGGATAAATAAATCTTTATCGCAGTAGTTCTGTACTAACTGACAGATCCCTTGACTGTCCTCAATTTACCAACCATTTATATAAACAGTTGGAAAATTGAGGACAGTCAAAAATGTCACTGACTTGCCTGAAACATTATTGTTCATTCACATTTTTAACATATATTTATATGGATGAATTCTAACAAACACAAAATATATTTTTATGAACAAAATACAAATAAATCACTTTAAATGTAAAACGAAGAAAATGCTCCGGGAGCTGTAAACATTAATCCATCTAGAGGACAACAGCTGTCTTACAACAAACATATTGTTGTCAGGACAAAGAGACTTCTCTGGTTGGAGTGTGTTTCACAGAACATTTGTGGTCCAATGCTTGCTACTATTTGTATGACTGATTTGTACTGTATGTACCAACTAAATAAACAAACAAATCTACTGCACACAGTTGCAAATAAAATGTTTATTAAATTTTATTTAACCGCATTTTTTGTGAATCACTGTTTACAAAGAGGAACATATAAGAATAAAATTGCTTATTAAAATTGCTTATTAAAAATTACGTTTATTTCCCTCAGGAGGCACAGAAATGAAGATTTTTAATGTATTAAGGTACAGTTTGTCTAGTGACATTCATTATGAAAGCTTTTTAAAAATACTGCATGAAAAGTCTTCTTCTTTGCTTGTCATGCATTAATTCTATTGCTTATAATCAATAATACTGATTATGTGTCTGTTGTATAAGTGAGATATGCGAGTAATAACATCAGTTTTATTGAAGAGTATCCATTGTTGTTTATCTGCAGTAATTAATGTCACGGCAGCCTATAGCTCAGACTTTACTGCGAGACGCCACTCAGAATTTCTCACTGCTGTCAACAGGGCTGAAGGGTTTTGCAGAGTCTGCCATGAAAGCCTCAATCTCCTCCACGGTGCGTGGGACGCAGGTTAGCAGTTCCACACCATCCGCTGTCACTGCAATGTCATCTTCAATGCGAACCTGCACAGCAGAGACAGCAGTCAGTCAAACACAGTACAATCAAAGCAGGAGACATTCAAAGGAAAGCTCAGTCACTGTAAAATGTACATTCAAGTTTTTAAGACAATTTAGTCAAGTGTAAATGTACCACAGCCTTTATAAGAACACTTACAAATTTTTTTGTAATTTCATAATATTGATTGTCATTCTTATCATAATTTATGGTAACGTGTCAACCTAATGATCAGACACAAAGTCCAACAGGGCAATATATCCGAGTGGTTAGACAGCAGCGCTGGTTTACTGCCATTTTATATAAACTTATTAAAAGTGAAAAAGTGAATGTTAAAATGATTGGCAATGAAATTTGTGATTTAAGATTGCATGGATTTTTATTAAATAAGATTGATTACCATTTCAGCTCTGACATAAAAATCTACAGAAAGGCCAAATTCCCATGCCGAGTTCTTGTCATCTTTTACAGAGGAAAGCATTCTGACTAGAAACATCACAAACTGTCATGGGATGTGCACAGCCACAGGACCAGAGGGCTCTGCAGGGGGTGATTAAAACTGAATCTAACTAAACTAAATCTCCTGAGCATCAGTGATATCGGTGAGGTGCCTACGCAGAGCCCAAATACTAAAGGACAGTACCCACCCAGCCACAGCCTGTTCACCCTGCTGCCTTCTGGAAAGAGATATAGAAGTTTCTGCCCCCCCCCAAGCTATCAGACTCTTGTAATTCACTGTAACTGTGAATGAACTGTAATTCATTCTCAGCACTGCTCCATTAATCATTGAATATTTATTTCTGTTTACCATTTTTATAATTGCTTCTGTATTGTATATTGTCTGCTATGGGAGAAGGGAGGTACAGCCCAATTATAGCTCAATTTCATTACATAACCTGTTATATTGTGACAATAAATGTACCTACAACTTTTACATGAATTAGTCAAAGCACAACTGTGGGCTTTCAAGATCCTTTTCAGTTAAGCAATGAAAAACAGTCCAGTTCCATCACGACTTCCCTGAAGGATTTATCAAATTTGCTGACTTCCCATGTTTAAGCCTTAATTTTCACATTGTTGGATTATTTGATATTACATTAAGTGACATTACTTTTAGCACCACAGTAGCACATTTATCCTATTGCAAACCATGAAAGAAAAGCAATGTTTTATTAATCCTGTAGAAAATTTGATTCATTTCTATTACCACTCTGGAGAATCTCAATTCAACAAACATAACCAAATAAAACTGTAGACTGACCCCTCCAAAGCCGCGGAAGCGAGCCAGCACTTGGTTGTTGATGAAGCAGCTCTGGGCGGGGTTGGCCAGGGCCTTGTCCAGCAGGTGGTTGATGAAGTATATGCCGGGCTCCACGGTGAGGACCATCCTCTCCTTCACCAGGCGGCCCATCCGAAGACTCTTCAGTCCAGGCTCATCAACACGCTCCACGCCCTGAACAACAATTTGTTTGTTAAAACCAAAGAATTGGTTACAAAATACTAACTTTATAGTAAAATTTTTTGAAAATAGCACTGAACTAGTATTTCTTTTTATTTTGGATGAAAATATAGTAGTAGGATAACTGTAGCCCAGACTAAATGGAGGCATCGCTACAGTAAACCATAATTAGACTAGGTTGAATGCATATTTCAAGTGTTAAATATAATTAATTTTTCTCTGGCAGCTTAAAACAAAGAATTTACTTTGGCTGGGTTTCAGCTGAGTCTTTAAGTCCAGTGCTAAAAAACGTTTCCACCCAGATTAGAGATAAATGGTGTCACTGAAACTAGCCAACAGGATCTTTTGGCATGTATCCAAAGACTGACTGAGCCCTGAGTTCATATTCAGGAAGCCCTGCTTAAAGTGTACTTCACATGCTGACACCTCCTGCTGACAAACACTCAGCAGTTCCACTGGAGATACTGTGGGTTAACTGTCTTCTGTATTTAGTTGTCAGAAGAGCATAACTGTACAAAATGCTCCACCACAACCTGAAATTATCTGTGTTGAGACAACATTTCACCTTCCCCTCTCTCCTGCCCTCATCCTGAACTCTGATCCTCTTTTTGCTCAGCTCTCACTTCTGCACTTCACTCTATTATTGATGACACATGAATATTGGAGGAACAGGGTTGTGTTGTCTTCTTCTTCCTCTGTCTTCAAACTTTGACCGATACAACACTATCTACTGGTTGGTTATGATGTGGGCAAATTTAAGTTGTGTTCTCACTTCAGGGTATCCTCCCACATCATGAACGTCAATGCCCAGCAGGTGTCCCAGGCCGTGAGGCATGAAGACGGAGCCCAGGTGGACCTTCAGCATATCCTCCACGCTGCCATTCAGGATGCCGATCTTCACCAACTCCTCCAGGTGGACCCGGTCAGCCAGGCGGTGCATATCAGTCCACTTCACACCTTCAACACAAATAGCATGGTTTTTAAAGAACAGTCCAATGCATTTATACTTTTTGAAAGATGCCCTCCCCAAACATGTGTCACAGTGGTTTGGTCCACCCCTACCTTTAAGGCACTTAGTGAATTTATTTCTATAACAGCAACTAGCAACAAAGCGAGTGAGTTATTCAGACCATCAGGGGGGAAGTGAGAAGTATACAAAAGTTTGTTAAATTAGCTAATTTAGTCCCCTTCATGCTGTTTAGAGTAATCTCAGTAAGCAGCCCTCCCTCTCCTCTCGCACCGTGCACATGCAGGCACGAGGGAGAGTGAATTACTATGGTTAAAGGGGCGCTGCTTGTCTCTGAAATCTTGGGACAGCACATAAGGAGAACAACATGCGGTAGTAGATAGGCAGCGCAGTTTGTAGTGATGAGATTGTTTCATCACACATTCATGTGTCTGTCCTACCCTCCACAACAATAGACAATTGGTAGTAGTAAGATAAAACTTTAAGTACTTTTCCTCACTTTGTCGGTCTGTAAAGTGTTACTCAATGGTTAAACTCAATAGACGATCACCTGGTTTGATGGCAGCCATGACAGTTCTGGAGGATTTGAGGACAGCCTCATAAATGGCCCTCTGGTCTGGAGTGAACTTGCCGTTGGCTGGGAAGGAGCAGGTGATGTCAGAGGAGTAGCAGTAGTACTCTCCACCCATATCGAACAGACTGCATGGGACAAAACATCCAAATTGATTCAGCCAAATTTATTTCTAAAGTGTTTTGGAGCCGACAGTAATAAAAACTGCTGAAATCTACTTACCACATGTCTCCCTCTGTTATTGTCTTGTCATTCGGAGCCCCAGCATGACCGTAGTGGAGAATGGAGGAGTTATTGCCCCTGTTAGAGATTTTATGATATATAGAGAGACAGAGACAGATAGATAGATACACACATACATACACAAGGAATATGGAATGAAAGTCCGAAGATATTAAATGTAAGTCTGACGTCATTACCACATTGGCGCCATCTTGTGTTTTCAGTGTGAGTGAATCAGCAATAAATTGTCCAGTATTAGCAATTTTGAGCAATTAAGAGATTATAAATGCATGTGCGAGCCAAAATAACAGAAACCATTTACAGTACCGTTCTCCCGATTAAGAAATTTCGGCAATGACAGGACATCTCCCAGGCCAGGCAGTTCCAGTTTATCAGGCAAACAGAAATTTGCCTTTAACCTTGCAGCGCCCCCCACAACAGTACCCCTCTACAATCTTCGTCTGTCCACCCAAAAGGGCTCAGGACACAGGCAGTAACAATAGAAGTGAATGCATTTGAATTGTTGTTTAAAAAGTAAGATTCTGTGTTTAACCAGAAATAGCCGTTACATTCATAGCCACCAAATCCCATTGACAAAAACAGTCATTTTAATGTTACTGCTGCCAGGTTATTGCATGATTTAGGCTAAAGCTTTTTGTGTGAATTTGGTGTTTAAAAGATTAGTTCGGATCTGAACTAACTTAAGATGTTGTGTGGGGCGCTTTTGAGGTTGAAGGCTTGTTTCGGTTTGCTTGATAAACAGGAATTGTCCTGGGAAGTTTCTTGCGTTCGGTCTTCCACGATGACAGATTCAAAATTACTTCATCAGAAGAACAGTACTGGATGTGGTTCCCAGTATTTTGGCTCATACATGTATTTGCTAGTGTGTTCGCAATCTCTTCATTGCTCCAAATAGCTGACACTAGATTTCTTGCTGATTTGCTCATAGTGTCACACTCGTTACATCCATATGGATTAATCACATTGAAAACATAAGATGGCACCAGTGTCTTAATGACGTCAGGTTTCATCCAATATTCAGCCTTTCATTCCATATATGTGTGATGGAACTGCACATTTTTGAGTGGCCTTTTATTGTGGCCAGTGCAATACCCATGAACCCATGATGTCTGATCAACATCTTGATATGTCACATCTGTGAGGTGGATGTATTATCTCAGCAAAGGAGAAGTGCTGGTATTTGCATTGAATATAAGTTATATAAAGTGAAGTAAAATATCTGAATTAAATAATGTATTTCAATATCGTCAAAGGGCATTCCAATGTTTCAAAATTACCTTTTTAAGCTCTTAATTTGATCCACTGACCACTAAACCTGTCAGTCATTACACATGGCCTTTAATTCAAAAGGTCAGTGCATGATTAGCACATTATCTCGAAATTCCTCATCCATAATGGTGCTTTGGCCAATAAGCCAATCGGAGACTGAAAGGCTACACACTTCAACTTCCGCTGTGCCACAGACTTACAGGATGTTCTGCATGATATGGTAAACCGTTTCTAATATTTAGTTAACAATGCTCTGTCATACATGTGAAGACGGCATTTGGTGGTGTTTCATCTAAATATAAGAACTACTGGCTTTAACCTCAACGCAACCTTTTATTTCATTAATGGCAACATCCTTATTATACCTGGTGTTTAATTAATCAATTATGGAAGTAATTTTCTCAAGTATCTGAGTAAGACTGTAATTATGCTTGTCTAGATGTAGGCGAACGTGCACGGGTGTCAATCGTACACGTTCGCATGCCTTTTCTTTATACTTCAGTTATATCAGCTTGCTACACGCACAGTCCAACCAAAACATAGTTGAAATTTGAAAGTTGTGCGCATCAGCTCTTCTGCAGCCTACAATGTTTACATGCATCTTTGGAGAAAACTAATTTCAGCGTCAGTCAGAAATGAAATGGATGAACATTCATTGACAAAGCCTTACGTTCCACAGATACAGGTGTAGGAGGTGTGGCGCATGCCCCCCTTTATTGTAGCAGTAGTGCTGGAACAGGCTGCAAAGGAAAAAAGCACCCAGTAAGAAAAAGGAATGTGAGCGATTTCAGCACAGCAAAGATCACAGAAAACACTAATTAGCTGGATTCTCACTGCCCTCTTCCTGACTCCAGGCCTTTCAAGAATTCATTCAGGACTCATTCTTCATCATCACACAGTCAAGCATGTCAAACACTATGGATCTTGACAGCATCACAATGCTGAGTCTCGTTTCCTACTTCGAGTTACATAGCACAGTAAAAATGAGCAAATTACTTAAAAAAAAAAAAAAAAAAACACAGAGAAAATAATCTTATTAAAATATACATGTTGTCCTCCCAGCCTCCTCAGCTTGACTGTAAAAGCTACAAGCAGTCAATTATGGTTAAGTTGTTTTTCGCTATGTACGTTTGTTTTTTGGTGAAGCAGAAACTTACACTCATTTCACTGTGACACAATTTCCAACGTGAAGAAAACCAAGTTCTGAATCTAAATTGATCTTGGCTGACCGTTAAGGGCCATGTCCACCTGACAGGTTTACCAGTGTCATTACATGGGCTAAATACATTGTAGATATAAACTAGTCTTTATATAATGTCAGTCAACTGTTTTATGTGTACTATGTCTTGTCACCAAACACGGGCCTATACATCTCAGGCTTGAAAAACAAGAGAATCCATTGACAAAATGATCCACGTACCTCTCCATTTCATATTCCTTCTGTCCAGGCTTCACATGCTTCATGACCTATGTAGAAAAAGTGTGATTACCGTAAAGCTTCAATTAATACCCGAGTCTCAAATAGCCGCCTACCCTGTTTACTGGCCTGGTGTAGGAACACATTTTGACAAATAAATGCAGGTCTCCATTAAACGCCTGGTCTGGTTTTTATAGAAGTTCTTTAGATGTATAAAACCTCGTAAACTCCGCAGTTCACCCACTTTAGCTGCTTCTAAGCTGCTTAGATCGTTAGTACAAATATTAGTGTTTAAACATATGATCAATATGTCAGTATGAACATGCTACACAACGTTAGATCGTTTAGATTCTACACAATTCAAGTTCATTTAACAGAAACAACAAGACCTAAAGTCTAATTCTTATTGCTTTCCAGGTGTAACCAGCATGGTACAGGAGATGAAAAAAAAGTGCAGACTCCCATTACTTTTGCAGCGCTCCTTAAGTCTGATTGTGTCTGTTCCTTAATTATTTATAGTCCTCATATAGTCTTTAAGAGTCCACCGATCAAAAGAACCAAAACAGCTTTTTATAAAAATAAGCTATGAATGAGTCATGTCCATTGCTCTCGGTCTGCTAACTTTTGTCCACACTTCTCTCATCCTGCACCTGTTGTAGTTTTGATTACGTTGCTGCCTTTAAAATAAAAGCGCATAAGCCACCTGTTGGAGCTAGATCAATTGAATAACGTGTAGTTGATATTACTGGATAATTTGTAGACAGTATTCTGTTTAAAATAATTAAAGTGTTTCATAGTAGCCTTAGAAACTTAAAAACTCCTGGATAAAACAGTTACACACTTGTTTGAAATGGATGTTAATGTCAACTACATGCACAAAACAGCGAACTCTCGTTTCCTGTGTGTATTTCCATTTATTCATTTTAGCTGACACTTTTATCCAAAAAAAAGGAGCAAGGGGTTGCTTGCACTTCTCTGGAGCAACTAGGGGTTCAGTGCTCAGGGACACATTGGTGTCTCACTGTTGATTCAAACCCAGGTCTCTCACACCAAAGGCGTGTCTTATCCACTGCTCCATCACCACCCCAAATCACCCTATGGTTTGACCCTTTGTGTACTGCGCACCCAAAGTTCCTCTCTAATGACACTTGGTAATGTAGTTTTACTGGGACACCAAGGTAAAAATATACCTAAACTAAGTCTAACAGGAGGAAAACAAAATTGAATGCTCATGGTAAGTGATTTCAGAGGGCAGATAACAGTGAGAGGTTAACTGCTCCTCAACCCCTAAAGAGGTTATTCATGGTGATAAAGCGATATCCTGTGCTGAAGTAAAGATATTGCTTTAATGTTACAGCTTATTGGTCAAAGGCTATCTCTGTTAACAACTAGCCTTCAAGCTACAGGATGAAGTTAAAATCGAAAGCATTTAAACAGTTTACAGGCTTAGAGGATCCTGACATCTTGGATCCTTGGGACTGCATGCTGCTTGATACTTTGATACTTTGGGTTTTAATACTTTTTTGAGTTTAATATTAGAACATCCTTGCAGATGATGTGTCTATAAGAGAAATATCTCACCATTTTATGAGCTTCACTGGAAATCCGGTTGGTGTAGCGCAAGACCTCCAGCTCCATATCAGTCTTAATCAGACGGCTGCAGACACAGACAGACCAGGTCTCTCATTCTGATCATTGCCATATCAGCACAGTGTGATTAATATGCAGCCAATATGCAGTTATAAGAATTCATATAACTGTCACACTGAGCTAAAGGAATACAGTATCTGGACTGTGATGACTCAAATAGAGACATTTTTGAGATTCATCTTTCTAATATACACTGCTAATGCAGTAACAGAGAACAAATGTCTGGCAGATGATCCTCCATCATTTTCAGGAACATTGAATATAAATGAAACCTGTCATTTCTTGAAATTCCAGTGGAAAGCTTCTCATAATATTCTGTTTCAGAACTGCATAAAGTGTTTCAAACCCTAATGAAATGTAATACAGTCTTTGATTTAAATCTAAGCTTTAATACTATGTTAGAACTGAAGCTGTTTGCCTGCTGATCTTACCATTTCTCGTTCATTTGTGTTAAGAAAGTGGTAGATGCATCTTAGATGGCTAGATACGGGAGAGTAGTAAGGACTTCTACAATAATAACATAAGACAGTGGTAACCATTAGTAACAGTAATAAAAGTACAAAGAAACGGCCCATTGAAAGGAAGCCATGCAAGCTCCACAATGAAAAAAGGGGCAGGGGGGGTTCAACAAAGTCTTTCTCCCCAGGAGGTGTGCCTGAAAAGCATTCCTCCTTATTTCAGAAAATGTCAATTCATCTCAGGGTTGCAAACTCTAATGCCAAGGACAACCAGGAGAGCACGAAGTCCATTAAATCCGTGCAGACTGGCTTGTAATTCTAAGACAGGACAAAACAAGCCAAAGAAAAGATAGGAGGATTGCACAATTACATGACTGGGCAGCTGTAAGTGCCAAGGTTTGTGAGTTAAAGGTAGCAGAATCTGTCTAATGAAACGGAGAGACTGCAATACAGTCTTTATTCTCATCTTCAGTGGGCTCTCTGAATAATATTATTAATCACATTTTAATGACTTACCATTCCACAATGACTGGGTGTAAAAGAGAGTTGTTCACTTGGAAGCTGATAAAGAAAAACAAGAAACAGAAACATTATAAATATAAATGAAGCTTTGGTGAAAGTTCATTGTTCTGCCTTTGTTCCTCTATGGGTGAACATCTATTTCCTGCTGTTCTATTGTGTTTCTGAAGTTCCCATACTGACCAATCGTCCTTCTGCCCGTGGTCCTTGAAGCGTCATTACAATTCTGTCATTCTGTCTTCCAGACGTACTATTGCACAACACACCTGCTCGATGTCACCACCATGATCTCCAGCGAGGTTCAAGTAAAAGTTTCCTCTAACCACCTGCTAGCTTTACTCCACCACCACCACCAGTGTCTAGACTCCAGACGGATCCTATCCTACCTCCTATGTTCATATGTGCCTACGCTTAATAAGATGCTTCATCGATGGAGTCAAATGGCCAAAAATCTCTTCAATAAATTCATACACTTCCAACTGAAGTGTCCTTATTGAAATGCAATGTGATGCAAATTGATACATTAGCTTTGAAATAAGTGTATGAGACTTAGTGTTCCAGTTAGGGTCAGAGTGTAGAATAGATAAAATGGTTTAATGTATGCAGTTAAAAAAGAACAAAGAGCAGCTCTAAGAACAACAGTAACATTGCCATTAATTGACAAGCAAAAGCAAGATTGTTGCTTAATTAAATCTTATTCAGAATTAAGTTAATCACCAACAATTGGTATGCATGAGTCTGTTGTATCCTTGGTTATAACAGAGAAAACAAAAACCTCCCAAAACAAAGTATAATTATGTTAATGCAAAGTGATGCCAATTAAACATACCGACTAATTCCTTCAAAGGAGGCTTCGCGGCAGATGCTCCCGCTATCTGTATTCTGTCCTCGCTGCATGGAGGAAAAACACAAACATAAGAAAGTGATTTTTTTATGATGTCACTACAGAACAATCAGTTGGTTTATATCCATTTTATTAATGGCACCTATTTTATAATGACAGATGGAATTGTAGAGGATGTAGAACTAGTAAAAGGAGTTTGCACTTATTCTCACACTGCACTTTTTTGCATCTGGTCAATATAGTATTCAGGTTTTTAAAAGTTCTAACTGCACTCTGCTAAACAGAGAAGCAAGTAGCATACCAGTGTTAGGAGCACTGCTGGTCTCAGGTTGGACAGGACATCAGCTATCTGCAAGGAAGCAGACCGAGAGCCATTAGAAAACTGAGACACACAGTAGAGGAGAAGATTCAATATGCACCAGTTTTCTGGTCTCGGCTGCAGAATAAAGGTCACTGTGGCAGACGCCGTTGTGGCGTCTCTGGTACTCAGCAGCACACTGAATGACAAACCTCAAGTGCAAATTGGCACAATAATCCCAGGAAACCAAGCAGTGTGACAGCGGGCAGACAGGGAGGCTTCACACAACATGCTGGAAACTGAGGTAAACTCCCGTGCAACATTAAAGTACTTTTTTTAAAATCAGCTTCAGGTTGAACTAATCCATGCTTGTTACATGATAACATTACATTTACTGCATTTATATAGAATAAATATTGTTCTCTTTTAGGTCCTTCTGTAGGCAGCATTGCTCAATGCTGAACACTACCAACTGACTTCTTTGACTAAATGGCAGTATCAGTTAAACAAATCCTGAGCCAACTATTATATGATTTAATGTTTTCTAATATTATCCTGCAGTGGTGAGCTGCTATAGTTACATGGAAGATCTGGATGTTGATGGAAGTGATAATTTGAATCTTAATCTGTGACTAATTAGTAAATCTAAACCTCAGGCAGATGCTGAGATGTAAAAATACCAGAAAAATCATCTGCAGAATGAGTCATCAAAAGGTCACAGTGTAAATCTAGAAATGAATGTCATCATTTCAAACGCAAACTTCTAAATTTATTGTTGGCCGGAGAAAGCTGTTATATTATAAGCTGATTATATTATTTTGATTTGTCAACAGGCACACCTCTAAAATAGCACAGAAGCTGTCAAGCCTCCAACATAGTTCCCTGGGAATCTGCTGCAAACACCGATATACATGACTGTTTTCCCAAACTCTTAAAATAAGCGCTTACAGAAAGTCTGAACAGGAACGTATGTTTTAGACTAGGGCTGTTAAAAATGAAGAGACTGAAGCTGCTGGTTACACATTTAAATAAACATTCAAATTAAAAGAGAATTTGGTGGTTGACCTTCAAAAGAGGTACACACACGGATGACTTGTCCTACCAAATGAATTATCAGTACGAAGCTTTGTGTGAGCCCAACTACTGTCCACATTTTCTCAGACAACAGCCATTGATATATGGTGGACTGGACCCCTGATCTTTTACATCCGCCACACAAATGAGTGCACATGCCCCAAACATCCAATCACACGTAACCACCAACAGGCCTCAAAGCTGTTCCATGCATGTTCATTTGAATCCCTTTGAATAACACATTGTGACAAATATGTTTGGCTGAAAAGGCTTCATAATTGAATTTTATTTGATATGTTTAGCTGAGTACATGTAAAATGTCTGCAATGTCACCTTCTACTGTAGAAGGTCCTAGTAAAACCTAATATTGGTCCTACTATCTGGCACCACTCATCTGCCAGGATGTTCAAATGAAAGAATGAGGACTTTCTTCTTTAAAACTGTCTACAGAGGAACTAATATCCTTTGCTGTAACTTTACAGCTCAGTGACTGAACATCAAGGTTCAGTTAGTACACAGAAAAAGTCTCACACACACACACACACACACACACACATTGAGCTGTTAGGACCAGCACCAACACAGACTTACATCACAGGTGTAATGCACCTCATCCACAGCATACTTCGCCTTGAAGTGCTCTTTAGGAAAGATCCTGCCAACGGATACAAAACACACCACTGGTAAAAAAAAAGTACAGTCAACAAACATGAAAACTTAAAACCATAAACAGACGGGTTAGACACTAGCAGAACTGGACAAAGATCAGAGGAATAAAGCAACACTAATGACAAACCGGGCACATTCAAGTGCTGATCAAGTAACAAGAAAAGGATTTTGTTATTTTTAGACACAAGTCAGATGACAAAACATGCTTTGGAGTTTGAAGATCAGGGGAAAGTAAACATGTGACATGGTCAAGAGTCTGCAGTTTATTTCGAGATCACGGTGTCTGGTTTGGAGTCTCTAACACTTCATGCTTCATTCTTTATAATCCACAATCTGTCCTCACACAATTCAATACAAATGTGTAAAAATAGTCATGTTCTTCTGTAAGTTCATTTAAAGTTCTGTCAAGGTTGTGTTTTTTGTCCATTTGCAATAAGATGAATACTTTCTAAAAGAAGCAATAAATAAACAAGCAAATAAATATAACTCTTAGTAGTACTCCTCTTACACACATGTGTGGACTGGAAATACTGGCTTTGGTAACGGTAGAGTCAAACATGTCTGAGGTGGTTTGGGTGATACCAAAATATTAAGTCTTAAATGATTCTGGGTGGTATTTACAATAAATAAACTAAATTCAAACACTCATATAAAAACATGTTCATAGTGGATGTAAAAGATGTGACTGTGTAGCACATGACTTTGTCGGCCCTTTCTTCAGGTTACAGACCAGCTGGTGATGATTGTTGGCCATGTACACAGCTCTTTGAAGATTAGTGTGACTCACTCTCCCATCCAAGTAGCATAGCTTTCAGGCAGTTTGGGAACAAAAAGGATGGATTTCCCAGAGTCCACATCAATAGCTCCATAACAGTCAGGCTCAGTTACTCCAAAAGCCCAGTGGAAGAAAGACTCCTGCAGAATTCAAAGAATCAGCCAGAGCATTAGTGAGGGAGATTATAATAGAAGAAGAAAGCAGGAAGTTAGCCAATGTTGGTCAGATTATGACATGAAAAATAAGATGTTGTCCTTGATTAGGCCAGTTACGTCCAGAGAGGTGAATACAGAGCACAACAACAAAACAAAAAGTTGAATGTGTCACAAGCTTATGCTGGAGTGTCTGGAAAAACAGATCTTAGACATGAGTGGTTTCTCTGCAGAGTCGCTGGCCTACATATTTTTGACAGAGTGAGGAGGTTAACAGTGCCAGCTCAGAACTGGACTTGACTTTGGGAGACGCTGGGTGAGGTTTTTGTGGGACCTTGATAAAATGCCTTTAGCGATCGGGCGCAACAAACTGAGACCACACTGACACAGGAGGCGCTGGAAAAACTCACTGCTGGCTTGGGGATCATGGGTGGATGAATAAATGCAAAGCTTGCCTCCACCTCAGCCTCAGTTTTGCAACAATCCTGGAGTCAACTCAAGATTTACTTACCTGCCTGAAAAGGAGGTCTGTGTCCGTGCAGTACCTCTGCTTCTGCTCTCCTCCCTGCAGCACCGCCACTGACTGCGGCACCACTCCATCTTTGGCTTTCAGCCCTTGGCACAGTCGTCGACGGTTCTCTGCAAACAGGGCTGCAGACACCCTCAGGGTGTCATTACCCAGCCAGTAGACGGGTCTGAAAGGACAGGGAGACAGAAGATAGGATGGATCAGGGTGGAGTAGTGGTTGGTGAGACTGACCCTCAGGACCCTGTGTCTGGGTTAGGATTTCTCTTCATAAAGTGCACAAGCATAAAAGGACATCTTTTTGTCCACTCTCTCCCACACTATTCTCTGGTATCATAGTGTTCAGAGCTGCTGTGGAAACAACTTAATGTTTTCTAAATTGTTGAGCTGGAGATGTTGTGGTTTCGGCTCTCTCTCACAAACACAAACACAAACACAAACACACACCAAGGAGAGGGGACCTATCATGGTTTTAGATCCATCTGGACTTAATCTTCAGGTTTGGTCAGTACATTCAGCCAGAAGAGGTGGGTGAACCACAGCCCAGCTGGCCTTCAGAAGGAGCTAAGACATAGATATAAACAGACATCCTTTTAACTGATAGGTCTTGGTTATAAATCTTGGTCTCTGGTCGAGGCTTTGCTGATAACAAACACAGCATATCTGATTCAGCCTGGACTTTATAAAAGGTTAATCCATAACCTTATAGCATTTTATGGCTCAATGATTTCACAACAGTCATTCACTGTTGGCTCAGTTTACAGATTGTGGATCTGTGGGGACAGATCAGCCCCAGTGAGGTGGTAAGGGTTACTTATGTACTACACTGCAATCCAAACACCCTCCTGGCAATAACCCAGAAATAAAACAACAAATTTACAATATGGTCTGTGATGTTGACAAAAAAATGATATCACAATATTTTCTGTGATTTTTTTGATAACGACTATTTAAGCGAGCTCCACTGGCTCCTCATGGCCTCCCAAATCAAATTCAAGTCACTAATGCTTGCATACAGAGTGACTACCGGGTCTGCACCCATCTACCTAAACTCCATAATACAAGCTTACATTCCTTCTTGGCCACTGCTCTCCTCCAACAAACGCCGTCTGGTTCTGCCATCCCTACACACAAAGCAATCTCAGTCCCGGCTGTTCTCATCCGTGACACCACAATAGTAGAACAATTTACCACATGCTCTCAGAGCAGGGGCGTCCCTCTCTAACTTCAAGGAGCTCTTGAAAACTCATATCTTCTGAGAACACTTTCCCTTATAACACCTCTAACCCCGGACATGCACTTCCTGTGCTTTTCTCCTTCTATCCCCATACAGTTCTCTTGTATTGATCTTACTCATTTGTTAACTCTTACTTCTTTCCCAAGGTATTTAGCCCATCAATGCCGTACATGATACTAGCTCTTACTAGTATATATTGTCACTTGTAGATCTCTTGTATTGATGCTTTATTGACGCTTGTGTGTTGTTCCTTAAATGTAAGTGGCTTTGGATGAAGGCATCTGCCAAATGAGTTTGTAAAAAGGTAGGTAAACGGTTTTTCAACCTTGACACATATCTTTCAAACATTCTGACAATAATATGACATTTTTCAGATAGACAACTCAGGAGAATTTACTTTGTTTTAGACCTGTTTCTTTCTCAGCAGCACACATCTACTGTATGTTGTTGTAAGAGACAGTTCAGAGAGCTCAAAGTCATAAATGTTTGTCATCTACCGAGAACATCATGCACGCTCAACCCAGTATGCTTTCATTTCCTTCCCAGAAGCCACAACTTCTGTTGGCTAAAACTAACATTTTTAATTCCTAAGGACATAAAGTGCTATATATTTTTTATAGTGCACAAGTTGACAGAAAGTGTATTTCGAGTTTTGTTTCCATCCTTCAGACTCAGTACAAGCGTAAGAGAATAAAAGATGCTTTCAGGCAGCTGGCAGATGTGAAGACCCGAAACTTGTGTCACCCTGGAGCTATTCAAAAATGCCTGCAGTTTTTAGCCAGTTTGTTATGTTGTTGGTCTTTGAGCAAAGAAAGTATCTCATAATGGTCACGCTGGTTGATCAAAGTAAAGGTTATAGGCTACGTGACGCCTGTTAGAACATCTGCATAGCTCGCTTAAAATAAGACTAACGTAACTCTCAGAGAATGTTCGTGTTGTTTCTTGTAAATATTTTAATTAATGTCTTTCTCGCTTTCATCTCAGAGAATATATACGGTTTTTTGTCGTAAATTTACGACTTTAGTTCACGGAAATGGTCCATAATCATGTTTTTCATACCTCCACTGGCCCTAATACACCGTCGTACTGTAAATGATCTCACCGTAAATAAATAAATACATAGTCTGGTCAGTCAACGCGTTGTCATAAATGAAGAGGCTCAACTTACTGTGGTGCTGCAGCCATCTCGACGTCCAAACTGTCATGTGCAAACATCAGTCACGTGACTTTCATACGACTCTGTCTCTAATCAGCTGACGCAACGTTATGCAGCGTTCAAGACTTAAGGAAATAGCAACTTCGGCTGCCGTTTTACAAAGTGCTGCAGTCAATAGGGGGGAAAACACCATTTAAAACACTCAAAAAAAACTTTACTAGCAGAAAGAGACTCAAAACTGTGTTGGTCAAATACTGGTGAAAATTCTGCACCCTGAATGTCACGTCGTTCTGCCAATGATATTGGTGTGTTGCTTCCTTACAATACATTGTATAATACGGTAATGGGGCAACAAGTAGGCCTACACACATTTCTCTGATTTAATTATAACAGAAAAATAGTTTTTTTTCATTTCATGATCACCAACAAAGTAAATATTTCTCATACTGAATGTTGCTAAAACTAAAATATCAATGTTTCATATAAGACCGGAGGTGAAAGCAACACACTTTGGAGCGTTTGAGCGTCAGTAACTCAAGGGCTGTTTGTGCTCTGTCTCTCAAACTTTGATACATACTACCTGCAAATGTTTCCCACTAATATTACTCACTTGGGTATCTACTACACAGTCACAGATTATGTTGTCATGTTGTTATTGTCAAAAAGAAAGAGCCCCCTTGTTACACAACTGGGGTGAGTTGGTTGTAGCAATGCTTAAATAAGATCCACACAATACAATTTATACAAGATTATACAAGACATTACTGAAGAATAAGCTGAACAATTTAAAATGACAAAAACACTTCTCACACTTTCAAAACTTTACATAAACTGAAAGGTAGTCTTCCTTGGTCCTGCTTTGGGAAAGGGACAGAGAGCAGATGGACTGAAACCTTTTCAAGCAGCTTGAGTGGAGAGGTTTGGCTGAGTCTGAGAAAAGGCTTGACCTGTCTTGTTAACTGGAAAAAAGAGGCTTGGGCTCCCTCAGCTGAGGTGGTGGCTTGGGATGACTTGTCAGCCAAGGTGGAGCATGGAGTGAACCAGAGATGGTTCACCTACATAGTTGCAATCCTGGAAAAGGTCTGGATTGAAAGGCCAGATGCCTGTACATCTAAAACCAGCTTGTACATTTTTTGATTGACATAGCAGCTTTGGGGAATGCAGTCCTGACCAGGCTTGGAATCTCATAGATTGTCATTGTTTTTCCAGGAGAAAAGTATTATCATAAGGGGATGGTTCTAACATTTTTGATGAACTGTTACAACCATCCCCACAACAACCAGCCATTACATAGCTAACTGTTTAAGGTGTGTGGGTTTGAAGTTAGCATGAGAGCAAAGCATCAAATTAGATTAGAGAAACAGATGCTTTAGGCGATGAAAGTTGCAGCATTTACCATAGAATGAACCCTAGGAAAAAATAATATATGATATATAAATATATGATGCTATACGATGCACATGCACACATCCAGCTCTCAGCTTCCCATTTGATTATCATTTAAGATTCATTTGCAAACTTTTTTATTATTGAAAAGAGGAAGCGCACATTTAAGACTCCTGATCTTGGAGATCTGCTTTTGGTTCTTTTTTTGTCATATGTGAGGAAGTGAAATTATCCATGAATAAAAATAAATAGATAAATGAAGGAACATTAAAAGAATTAGACTGTTCTATAATCTACAGGGAACACATAATGAGTTTATACTTTTACATGCAAACATGGTGAGATATTATTATTTTTTTATGTATTCAAACATTTTATGGTGCTATGTCAGTATAATCAGTATCCCAAACAGGACTAAAGACGTGATTAGCCATTTCTAATCTATCAAGTACCCAGGGGGTAGGAAACACATAAGGCAGCCTTCGATTCAACTATGAAACATCTAATTGTTTTTTCCCACACAGCAGTGACTGTTCTGAATAACTGAATTTGGCTTTGACACGCCCTTAAAATTACAAGTAAACAGTATACATTTCCATTCCAGCCAGTAGGGCACAGAATCTCAGTTCCTAGACAGGATATCTCTTCCATATTAAAACCTTAATATTCTCACGTCTGAGACCTTAGAGTCACACATGAAAGCCTTTAGAAAGGCACAGTATACTGATTCTGCAATGGTGCAGTATAAACAGTAGGGGGAGATACAACCCTCTTTTCTCACAATGTAGAGAAAGCTTGAGAAATAATTAATTATGTGTTATAAAAGACAGTGTCAGATGACAGACTATCAAGAGGGTTGACATGCTGACAATGAAACATGAGCAGCTTTCACTAAGATGACAAGTAGATGTATATGGAAACAAATTATTTTGACACCTATGTGTTCTGCAGAAATAAAGTTTTAATAGTTTCATAAACACTTCCAACCCAGGTGAATGGAAGTTGTCTTTAAAGTTTAGAGATGGATTAGGGATTTACCAAAAACTACTCTGGTGAACTCCAAGCCCAAGAGAGTTAAGGCACTGCTGGAAAATAATGGTGGCCACACAAAATATTTGAGCACTTTGGGCCCAATTTGGACATTTTCACTGGTGTCCTCACTTTTCTTGCTAAAGGTTTAGACATGGCTGTGTGAGGTGTTATTTTGAGTGGACAGCAAATTTACACTGTTATAGAAGTTGTATCTAGTTTGTTGTTTCCTTCTGCTACAGAGCAGACAATATATATAAAAAACAAACAGTGGAAAATGAGTTGTAAAAACATTATGTTATAATGTTATTTGCAACCAAGTAAATATTTCTAGAGTTTATTTCAGATTTTATGAGTTGTATCTCCCAGGATACATTGCCCTATTATGGTCAAAACATTTGAATGTTTCATTTCATGAAGAGAAGAGACACATTCTTGTTTGTCAGAACCACTTACACCACACAAACTAGTTTCTAAAATGATTTCATCATTTCAATGAGAGTATAGGCCTCCCATAACACCTGTACATAACTATGCTATTCTGTGTGTATATGACAGATCTTAAAATGAAAAATCCACAGTTTTAGATACGGTGGATTGCTCATACAGGAACTGGAAACCATACTGACTCTTGAGGTACAAAGCTCAATTCAGGCAAGCTGTCAGGTTTAGACACCTAAAATATCAGCGACTGTAATTAACACAAGTACAGATTAAGGTTAGCTGCTACCTTTAGTAAATATCACAACCATTCAATAGATTTGCATCATATTACATCAATATGACATTCCTTTCCAATTCTAATGATATTGGAAGTTAATGCTTGGGTGTTTTACACTATAATTATTATGGATTGCACTTTCTCATGATGAATGTCTGGGAAGGGAGTTTTGTTAAAAATTGATAACCTTTTTTTTGGTTTGAAATACAAATGTTACTTTATGTTTTATGTTTTTTAAACACGTCTGCTTAGAATAAGGTGTTTTGTTCATAGTTGTCATTCCTGTGGTGGTTTTGAAACCAGGAATTTAAAGGGACTGTTTTAACTGCACTTTATTTTACATGTAGACTGTATTTAGAAAGCTTGTTACCCGCATGCAAGTAGCTTGTGTGGCAGTGTGTACAGGCAACTGATGTAATCGAAAAACTGTGTTGAATTTTAATAAAAGTTGTGTTGCAGCTCTAATTCCAGTTTAATTTAAAAGGTGAAAATCTAATACAATTTTAATTAGGTAAAACATAAAAACTAACTGTAACAGGAATTCTACAGCAACATATTGTACTGTGATGTTTTAACAGCTATTTACTAGCAACTCTAGTTGCCAGGTAATTTATGTAATTTGAACAGAAAATTAGACTACAATTAATTGTTGTTTTATTGTAAACAACAATGAATTGCTGTAATTTATATATAGAAGTAAAATATATCCTGTAATATCCTGTAATTTATTTTATTGTATTTAGCTGCTTTTTTCAGGACATTTTGGCAACTATTTGCCAGATATTTACTGTAAATTCTACAGTCAATTTGTTACAGTATGGCTTTTTTGGACTTTTAATCCTTTTGATCCTCATCCTCCTCTTCCTTCTCACTCGCTGACTCTATCTCCATGATTTCCTCATCTTCATCACTGGAGTCTGTCTGAGGAGCTTGATGGAATGTCCACTATCACAGTGGTTCTCAAAGTGGGGTCCGGGGACCCCTAGGGGTCCTTGAGAGTGTTCCAGGGGGTCCCCAGCAAAAAGGGGAATACTTTATTTTTGTTACAATTCTATCCATAAGTAGCACAGTGACAGAATGTCTTGACTATTTTGGTAATGGGTTTCATACACTTTCTGTAATAAAACATCTAAAAGCAAAAATTCTATTAGATGGAGGATCCTGAGACAAAATCTTATCAAATGGTGGTCCTTGGTCTAATTTGTGTTAGTTTAGGTGTCCCTAATGTGAAAAGGTTTGAGAACCATCACTCACATCCTCTCTCTCACTTCTCTAACATTAATCACCTTTCTGCTGCCATAAAATGAGCTAAGTGGGATTCCCTGCTGGAAAAAATATGATTATACTGTTACAAACGTCATACCTGTGCATGATAATATCTGTTTATCAGGGGTGGGAATCTCCAGAGGCCTCACGATACGATATTATCACAATACTAATGACATGATACAATATTATTGCAGTTTTAAACATAATGCGATATCTTGCAATTCATTACCTTTTTCCCCAACTTCAAATTGTGTCCCCAAAGGAAAACTCTTTTTCTAATGGACTGAAAAAGCAATTGATTTTATTATCACAGTACCAAATAGTAAAATTCTCATTTCAGCTTATGTGCAATTTATATAATAAAAGATCAATATTTGCATCTACCTATTGATACAATATTGCCACAGAAAATATCGTGATACTATGCTGTATGGGTGTTTCCCCCCACCCATGCGGTTTATACATGTAAACTAACATTTCCTCCAGTTTAAAACTAAATTCTGAATCTCACACATCTGGCTGTATCTGGTAGGATACATAAGCCTACATTTCAAATGTTGCTGAAATTCCACAAACACAATTACACCATTTTTTTCATCAGCATATTAAGGCAATACTCATATATATTTTTTTATTGAAAATAAGTATGTGTGATATATAATTACTAAACTGAACTAAATCATGTGACCAAGAGAGTAACACCAGTCAAGACTATTGATAAATGATATGCTGATTTTTAATCATGTCCCCTAGATGATGTTAAACAGTGTGTATCACCTGGTGCACGCTGGCTGCTTAAGGGTTAAGCCTCAACAATTCATTTCCAGTACGCATTTAGCTTCATTACAGGAATTATTATCTTCTAATAGGCTACATAAATAAATTCAGCAGAGGCCAAATATGTTAAAGTGATGGAAAGTCTAAATCATAGATAAGAAACTAAAATGCATTTAGAACGCTTTTTCACTCAGCTGAGCTTTTAACCAAAACGACTTCTTGCTATTTGTGTCACATGTCTCTCACTTCTGGACCAACCAGGGGTCAAGTGTCTTGCTCAGTGACATATTAGTGGAAGTGCAGCAGTGGAAATCGAACCCGGATCTCCGCACAAACTACTGTTCTTCTGCCAAACTGTGAAAAAATGGCGAGACCAGGTATTTTTTGGCTTTTCTCATATGGACTTGTTTAGCAGCGACAATGTCCATCTGAGCCTCCTCCTCCCGGTCCTTGGCTATGTATCATGTTTTTTAATGCAAGATGCCCGTATGGAGGAGGGTTGAGGAAGGCCGAACATGTGGGCCCATATTGCTGGAAAACAGGTGCACAAAAACTCACAACAAACGAAAACCAAGACTGCCATACAGAAAGGAATGTAAAGGCTTCTGGTGGGACACTGTGAGAAACTGGCCCAAGACACAGCACATTCATCTGTCCAAAACCGTTGCAGCAGCGCGCAATAATACTCAAATTATCGCGCCAACCAGACATTTGTGCATATTACGCAGCGGTTTCTCGCACATTCTGCCCTCTTAGACCTCTGCGTGCCACAGCGTGCTGGTGAAGGCTCAATGCAAGGTGCTGTAAGGATAGGTGACACTCACTGAATGGAGCATGTGTAAAAACCCTGCCAAAATAACTCCTTGTCTTTGTTAATGAAACTGTCAGCGCTAACCAGCCAAAACCTCTCGGTCTGAAAAGTGAAGCCAATGAGGAGGCTCTTTAACCCGCCTGCAGCTAGTCAGTTAGGTCAGGTGTAAAGTTTGCAAGCAGAAGTAAGAAGACATTAAATACCACTCGACTCAACATAATCAGATTACCCACCTCTACTTGTAAGAGATAAGTGAAATTTAATTATTCAACATATGAATTCATGACTTTTCCATTTGCATCGTTTGAATTTGCCTTTGAAGGTGTGGAGTCTACAGTGTGTGACTGATCACTCTGTCATTGTTGTGTACAGGTTCACCTTGAGGAAAATATTAGCTTCCTGGAAAAAATAAAGATAAAAAAAATTCTAGTGTTTTTTGCTTATATTGATTCGCAAAAGATGAATTGTGTTATGTTTTACATTTATCTTTAGTATTTTCTAATAAAAATTATTTGAATACAGATAAGTACATTGGACCACAAAGTTTAGTTTGCCATAGACAGCTTGTCCTCTAATAGAATAAGACTTCCTGATAGCTTGTCCTGAAGACTAAGCAGTGTATAGCTAGATGGGGAACGTCACCTCTAAATCTGCTTGTTGCCTTGTCTTCTAGATGGACAGCTGGAATCATTACTTCATCTGATGATGATCATCCTCGAACAAATCGGCTTAGGAATCACACAAGGAAAGTATGCTGTCCAAATAATTAGTAATCTTGTTTATTTCAGAAAAATCTCATGAAAATCAGCTGTCACTTGAAATGTAAAATAAGTCATATATAGATGTTTTATTAGTTGCAGTAATATGTTGAATACTGAGGAATTCTGGTATTTTAGTTCCTCTCTTCTTGATTGTTTTTTTCCCCTTCCATATTGAAACAATTGCAAACTTGAGTCAACCTTAAACACTGATACATATACAGTACTTATTGATCAGAGGTACTTTTATAGTGTGGAGGCAACAGGTAATACAAAAAAGTTGAACATTTAAAAGGGACGGTGCAGGTCTTGTATTCAACTGATAAAATCGGTGACATGGTGGAAACGACTGGTTTATAAAAGAGAATACACTATTAATGTAAAGCTCATGTATATCATACCAGACCAAAAGTTAGAAAATACTGTCATGATTTGTCTTTACAATCAATATTTTACAGATATTTCAATGTATTGATGATGATTGTATAAATGTGGAATGATCATCTCCCACAGGAAAAACATATATATATATATACAGTGTGTATATATAGTTAGGTTGTGTTATAGTTTGATTCACCTCTCCAAAAATACATTAGGGTTTTTGACCATCTGCTTCTACCATCCAGTGGGCTGTGGAATGCCTAGATTCAGTTCAGAGACTGTGATTGGTGGAGAGGCAAAAAAAGGTTTTATCCCCACAGCTAAAAAGGGGCCACCGGTGGCCGATAAACCAGTGGCCCTTACTGGCAAGCCACGCAAATAAATAAGAGGGCTTTTTTCTCTTCAGTTCCTAGGAGGACTGTGTGAGAACCCTTAAAAAAAACCTTTATCATTCACTCTGTCATACATAGTACATACTGTATATACCTACATATTATATAGGCTGCATTTACTCTTCATGGCTGTACAGGCAGGGAAAAAAGTGATTTGCCACATCTTAGGCAATCACAAAAACCTCTCAAATTCTGACTTTTTTCTCAGGAATCCATGCCGCATAAAGGACTGGACACAGTCTTCAGTTTGTTGAGGTTACAAATCTTTGGTCAACCAAGTGGGTGTTAAATAGTTGATTATAGGTCAGACAGCATCAACTTCATATGACATCATGTGATACATTTGAGCATTGTAGTGTAAAGAACCACATTAGAACATAGACTTTCTATATAGATATAGTCCACCTTAGACAGGTTAGAGGCGCTTTCCTCTTCATATCATGTAATCCACAACAGCCATTATTGGTAAAAGACAGCTGGAAACTGCTCCCCTCGAAACAAAAAATGGATTCTTTATATTAAACATTGTGGTTAAAATCCATGAAGTTTTTTGCAGCTTTCTCGGTTTCCTAGTAATCTCTCTCACCACACCAGCGCACTGTTTATCCAGCAAGTGGATTCCTGCCCTCTTCTGTTCTTAGGTATTCCTTTCTCTCAACAGCTGTCTCCAAATGAACAGGAATGTTCCTTCTTCAGTTTCCATCCTTGGCAATTAAAAAAGTGTCCATTTAAGCCAAGGTCCAGCCGGTCCACTCCCCCTGACTGGTCCAGGAACAGAGTGCCTGCAGCAGGTATTGAGTCTGGCCCAACATGGAGCTGAGGGACGCCGGTAGAGAGTGCTAGCTATGGCCCCGATGAATCGACTGTCTGTGGGCCACTCGTGAACATGAAGCACAGCACGTCGTCTTGTAGTAATCGTACACACAGAGACGAGCTTGGACCACAACGTTGCAGTTAAAGTATTTGTCTCTACAATTCTCATCTGAAAGAAAAAAAAGGGTTGATTGGATTGTAAGCAAATTATAGGTTTTATATGACCCTTATTTTACCAAGAGAAAAGTCAGTAATATTTCTAGGAGATTACTGACCTATGTGAGGTATGCAGGGCTCTGGGTTGCAGTCCTCCTTCTCTGCTGGTCTCAGCTGCTCATCACATCCCTCGCTGGACTGCATGTCGTCAGACAGGCAGCGCACCTCCCGCAGACGGAAACCTCCCTCACATGTTTTTGAACACTGGAAGGACGAGTCAGTGACAGCAGTCAGTCCCAAAGTAATAAAACTCCACAAAGTTGGTCTGCTGCTGACACCGATGCTACTTTGCAAACATTCTTAATGTTCCCGAACCTGTATAGGCCCAGGAAATGTATTTTCTCAATTAGCTTCTTAATATGAGTGATTGAATCCTACATAAACAGTATTTTCTGACAAAACTAGAGCAGTTTTGGTAATTTCAAATGAGAGATTGCTATATTTTTGTTTTTTTGTGTGCCTTTCTCGCTGGCTTGAAGTGGGGGGAGCTCAGTTGTCCCCCGGGACTGAAAAGTGAAGCCACTGCATTGTTTCTTATGGCCAGCATGGGGGGACTCCATTGGTAATTTATCTACATAGGATTTGAGTGATTTTTTCAATGGGACCTACCCAGATTATCAGTGTTGTAGGCCAAAAGAGAATTGTTTGGGAGTGCTTAACGGCATCTAAACAGCAAAAGGGAGAGGGTTTGATATCCTACTTACAGCACTCCAGTCAGTGTGGTACCACTTTGCTCCACAGGCCTTGAGGTTGCAGCTCTGCTGGCTGAGGGGCCGCTCCAGGGAGGAGCACTCATATGGTGGCATGATGGTAAATCCTTCCTCTGACTTCATCAGACACACCACTGACCTCTGCTGACTGCCTGCACCACACTCTGCAGAGCACTGCGTCACATACAGTACAACAAATATGATAGGCCAAACGGATTGAATTACACAAAATTGGGAGAGGAAAAATAGATCCTGACATGTCAACATAAAATCACTGAAAAATCCCTACGTCACCTTAAGCTCAGGGTCTTCCTCATACCTGGCTCCAGGGGCCTGTGAACCACTCGATGCGATTCTCACACGGGCCGTTGTTGCAGACCTGAGAGTCTGCGGGCCGCTCGTTGCCACAGCCCTCCAGAGGAAGGCTACTGATGTGGTTGGTCAGGCAGAGGATTCCACGGGTTCGTACACCCATCCCACATTCAGCTGAGCACTGTGGAGTAGACATTCGTTTTACAAGTCATGTAGTTTGCCGATCAGCGGCTGACCAGCAAGAAGATATCCCTATTTAAAAACACTACCGCATGCTTTTATTGAAGTAACTAAAATACTAGGCTATAATCTGACTTAAGTGGAATACATGCATTTCAAATGTACGTATATTATCTTCTAATATATTTTAATATTCTCTATCTCAAAAAAAATCCCTTTTCCCTCTATTATAGACTCTTATTTTACAAATTTCCTTTTTTCACGCTTTTCCTTCAACATCATTCTACATATGGGAACAGATTATTCACTATGTCTCAGTCTCTTCAACACCTATTAGTAACTTGAGATGGGAAACTAAAGCTTATCCAAGCTGTCTTTCTAGCTGCCAAACTGTATATGAAAATCTCTATGTATTATCTGGTTTCCATAAACAGCCGTGCAAACACCTGTACAATGACTACCACAGTTATTAAAAATTAATGAGAGTCACTATGCCTCTGATTGATTCACACCTACCCTATTGCCCCACTCAGTGTAGAACCAGCTCTTGGCACAAGCTCCCATGTCACAGTTCTCTACATCGATGGGCCGCAGATTCATGTTGCACTCCTCATCAGGAACAAAGTCGCCCACATTGCTGACACAGCGTACCTCTCGTGACCTCTGACCCAGCCCACATGGCACCGAGCACTATGGAGACACATGCCACATGGTTACTACTGTACTGTGAAGGTAAGCACTGCTGGAAAGACTGGATTGCTTTATTCACTGCACTGGTTTATCTCTACAATAACTGGATTTTGTTTGTGGTTTTCCTAGGTGGCTGTTTCCTTCCAGTGTTTTGGAGAATTACTGTATATCTTCTTGATGCTCTGCAGAGCCCAAAGAGGAAATATAGTGTGCACTCCTGTATACAGTATCGATGCAGTGCCCAAATGCTCACTTTGCTAACGGACTTCATTAACACTTTCTGTTAAGCCTCATTTATTTCTTACAGCTGTGTCATTAAACATTATGTAGACACGCCAAACAGGTACAGTGCAGTCACATTGTGACTGACAGCTGCCACTCACAGTGGTCCACTCGGAGCGGATCTGCCACTCACTGCAGATCTTCAGCTGGCAGGTACTGGTGATTTCAGGCCGCTCCAAGTGTCGGCAGCGGCTTGTGTGGACATTGAGGGTGCGGTTGGAGTAAATCTGGCGACAAAGGACCTGCCGGTGCTGCATGCCCAGACCACAGGTATTACTGCATTCTGACCACTCTCCAATATCCCAGCTGCTCAAGTAAAAATCACAAGAGCGTAGTGTTAGGAAGGTATCGAAGGCAGTGTATACATATACTACATACACTTAGTTTCCCATTTATGAGGCCGGGCTGTGTACAAACACCAGATTGTATTTCTGTACACACACAGAACAAACAGTGAGGAGATGTTGGATGAATTTTACAAAAAGACTTGGACTTAGAATCGCATACCCCACCTTTAAGTGGAAAGTCCTCTAATATTTAGCAGTAGTGTACAGTGTTTAAGTGTTAGAACAAAAGAGTGTGGTTTCTCACAAGGCTGGGCAGGGCTGCAGGTTGCAGGCCTCTTCCTGTGGAGTTGGTCTGCTGCTGCTGTCACACAATGCGTCTGATACCTGGACATGGTTTAGCCGGGAAACACATTGAAAGATGGAGTATCTGAATCCTAAAATGGACACAAAGCAGATAACGTAAAAGTTTGATTATTAGCCCTGGCTTTTATTTGTTAAAACTGCTGAATTGACTCTGCCTATATTTGGGTCCATATAGGACAGGCCATTAATTCCATCCATCCGTCCATCCATCCATTGTCAACCGCTTATCCTGCGTACAAGCTCGCGGGGGGGCTGAAGCCTATCCCAGCTGACATTGGGCAAAAGGCAGGGTACACCCTGGACAGGTCGCCAGTCCATCGCAGGGCCACACATAGACAAACAACCACTCAAACTCACATCCACACCTAAGGACAATTTAGAGAAACAAATTAACCTAGCTTGCATGTCTTTGGATGGTGGGAGGAAGCCGGAGCACCCGGAGAGAACCCACGCAGACACGTGGAGAACATGAAAACTCTGCACAGAAAGGCCGGGGAAACCGTGGTTTGAACCACAACCTTCTTGCTGTGAGACGACAGTGCTAACCACTGCATCACCGCGCCGCCCGCCTTTAATTCCTTTCGCACAAAACTGAAACTACTATGAAACAGTTTACTTATTTTAAGCAGAATATTACTTATAAAAATTATCAAATAAAATCAAATACACATCATTCATTTGATCTAGGTCCAACAGATGGCTTATGCGCTTTTATTTTAAAGGCAGCGACGTAAGGAAAACAAAAACACGGTGCAGGATGATAAAAGTGTGGCAGAAGTTAGCAGACAGAGAGTGATGGACTTCACATGACAGGATTCACAACTTGGAGTAATTTTTATGAAAAGTTGTTTTGATTCTTTTGATCAGTGGACTCTTAAAGACTAAAGCACTTCTTTTTTTCCCATCGCTTGTACCATGCCGGTAACACCAGTAGATCAATAAGAATTAGACTTTAGGGCTTGTTGTTTCTGTTGTCACCATGTTTTTCCCACACCAGGCCAGTACATGGGACAGGCAGCTATTTGGGACTCAGCTATTAGGCCTAATTGAAGTTTTACGGTATTTAATTTAAGCACTGAATCCTGTATCCAAAATATAAGAAACTAATAGAAAACTGTTATATTTTATTCAAAATGTGCATCTCACATTGGCTTCACCTACAGCAGTGGTCGTCAAGAGGCGGTCTGCGGGCCAAATAAATAAATATATAAATCAATATAAAACGTAATTTGACAGCGGCTGGTGCTGAAACAGACCCTAGTCACAACAGCAACAGTTTCTCACATAATCCCTTTCTCTTAAATGACCGTGCCTTCAAAACAAAAGCGCAAGCTTTTTTTGAAAATTTTATTTTAATTCTTCTGAAGATTTTACTTTGAAAAGTTCTGAAAGACATTCAGAACTCAGACAAAGAGTCTGTGGCTTCCATAACACACTTCTGAAATAGCCATCAGGAAACATGAGATTGGATTCCCCTGAAAGAGAAGTGCAGGAAGTTCCTCTGCTGGAGATGCTGGGGAAATGAAAATAAGTGCCCAGGTTGATGGATGTGGATCAATTGCCAGACACACAAACTCCAGCACATGCTTTATTGTGAGCATGTGAAACAGTCTCTTCATAGTAATTTGTTGAAGAGGGAAAAAAATTGTTCGCACAAGGGGGGACTAGATGTACAATCCTCCAATTGAAAGGCCCACTGACTGAACTAACTGGGCACTCAAACTTATTTTCCCACATTGACCTACAACATTAATAACAATGAAACAACACGACAATACCAGAGACACTGCTAGATACGGAGCGCTTCTTTAGAACTTCATAAAACTTACATTTCTGTTTCAGCACCTTCCTTTTTTAACATACATTAAACCTGCGTGATGACGATCAACTTACTATAAATCATACTATACGGAGCATATAAGCCCTGTCCCTGTGAGCGTTCCCCACCGTTGCTGCTGCAGAGCTCTGCTCAGCGCTGTTCTCTAGTATATGTATTAATTCTGAACGTGTTGTGTGTTCAAATTGCACAAAATGCAACACTGCACTTCCTTGGGTTCGCAGCAACACACCCGCCATGTTTGAAGTTGATGAAATACAAATGGACAGAGATTCCTGCCTTTATTAGAGATGTGGCAAAGGTCAGAAAATTAACCTTTTATAAATAAAAAAGGTAATAGTGTTTGGTTTTAGTACAGTTTTCATAATAGCTGATTTATGGACCAAGTTTTACTTTGTAACTGCCAACTGATCATGAATTCTTATCATGTCAAAGTGACTTAATGGATGTTACCTAGTTTTTGGCCACCTGGTAAGGAATTTTCATGTAACATTTTATAATTTTACATTACAAGCACCTCTGTTTGCTTCCACTGTTATAATAATGTAAAATAATGTAAACATTCAAGTGTACGTCCTTTTGTCTCAAATTGCCGGCCACTCAGTGTGTCTGCAACTAAAAGCCTAAAACATAAATGGTTTGACTGACCTTTACCACATGAGGCGCTGCACTCTGTAGCACCAGTCAGCATCCAGTTGTACTCTCTCGTGCGTCTGGGTGGCTGTACGACAGGAACCTGGTTGTCAGGAAGACGAGGAGGGTCCCTCTCCCCACCTGCTGGATCAAAGTTTTCCTGGTGAGTGTTGCTGTGATGATCGTATCCACCCTGACCATTCACAGTATTCCCTAAGACACGGACACATGAGTTTACACGCACTAAAAACATAGCATAACCTAATTGTGGTGAATGGATGACTAAAGTGAAATTACATATATGAGGATGAATGAATGCTTTGTTGGTTGGATAGTTGTATGAATAGATGGATATATGTTGGGCTGAAACTAACTTCATTATTAATTATTCTGCCCATTATTTTCTCGAATGGTTTTGCCTATAAAGCAACAATCAGGTTGTCAGTTACCTTCCGGTCTGTGGTTTGGTTGCTGAGGGTCAACTGGTTTCTCAGAGGGCAGAATGTACTCATAGTGAACACCGGGGTTTGGCTGCTGGAAGATCATCTGAGGTGAAGTAGATGAGACCCAGTGACAATCACAAAATAACAAATATTTATAAAAATTTTAGTGATAAAAATATAATCACTAAATTTCAAATATTTAAACAGTGTCCTTCTAAAATGTTATACCTGCTCTGAAAACTGACCATACAATGACAAACCTTAGTTCCTCAGGTCAAGCTAAAGCCTGTCAGTATGAATGTAAGTAAGTATCTGGTGGTCTGAGTTGATTCATTACTAACATAAACATCCAGGATCTCATTGGTGGGCCCTTCAGCAACAAAGGACTCCCCAGCTGTGCTACGGATTTCGTTGGGTCGGCGGTAGGTGAACATGGTCCCCCCTGCCTCATACTTCCCTGGTCGGTCAATGGCCCAGTTTCCATTAATGATGGATCGCCCTGATCGGCTTCGGAGAGCTGGAAGGGACAGAGAGAACAACCACACAATCACCACTGACAGCCCTGGGCTCAAACGAAAAGGAAAATACTGCCACAACCTCTTCCACATAATTATTGTTTAATGTAAAACCATTTAGGCATAATGAGAACTGTAGTACAACAAAAAAGCTTTGACACTGACTTTCTCCACCCAAAAAAAGTAATTATAGCTAACAAAAAAAAATGCTCTCACGTGCGCTTTTAAAGCAATGCCTTTTATAAACGTGACAATCTGCTTGTGCTGGCAAATCTTTCATGCAAATCCTGTAACATAATATCCCGAGATGTTTTCCACTGATTTCATGGATTAAGTACAAGAGGCCATTAGAAAAGCATTAGAAGTGTAACATTAGACAGGCTTGTAAAAGAGTGTTTGGACAACTAAAAGCACATCAGGGATGCACAGTATAGAACAGAGGCCTATTGAGGGAAAATCAGGGACATGATGAGGATACAGTAGGTGGCTCCTGCTGCCTCCTGCCCTTGTCTTATATTCTTGTTTGCATTTTAAAACCTATTTATACATCTTGGAGGGGGAAAAAACGATGCCTGGAATTTTGAACTCTCCTCATCAATTCATAAACTGTATTTTAAGATGACTCCTGTTTATTTTATGTTTCACAGTTTCTTACTTTGGGGAGTGAAAGAAGCCATCGTCCAAGTATGAATTTCACTTTTTGCTTTTGCTTACAGTGTTCCAAAATGCTGCTAACAGTAGTTAGTAGTCAGTGTATGTCTGAATTACCAAGGTGCTTAGAAATTGTTATGTGAAAGTGTGTATGTGTGTATGGCTGTACATATCTCTCTATATGTGTACTTGTGTGCTTATAAATGGTCAGTTCAAACAGAGCATACTTGACATCCATGCAGTTGGGATTTGAAAGGTAGCCACTGAATTCATCCTCAGAGTGTTCCTAGTTCTTTCTTTTATAGAGTGGTAAAATTCCTCCCCTTAATTAAAAAGGATGGTGAGGCTTTAGGGGTAAGATCCTCTAATGAAAGCATGTTTATGCACTTTCCTGGAGGGAAGCGGTTGGGGGTGGGATTGGGGACCGCTCCCCTCTTCCTCCGCCACATTGCTGAGTTGGGGCATAGCTCTCATTAAACAATGTCAGACATTCCAACAGTCACTTCTGAAAATAACCCATTACTGTGTCCCACTGTTGCACCTCTGTAAAGATGCCAATTATCTGTGTGTGAGTTTCTCTCAGAGGGTCCAATGAAAGGCTGCACCACAGTGGTGGGTGGTAATATAGGCTGCATGCTGGAGAAATTCCCCAAAAAAATGACACTGCCACCTGGTTGATCTGCCTTTTCAGAAAAATCTAATTCATTTTATAAGAAGCTGTTGCCTGCACAGCTAGAACTGTGTTGTCTAATGGCAACTTATCGTATATCAGCTGACCAAAAAATAACATCACAATCTATTTAATCCCAATAACAATCCACAATCTAAATTGCAATCTTTTTTCTTAATTTTAAAGTGCCCTGTAGACCAGTGGTTCTCCAACCTTTTCACATTAAGGACCCCTAAACAGACACAAATTAGACTACAGACCCCCGTTTGAGAAGATTTTGGCATATAGATGTTTAGTTTTATGAAATATAAAAGTAAGTAAGATTTATCATCTTAGACCAGAAGATAGAAGTGGGATACCAGTCAGTACCAATGCCAAAATGATCAGCAATTCTTAGGAACACTCAACCAGATGGAAAACATTAGCTAGAAATAAAAACAGCAAACCAATACTGAGCAAGAAGACTGAATGCTTTACTTAGCTTAGGTTTCTCTGTTGTACAAACGTGTGCAAACACTGTGTGAGCTGGTGCTGTGGAGTGCAGTCATCAATGCGACAAGTGTTTTTTCCCCACCTAGGTAGTTTCTGCTCTTCACCATTTCTGTGACGTTGATCTTGGTGGCTCCCTCTGGGATCTCCACTATCTTGTGGTAGCCGATCTTGGATAAACTGTGTTTAAACACTCCAGAGACCAGCCTGCAGGTTGTGTTGTCACCTCCACACACGCCGCACCTGTCCATCACCTTTCCTGATCCAAGATACTCATCGCAGCCTAAACTCTGTGAGACAGAGAAGAAACAGGACTTCAAATGAAGGATTGAGGAGCATCATGGAGTGCTCAGCTGTAGCTGAAGTAGAAGTTTCAAAGTGTGCACTAAAAGTGCTCAATAAAATAGTTGTTTATGATTAACTGGATATACATAAACTAAACTAAACTTAACCATAAAAGATTATATTTACAAAGCAAAGTTGAACCTGCAAAATTAAGTTCATAAATTCACATCATTAACTACAATTATAGAATAATTAATTAGCAAGGATCCTTTTACGTTCCAGAAGACATAATTTTGGCAGGACTGTCTTTAAATTTCTTTCTTGAATTTCTGTGGGTATGAGTTTTCTGTGTCACATTGGTGGTAATAAATTACAGGAAACCTGGGAATGGTAAAAATAGAACAGTTAACATCAGCAGTCCATAAATTCACTCAAACCGGCACTAAAAGTAACTCACTGTGCAAACAGGCAGTGAAGCAGCAAGAACTGGTCCACTTAGCTAGTGTACACCCAAACACACTGGGCTGTGGTTATTGCAGTTCACAGACCACAGTTGTCGATAACAAAACTTTAGGAAATATGCTGATGGTGAACTAAACATAACTGATGCCCTCTTCTAAAATAGCCTAAATATGGCCTCTGACTCATAAGCAAGATTTCTGAGTAGTCAGTGAAAAACTTCCCCCCAAACGTCTAAACAAACCATGCCAGGACTCAAGGTATGACATAAAGGGAAGTTACGTGACCATTGCCCCATTTCACGACTGACTCTAACCCTATAGGTCTGATAACGCGGCCAGCACCCAGTATAATTATGTTATAGGAAATATGTTAAGTTTAATATCAGGCATGCTGATTTTGATGCAACTAACCGCAGCTAGTTACACATATCCAGTATTCCCGAAAGAAGATGTAAATTGGTGTGATGTGTGCCTGGTCTGGGTTCCTCCTTCACCCCTTCATCATTTCTTCCTTTTCAGGAGAGAAAAGGAAGATAAGTATGTATGCATATATGGATATGGAGGACATATGTATGTGTATTATTAATAATAACAAATGTAACATGATTGACATTAATAGTCTACTACTTAGGCTAATTACTGCAAAGTGGATAGTTCCTAAAATGTATTTAGTGTCTTCTTTCACAATAAAATTGGTAACAAACTTTGTTAATTGTTTAGGAAAGAAATAATAACAAAGAATACATCTGGGGTGGGTGGAGTACATTTTGAGTCATTGACATCAGACAGCAGCAAAATGAACAGAAGACTATGAAGGCAGCAGTGGGATCCTCATCTTGTCTTCTTCAACTTCTTCTTGTTCCTTTTTTGGCTTCTTATTGTTACCTCTCCCTCTGGCCCGGGGACAGGCAACTGTCTGGACAGCAGCCAGTGGGCCCGCTGTCTGGAGCCCAGCCCAACTCTGAAAGAAGGAACCTTTCTGCAAGAAACCTGCTTCTTGCTTTATCACAACGAAGATTGCAACTGGAACAAACTTTGACTGAAAGCCAAACCAGCTCCAGCACACCCAGCCAAGTGGGTGTGCAAGACATGATCCGCCATCTGAGAGAGACAACCGACTTGAATCGCCATGCAGGAACAACAATGGCTGAGGTAGCCCAAGCTCTTGGGAGCTTCACAAGAAGAATCAGCTAGCCAAACTGCACCTGAGGTCAAACACAGTACAGCATGCCTCACAGCGCCCCAGAAACACACAGCACAGCCCCTCCTCCCTTCCAGCACAACTTAACCGGCAATCTGAACCACCAGCTGAAACAAAATACCTTTACTTTGATACTGGGGTTGAATGCAATATGCTAATTCGATAACAGGAAAGATCGCCCTTTAAACTTCATGACATGTAAATATATCACTCATGCTTCCTAGGTATCCTTGCCTAAGTATCCAATGCCAAAGTTATCCACTTATCTGACTACACTGGTCCCCAATCATTTATTGTTATTCATTGCTGTTATCCATTAATTTGTGTGTCTAGTAGTTATTAGTTGTATGTGCAATTAATGTTTCATATGGAGTTGTTGCTGTGTTCTTCTTCTTGCTTTTACTCTTGAGCTAATGCATGAACTGGGTCCCAACATTCATAAAAAAAACATGTAAAATATGATAGCTTCCTCATAAACCAATGTGGGTCTGCTGAGCTTTACATGTGGTTGTGAGGTGCCAACAACCGAACTCGAAGGATGAATGACAAACACATTTACAGGAAATGCCTAATAAGTCATAAAACTGTGGTCATCTCCATGGGTTTAGCTGTACAAGAGCAGCCGTATGTCAGCTGCAGGTCATTGGGAAGACAGATAGAGGAAAACACAGAGAGCAAGGAGAGGACAAGGAGGTGGAGAAAGGTAAATTAAAGGGATGAAAAGCGGGTTAGAGGGAGGTGTAGCAGGAGAGATGGAGGGGGGAATGGTGGCCAGGGGTGGACTGAGACAGTTGGGGTGAACTAAAGAGGAGAGTCTGGCTCCCTCCCACCCATAGCAGCTCACTCTGTTTTGGGCCAAAACACCACCTGGGCCAAAACAAACATGAAGTGCCTCCTTCCACACAGGAAATAAGTGATGAGAGAAAAGAACAGCAAACTGAAAGTGCTGAAAAAAAAATAAAAATAAAGCTGTGGTCAGTGTGGAATTAAGTTGCAGTACAGCAAGGAGCTGGATAAAGCCGGGATAAAAATCACTAAACATGACACGATAACATTCAGGGGAAAGCTGCTGAGTTTCATGATCTCACTTTACAGATCATTGAATATAAAGCACCTCAGAATACTACAGGAATAAATGGATCAAGAATTTTGGGACATTTTGAAAAACTACAATAAGCACACTGTGGAAAACAAATAAAAATGTAGTCAAGGAGGACTGTGAGTGACATGACTACCAATGAACATCTCCCACGCGTCTCCATTTTCACCATAAATTCCTTCAAACTAAAACAACACAATTATAGCAGTTAGCCTTTGCCTGAAAAAGGGAAAAATGTTCCTCTCATAAAATAGACGCTGACATGGTGAGAGTTTATCTGTGGCCATTTGTATGGGAAATTGTCTGAATCCAAACATATTAATGTTGGAGAGGAGAATAAAAGTTGAAATGTACTGTGCCAAAATCTGAATTGTCAATGTAATATCATATGACTGTGCATTTCAAAACATACTGTGTTTTTGTTGCGCTGATATGGGAAGAGCCAAGAGGTTTAATGCCTACAACCCAGGCAGCATGCATGTTAAGGGACTACTTGATATCTAGTGATTTGGACAGTTGCTCCACTGAAATCACTAAACTGTCAAGACAAACATTTAAGCCTCGCAGTAGCATGCTGCACAAAACATCCTAATCTGTCCCTGAATAATCCCCCAAATTGTCACATCTGCTCTCCATGCTGTCTCTGACAAATGTGACCTTCACTGTGAACCCATCAAAATGAGGTGATGCTGGTGTCAGAACACGGCGAAAGCCTCACTAACTCTTCCCAGCAGAACTCAGACAGAAATCTCATTGTGGTTGATGAACGAGGTGGCAGCTTTGCAGTCTTCACTTTCTCCACTCGGAGAGCACATCAATGCTTTTTCACCTTCTCTCTGTCGGTGGTTTGTACCATCTGGTATGGGACATCGCGCTGTTTTCAGTGGAATTATAACAGGATTTTTTAAATGTTACTAAAGCTCACCTTCATCTGGAAATGGTTACATGTTTCAGGACAGTGGAGTCAACTCCCAGTCAACTCACCAACATTGAAAACAACATAATCTTAGAATAAATCCTGATGGTTTTGTCCCACAATATGCAGCTGGGTTAAACTCATCATATTTCTGAACTCCCACAGCCAAAGGCACTTGTCACTGGAGATTTCTTCTACTTCCAGAAAACACAACAAGACACAGATTTATGATTAGACACAGACATCCTGAGAGGTGAGTTTTAGTCTCTTTCTCATTGAACTACAAGTTTACCCCCACTGACCTACAGATCAATAATGGCAGCACTTCCACTCACTTTTCAGCTTTAATGTTTGAATACAAAATAAAAACTATGGCAGAGAATCCAAACCTTGGGGTCTGGACCCCCCGTGGTCAGCATTATGGTTATTAGCCGCTGTGTGAACTGTGAGTTGTAGGATAAATGTTACGTGTAACACATAATTGAGAGTGCTGGGTCCTAAAATGAATAAAATTCCAACTCATTTCTGGGGTCGTGTGAATTTGGGGACCTTAAAAAGAAAGGGGCCTCTACTTGTGTTCCGCTTAACCTCTTAAACCGTTGCCTGTATTCACTTCCTTCATTTCAAGACTTGTGGCATAGCCACTACATGCCTTAGGACAGGATAGGCTACTCACAAATGCACTTATTTGCCATGTGAGTGGTAATACATATGTTTAAGGAGAATTTTAAAATAAATATAGTATTTTAAATAAGTATTAAATGGTAGGTGGCCACTTGGGGGCAGTGGAAACAAGCTATGAACACAACTTTGACATTAGCAAAAAGTTACCTACAGATGTAAATACAACGCCTACAGTCAAGGTCTGTTTCTGTCTCCAACAACTTCTGAGAGAAGCTCAGCCAAATATCTGTCTCTTTTGCTCCAATATGTTCAGCAGCTACCGCTTGGTTATGGATAGAGTATAGTGAGTTTATCAGAGCTTTTTCGCTGAAAACAGCTGCCTGCTGATACTAGGAACAAGGTTAATAAGTAAAACTGAACCAAATCATTAAAGGCTGTAAAACCAAAACAATGGGCTGAAGAACAAGAACATGCTCTGCAAAGCTCAGGGGAACAGCAGAGCTGGGGATAATTCTGTCTGTGTTCATCACTATGATCAACACCTTTCAAATTACAAGTAGTCATTTGATCAGTTTTAGAGGGAGAGGTTTATTAATATAAAATACTGATTGGTGCCACTTTACCAGGGGGTATATTGATACTAACAATAAATGTCTTGGTGATATTTATAGACAATATGCAACAAAAGCATTTACGTGTAATAATATACCGCACTGAACACACATTCTGATATCCACTACTACGGAGGCCGACAAGGGCAAACGCACTGCAATTCAAAAAAACATCTCCATCAAATTGACCACACATGTGTAGCATTTAGAAAACACAAATACAATACCACACAACCAAATACACAAAAATTAAGGCAACGTTGAAGGAATTTGAAAAAATGTTGGAAAACTACTTTTTTTCATTTTTAAGCGTGATACCCAAAACAATAAACATAAACAAATAATATAAGGAACCAACATCAATAACTTCTTCCACCTCAAAACAAGTGTGTCCACGCCGTGTTCATCACTTTTTTAGTTCCCTCTGGAAACACTTCTGTTGTTGTTTTGTGTATTTTTATTGTCTTCTCTGAGAAAAAAAATTAGAGGCTGAATATGAGAGAGTTGGAAATATCAGATGCAAATATCAGACATCTGTATCATTTCTTAATACTTAACATGCACAGTGTCAAGATATACAGTTGCACAGGCACTAAATTGCTTCCCGACAGCTCTAGCATAACGTTACAGTTGCCTTGAAATAATAGTGCTTTTATCCATGTAGGAGGTCTGGTTTGTGGCTCCACACTGAATAAAAAGCTAATTCCCAGAATGATACCACACTTAAATTAAGAGCAGTGGAAGCCATAACATGACATTTAAACTTGTCTCTACTGTGGTAAATTAACTTAGAGATGTGGTGGAAAACAGGCTTTACTTGGTGCTGGATGGAAGGTCTCAGAGAAACCTGACACAGTTTATTCTGTGACTAAGATTATACTTTTCTTTAAAACAGTTAATTATACTGCCTTTTCAACACTCTCGTGTCTGCTCAAATTACATTAGTGCTCCTCTGTAACAGACTGATAACCAGCAGTGGTCTGGTGTCTTTCTGCAGCAGAGTTGCTGAAGTGACTGAGACCTGAGTTATGGGAAGAGATCCAAAATGTATTTAAAAACTACAAAGCATGTCAAAGAGAGATACAGAGAGTTTGGAAAGGGAAGGCACCGGTTCCCCTGTCTAACATGTGTAATGTACATATGTTTGACACTGTCAGCCAGTGTTTAGGGTGCTTAAGCTTTAAGCCCAAGGCTGAAAAACTGACACCAGCAGTGGCTCATGGCTGGACCACAGCTTTAAGCATCTGCTGGTTTTGGGCCATATACACTAGAACAGAAGCTATGCTCATTACATATTGCACAAGGCTCAACATGTATCACTCTGTCGCCTTTTTCCTCTATTTCTAAAATGTATCCGACTGTCTGTGTGGTGCATTTGATTAAGATTTAGGGTTCAACATAATTCCAGCTAGTCTGGTTATACAGTACAAATATGTAAAACAAACATTTCAGACATTAACATGCTACAGCCTCAAAATATAAAAACAATGAAAACAGTCCCATGACAGCAGTTCATAAATAAAGTATCTTATATCCAAATCACATTGTAAATCAGCGGTAGTGACGAAGTATGTCAACATACAATGTCATGTTGTTTATAGTCGCTTTGACAGACACAACGCAAATGCAGTGTATGTGACTGCAGGCTCTCTCCCATGTCCAGAGCAGTGTGGCAGGGTGTCCCACAATAGGTTAGTACACTACTGTTGGTACCAAGGCCACACTACACTGAAGGATTTTAACATCAACAAAATGTAAGGAGACAGTTTAAAGCACTGACGTGTTGAATTTTTCCCATGTGCAGTATGTACCAGAGCGGCTTTTGGTAGCAGTTTCTGTTAAAAATGACAGGCCTGATAGACTCAACTCATATAGCAATAAAACAACTCATATAGCTACATGATGCTGGTCCAAATGCTGCAAAGGGCAATGAAATGAGTGAGTTTATGAATAAAAGGATGTTTTTTTAGTCTGGAGATGGTGCAGGACCCCCAAGTCTTAATCCACATGAATCCAGGTTGGCTGAGGCTCAGATCCCACCAGAACCGTCTAACCTGTGTCTTGGCAGTCTCAGCTTTCCCACTGACCGCATAAAGCAAAACAAAAAAACAAAACAAAACATGTTTTTACTATCTTCAGATGTAACCATAGACTGTAGGATGTAACATACCAATTACACATCTTTAAAGGAAATTAACAAAAAAAGCTCCATTACAATACAATATAAGGGTTTTATCTCATTCATGTCAACAGAACTGTGCTTCCTGCCAGCCAAAGCCAGTGGGAAATCAGAACAGCTCCTCTGGAGAAAAAAGGCATGCTATGACCTGCAGAGTCTACTGTAAACAGGCATGCCGGAATGGAAGTGGGGCAGAATTTTAAAACATATTTATGAGTGTAGGTTTAAAGGGGGATATTTGGTAAACATGTTGGGGACTTCTACAGCTCCTAACACAAGGTTGCAATGTTCTATGGCAAATTAAGTTATCATGACTTGGTCAGCTGTGACACACCAGCTCATCTGGAAATGCAATATAGCCCCAACTTGGCTTTCAGGTTCAGAATACAGACGCAACATCATCCGTGTGACAAATAATTTATAGTGAAGTGACCTCAAGACACAATGCAGTGTCTGGAAATGACATTGCAAAGATCTCATCTAATCAATTAAATTGGGCTTAAAAATTAGGTTTAGACTGAGATGACGTATGCATTATGGTATGATAATACCCCCCCTTCTCTTTCATATTAAGCTCACATTGTGGTTGCCATGGCTACCAGCATCTGCCTCCCACATGCTGGGATGCTGTGGATCTTTAACTGGTTTTAATGAGCGGGGGCAGGCGACTTCAGTCAGCACTTCAAACACATCTGTATCTGTGGAAGCCACACTGCCATCAAGTTCACATTCTTGCGACATTCTCACCAATAAACTGGCTGAACAACTGACTATCCCTGATTTACTGTTACATCCTGCAAAATAAACACAGTTACAAGTACAAAATATTAGAGAAATGTCCGCTTTTTCAGGATCACACTGGATGTGATTCAGGGCACATCCATTATTTTGATTGGTTCACAGTAAAGGTCAGAGACAGCCTGGAGGATTAGTGGATTATTAGCATGCCGACAATCATATAATGACCCCCCCCCCCTCCCAAAATGGATTCCTTCACTAAATCCCTCCCCGAATATCAATTGGTTAAAACGTGAGAAGCACCTCATTAACTATATTCATTTATGGGGCTAAAGCTTACATTACAAAATGCTCACGACTTTCTGTGTGGAAGGTGGTCCAGGATGCCATCAGAGTTTAGGGTAATATTAGCAACTCTGTCCTGATCTTTCATTCATCATTCAAGATAAACAAACTGAGGTAGAATAAATCTGATCTTACATATTTCCTTATCATGCTTACAATACTGGAACAACCTGTCTCTACACTACTATACAAGAACAATGTTTCTTTACTTCAGTGTCTTCTACATGAACCCTCAACTGGCATTTACCACAATCTCCATATGCAGCTGTCAAGTGCATATCAAAATTTTCCTTAGAAAATTCAAAGTCATCTACAGACAGTGTTTTCAACCACCTCATAAAGCTAAGCTTAGCTGAATTTCTTAGCTATGTATAGCTAACAAAACTTGCTAGAGAGAGTTGTCATTTCCACAGAGAAAATCGACTAGAAATGCAAGGCCTGCTTTTGTCTACCCCTGTCTAAAATCAAGCACTAATTGTTTAAAAGACTACAAAGAATTTTGAGCCGTAAATTTGCCATCATTATCGTTATAATCTACATATGTCACCAAAATGAAAATATGTCACTCAAGTAATGCTTTCATCAAAAAGTGTGAAGAAATCTCACACTACATCACAAACTTGCAAAATGTTGCCTAACAAGCAAAAAACTAATTTACATCACAACATAACATACTTTTCAGTGGACATTTTGTCAAAAATTATTATCCTTACAGGAATCTAAATCTAAATCTGACCCGGTTATGCATGTACTACTATGGAAGCTGTGACTTCATCAATAGCACAAAACTTGCAGGTTGATTCAATTTGTTCCTTTCCCTCAGATTTCACTTCTGGCTCTGGTATAATGGGAACACTAACTAGAAGACTAACCGTGGTCTGTAACCACAAACGAACACAAGTTCTGGTGTTTTGGATAGTAATCACTCGACTTTCCACTCTCCACAACATAGCATTTCATGAAATCAATAGCAACATGTGTCTTACCAAAATGGAAACACAGACAAGCTGGTCTTATTTACTGTAATGTAGGAAGAGATGAGCTGAGGACAAAAACGAGTGGCAGTTGTGGTTCCAAAGCATTGCCTTAATAGTGCTGTTTGTGCCTTTTTAAACTGGATAATAAGCAAGTCAAATTTATTTAATATTAAAAGTCACAAAATCATCTATTCTGCAGGATACCTTACAAGCTGCAAGCATGAGGATTTGTAGCCAAGTGGCAAAGAGATTTGTAGGTGTGAGGGGCGAGACCTTTGATCCCAACAGTAAAAAGAGGCCTCATCCACACCACAAACTGCCCTCACAGCCCGGGGCGAAGGGCAGAGCGTCTTCGTTAAAGGCTCCCATGCTTGTAAAACACTCAGAAATAGCATTGAGCATGGTGAATATTCAGCTGTAAAAAAAGCATAGGGTTTCTCCTGACATCATTGCTCTGATTCAGATGTACTGTTTTGGGAACAGAATGACCAAATGGTCTCTGCTGGGCATTCAAACGGCAAGGTAACAGGTCTGACTCCACTGGGAACATCCACATATAGACATACAGTAGATTAATGACGTGAGGACTTTCAACTTGTCACAAAGTAACAATGGAAGTGCCAAACTATCAAATTGAACAGTTACATGAGCAAAGTTATTTTGACATGAGCTGCGCTAACTGTGGTTCTGACAAAACTTTGTAATATGAGCCACTGATGCACAGTGTATAAAACAGGTTGTTGATTTGACCACAATGTTCTCTTAGGGGTCACGCCAGGCCGTCATTAAACTGATGGTACCTCAATAATTTTCCCACATTACATTTTCATAATTTAATCAGGATTTATTAACAAATATGATTGTTTTGATCCATTACAGCAACCGAACCAATACATTGATTGTGCAAATGTTACACAAAAAGCAGTGGGATATGTGAGACCTCGAGATGAGGAACATTTTCACAAAAAAATAAAAAAGAAACAAGATGTACCACGGCCATTCTTATACAAGGTGATGTCAGTAGTTGTTGAGAGAGTGAGGTTGGACATCACAGGGATGAGGGACATTACATCATTTGGTTGTTCTTAGTGTAGGATGAATGTGTCCTACAGTGTGGACCCCTAACCACTCTTCAGTCTGTTTTTTCCCCTATCACAGCCTGTATTTTGTGCAATAATAGATCCCAACATTTATATAGAATAATAGCTATGTAGTTCAGAGTCATATGAAACTGGCACTGACATCCTCATCAAGACCTGACACTTCACAAGTTTACATTAACAACCTCAGGCACTTCACACCAGCCTCATCAATCACCAGCAAACACAGGTGAGCTGAAACTGGCTGAGCCACTGGGAGCAGCAGGCTAATTCAGGCTTGCAGTCTATCCCTAATAGAGTTCCAAGTACATCTTTATCGTCCTAGGACAGGCCTGACTCACAGAATCTCCTCCACTAGGAGGGAAATCTAATCCCACAAGTAGCCTGTGAATGTGCTGTGGAAAAATAAACCACTTAGAGAGCAAGCAGAGCCCCAGTGAAAACAGCCATACTGTAAATACTACCACTCAATAGATGGACCACAGGATCATGGGGCTGCATTGACAGTCCAAGTTATGGAGTGACACTGCGCAGCTTCCAATAAATGTACAGGATTTCTCTTGGTGACATGCATACAGTGGCATATCATCCACTTCCAAAGCCTCACTGAGTCCAAAACAAACTTACACTGTATTGTGCAATGTGTTAGCATCAATGGGAATCCCCACCCTCTCCTAGGTTCCTCCAGGACCCTACGGAGGTGAAGCGGGTCCTACCTGTGACCGTGGCTTCCCCTGCACACGCATGTGGAGGCAGACGAGCAGCAGAAGAGCCACTCCTGACAGCATTCTCTCATGTGGCCACAGAAATGTTTGACCAGTCACTCAGGCTTCCACACGAGTCCAGTGGCTGCTCCCGTCAGCTTCTTCCTCGCCTCTGTAGCTCTGAGAACGCCAAAAAAACCTCTGACTACTGAGCTGATCTCTACGAGCTCCCCTTGTAAACTGAGCTAGGGGAGGTGCAGCCGGGGGAGGTAGGGGGGACTGGGGCTTTTTTAGAGGAGGGAGAGGTAGAAAATGAATAGGAGGGAGAGAGAGGAGGGAGGGAGGGAAAGGAGGCAGAGAGGAGAGTGTGGCGGCTTCTGCTGACAGTAAATTGGAACACACAGAGGAAGTTTTGGGGAATATTTTCAATGTGACAGAAAAAGTAAGAGAGGAAGGAAATTCTTGCGGGGCTGAAATGAATGTGTAAGCAAAACCACTCTGGTTAAAATTGTGTGGAAATAATTGGCAGGTGGGCATGCCATCTTTTAAGGATGCCAACAAATAGGAATTACAGAATTACACACACAACCTCTTAATAACAACACAAACCACAAAAAAAGGGTCAGAATCAGATCCAAGGTCTCATGAACATCCTGAAGTAGAAAGAACCCAATATGGAAAACATATTTTTGTTGTTTCTGCTCACTCCCAAGATACAGAAACAACAACTCAAAAAAAGATCCTCTGCCCTCTTTGAGCCCCCCCACCCCAAATACTTCATCACAAGCCACGTTGCAATGCTGGAAGCACAACTGCTGCAGTCAAAAAGACCAGACTCATCATATGGTTTTCCTATTGCGCCACCATTGTTTCCACAACATTAAACCCTAATTCACCAGGACATACTAAGGTAAGGAGTACACTCTTCATCCTTGTGTCTGACAGCTGTTGTTTTTTAAATAAAATGACACAGGCAGACCGTGCACACCGGGGACATTATGGCTGGACTTGTTTCTACACAAAGAGACTTCTGCATGCACGGGCCTGGAATAAGCATGAGATAATTGAAAACGTTCCTGTTTTGAAGTGGCACACAGAGACCACAACAGGCTGCTGCAAAGTCTACTGTACTGTATGCACTGAAAGGCTGTTTCTCAGATGGCCGAGCACCAGCGCACACATGGTGGGAATATAGAAGGAGAGGAGAGGGAGGGAGACAGACAGATGGACTGACAAGATGATACAATATCAAAAAGAAAGAAGAAATAAAACTGCTAAAATAGTTTACAAGTGAAATTTTGACCATTAGCAGTTATTCAACTAACCTTGAGTTTTACAGATGTTTTGTGCAATGGTTTTACACTGCATGCTTGATTTATGTTATAAAAACACTTTGAGACTAGGTCATCAACCCTTGTGAATATAACATGGATAATTATACTTCTTAAAATTACTTTGTTACTCTAACAAAACACATTCAATTCATTAAATATTCGTTAAATTTGACAAAATGATGAGTATTGGATTGGAATAGCACCATTAATAAGTGAATGACTCAGTGTCAGTGAATAGTTTTCAGTGTTTTCAAAGTGAGTGACAAATGGGAACAAGTCAAAATGATACCACTACTGTGCTTTAGGAGGATGCAAATGTTTTAAACACCTCACAGCTCACAGTAATCTTTTCCCATTAAAATTAACAGCTACTTTGTAGCTTTGGAGGCACTGGGTGTAAAGATTTGCAAAAAACAAATATTTCCACCCCTGCTTGGACTATGTTGGAACTGTGTCACTTGACACACACACACAACATAGCTTGTGCCTTCTTCTTGTTTTCACTACTTGTCCTCCACCCCATCACCTCACACACACACACACACACACACACCATGAATCAGCATGTACAGTATTCAGTATGCAGGAGTGGAACAGCCCTTTTCAGCAGCCCATCCGTCACAATGAACCTACAGACATTGTCTCCTGCTACTCTGATCTGCCTCTAATCCGAACAGATCTCATTATGGAAGCATATCGCCCAGAGGTCGGGCGGGGCCAGACTGACTCTTCACGACACCCCGGGGTCTTTGTTTCCTTCAACAAATGGGTCAGCCCTGAAGGAACCTCGGCTCCAGGCGCCTGATTCCACCAGTCTCCAACTCACACACGTCAGAGTCATGCTCTACAGCAGGTGGGCTCGACATTACTGTACACTGTCAGGGTCCGGCAGACACACGCTCATGTAAAAGCTGTATTCAGATCCTGTTCTTATTCTCTTTCCCATTTCCAGACTGTCTTGGAGTTAGCTGTTTGGAGGACGCTTAGATCCAAAGCTCATTAGCCATGACTGCAAACATTTTTAGCAGGTGTTGCCTCAGCGGGAAACACTTTACCTGGCAGCTGTAATGCCTCTGTCATTAATGGACCTTTACATCATGCTCCATACAAGCTAACACTGAAGGATGAGAAAAGAGGATGCAGGTCCCCCGAGTCGTACATAGCAGTGCAAACATACTTCAGCAGCCTTTTTTAAACAAATCTCTATTGCTTTTCAGTCATATTTTAACATCTCCATTGATTTTGTCCACCTCGTCTAAACAGTCTACACTTTAAATCTGTTAAGTAGATCAGTAAAAGTTAAGAAAAGGCAGAACGTAGGAGGAGAAAACACGATTTTTGTGCATCTGGGATACATATTAGTCAGCGAGGCCAGGCATGTAGGTCCCATGTTGTTGACATTTGAGCAATGTATGTATTTGAGCAGAGTAGAGATAGGTGGGTTAATGAATAAAGCAGGGATTTGGGCCGGGAGGGGCAAGGTGTGGCTCAGGGATACAGCATCTGCGCAGCCTTTATCAAAACTGCAGAAGAGATATAAAATAGTTACTCCACATCAGGTTGGCAATGGAGATTCAACTGAGAGTGTCAATCAGCCACCTGCAGGCTTTAGTTCACCACAATGACGGATGCAACCGTTGTCCAAGAGAACTAGAAATCTATGAAAGGTTGAGATGGTCCACTTGTCAATGTTGCACTTGCCAGCTACTATTATGAATATATATCTATCTAAACATCTATACATCTTGGACAAAGGCTCACCTTGTAGCTTTATAGGAAGTGATTTGACTGTGAGTAATTTATTAATCATGTTGCTTACAGTGTGAAGGTACAGGGTGTAAGTCCTGGATCTTTAAAAGCTGATAGATGCTCATTAAAGGTGGAAATCTGACAATACAAGCACACAAAATTTCAAAATATAAGGTGTTGTCCTTGACAGCGTCATCTTATTTCCTCCTGAAATATGCTTTAATATAATAGGATAAAGGCATGAAAATTCAGGCATGAACTTATCTTTTTCCATTGTATGAATCAGATCAAAGACACAAACTATGTTGACCTCAGCAGGAAGCTTTTGTGAAGCCCAAAGCGCCAAATGACTGACCAGACAATGAACAAATAACCCAGCGTTAACTCATTTACTTCTGTGTGTGATGTCTTTATATACCTGCTGGAGGCCTTTTGTCAATAAAGCTGTTAGTCGCCAACAAATGAGAGTCTAATTTACAATGGGGTTTGACCCTGAGCAGCAGGGAGCCTACAGCACAGACACACTGTCTTTGTAACACATACACAGAGACAGACATACACAAACACATGCTGACATAAACACATTTATAAATAGGCACACTCTTTATTATAAGTAATAAAGAGTGTGCACACAAACACATAAATAGCATCACATAATATTCTTTAACACCTGCAATTATAAACACACACATTATAAGTGCATCGTCCACTCACACACATTCATACCTAGATTTCTTATCTTATTCTCAAACGATCCCAAATTCCAGGTGCCCAGAGAGCACTGGCCACACATTGGGAGCTTCAGATCCCTGACATTCCAAACAAACTGATGAGGCATAAAATGTGCTCAACTGTCTCTTCAATTGACAGCCACCCAGATAGCAGCCATTCACTGTCAACAGCCGTCTGTCTGAGGGACCTGTGTGACCACTTAGTGCTAAAAATACAACCTTGTGTCCGTATTAGTATACCCTCATAAATCTGTCTCCGAGACAGGACACTGGTTAGTCTCTACACAGAACCACATATACTTCTATTCGCTATGACAACACTGCTCGCTTGACCATCGCTCGGTCAGCACGCTGTGAGAGAGATGCATAATGATCATGGCAAAGCAGGGCTTTGCCATGATCATTATGGAATCAATGGAAAACCAATGGAATCAATTATGGAATCAATGGAAAACCTCATAGAATAGTAGTTCAGTGGATATAGTAGAACAAAATGCTAATAATTACAACATTGAATAAAAAATTCTTCGCACCATAGTTGACTTTGCAGTGTTCCCATTTATTGCTCCATCAAGGCTTAAACAAGGATTACTAGAAAAAGTGTACAGATCTAATTGTGCAAATACTATTTCTGCTGACACTGATATTTGAAGGCTCTGGCCCAGCTGTTGCTGTGCTGAACTGCCAGAATATGATCAGGAAATGGAAGTGCAACACAGAGCTGAACACTGGCTATCTTTTACACTTCCCGTAGTCCCCTGTAGTCCTGTGTGGTACCATGAAAATAAAACCCAGACAAGACTTAAAGTAACCACTGTCCCCCACACAAATATTAATTTAAACTAGTTCCGTGTTTTCAGCAAAAACAGGACTAAGAGTAATGCAAGGTAGGACTAAGGAGAAAATTCAACCATTCAGAGGAAATTAACAGACCAAATGAAAAGACAGGATATGCACAGAGGAACAACCACCAGTGTGTTGGAAACACATCAAATGGAGATCCCATCTAGACACTTTTTCACAGCTTGAAGGAGGCCCCACTTACAAGGTTAAACACTCCCCTGTCTCCTGAAGACAGACTTTATGAGCTGTAGCGGAGCCCAGCAGAGATGTGCAGAACAAGTGTCTGACCCACAAGCCCTGAGCTCTGAAGCCCGAGTTGCAAGTCACACAGAGCCAGCAAGGGTCGGTGTGGGCCAGTAAGAGCCAGTAGGGGGGACAGCAGGGCTCATCAACATCCAGGAAGTTTAGGCCAAGCAAAGTCATCAATCTGTCATCTCCTTCACATCTTAACTTCTCAGCCACCATTTGTCTTAACTGTCCTCCAACTGGAATTCTCATATTTAAGCCCTCTTGACAGCAACAAGTGCCCTAACAAGTGTCATTAAGCAGGACATTGTATCTCTATTAGCTCCAGGGCTGCTGCTCTATAGCTGAACCTGACCTTTGACACACTGTGGAGGGGAGCTAGAAGAAATAGTATTGCTATCCAGGGTTCAACTAGCATTGCATACTGATCTATATGTTTGTTAATGTATGTTTTCTTTTCTTTTCATTAGCTAATAGCTAAATACTAATGTCAGCATGCTAATATGCTCACAATAACAATGCTAACATGCTGATTTTTAGCAGGTATACTGTTAAACACGTTCTATTCATCGTCTTAGTTTAAAATCAAATCTCTTCATCATTTATTAAAGTAATTTCAAGTCATCCTTAGGGGAACATAAATGTCTGTACTAAATTTTAGGGCAACAACCTCATGGTGGCACTGGCACAAGTACTAACTGTAAAGACAGCATTTTTCTAAAGGAAATGCCAATAATAACTATTAGGCTACTGTATAACTGAAGACAGACTGTTCTGACATGAATCCATAACCATCTGCAGAGGTATGGTGGGGAACACCCTGTAAGCATGCAGCTGGGGCTTGTCGTGACAGAGATGGGATTGAGGTATCTCCACCAGTCTTTGCCAGGCAGGCTGTATATCAAAGCACTCATCCCCCTTTTATTAACAACTCTGCCTGTCCACCACAGTGGGGAATGCATAAAACAGATGCAGCTGTCAAAGGAGAGGAGTGAGGAGTGGCCTGAGCTGCGCTCTGGGTGCTGGGAAACATGCCAGTCAAAGACGAAGACTGTGGCTGAGACCTCAACACTGTCATCTTTATTGAGAGAGAAAAATATGTCAAAATCCACGCCAAAATCTGTCAGTTCAATGTTGCACTGCTTATCAGTGACCCATTTATCATCCATATGTATCAATCTGATCTCAACTTCAGCTGTCTTAACTACTTTTCCTGTTGTTTCATCAGTGTCTCCCACCTAACTGTAAAGAGTGGGAGGGAGTGGTGCAACTGGGTTTAGAATAGTGATTGCTAGATAGATTTTTATCCTCAGCTGGGCCCACCACCGCCAGCAGAGAAGCGTGTGGTCACCCTTCAAAAATACACACACCCTTCTCAAATGCCCTTCCTTGGTATAAAGAGAAAGAAGTTGCAGCTGAATGGAATTCCCACCATAAAGGGATCTTTCTTTCACTGTTCGTCTGAAAAAGGTAACCACATTCAGGGGGATTTCAGTGCCTCAGAGCCAGCGTTTTCAATATGTTCATATACATATGCGATTCCACTTTTAAAAGACAAATGGTCATCCTTTGGGAACTGATCAAAGGATATCAGGATGTCAAATGTACTTAAAATGCATCAGTCTCAAAGATCAGGGTCATTCATAGGCCTATAATTTCAGTAAAATGAGATGTTGCTTTTTATCTTAGTTTAAATATGTAATACATGCTATAATGCCATAAAAATATAACTTGTATATTACACCTTCAATCATGTCATATTATATTTAGGCGTTGGCACTGTGGTTGTTTGAACCAGAATGGAACCAAACAGTATTTACAACATATTCATCTATTTTGAGATTAGTTTTATCCTGTGTAAGTGTCAGATGAGTGGGATTTGCCACTATGAACAAAAACAAAGGTGCTAGCATGTTCTGACGATGAGCAGAAAAGTGTATGAAACTCCATCAGTCAGCTCTTTAGTTATACTATCAGTGTGGCTTTAGGGATGGCAATGTTGTCTGCTCATCAGTCCATCAAAGAAATATCTCCACAACTGTTAGAAGGATTGCTATGAAATTTTGTAAGGACATTCATGTTTGTCAGAAGATGTATCCCACTCACTTTGGTCATCCTCAGATTTTTCATCTAGCGCCAGCAGCTGGTTGATATGTTTGGCTTTTAGTGAAATAGCTTGACAACTACTGGATGTATTGCCATGAATATTTAGTTCCCCTAAGGATGAATTGTATTGTTCAACTACTTTGATCAATGTTGGTGGTCTGCTAACTTTTCATATAGCAACATAATTTAATGCTTTGTACTTGTGACTAAAAATACTTTGGTTTATGACCAAAAACCTGCAAAACTAATAACATTTCCATCAGCCTATGCTGTAGCCTACTTTGTGTGTTGGACTTATTAACAAATGTAAGCGTGCTGCTAACATGTTAAACTAAGATGATGACTTCTAGCATTAAGAAGCTGAAGGCTTTGAAGAGAGTCTTAATACCTATGAAAAGTCTCTCTTGAAAACAAAAGTGACAAAATGGCTTGTTTTCAATTTTGTGTATGAACAAACAGGTAAAGGTAATGTGCTGACTGTCTGCCCCAATCCATATTTCAATCAAAAGCGCAGTGCTACTCAGCAGTTTCCAAGCTGCTCCTTGGAGGCAGGACAAAACATGAAGGAAAGCAAAGCCCCAGCAGCACACACAAAGAGAGCTGAGTGTCCTGAACAGTGAGCAACTGTTTGGCCTGCCCACACTCTCTTAAATTCAGGATGTAGTCTGTGAGTCAGCACAGGCACTAAAATGGATTGAAAAACATTGGCAGGCCATTTAAATCTGTGTAGGCACCTCATATACCAACATGGAAACAACAACACCATGATGTCTGCCATGTCCTTTTACTATACTTTCCAAAACTTCTGTTTGTCAAGAGCACTGTAACCTTTGTTATGAGCTGGTCAAACTGCTAGCGACCACATCACCAAACTCTCGATCCATCCCACCTCAGACAGTTCAGAACAAGCACTGAGATGCCAATACAGCAGACAATTTCAGCTGGGCAACAATCCAGGCAATGACATGAGGATTCACACAAATCAGACCATTGAAGGCACCAACCTTAAAACCTTGATTTGCCTAATTAGTTTTGGTTGTAAAAACTGATAAACACGAGTCTCTCTAACAGGCCAATTTGAGGGTGTCACTGTCAGATTGAGAAATATGAGATGGAGACCTGCAGTGGCACCAGGAGCCAAAGGTCAAATGAACAGAGCTAGGTTGTTATTCATGCAGCATGAAAGGTGTCAGGGAGAAGTTTAAAGGACCACACAAACTGTGGGCTGTGTGGTGGGAATATAGACGGTGTCCTCCTATAATCAGCAATATTGAGTCACCACAAGAACCACACAACCTCTATGGTTTGGTTTGTATGGAAAGTTAAAATAACCACATAATTGAGCCACATTTCCCTCGAAACCAAGGGTACAGCCCACATGTTCTGAATTCATTTTTCATTCTCATGATTAAGTATCTAAAAATTTAAACAACCTGCAGCAGAGAGCTGCAATGGGACGGCTATGAAAGCCAAAACTTAAATAACCTCCAGACCCGACTGCAATGTAAAATAACTTACAATGGAAACTGAGCTGCTATATTGTGTGGGTGAAATGTAGGTTCACACACACCATGTTCATGAAATGTTCCTCAAGTTTTATAATCACACCCTTACAGACACACACTCATACACAGACACGCAGAGCTACTCCGCTTTTACTCAACATAGCTCCAGAGCACAATCTTTTGCAGAGACAGTCTACATGGCAGAAAACAGGCTATAGGCCGGATTAAAAACTAACTTTAATCCGGAAGCCAAGGCAATCGCCTCTACTTCTGCACTGTAACATTCCACAAATTGATGATTTAAAATATACAAAATATGATGCTATGTGGTGACTGAAAATAATAAATTCATTCAACTCATTGTAAGTTTACGCAACCAAATGCATATGTTATCAGCTACCCTCTGGAAAGTACCGCAATATGTTTTGTGTGCGTGACCAAGAGACTGGTGAAAACTAGGCAGTTAAAATAACAGAGCTGTAAAGGGCATTGCTATAACGACCCCATAAACAAGGATCAAACTAAATTTTCCATGACAGCTTTCCCATGTGAACCAAAATATAATATCCATGTTGGTCTGTCATTGTTGTTCGTCAGGTCAGAAAAGGATTAAACAGTCTGGTTTCCACTACAGAGCGGGGAAACAATGGAAAATTGCATTCATTATATGATGAATGTGTGAAACATGTTGAATGATTGTGAAATACAATCTGGTATATACTCGTAAAATTCACTTTCCCAGAGAATTCCCAGAAATTTGCTCACCTTTTAAAATACTGATGATATGTTATTCCTGCTATTCCAATAGTAATCACAATTTAATACATATAGCGGATAGTGCTTTGCTTTAGTACTCAGTCCTCATCCACTGAGCAGAGCGGTTGGCTCCTGGGCAGAGCTGGAAGCCACCCCGGCCACATCATAACAGTGCACTTATTCCACATGGACCCTGCCCTCTGCAGCAGCCACAGAAACTACAGGATAAATGCTAATCACTGGCACACTAACTTCAACTAACAACTGAATCATGTAATAACATGTCAGAGTGTGATATGGGGTCTCTCAAAATGGGTCTAAAATGACTAAAGCAATTAATTTAAAATATTTCCAGACACTATATAAATCTGCTTCACTGGCAATTATATATTAGAAAGTGTAAATTGCCTTTTTGTTGCCTATTGTCAGTTATTATATATTATTACAGTAGGATTCATTACACGTAAAGTGAAATATTTCACGCCTTTTTTGTTTTAACCTTGATGATGTCAGCTTACAGCTCACGGATTAAAAAATCCATGTCTCAAAATATTAGAATATTAGAATAAGGAATGGCCAATCAAGCACAGTCATCCAGTGGTCAGCAAACCAGTTACTAGTCGTGTGAAGTCCTGCTGGAACAGGAAATCAACATCTCTATGAAGCTTGTCAGCAGATGGAAGCATGAAGTGCTCTAAAATCTCCTGGTAGAAGTTGCATTGACTCTGGATTTGATAAAGCACAGTGGATCAACACCATGGCACCCCAAATCATCACAGACTGTGAAAACTAAAACGTCACACTGGACTTCAAGTAACTTGGATTCTGGTCCTCTCCACCCTTCCTCCAGAATCTAGGACCTTAATTTCCAAATGAAATGCAACATTTACTTTGATATGAAAAAGGACTTTGGACCACTGAGCAATGGTCTAGTTCCTTTTCTCCTTAGCCCAGGTAAGACGCTTCTGATGTTGTCTTTGGATCAGGAGTGGCTTGACACTTGGAATGCAACACTTCGCTCATTTCCTGGACCCGTCTGTGGGTGGTGGCTCTTGAAGCACTGACTCTAGCCTCAGTCCACTCCTTTTGAAACTCCCCCAAGTTCTTGAATTGAGGCTTTGCTTGACAATCTTCTCAAGGCTGCGGTCATCTCTGTTGCTTGTGCACCTTTTCCTACCACACTTTAACCAGTCAACTTTCCATGAACATACTTTGATACAGCACTCTGCGAACAGCCAGTGCTTTCAGCAATGACCTTCTGTGGCTTACCCTCCTTGTGGAGGCTGTCAGTTAGTATCTTATTGACAACTGTCAAGTCAGAAGTCTTCCCCATGATTGTGGTTGTGTGAGTGAACCAGACTGAGAGATTAAAGGCTCTTCTCAAGTCAACATTTCTGTATTATACTTATTATTCTAATATTCTAATATTTTGAGATATGGATTTTTGATTTTCATGAGCTGTAAAGCGAAATCATCAAGATTAAAACAAAAACGGCGTGAAGTAGTTCAGTTTATGTGTAATGAATCTAGAACATATGGAAGTTTCACTTTTTGACTTAAATTACAGGGAAAAAAAGAATTTCAATGAACTCAAGTCAACTATCATTATCCACAAGCTGAACTCGAATTGATGACGACCCTCGGTTTTCCAGCCAATTCCTTACGGTTTGAGTTACTGCCGCCATGCTGTGGATCTGTAGCCATTCTAGCAGCTCTGTGACTTTTGTACCATGATATAGCACTGCTTTGAGTAATTTACTAACATCAGAATGCTAACATGCTCACAACAAAAATGTTGGTGATATTTGTAAAGGATTTCTTTTCTGGCATTGTGGCTACGAGTTTGCAACTATTTTCCTCCACACCTATATTTTCATCAGGACCGACACCTCTCCAACACTGGTGTGCATTCGTGCTCTCTGCTGCTGATTTTTTTGGTAATATTATGGTAATATTTAGCATGTCATCTGAGTTTAGGTGTTTAGGTGCACACTAATCAGCACTTACTGTAATGCAAAGTACAGCTAAGGCTAATAGAAATGCCATTAGTTTCGCAGGTATTCGGTCATAATCCAAATAATAGGACAAATTGGTGTTTTAGCCGGCTGGTGGCACTACGGAAAAAGCTACACCTCTTAAGTTGTAATAGAAAAATCTCATGTTGTTGATATTGATATTTATTTAGAATTTTTTAAATGTAAAAGTTTTGTTAAATTTGGATCCATCACGTTATAGTATTTTGACAAGTTATGAAGTATCATGTTAGGTCAAGCAGAGTGCACCAAACCAGCTGACCGTCAGCTGATTTAAACAGGTACCAATGATGACTGACACTTCAAATGGTCTGTTTGAGCTGCCAACTCCTCATTCTTCCCTGTGGTTCCTTCCTGCTCCATGCTGCTGTTGTTGCTGCTGATGAATAGCTGTGCTGCTTACTCCCTCTATCAGCCCAACCTCCCCATGTTAAGGTATTGTTTATCAATATGCTTGCAATGACATCTCTTCCTTTGAGCATTATGTATATTCCATATATCACGGTATGCATCTGCTGAGGGCAGAACCAATGACGCCAACTACTAAAGATTATCAATTCCCACAATAATGTTTACCTTCAATGATAAGAGCGGATCTAGATTTAAATCAAATTATCCAGATGTTTTTACATTATCTTTTTGCTTATAGCCGCGGGGGATTTCCTGTTCAAATGGCTGGACCAGCTGAGAAAATCTCAGTGGGGAAAGCGATGAGAAAAAAACTCTCCTCCATGAAATTAATCCTCAAATACTCAGCCAGCAAAAGACAGGAAAATAAATTATTAACACCTGCAGGTCAATACTTTTTGTATAATAGCTTGATTTAGACTCCTAAATCACAATTTAATTTCCCTTATTAATAATAATTCAACCCTACCCACGTGAAGGATCACCATGTCGAGCGTGTCAACTATGGAAATGTGATCAAGGCCCAAATGAGAGATCAGAGGGCTTTCTATCTTGACTAAATCTTGTGGCAAAGACTGTCGCTGGATTACAGCGCATGGGAAATACATGGTGCATGGTCAGAAAGGAGTTCTTTCCCCAACATATTTCTTCTAGTTAAACCCTGATCAAAAGAATGTTAAAGTGAATCCAACACACTGAATACATCCAAGCAGGCCCACACAACGACTTCTGTCTCTCCAACTCTGTGCTCACAGGTGTGTTTTCATGGTGTGTATTAAAGACAGGGTCAGAAGTACAAATATGTCCTACATTGAGATCCCAGATCTCCTGCTCTGGCACAGTGGAGTAAAAACTTTGTCCTTACCTCCACTTTACTCTGCCACACAAACAACTCTCACTCTGATGCTGTGCTGCCCTCTGCTGGTCACGCCCATCCTTACTTTAGAACTGCTGCCTGAATTGTGTTCAAAATTACCCAGTTCTTATAAAACTTTTATACTCTAGACATGTCACTTACATATGTACTGATTTTGTGGTGATCATAAACCACAAACCATCACACATGAACCATTTTCCAAGATTGCAGCATGGGATGTCTAAATCTATTAAATTTGTACCATCTGCTCATTCATTGCGTAAATGCGGGTGAAATAAGTGATGTGCTATTGAGTTCAACAATTAAGTCTCCATCCAGTACATATCCTTCATGAATCAAGCTAGTAGATTGATAAAGCCTTAGCATCTAACAGCCTCAGTGAAGCCGTGAGGTGACCCGAGTAAAAAATTACAACAGAGCTGAAAAAGCTCTCACATGGGGTCACATAAACATGAAGAATGATGCTGGTGAACAAAACAAAACCTTTTTTTTTTTAATAAAAAAGGTTTGAAAAGTGGCCTACCACACACTTTCCGGCCACACAGAGAGAAGTATCATTCTGCCCACAAGGCGTCCCATTGATCACTCGGTCTGACTGCCGCACGTAGAACCTGAACCCTATGGCCCGGCAGTTGAGTTCACAATGCTGATCCCCAGGAACTGAAAGAAAAAGATTTAGGAGATTGTGACACAGATCCAGGAATTTAGACAACATATTAGTAACACAATGCACACTGAAGAAACAAAGTACAACAGCCAGAAAAGTTGATAAAGGACAATGAAAACATATGATGGACTGCATAGTACAAAGAAATAGTTTAGAAATAATGTTTTTAAGTGCCTCAGATAAAATGAGGACTTAAGAATAATTCAGAAAGTGTTTGATAAGTTATCAGTTACTTAAAACTACAAATTCATACAAAAATCTATCCTCTTAATGCTAAGATTAGTTTGAAACAGCTACTTGTTATCAACAAAAGATTCTGTTTCATTTGAGGATAAAAAAAAAACAGTAGTGAGCCACCCCGATCCCTGTTCTCAATTAGATATACCATAAGCCCAACAACAAGGTATTACTTAACTAGATCTAAAAGAGTATGTGTAAGCTCTGTTCAACATGGGTGTCAAATAATACAGACTCAACCTCATACATTTACCTGAGGTCATTTATAGTAATCTTTACATCTGCATTACCCGTCAGTCACGGCTGCAGCACAAAGAAGAGATCTCAAAATACACATCTGTTTGACAGGATATTAATTTGGAAACTGTTCTTTCCATTAGTGTTCCCAGAGAAATTACATTTCAGGATGTGTTTTGACTGTTGCCTGGATACTTCAGGTGAGTAAGGTCAGAGAGTTCCTTTGAATAAACATTTATCAGGGAACCTACAGACAGGTGACATACTACAGTGCTTACATCACAACACACCTTAGTTCATACAGTTCATAGGTCAGGCAGCTGGAGAAGTGACTTAACAGTGAAAATGGGATTCATGGTGAAATGTGTGTGAGCTTGAGATTGTGTTGAGTACTTTTTAGCTTTTTAGGATTAGGATCCTGATTATTGGTAGACATGTTCATGTTGCCCTCAGGATGAATTTTAGTCATAGATAGATAGATAGATAGATAGATAGATAGATAGATAGATAGATAGATAGATAGATAGATAGATAGATAGATAGATAGATAGATAGATAGATAGATAGATAGATAGATAGATAGATAGATAGATAGATAGATAGATAGATAGATAGATAGATAGATAGATAGATAGATAGATAGAAAACTTACCCTCATTGAAAGGTTCCCACTCGTACAGTCTGCCCATGAAAGGTTGGTTGTTGTATGAAGAACACTGGACGGCCCTGATGTGTCTGCTGGATGGAGGACAGGCCTGAGAATGGACCATACACACACATAAACATCCACACACATGCATTTCTTTTCCACAAAGACGCAGAGTCCAACATGTAAACATTTCTCATCGACACGCTCCGTGGCCATTGATTGACTGCTTCAGTCGAGCTTCTCTGTTTTTACTGTGTCCCCCCTGTGCTTGTAGCTCAGGCTTTAGTTGCCAAAAGTAGTTAGATTCCAGTATTTGCGAAGGTTCGCCAGGGAAAGTCACCCTCCTTGACATCCCTCCATATCTCCTTTGTCTAAACAAGCCCCTGGTCTGCTTTACTTTGCCTAAATATCTGTGTCATCGCACACCAGAGACAATATACAGAAGCACTGAATTTATTTTAATGCACAGGATGGCTTCCATAAACTTGGATCAGATAAGCAAAGCCCATCTCCACACTTGTGCATTAGAGCTGGAGTTTAACTGGTACATTTTCTAAGCCAATAGCTGCACCAATATGCTTTACTTAAGTTCTCAGTGGAATTTAGTATTAAGTTTTAAAAAGCTACTAATGTATCAGTCCAAAATATATAATGCAGGAAATCTAACGTAGGCTGTTTGCCTGTTCTAGATGAGTTCTACAATAATGACGGATCATGTCACTTCGTGGCCCATTATGTGTTTTGTATAGTTTATGGACAATAGAGCTCTGTACAACAGAGAAGATCCTAATTAAACAAACATGTTGTGCAACACCACCTCCACCACGTCTTTCTGGTTGTGGTAGCAATCACAAATTTAGTAATTATTATCTTCCTGTTTAATTATTATTTAATCAGAATCCAGTTACATCAGTGACGATGTGTTCCAGTGTACCAAAGACTGAAGCTCAAACTCATTTGATGGAGAATAAGTCAGACTACTTTAAATCTGAAATCGAAATCAAGTCTCAGTTCCATTAAGAACTGATTCTTGAGCCGTTGTCCAACTCCTAAAAACAATAGCTGTGTTTAAAAAAACAGTGACATAATGTCACAATCTCAGCCTAGCCTAGCAAAGTTAGTGACACTAGTCACCTCATGAAGCTGAAAATAGATGACTGACACATCTCTCCATCACAACATAAACACAAACCCCTCTACAACTGTGCCACTCCCTTTATGATGACACTTGTGTTCAAGAGGTGTGAATATAATAAAATCTAATTGGAATTGAAATTGATTTTTGAATTACTTTCAGATTAAAATCTTCTGGCAAAACCTAACTGGTAGAGGGCTACAGATTCGCCTTGACAACAGAATGGGCTGAAAGTGTAACACTGTGGCCGTCTACAGGAAGGAAAATTTTGGATAACACTTCTGCACGAATAACTAGTGTTAGTGTTAGTCCTATTGTGCTAATAAATTGTTCAAAAAGCATTTTCATTTGTTATTTAACATTTCTTGTTGCAAGCTATTGTTCAGAATATTTTTTAAAAATGCTTTCAAAAAGTAAAAGTAGACATTCTCATCCTGACATGTCCCCAGCGTCCCCAGTGGAAATGACACCTATGGCTGTCAGCCATTTTTTAATGTCCCGTTCCATCCAGGCTGTGATTGGTCAGTTCAAAAAAAGTGACACTGACAAGCTACTTTCTGCACACAGATGCATGAAAGGTACCCAAGCTTCTCTTCTCCCTCCTCTGTCGCCGCCGAAGGAGACTAGCAGCAGGCGAGAACGGGAACAGGTGAGCATCACACAGTGCCCAGAGGACCTGATATGGAGAGGGCAGAGGAGAGTACCGGCAGCTTGTGAGAAGTGCCGGTACGCAAAAAAAGTCGAGGTGCCAGTACTGCGTACCAGTGTGTACCGGCCCACTTCTGGCACTGCTTCGATGTATAAAGTACCTGTCTATCTACTCGCCTGCCTGTCTGTCAGAAACAAATCAGAACAATAAACTTAATCTGTGAAGTTATTTATCCATTAAATGCCCATGCCTAAGCAACTTGCTAAAAAGAAGGAGAAGGTGCAGATTTGCATACATTACTGTTGCAGATTCTGTAGTGAGCATGCTCCCCTGTGCAGAAGGAAGTAGGCAGGGGGTTGTAGGGTCTCCCTTGGTACTGCTGGGGTCCAGACATCTGGCTTCCTGATTGTAGCTCCTGCTGGACCTGAGGCTGGTTGACCGAACCCTGCTGATAGAGGGGGGCCCAGACATGTTTATTTTTGGGCTGCTGTGGCCTGGGCTGCATGTAGGATCTGCTGTAGTGGTTGAGGTTGTTGGAGGGGTCTAGGGTGTTGGATCTCTGCCCACTGTGGCCTCTAGTGGTGGAGTAGTGGGCATCGGCCGCAGCAGAGTGTCTCTGCCTGCGGGGGTGAGCCGTCCCAGAGCCCTGGCCAGTGTCCGCCTGCAATGGAGCAACAAAGGGAGCTCTCCCATAGCCATACCTCCCTGGGATGATGTGAGTGACCCTCCTGAAGACACAAACATGTGGAGATCAACAACTAAACCACTGACTGTGTACTGGTTATCACGTCTTTCTCTAGACCTCCACATGTCCATACTAACACAGAATTGTATTCAGTTACCTATCGCCTGTCTCCTTAAGTCAAGCAGAGACTGTACAACAGAGGCCATCCAGTATATTTGGATTTTCTTTTATTAGGTATGTTTTAGCCCAATGTCTTTCTTCTTTTTTGACTGAGGAAACTGTCTTCATCGGGACTACAACTTTTGAGAGGCATCCAGATCCCGGTTTTCTGGGAGCTTTTGTTGTTATTTGGCTCCTTAGATTCCAACTCAAACAACCCCCCATTACTCAGCTGTCAGTGCTATTTGTTTAAAGGCAAGCACAACAGGAAGGAGGTCACAAAGCTGCCAAGCACAAGCCGAGCCTTTGACTCCATTCATAAAAGACTAGATTTCCACTGAAGGGCAGTCAGATGGCCCACAGTGATGGCTCCAAAGAGTCACTTTTAGACCAGGCTGCTCAGCATGCAGCACAGCCGTACAGGCTCTTTAAGGACTTGCAGATCTAAACAAAGACAAGAGCTGCATTACTGAAAAAAGCTCTTCACTGACCATCATGACAGTCAAATCATTTCGAACAGATGTAAACAGTTTTTTTCTACAGTATTTCTTTAGTGCTTAAAATGTAACACTCTAGTTAAATCAATAAATTTGAATTATAAAAAAAGCTATTATAGATACAGTAATTTACTCTTTTGCACTATTTGCAGAGAAAATGTGTCGACAGCTACAGATGGGTGACAAGTAAAAGTAAAAAGGCAACATAAAGTGCCTCAGGTACTGAGCCACCATCCTTGTCATAGATTCTCAGGAACTCAGCTGGGAAGATAAACAACATTCATGTTGATGGAGTGTGCTATCTAAAATATATGTCCAAAATCTCCCAAGGGTGTTCACCTGGTTTGGGATCTGGTGACGATGAAGGATATAAAATATTTATTTTATATTTATCTTAAACGTGTATATTAGTCTTTTCAATGTTTTCCTGCTTTTATCTTGTATTGTTTTTGTATTATTGTCTTTACACTTGTTAAAGCACTTTGTAACTTGGTTTTGAAAAGTGCTCTACAAATAATAAGAATAAGAATAAGAATAAGAATAAGAATAAGAATAAGAATAAGAATAAGAATAAGAATAAGAATAAGAATAAGAATAAGAATATCATAAAAACATTGTTTTCATATCCATTCATCAACTATGTTTTGAGCCCTCGTGTCCTGTATGTGTGTATGAAAATTCCAATTGAAAGAACAGTGATTTCAACACCTCAGCTTGTTTTGGAACCAGTCCCATCACCCTGTGCAGGATGATACCGTACCTGCGTCCACCAGGCTGAGTCTCCTTCTCCTGCCTTGGCTCTCCACGATTGCTGCTGTTGGAGGACCGGCCTGTGTCGCGGTGCAGAGGAACTGTTGGCCGCAGGGCTGAAATCCCATGGCCTGCTTGCTGGGGGTGAACGCCAGCTCTTCTGGAGGGGTATTGGGATGGAGTGTAAGCAGGCAGACAGGGTCTGCTCTGCTCTTGTACACCTCTTCCACAGGTCCGGGAGCAGGTTGACCAGGGCCCCCAGGTGCCCCAGGAGCCCTGGATATCTCCATGCTCTGCCCTGAACTTCTGTTGGGATTCTGCCCTCTGAGTAACCTGTATGGCGATGAAACAACCACGATTAGCAACACCACAGGGCTCAAAGAAATGGGATAGTGCCACACAAACTGAATGCCAAGCACTGATGGTAAAGCCTCCATCAACGAGACTTTAATCTCCTCAGATCATAGCCTTGTATAAAGGCTCAAGTCAGTGACCTCATCTCATCAACATGACTATCCTGCCCCTCCGCCTCTCACCACTGTCCATGAAGCAGACCTCTGTTCACGGTTATAAAGCCCTGATTTGGCCGATTAGTGGGTGTCTGTTAGTGGCCTATCCCCTATTGGCTACCTGCTTTTCTCACTGTTGACTCTATCCCTCTGTGCAACTTTGCCAGGGCCATATTAGCAATGATCACTGCACTCACTGTTTGAGGGACCTGCCAGGAGAAGTCCTGTGCCAAATCGGCTTTATTCATGGAGCCGCGTGGAAATCCTGCTCTTTAAGGAGCACTTTGTCTCCATTCACAGCAACCTCTCTGGGCAAACACATGGCTGTAGTAAAAGCTCAGCTGCCTTTGACTTGTAGCGGATGGAAAGAGAATACAGACGCAGTAGGGAGAGTTGGCAGGAAGTTTTTCTCCTGTCAATCAGGCGTTGTAGCTATTCAAAGAGACCCCCCCACCTCTTCTACCCTGCTTCAGCCTTTGTAACTCAATGCCACTGTCATCTCTCGGGTCAACCATAGGTCACACAGCTGGACGCCGATGGAAGCACATGGAGCCGACCCCCTCTAACCTGACCTGGATAGTTGATCTGTCAGTCAGCTTCACCCACAAGGTGCATCCACTAGTTCCTTCCATGTGGTTTCTGTGTCCAGAGGTCAAGAGGAGGTTTGCTGACAGCTGGCATAAGCCCTCTCTGTTTCACTGCAACCAACAGAACTTTTCACTCATGCTCTCATGACAAGTTAACAGATTAGCACCCTAGTCAGGTTCCCCCTGGGATTACTCTCCCTTTTCACACATACTGGGATGGAAGAAGCAAGATTTTAAGTCTAAAACTTAGGATGGCATTTGGCTGTGCTAACAAGACACAATCATGCATGCCATCTTCCACTAGATGAGTGTTCCACTAGTCTGTGCCAACCGCGTGATTAGACTGGTAGATAAAAAAGATTCCTGGAAATATTCAAGGGAGGTCTACCATCATGCAGTGAGTGTGTCAAACAGATCACACGTTAGAACACAGGGGGGTTTTCACGCAACTACGCAACTGCTGCTCACCTTCCTGTGGTCTGTTGTGTGTTGGCAGTCCAGGGGGTCTGACCAAAGCGATAGCAGGAGGACAGAAACTCTACAGACAACAGACAGAAGTGATTACAGGTGATACTGTTGGACTTACACGCGTGGCATCATTGGTTTATAATCATGACTATACAGTGAGGTATGATGATAATTAAAGATCGCTAAACTGAGAGACTGAGGAATAATCGGAGAATGAGACAGTTAGCAGAAACACAGACACTCAACAACAAACAAAATCTTGACAAAGTGTGAAAGAAACAAGAAATCCACAATTGATACAATCACTCTGACATTACCTGACAATCCAGACACAGGTTTCCTGCATAGCTCCTGGATTCTTAAAGTTGGACAGTCTAAGTGAAAATAGAGAAGTTTACATTAGCATGCACCTGAGTGGTGACATTTTCAACACAAATGCTGTCTGTGTGGCCACAGTGCAGACGCACTGGAGGGTCAAACCCCGGGGAACTCTGTCCAATCACTATTCATCTACAAAAAAAGAGTCCACTCAGATTTCTCCTCTAACAGGCATTCCCAGAAAAACAAACAGTTAAGAGTATCCAAATGTAAATGATAGGACTTTACTGATAGCTATGTGCCAGGAATGTCAACATCTTCACTTTTTCCTTTGCCACTAGATCTCTCAAGACCCTGACTGAGGGAGGGGAAGGGGGGGCGATTTCTAACCACTTGACCATATGTGTCGATCTCTCTGACCTCTTGCTCCTAATGAGGGAGCCCCCCTGCTGAAAAGCAGGTCTGAGGTCCAGCTAGGTTAGGACTTTCCCCAGACCCCAGACCATGTAACTTAGTCTTACATTGCACAAGGATTTTAGGGAATGTAGAAAACCTACCACACAGTTCATTATTCTATCATTATTATTATTATTATTATTATTATTATTATTATTATTATTATTATTATTATTATTATTATTACAGCCGTGTAAACGACATTAACAGCCCACTTATCATCACCTTGACGTACCTGTAGGTTACTAATGAGGGTCTGGTAAAGTGTTGACTACTTCACTGTACTTTCTGAGTATCCCACACTGTAGCGTTCACAGATCCATTTCCAAGCGCAGGTATCCTCACGGTCGACACATTCATTAGTCCAGGTGGAAATGCAGGCTCTCTCCCAAGAGCCTTTGTGCTAAGCCATGTATGTCAGTAAATCCGTACCCAGAGTTGTGAATCAAGTCCTGGCGCAGTTGAATCCCCGGACCTTGGTCATCATGCTGATCCCGGCGGTTTTGCTTTTACGCACACAGACACAGAATGACAGAAAGCTGGAAAGTGACACGGTTTACAGAAAACAACCTCTGCTGCGCCCCCTACCGCATCAACCTCTCTCTCTCTCTCTCTCTCTCTCTCTCTCTCTCTCTCTCTCGTGTGTGTATGTATGAGTGTCATATAAAATATGTAGGTGTGTGTGTGTGTCTCCTCCATTTCCCACTCCTGAGTGGCGCGCTTGTGGAAGAAAGTGCGCGCGAGAGAGAGAGAACGAGAGAGAGATTTTTAAATACTACTTATCACTGTCACACGGAAATGTCTGTATTGGAGACACAGGCAGACACATTTACAAAATGAAATGAAAGCAAAGTTCAAAGCTGGACACAAAGGGAAACGTATATGGCTCGCATTTCATTTTCCCAGAAAACCTGAAACGTGACATTAACACATGACAGCAGAACACTAGCAGTTTACACGGCGTTACTTTTGACTCATCAAACTCTAAAACATTGTTAACATTGTAAAGAAGTAGAATCAACAGCAATGAAACAAATGTACTCTATACTGTATTATACAAAATTGAAGTACAACAGGATTAAAGGGTCAGTTTATCCAAGTCACAAAAATTTATTCCCAGAGTAGGGAAATTTGTCTTCAGAGAAAAATGACATTCACTCACATAAGCTTTGTTTTATTTGACAGAACAAAACATAACTATGGGTCAGTGGTTTACACCATACTATGTGACCTACAGTATGCAACTCACTACAGTCATTGTCAGGCTGTCTGGACAATGGCTTCATTATAGACAGACACAATCTGTAAATACTGTGAAATCTGAGTGTGTTGTTTATACACATATATATGTTTACAAATGTAAGTCTACCTACATATCTATCCACTCATTCATGTGGTACTGTATGTATATATATCTGTATGTACACAATGAGTCTCTGTATCCATCTGCGGGGAGGGGGGGCAGTCCCAGTCCTGTTGCAGATGTTGATGCTGTCCAGGAATTTGCCTTTAACCCAAATGTTTCCAGAGCCTAAAGATGCAAACAAACCTCCAATTACAACATCGTTAATTAACTACTGTTTCAGTTGAAGGCCGCTCCAGACGAGATATGGAGAGGGGAGTCTCCGTCTGTCACTGCACAAGAATATGCATCGACTTGCCACTGGACTTGCACTACACTGAAAAAAAAACCCACCAACACTTCCACAGCTTAAAATAGTATTTTACAGTACAGTATCATGTCAGTATTTGCAAATATAAGAATGGGTTAATATAAGTTCACTTCTTTGTATTGAAGGTTTATTTTAAAAATAACAAACCAGCCAGATAACTGCCCTTGTAACTAAAAAGTTATAATCTCATTCACATTCTTTACAAAAGAAAAATGGGTTCATTTTAGTAATGAGCCAAATATGTTGCTCATTTGTATGATTAGATGTTGTGTTGCTTTAAGTAAAAATCTTATTTCAAACACAATGAAATGAGATTTTCAGTTCTTTTTTGCAGTGCACGTCTAACAATAAACAATGCACTTGGTTCATTCCAAGAGAAACTAATAGTTGGTTCTGTGAGGTGGAACGAATTGGCGGCCATGTGTCCTGACTAGACAAAAGTCTATCAGAGGGTCGAGCACATCAACACTGTGGCCTCCAGACCAGCGCTTAGGTTTTATTGCAAGTCATTCAACCGAGCACAAATTGTGAAGATAATATTGCATGACAATAGTCTTTTGGTCCATGTTCTCTCCAGACTGAGAGAAAGTGTGTGCTACAAACATGGATTTACTTATATACCCTATTTGTGTAATTATGTGCATCCTTCAATTAATAGTTCCTTCACAGGCTTACAATGCATGAGTCATTTAGCTTTTCATTACCTGAGCCCTTCTTTGCCGATCTCCACTGTGTATTGGCAGGGAAGAGACCCACAGTGATGCTGTTGTGTCAGAAAAAACACTGCTTTCATATGTCACGTGTCACTTTCACCTGTGATCCAAGAGTTCAGGTAACAAACTAGATTTCAAAAATTTAATTTAAACTTGAAAAAAATAAACACATACAGTCAGCAAATAAACTTATGTAGAACTTTTGTACTTATGTTATTGCCTTGTAAAAAAGATATATGTAAATATTGATCATATGCATCAACAGCTACCGAACACTAATCCCTACCTCATCACACTAAAGTGTCAGTTACTATAAACGGTTAATATTATGTAACAAGATGACTCCTGTGTCCCATTTGGTTAGAATATATATACAGGCAGGTGTCAAATTCAAAGAAACATAAATGATCAATTATTCTCTGTATAATAGGCTCAGCATAAGCAGGCCCAGTGATTTTTTTTTTTAGCAAGATGGCAAAAGATAAAGATCTCAAGAATTTTGAAAGAGGGTTTATTGTTGGGGCATTGATGGCAGAAGCTTAAGTCACAAAACTAGTGTTTTAACAGGAACAGTGACAAAAATTTAGATCCATGGGAAAGACATCGGTTAATAGGGTAGGGAAGCGTGGTCAACAGCACGCATTTGATGACCGTAGTGCACGTGCATTAATTTGATATATAAAGACAAACAGAAGAGCAACTATTTCTCAGGTGAGTAGGAATATCAGTGATCAGACGGTGTTAGCAAGGTGAGTCAACAATAACATTGAGAGGGATATTATAGTTAGGACAGCAGCATAAACCCCTCATTACAAAGATGAATGCACATTTCAGAGCTCAGTGGTGCAAAATCCATCTGCACTGGTCCACAGAGCTGTGGAAAAAGTGAGGCGGTCAGACAAGTGGGTGCATGTGTGGCGTACACCCAGAGAACAGTACAGGCCTGAATGCATGACCACTACAGCAAGGGGATCCGTGGCTTTTTTATGCAGTTGGGGGGATTTTGCTGGCATGGATTGGGTCCACTTATCCCATTAAAGGGAAAGTTCACTGCAAATCAATACAAAATATCAATCAACACTCAGTCTTGCCATGGTGCATGGCTTTTAACAATAAACAGTCTTCAGCAACCTCACCTTGTTAGCTGAGTTTGGCTGTTCCGCACCCATCTCAATTCCTCCTACACAGCTGTTTCAGTTAGAGAGTGTGTTTTAACCTACATATTGATTTTAAGATCATTAACATCAGCTTGGTATAATTGTTTAATCATGCACCTGACGATATGCCTACAAAACCACTGATTTTGTGCAAGTGTACCTAGAAGAATTTATGCAGTTTTGAAGGCAAAGGGTCGTCACACTAAATTTTGATTTAGATTTTCATCTTTTGTTCTCTCTCTTTGGATTTTGTTAATTGATAAATATAATCTATTAACATGTCTATTTATGAAAGCATTCTTACTTCGCAGCATTTTTTCACACCTGCCTAAATTATTTTATGTGTGTGTATGTATATATATATATATATATATATATACATATACAGTATCTCACAAAAGTATGCCTGCCGAGCATGTCTCCAGACCTTAACCCTATTGAGCACGTGTGGGACATCCTATAGCGCAAGGTCTCTAACATCCACCAGTTCTGTGATGTCATCATGGAGGAGTGGAAGGGGACGCGAGTGGTCAACCTGAGAAGCTCTGGTGAACTCCATGTCCAAGAGGGTTCAGGCAGTGCTGGAAAATAATAGTGGCCACACAAAATATTGACACTTTGGGCCCAATTTGGACATTTTCACTTAGGGGTGTACTCACTTTTGTTGCCAGCAGTTTAGACATTAATGGTTGTGTGATGTGTTATTTTGAGGCTACAGCAAATTTACACTACACTTACTTGTTATACAAGCTGTACACTCACTACTTTACATTGTAGCAAAGTGTCATTTCTTCAGTGTTGTCACATGAAAATATATAATCAAACATTTATAAAAATCTGAGGGGTGTATTCACTTTTGTGAGATGCTGAATAGATAGATCAGTGTACCACTTGGATGATTAAGATGAGTTCACTAATAGACAGCAAAACAAATCTTCAAAAGCTACTGGTGACAATACCCCTGAAAACCAGAAGATATCAACCCAGCACTGAGGGGAGAGAAGAACATACACATACACAACCTGATGTTCTTCTTCCAGTCAAATACCTGTGAGCAAGACATTGATCTCCAGTGGAGCGGATGACACTGGACAGCAGTGCCTGTCAACCCCTTGGTGTGTGTGGAGATGTTTGACACTCCATCCCCCTGCAGTTACTCCTCCAGGTTGGTGCTGTGCTCTCTGCCAACATGCCTGATTAAGTGAGGGTTAAATAGTCTTTGTGGGATGGTTTGAGTGAGGGGAACAGGAACAGGTGGCGAAAAACTGGTGAAGCTTCTACGCCTTCAGGGACATTCCTGAGTTCACACTACCCAGAGGACCCTTCATGCTTTCTGGATCTCCTACTGCACGCATGCACACACAAGGGACACTAATGGACTTTGAGTTATGGGTAATGCAAGTGTAAACTGTCTAAGAGTGAAACCAGAAGAAAGTAACTTGATCATTAACTTTAGATGAGGAGTCAAGCTAAAGGAACAGAGGAACACCTAACGAAACAACTAATCTGAACCGATCTGACGCCTGTTAAATACATGACTTCTTCACTCCTGTAGACTGATTTCTAAATAAACATCATGTACACCACATACACAAACTGAGTATTAATACAGAATCTTTTAATACTAAGTACAATACAGAAAATCAGTGGTAAACAAAGAAAAGTCCTTGTCTGTGTTTGTGCTGCCCAGTTTTATGTCAGGCAGGAGAAAGTGAGTGTGATGCATGAAACAAGATTTAAGACAGAAAAATCATTCTAGTCTCAACAAAAGAGACATTTTCAGCTGATATCAGTAATGGTGAAAAGGTGTCATTCAGAAGGCTTCTAAAGTGCAGAGGATGCTCCGTAGGGACCACAATGCACCATGAGTCAATAAGTCCTTTTAACTTTCTTCAAGTATGTTACAGCTCCAAGCAATGAAGAACCAAACAGTGTTTTCACTGAAAATCTACATTCAATCAAGATGCCTTTGTTATGATAATTTCTTCAGACATCTAGACAACAGTCTACATCCATCTTATTAAAGAGCTTCCCTCACACTAGGGAAATACACCCTTCAGTTTTCAAAAGATTTTAGTAACTTATAGTCAGTGATAAATCACTAAGTGATGATGTGTTAAAGATGGAGTTTGAGATGACGCCTTGGGGGCGTCCGGAAAGCTAAGTCCTCAAGTGTGCGTTCATGTGTGGTCTAAGAGCGAACCTTTGGTCCTCTTCACTTGGTCTCGGAGAGCTTTGCAAGGCCGGCTTGGCGAAAGGCCGCTCGGTCCCTCATCTCGAGCACACAGTCCCTCACCATCTCTGCAAACATGGAGGGCCAGAGCTTGTGTAGAGCCTCACCCTTCAGATTGGTGTCTGATGCCCTTTGGACCAACTCCTGGAGGTACTGCTCTACCATTGAAGCACGCTCCGATGACTCCACAGTGCCCTCCTGTGAGGAAAAGAAGTAAAGCTTGCACGGTCAAGGTCAAGATAATGTTCGTTATGAAATTTTTGTAGATGGATGATTATATAAAGTTATGTCTTAGAGAGATGTGGAATAACTTAGTAGTAGTTAGAATGCTGTGATATACTGCTTTAAATTATCTGTACTGTCTTTAACTGCTGAGTGAGCATAGCATTGTTTTTAACTAGGAACCGCAACACAATAGCATAGAAAGTGAAATCAGATGTGCTCAGCAAAACATCTGTGACATGATAACTCTGGTGACATGCGCGCACACACACACACACACACACACACTTCATTTTAGCGCTGTGCCAGCTTTGCTTACTTTTAAGTCAATTTCAAGAGCAGTTGCCAGTTTCTCAAACCACATGGCCAGTGTTAAAAAAACAGAACGGACCTCAGGGCTCTCTGCGCTGCAGTGTCTGTTTGGGTAGTTGAACAGCGCTCTGCTCAGGCCTTCTCCCAGGAGCTTCCCGTTGTCTCGCAGCTCCTCAGGACTCAGCCCCGCACGCCGGCCACGCCCCTCCAGCAGGAATTGCAGCTGACGCTTCCTTCAGGGTGAAGAGAGAAGAGTGAGTTAGACACAGAGTGAAGAGACACACAAGACACCCCGGGGAAACAGTGGCTGAAAGTGAGTGACATCAAGGTAATAAAGGTGTGTTCGCATGTCCATCAAATAACAATCTCACCTTAGTACCGTGCGGCAAGTTTTTCATTTGACTTGCTTAAGAAATCCATCAGCAAGAAAATTCTCTGGAAAAACACCTTCATTCATGGGGTGACATCAATCAAACTGTCACTAAATGACATGTTAATAATTTTACATTTGATAACATTTCTATAAATGTCATAGTTTTGCTTTCGTTCTTACCACTCAGCAGCCGGATGTGTACACGTATAAAAGAAGTATAGAGGACTTTACAAGAGATGTAAACTAAATCAAATGATGCTGTCTATCAGTACAAACATGATACAGCACTGCACCAACATGTTCCACGGGCCAATGCCAGGATGCTGAAATAGTCTTGTCAGGGGTGGATGGTGGCAAACATCCCATTGTTATGTCCCAGGATAATGTCTTCTCTGTGTATCTGTTCTTCTCTATTGAATTGAAGGTGAACCAGGTGGTTTAAAAGCCCCTCTTCCACCCAGCATAACAAACTGTTGTGTATCCATCAAACAAGTTCTACTTGTTAATAGAGTGTAACTGAGTGTAAATATTCCTTGAAAGTTCAACTTAGTCAAAATGTTCTTGTGCAGAGAATACTCAATGTGTGATGAAAACCTTAAAACACTACTTGTAGAGTTCCTTTTTCTTAATTCACACAATTGGTCATGCTTGGCCCTCTCTGGATGACATGCAAGATAAAAAGCACAAGATTTGGGTCAAATCGAGTTTTTAGATACATTTTCTATGAACTGTCTGGTTTACAGCATTATGTTAACAGCGTTACTTATGTTGCAAGATACAGTCTAGTCTACTAAATTGATATTTGAAAGAATTGTGTAATGAGATCATAAATTCCATGAGGAAAGAAGAGTAGGTTAAAGTGACTCTGTCTGTGACGCACATTTACATAAGTGAAGGCTTTATTTGACAAACATAATTGATAAACCTAAAGAACAGAGAGCATCTTACAGTAGTATGATCCTGGAGGGAATGGATCCTCAAACCCTGTGATGTTAGAGCCTTCCTCAACACACTGACCTATGCAGGAACCAAGACACCTCAACAGTGTTTCTTGCGAAACTCAAGCAGCTCTGTCTGAACATTAAACAAACACTGTTAAATGTGTGTTCTGCAGTTATAATGGTAATCTTGTTCCCTTTCTCCAGTTTGTTTCCAATATGATTCATATGACATAAAGTCTACAGCAGGTAGGTTTTAATATTTTTTGAATAAGCGGTCAAATCTAAGAGCATTTAGTGTAACAAATGGATATGCTCACTGAAGGGAGATGCAGATAACAGTGACTAAGATTTCAGTACAGATGCAAAAATAATCTTCGGCCTTGTGCTGTTGTGTATTATCTATCCATAACAGTGTATGAACAGGCTGCAGCCATGATGCAGTTATCCTATCCTAGCTTACTAGCTCATTTTCAACAGCAATAATAATAAAGATAACATAATACAATTTTATTAACAAGCCAGATAACTTTAGTATTTGGAGGAACAGTAACACTGTGTGCAGCTTTTCTTTCGACTTTTCACAATCTAGTCTGTCCTTAACCAAACCAGATAATAAGAACCATTAAAAGATATTCTTGTGCGTGACAAATTCAGGAGATTTTTGCTTCGCGAGGATGTTTTTCATTAACCAAGAGTGACAGACCTCAAGAGCTTTTGGCTGGAAATAAAGAGGAATGTTTGTGTCGAAGTGCCAAGTACCCACCCTGAGACGCATAGTCTAATTCCCCTGGCTCCTTGGTGCCAGGCTCTGTCTCGCTGTCTCACACAAATGTGAACACACACACACACACACAAATGTGTACACGCAAAACACTACGTACAGGCATGCACCTACATGCACAGTAGCCTATACACTCGCATGCTATAACGCAAACATCTCCACATTTAGGAATCCACACATTCTTGACATATCTAAACGAACAGCATACACAGTCCAGGACACAGCACACACCTGTCATTATATTGTAGTTAATTTTGTGCTGTGATTAAGTGTCTGAGAGTCTGAAGTTCTCACCTGGACTCTTCTAGCAGCAGAAGGAGCCGGCAACGTGGAGTTTCAGTGGCTGCTATATGACCCAGTGTCCCAAACACACGCTCTGCAGCAATCACATCATTCATGGTCACCTGAAGTAGACACACAAGCAAGAACAAAATATCTTACCGGGAGAATCTATTATTTGGTACTATATTTGTGTTTTATAAAGGTCACCTTTACAGCTGGAGGACTGCAATAAAAAACGAGCTGATCCTCACCTCCTGTCCATTGATCCTCTGCAGGTTGAAGTGGTGGAGGCGGTAGATGACAAAAGAGCGCCACAGAGTCAGACTGACCACTGGGTTGCCTTCTTGGTGGATGGTCAGCTGGTCCAGACGCCTGACCTGAGCCAGTGCCGCCAGCTGGGGCAAACGGCTGATGCTAGTTTCCAAGAAGATCAGGTGCTGTAGAAATAGTTGGTTTTCAGAGAGGTAGAACTATCTAGTCACTGTATTATATATTTGTTCACTGATCTTTCCTGATACCTCTTTGTGTGCATCAGTGCATTTTATTTCTAGGAGCAAGAACACCTGTGAGGCAGCGAAGTGGGGTTGAAGTAACAGAAACATATCAGATTGTAGTCGCTAGGGTTAGTCGACACCATGACCAATGACCGCTAAATGAACTCTTTTTCTTTCCCTTTGAAATCAGCGCTCTCTTTACCAGAACACTGGCAGGGTGAGCGTTGTTCTGTCACAAACACTTCTACCGAGGAGAAGTTGATGTGTTCACGCAGGAGGTTCAGAATTAACACAACTAGCTGTCCAACACCTTTGCTGTAGTTATCTGCAGAGGTCTGATGATGTTGGATAACAAAGTTGTACATTTGATTGATATGGTGCAATTGTCCTACACTATCCATTGCCTAACACAGGAAATGGTTCAGTGGGAAATGGCAACAGCTGATGACAAATAAAGATTATTTGACTGTGAGAGGGCAGGTATCTGCCAGCCAACACCTCTAAAATCCTCACTTTTTGTGCCATGTCATGGCGGTTTGGTGCTAGACAACATTCAGCATTTACAACAAGCACAACACAAAGATAAAATTAAAAATGTACAATGTTCTTTTTTTAAATTTACGTGAATAATATTATCCCATAGCTCATTATGCTGTGTGGCCAGTGCTCTCACCGATAGATTGGGGAACTTGACCCTAATTCGCGGCAGTGTTGGTACGATGGCATCAAAGTTGATGTAGCGGAAGGTTATTACAGTGACAGCTCCAGCAGTCTGAACTCCCCAGCCCCTCTCCAGGGCCTCCAGGGCCCCAAGTCCGAATAAACGCAGGGTGTCTCCATCCAGCTCCGCCAGGTGACTGTCAGAGAGGGACAAACTCTGAACACTGCCGCTCCCTGTTTCCACAAGCCTGCAAAGTACACACACACACACACACACACACACACACACACACACACACACACACACACACACACACACAGTCTCAATCTTGATATGCTGAAAGCACAGAATGTGTTGCCTTGTGAAACTTGAAGAATATTTTTTGGCTTAAAGTGCTGTGCTGACATTAGTTTGAAAAAGCAGGCACTGTGCTGAAAGAAGAAAAACAACACCGCTTGATCGCTACAGAACACGAGTGGTCTACTCAATGTCCGATTTGTCTTGCCTAATTGCTTTCTATTCTCCTATACCACAGTTGAAGTGCCCTTCCCTGATAAGAGAGTCGTGAGAGTGGAGAATCGGGGCGAGTCTCAAGGAGACTTAATCTCCCTGTCAGAGCCCATGTGTTCAGCCCTCTGGGTCTGCTGACACTCAGGGGACTTTTCAGTATAGCAGGGCATCAGATGGTTACTGGCTGCTTGCTACTCAACACTGATCATTTTGGGTTCAGCCCGCCAACAAACTAATCACCCCTATTCATATTTCACACTCTCCCAATCTTGCTGCAACAGAAAGTCATAGTGATTAGAAGACTAATCCTTTGATTACAGAACTCAAATCCAAGATTCTTGTTGAGACCAATTTTTAGAAAGTGTGTGTTGAGAGACAGAACAAGAAAAGGAGATGAAAAGGACATACTGTAGACCAAGAGGTACACACATAAAGAAACAAAATAAAGCTTTACAGTGACTGAAGCTTCTTTGAAAGGGCCACCTTTGTTGTACGAAACAGTACTGATCTCCCAGGGGTGAGTCCTCTCCATACAGAAGGAGGAGGAACAGTTTCGTCTTTAGTGAGCAGCACAAAGGGGATCAGAGATTTGGAGAATTAGGCAAAAACTTTACAGGATTATTAAAGGCCATCTTCAAATGAGAGGTATGCTATGAGAGAGGTATGAGGTAAGATATATGCTTGTAGTCTCCGACAAATAAGGAAGGAGGTCCAGGAAAAACAGCGACAGACAAGAGAAGAGAAGGAGACAGAGATCTACTTTTTAAGTAAGTAAGTTATTCTTATTTTAGTTTTTGTCCTAGAAAAAAAAAGAAGATTATAGTATAAGAGGATTTTTAAATCATAGAAAGCCTTAAGCCCAATGTCTTGGAAGATAAAAATATCATATCAAAGCTTTTGGTTTATTACATAGGTTTATATAAGTCAACCCAGTCATATTGAAAAGAGTTGTTTGGTGCATCATAGTAATACGCTCTTGATTACAGCTGCAACCAACGACTACTTTCATCGAGTATTTTCTAGATAATTTTCTCAATTAATCTGTTGAAAAATGTCAAGGTGAAGTCTTTAAATTCCCACCAACAGTCTACAACCCCAATAAATTCTATATACTATCACATAAACAAAACCAAAAAAGTAGCAAATTGTCACAACTGCGAAACAAGAGTATTCCTGAAAAGTGAAAACAGTGAGGATGGTTGATATTTGTTCACTAACCAGCAAACATAGTGGAATATTCCACCACCCTACATCATATGTATAAGCTGCTGCAGGAGGAACATGACACGAGGTTGACATCAGGTTCGCAGTAGGTGATACTCAGTCACTTTAACTGATTCAGTCTTGTGTAAAAGACAGGTGAATGGGCTGTTGCCTAAGGAGACAGCAAAGTGCAGGACCAGTTCAGACCACGGCTTACTGTGTGTGCTGTCTGCTCGTCTGTGTCTAGAGAAGTACACGGTGCGACTGCCTTGGAGTCACTATTAATTAGTTCAGTTAGTTTAAAAAGTACCCTTTGGGAGAGCTACAGCTTGACAAAAAAGCAATAAATTACATAATAGTAAACGCAACAACTGGAATAATAGTGTACAGTCTGAACCTCTCCCAATAAACCAGTGACTGACAAGATTCATTCCATTCAATCATCATATTTGTGTCCAGACGCATTATGTTCACATGATACTTAAGGTTATTCTCCATGCACCCTGTATGAAAGAAATTCTTCATCAAATGTCGAGGGATGGTCATGCCATGGAGATATTAAGAGAACTGGATACAGTAGGGCATTTGCAGCTTTTACCCCAAAGACCATGATTACAAAACACATGTCTGTAAAACTATTGACTACAAAAGCAGGTATAAGATCAAATAAGTTAAAAGATGAGTGTACTCTTCCAGATCCTTAAATGTGCATTTAAATGAAAAGATCACTAAGAGCAGGTGTAATACTTGTATTGTATTAAAACCAGACGTGGTAGTGAAGACATTTTAAATTTGAAAGTGTGTCCTGTTGTAAGCCCACAAATGGACAGAAACATGGGACGCCAGACACTGAAAAGCAGTTTAATCGCCAGGATATGCCACAGCCCTGAGATGTAGGATTACCAAAGGCAGTAAATCAGGAGGCGTTGGAGAGCGGCACAGGAGACGGAGTGTAACATGTAGAGAAGTCACATAAAGAATGAAAGTAACTTGTGTGCGCCTGGAAGTGTGCCAACAATAAACTCTGCACTTTGTCACATATTGTTCTCCCATAACCGCTGAAAAGCTGCCAGGTGGCCCTGGACCCTTTTCTTCCATGAGCCCAGCAGCTAACTCTGAGAGTGAAGAGAACAAGGCCATGAAGACCGGGTGAAGAATCTGTCACATTTATGCCAATCCTGCTCTGGCGTATTAGACTATGAATCTAATTCAATTAGGGCTATCTCACTTAATCCTACAGGAGTTTTAAAAAGGACATCTGTCATCTCTCAACAACTTAATCCCCCCAAAGACATGGCTTGTACCATTCACATGTCTCCAAATGTGTGGTAGTGACACATAAGAAACATTACTCTCTGAGCTGTCATTTCAAAAGAACATTTCATCATTTCACTCCGTTGAAAAGTGAAAACAAATGGCTCAAGTGGCAGTTAGTGGTGCAGTGCAGATGTTAGGCGTACTTGGGTCTGAGTCCTACATACTGATACTGTAAAGTGTATTTAAATAGTATATGGCAGTTCTGAATTTCAGGTTTCATTCTAGGAGGCTGCTGAACTTCTTTCTCACCATTGTGAAGATAACTCATTGATTTATGTGCCTTCAAAACCACCTGTTCAGGATCTCAGCGCAGCTCCTAATTAAATTAATGTATGAACAGTACAAAGTGTCTTTCCGTTTCCCCACATGGTCGCCAACTCCGCTTTAGGATTTCTGAGTAATAACTCCTCCACTGCCGTGCACCCCTACTCTCATCTCTCGGGGGAAATTAGGTCAAATAAAGCCCAAATTCTTTACACAGGAATAAACTTATACCAGCATCACAGTTCACATTTTGACAGTGACGAAAGCTATTGTCCCATAACTCATTGTAGGAAAACATTGACACTGTCATGCTAAATGTGCTGTCAACATTCACTTTAACCTCAGTCTAACTTCTCACCACAGAAGGGGTGTGAATGCCAACCAGATATGACATTATGTTAATTTTTTCCCTATTCTTCATCACATTTAACTATCTTCTGAGGTAGTGTAGTTTTAAACCTTTGTGACACACAAGACATTTTGTTCACCATGGTGATTGATCACATATATTAAATTGAAAAATGTGTGTAAATAGGGATGCACCAAATTTTCAGCAACCAAAATGAATCGTCCGAAAATAGCAAAAAAAAAAAACTTTCGTTGTTCGGCCTAATAAGTCAAAAGACAGAATAAATTTTACAGAACAATTACATTGACATGTCTGCAGAGTGGACACATTTTAAAGTTCCCGAAAAACATGCAAAAATCGCCGTTTGCAGACACTGTTTTCCTGAATTTTCTCCTAGCACATCCACTCTCTCTGTGGCTGACTGCTTAGAAAAGGCAATAAACCTGCTTTGAGTGTTTCTGTCACTCATTTGTGAGAAGGCGATTAAGCTAGCCGCACCTAAATTTGGCGTGCACACATATTCAACCCTTTATGCTAAATCCATTGAAACTGACCAGTGTGAGCTGACAGGCAGGTTAGTGACTTTATCCTGTCATTTTCTCTCTTTAAGACAAGTTTTTGGAGTCGTGCCTGAAGAGAGGCTGCGAAGAGCCAAATACAACATTATATACACATTACATGTGTCAATTAAAAGTAAATGGACACATGTAATTTACTTTACCGGACCCTCTCGGGCACTGAGTAAAAAGCACATTTTAATTTAATTAATTTAGGTAATGCAAAGGTAAAAAAAGGCAAAATAAATGGAAAAAAGTGTGAAAAACACTGTTCGGTGTTCAGGAAAGTTTTTCATGGCTTAAGCCAGTTTCGGCTTAAGAATTTTCATTTCGGTTCATCCCTATAAATAAACTGAGTCATTAATGCACTTCTTCTTTCTTTTTCCCTCTCTCTGCACACTCATAATATTTAAAGACGCGATTTTCAAATTACAAACATGCAGATTTTCTGAATCCTGAATGAAAAATGAGATTACATAGCAACAGATCGCATCATATGAAGGACACTATGAACACCTTTTTTTTCTCAAATTCTAGATTTCTTGAGAATAATCATATACACTTTCATGATACATTTCTAAACTTAAATCAATTTAGGTTAATTGATTATTAATTGATAATTTAAGTATTTTACTCCTAAATTGTCTCTGAGATGATCATTCTCATAAAGAAAATAGAGGGCAGTCATCAGTTTGTTACTCAGGAAGAGACACACACATACATGCACCAAGAGGTTGTCCTGCTCCCAAGGCTGCCACTGAGCAGATCCAGATGTGTGAATGTGCCAGGTCCAGCTCCTAACTTAAATGAGAGACCAAGAATCTGTTGAAATTCTGGGGTAATAGGATTATGGGTGAAACTAAACATATACTGTCTCTTCAGGGTGCGAAAGAGTAAACATCCTCCTGCTGTTGGTATTTCCTGGGAATTCACACCCCCAAGGACCTTATGCGTGATCCAAAGCACTAGTGAGGCAAGATCTTGTGTCACAGGCCTGAAAAAACAGAGTTCATCCATATTTGCTCCTTCGAGCTCCACACTGGGGAGAGTGGTGTCATTTTCTTTAGCATCAAGTACTACTACATTATAATCGTTCAATAAACCCACAAACTGTTGAACAAAACAGCCTTTTCCCACCTACTAAACACAAACCCAGACATTTTGAGTATTTTGCCCTCTGACTTTTCAGTCATAGATCTTGCTTCTCTTTCAGCTGGTGGTGCCGGGGTTTGTAAAGGCCCTTGTTATTTTGTCATTCAATACAAGCCAAAGTAATACAACTCCCAACTCATAACAGTGTGGCAGATTGAATCGTATGAGTCCTGTTTGTCACCATAACCTCTTAAGCCACATGACTAAAGTTAAAATAGACCCTGTAAAGGAAAGCTATTGCCATTGAGGGACTCTGCTTCAGGGGAATTTTCATATCCTGGAACAGGAAGAAAAAGCCGTCTGTGAAACATGTAATAATAGTCCTTAACACAGCCCCCACTTTCATCTCAGCCCTCCCCCTCATAACGTATCCAGACCTGGATCACAATCTGTAACCAGAATGATCTCTCTGCATGTTCTATTTAGACTATTCTGTGCATATGTTTTTGCCAATTTCAGTATTCAAGTTGATGGCTAGTGAACACAGCTCAGCGACCCTCTCCAATGAATGACAAAGTTAGCTTTCTTCAGTGGGCTGTACTATGGGTGTGTTTGTGTATCTATGTATGTCTGTCTGTACACCAATTTTCAATGTTACTTCATGTATTATTGCCTGAAGATAAATTCCATTCTACTGATACAATAGAGGTGTCATAATAGTAGAAAACGTTGTCAAATAAAACCAGAACTATCTGCATGACTAGATACCACGAGACAAGATGTGTTATTGGTTTTTTTTTTGGTTTTTTTAGAATTTGTGTAACCAGATCATTTACTTGATTTTACAATATATTTGTCAGTCTATAAATCATCATGGAGTCCAACAGTGTCACAGTCTTGGGTTTTATTGTAGTGTTTTTCTGTTATTTTGTTAAATGTTCTTTCTGTTTTATTCATTGCCTCTGTGTTCTTGTTTAGGTGTTGATAGTTGATCTTTGTTTCCTTGTTCTCTGTTGTATTTAGTTTATTTTATGCTAGTGTATTGTCTGTGGCTTTACTTCCTGTTTTACTGTGTAGTTTACTATGCTCCTATTGTGTTGTCAAGGTTTACTTCCTGTGTTTGTCTCTTATTGTTTTAGTGGCTTCACCTGTTTCTAATTGGTTTCTCCCTCACCCTTTTTTTAAGTGGTTGTCTTTCTGTCACACCTTGTCAGTTCACTGTTTTCTATGCCAGAATACTCCAGTGCTCCTTCTGCATTTCTTCAGCGTTAGTCGTACCTCTGCTTTCAGTTGGGTTATTCACCAGTTGTGTTTTGGACTGCTTTACCACCTCACCTGTAAGTTTAACCCTGTGCTGCATAAACCTCACTTATTCACCAGTACCTGCTCTGTGTCTGCATTTTTCTAGCATTCAGCCAGGTGGCTGATTCTGACAAACAGAACTCATGAAATCTATAATCAGTTTGTATTTTATAAAGTTACTGGTTACCTGGGTTGGGTTTTTGTTTTTTAATTTATTTTAGGGTTGTTTTTTTTGGATTTAATATAGACGTGTACGGAAGAGTGGGTGTAGACACAAATGCATTTTTGTCTTACTTGGGATCTCGTGGGCTGTTGGGACGGCTGTTGGTGCGGAGCCTGTTCTCTGTTCCCCCTGATGGTCGTTCTGGTCCTGAGCCTGGGCTTACCCGCCTGATAAAGGGGGAAAAAAACAATAAAACAATTCTCTTTAGAACCCTCTCAGATGATGGGGAAGCAAGTCTGTAAAGCCAGACTTGTATTAGAGGGATTTTGAAAATCAAAACCAATTTTGAAATCCGCTGAATCACAAACATAAGACAGTTTCTGCAAACATGAGACTGGTTTAGAATTATCAACACAGATGAGTCTGCCAACAGCTCTGAAGGGTTACAATTGAATCTAAAAACTGATGCTCTTCAACAGATATTCCATGCCCAACATCAATTCCCAACCAAGTCCTCAGACTAGAGTTCCCTTCCATTCCATATATTAACAGCAGCATTTAAATGAGCATTTCTCATTCTTGATGTAATTGATGAATATCAAATATATAATAACAGATCCTACAGCCATGCTAGCTGCTCTGTGAGGCAGGTTATAGGCACGGTGCTGTTTACTGCTAACTGCTGAATACTGATGTGAAACTGGTCTTTTTAGCATTGCTTTTAATTAAATATTTAAGATTTTTCTTTTTATTGATAACTTACACTACACTGTAGCTTTTACTGTCCTGTTTTCTTTTTCTTTGTTTTTAGCTTTTTACCATTGCTTTTAATTAAATATTTACACGGTGAGAAATGAGTAGGTAGCTCGGTTAAGACATTTTGGGAGTGAGATTGAACAGAGTGAAGGAAGTGGTCTTAAATCTCGCGCCCGAGTGATTTGCAGGAACCTCTGTCCACCTGTAAACGTGCAGGTGGGTCCAGAGTATAACTGGATCAAAGTGGCCTGCTGACAGACATGTCCTGGTTTCTCTGTAGTGTCCGAGGGTTTTTGGAGTTTCAGTGGACCCAAAGATTGCCGTGGTACAGACAGCTAGAGAGAGTAGATTAAGTGTACTTCTCTGTTTATTCTCATTATTTCAGAATGATTGTGACTCAGTTATTTGCTCAACCCCTCAGCCTGTTTTTAGTTTCCATTTACCTCTTTTAACCCTGATTGTAACACTGCAACTTATATTTTATGTTGCTTTTAAACGTTTTTATTGTTTTTCCCTGTTGCTTTTATGTTTTGTGTAAAGCACTTTGAATTGTCTTGTTGTTGAAATGTGCTATACAAATACTCTTGCCTTGCCTTGCCTTGGAATGTTTACCATGTCAGCTGCTAACATTAACTGATTAGTACTAAACACAAAGTACAGCTGAGACATTAGCTTTGCTGGCACCATCAACGTTTTTACAATTCATCCTCAGGGGGCCATTAATGTCTGTACCAAATTTCATGGAGCTATTTCACTAAAAAACCCAAATGTAAACGTCATGGTGGTGCTATATGAAAGGTTAAATGACCCAACTGGTGGAACAACAAACCAGCTGACAGACATTGTAATCCATAGCCTAAAAAAGGCTAATATATCAGTTTGTCAGCTTAAGTGACTTAAATGTTCTGCTGATGTGGCGTGTACCTGGGTTCATCTGGAGAAGGCTCCTGCGTGAGGCCGTTGCTCTGGGCTGGGCTGTGGGCAGGGCTGTTCTCTGGACTAACTTCTTCTTTAGCACCATTTGTTGGTGGCAGCTCCAGGCAGGCCCTGACGCCCTCCCACTGCTGCGCTGCATTACGGATCGCCAGACGCCGCTTCTCCTTGATGAACGAAACACACACACGCAAAGGACAGAGAAGGTTTCAAATGACAAATCTTCTTAGGCAAAACACAGAGGGCATAATAAGCTAACCTCTGTCTATCTTTACATAATCACAGGCAGATGTTTACCTCCTGGCTTGCTTGTCTCTGAGATTCAGTATGTTGTTGAAGACAGTATGAAAACTGCTTACTGGCAGATATTATACTTCACCAAAGTTTGATCTGAAATTATATATGCATGTGCTGACCCAATTTATTTGCTTCTGTTACCGCAGCATTGCTATTTAATTGCAGTTGGCTCTTACAGCAGTAAAAGTGACATCCCTGCCCTGCAAGAGAGAAGATTTCGGCTCCTCTGCTCTGTTTCAATTGTTCTTTACTTGGCCAAGCTGTAGTTTCGATCTGCTCAGTTATGGAATGTGCCACTCCCCACTGCAGGGGTGAGTCAGTACCAATTCATAGTGAATCCTTTGCCCTTACGAACTCTTGGTTTCGGCATTTAATATAACATTGTCTCAACACCAGGGATTAGCAGGAGTTAGGTTACATTGTCTATGTGTTCCGCACAGAGACCATCTCTCAGCAAGAGCAACCACTGCAGTGCAGACACTGCAGGAGGACATCAGCATATATACTTTCTTGCACGCACACACACACACACACCAATAAAACCGATGCCTGTGCAAGATAATTTAAAGAAATAAAGTATAATTTAGAGACCCTTTTACAGATACAGTACCTCCGTGGACAGTGTATCTCACCCCCTACATTAAGAATGTTACCAATGGACACTTGTTGTGTTAGTACTGATGTGGATACATTTGAAAAGTTGAATGTCCATTTCAGAATCTAATAGTGTATTTAATGTTGCACTAAAACACAGCCTCAATAATCAAAATCACATATGACATGAGGGAGAAAAAGTTGAACATTTTACAGCTTTCGCATTACATATATTTTAATGCGCAAGCTGATTAAAAAGTACCATCAAGAGGTTTGTGTCCTGTCATCAGCAAGGCCAGGTTTGTGGACATTGTGGAGGACTACAAATACCTGGGAGTGCAGATTGACAAACTGGACTGGGCCATGAACACTAATGCCCATCACAGGAATGGCAAAAGCCGTCTCTATTTTCTGAGGAGGCTGAGGTTCTTCAACATCTGCCAGACAATGCTGAGGATGTTTTTTGAGTCTGTGGTGGCCAGTGCTATCCTGTTTGCTGTTGCATGCTGGGGCAGCAGGTTGAGGGTAGCAGACGCTAACTGACTCAACAAACTGATCTGCAAGGCCAGTGACTTTGTGGGGGTGGAGCTGGGTCTCTGTCGGTGATGTCAGAGAGGAGGATGCTGTCCAAGCTACATGTCATCTTGGACAATGTCTCCCACCCACTCCATGACGTGCTGCTCAAACACAGGAGCACTTTCAGTGCACAGAATGCCACAGGAAGTCATTCCTGTAGTGTCGCGGACACAGTTATTAAACTGGACAATATTATCTGCTTTGTGCAATAATACCTGTTTAAATTCTTAATGTGCAATACTCTGCTACTATTTTACTCTGATATTTATATACTTCTTTATATACCAACTTTCTATTACTATTTATATTCCTTTGCCTTGATGTTTAATGTGTGCAATGGGATCAATAAAGTATTTCTGATTCTGTTTCTGATTATTGTCCAAATACACACTTAATCTTGGTTTTAACCTGGATCCCATAATTATAATGGCCTGGTGCTGGCTAATACTGTAAAACATTGAATTCAAACTTGCATATACAGTATAACATTCAGCTGATGCATAAAACACTGTTAACATCTCAGTGTCACCATAATACAGTATGTGATAGTTTTAGAATGATACTGTGTGTAGCTCGGTCCACTACTTTGAACCTTTGCCACTAATTATGTTCTTTTTACCAAGAATAACTAACTTTAAATCACTTAATGTATGAAAAGGGGCAAAAGCGGGTTCCAGAGGAATCTTGTTAATCTACTCTCTGAGATGGAGGCCATCACGTGTACTTGCTACATATTTAAAAGGTAAATCCAGGCAGACACAACACACAACAATTCAGATCAGAGTGGTACCTTATGAATCGTCTGTTTGTGAGTCTCCCTCTTCTTCTCCTCCTCTTTTCGAGCCTGTACACCAGCCATGCGCCGATCCTCGTCCTGAAAAAGATAGCTTGTGCAATCAGAGTGCCGCTCCATTCATGAGTTCTGAATTATTCAAGAGAGAGGGGAACCACAAAAGACGCCGTCAGAAAGACTGTTCTCTACACCAGAGCTGGACCACTGTGGAGGATGGGAGAGATTCTCACACCAGCCGGCTGCATCACAGGATTATCTGTCTGATTTTCAGTTTCGGATCAACAGAGCCCAGCTGTTGGGGAAAGCCAAAACTCCCAGAATGCAATGCTGCCATCACAATCTGAGCTGGGGGATAGTCAGTTGCCTGTGACGAGCTAGCAGAGACGATACATCAGTGTGATCAATAGAGGCAAATGCTAGCCACACAGGAGTCAAGCCACTGATGTCAGCTAGTGGAGACAGATTAAGATGCCAGGCCTGTGTGTCACTACTTTAAACTAATTTTGTGAGAAGAACAGCTACTCTGTGAAATTGATCAATATCTTATTGATTTCAAAGGGTGCTATTTTTCAGTAATAACAATGTCTTTGTTTGGGCAGCCTCCACATAGACCGTTATCTTGATTATTTGGCTGAAAGGTTTCAGTAAACAACAATATTTTCAGTTTAATAATCAAATTATACAATTTGAAGTTATTTCCAGAAAGAAAAAATATAGAAAAATACAGTATATAAAATAACATTACATAAAATATACACAGTATATAAAATAGTATATAAAATATATATATATATATTATAATTACAGTGGGATTATATGTTTTATTAGTCAATGAAATACAATGACTGTAAGCCAATTGATAATATCTTTAGCCAGAGACAGCTTCAGTCTACTGTTTGTGTCTTGTTGGAAATTCTTTCATTATTATAAATATATTCCCACAGCAAACAATTACTAATTTACCCCAACAGAACAATAGTATTGTATCTCCTTATTTGCAGTATTAACTCTCATTTCATTCATAAATAATGGACAATCTGCCACCAGTCAGGCATAGAATTTAGCTGAGATAATCTGATCTCACTTCTAGTGACAGCATAGTGCACTGTGGCAAGTTTTTCCAAATCATATGGAGGGGAAAATCTAGATCTTTAATGGCTACTATGAAGATTGCCCCTAGCAATATCATGATACCGTTTGAAAAGGAAACTCAATTCCTAGGCTGTTGTTGTTGTCAAATCAAAACATTGCATCCCCCTGAAGTAAAATTTCTAGAAATAAAACACCATCCCTGTTTTCAGGTTTGACAGCTTCAGACAGTAGTTTGTTGGAGGGGTTTCATAGGCCCTTGAGATCATGAAACTTGCCTAAACGGTTAGGGACCACATGTACCTTGAAAATCAAGTAAAAACATGAAAATTGTTGAAATTGGAGTTACATGTTTTTTTTCTCTCAAAGTATCAGCAGTATGTTCTGAGGGCAAGGTGTGTGGTACTTGCAGATTCCTTTAAAGTACAAGCTCAGACCTGGGTGCTCCCTGCTTGACAGCCTCTAAAAGCATGCTGATATTTCACTGTAGCCCTTAGCTGGCATGCTATATTAATACATTGACTTCATATTTATGTTTGAGAATAATCATTGTTTTGTTAGACTGGATATCAACAACGCATTTCTGCCTCTAATAAGCTACAGAGAACGTGATGAATGCTGCACCAGTGTCAAAGAACAAAGACTAAAGAGTATAGCATTGTCAAGAGGAGTTTGGAGATGCCCCATTGACAGTGAATAGGAGACCGCCCATGTGGGTTCATCGAAAGTTTGTTTTAAACTGTGAAATCATCAAGTTTACCATCAATCATGTTTATGTCAAATCATGCTCAAGAATCAACATGTACAGAGCCATCAGGAACATGTGGTGAGACAGTGACATAAAGGTTTTTGTCCCATTAGCTGAACATGAAGGTCAGATCAAAATATGACATAGTTTGTAAGTACAGCTCAGTCATGAGCTGTCAGGGTGTTATAGCTTTAAGTTTGTCAGAACTCTACATGAATCATCCTGTTTGCTGTTTAACATGTTTGATAATGGCAATACAGCATAATAAAACTGCCACGTGATCTCCCATTCTGGTCATGTGACTCACTGTTCAAATTGTGTAGAAATAAAGAAAAATTATCTGAAGGGACAACAACCTTTTTTTTTTTTTAATCCAACAGCTACAGCTAGAATTAGCAGCATTTGGCCAAACACACACAGACACAGTTAAACAGTTCAGCCTTACTGTGATGCGCTTCATGTCCAGCTGTCTGAGATGAAGCACACAGCGCAGGACGGCCTGCTTGTACCATGTCTCCAGGGCTACAGGATTCCCATCCAGGGTGAGCTCAGAAAGGGAACGCAACTCTCCAAGGCAGGCTAGCTGATCAAAACTAGACACAGAAAAAACATTTTGAATAAGATCAAGAGTTAAAGCTACACAAACACTCACATTTTCATTACAAAAACAAGGTACACTGAATGCTTCACAATGATAGAGGCATGATGACCTAACTAAGTATTGGGAAGCCTGAGTCATCCACCCGCTAACCACCCTATACCTAACCCTGACTTCCCCCTTCTATTTTTTTAATCTTGAACTCTTTCATCTACGACTGTATTGACAGAATGGAGTCAAGTTAAAACAACACATGACATTACTCAGGGGGAAATGAAGAGAGAAAAATCTACTACACTGTTGATATCACCCTGTGGCAAAGGGAGACATGAAAAAGCACAGTCATGCTATGTAAGTCAGTGGAGATTTTATCATTGCTAATTTACAATAATAAACTTGATGAATAATTTGCCTGAAACTACTTGAACCTACTACACTGCACTGTGCCTGATCCTAGCCAGAGGTTTATTTGGGTGGAAAAAGAGGGTCAGATAATAACCTCTGATGAACTATTAAAGAAAGTACTGTAGGAGTTTAAACAGATGCAAAGCTACAATTCACATTTCATTAGGGGTAGTCAGGGAAAAGAAATAATTTGAGAAATAGGAATTTTTCTACTCTCAGAGTTACACTGGCCACAGCTAGACTGCTCTCATGTACAGGAGCATAGTGTGGATATACTGTGGGTCAGTCTTATACATGTAGTAACCTGTTACCTGGCATTTTCATTCATTTTTAATCCCCACGCATATACAATACTTCATGCCATTACATACATAATGGAGACAGTTATATTCTAGCAATAACAAAGAGGGTTTTTTCCATAGGGATGAAGAGAAACTATTTAAAAGATCCCAATGATGCTTGATTGCATCTCATGCATGATATGATAGAACAGCTCAATAGTCACAGTAATGAAAAGTCTACATGAACCTGTGTGATGTGTGTGCAGAGTGGGGTGTGGTTGAAAATTGTGTATTTTCCAAAGTCATTTAGCACTACAATCAATTTTCTAGAGCTTTCATTTTTAGGTCTCATTTCCTCCAGTTATAAGGTGTCTAACTTAATTCAGGCAAGTATAGTCAAAATTGCAATATTATGATAAGTGAAATAATAATCATAAACATTCATGTGGGATTCTTTTTACTTCAACATCCTCTACTGGTCAAAGTGACTGCACCATGTCGACGTGTTCTGTCCCTCTACCTAGCAACAGAGCACTACCGTTCTCCTATCAGCATTGAACAGTTTCAAAAGGTAGATACAAATGTTTATACTCTGCCATGGTGAGCATCCATTCAAAAGAGTCTCTTTAATTTGCCGTTACCACACTGTAGTTAGAATGCAGTGTCACTCTAAAAGGTAAAAAGGGGTTTAAGAGAACAAACTGATTATCTGTAACCTATTTCTATGTCATGATTCACTCTGTAACTGTGTCAGACACAAAATCATGCAGACACCATAACAGCGGGGCTGGCTTGAGAAGTCAGGTCAGATCTGTCAGAGCACAAGGTGACTATGGTGAAGGAGGCTAATGAGCACTGTCCCACCCTGAATCCAACATACAGGCCCCTCCTCCAGGCAACCACAAAGCAATTTTAAACAGCCTTATTCAGTGAGAAAGCTCTGCTGCTTTGACATCTTAATTGCTGGGCTCAGAGAGGCACAAGCAAAGAATAAACAGACTACAGATTTTGGAAAAAGTGTGTAAAGCAGCTTGACATTTACGCTAATGAAACAACAAAACACACCTCTGTTTAATCGCACCTCACCTAGCAATGCTGCTCAATAATTCTAGGTTACAGAAACTGCCGACCACAGCAACCCTGTGTGTGTATGTGTGTGGGCACATGTTTGTGTGTATTCTGCCTGCAGCTTGTTGGCCAGGCCCTTCCAAGAGCCAAGGGAGTGGACGTGGAACTGTCCAGCCACTATCCCTGTCCCTGTCCTGTGGGGAGGAGGGAGTTAAGCGGTACAAGCTCTTACCTGGTGATGTTGTTACAGCTGAGAAAGAGGCGCTGCAAGCAGGGCAGGCGGTCCACCTCAGTCTAGAAAGAGAAAGAGGGAGAGGAAAGAGAGAGAGATGGAGGGATGTGAAGAGGAGAAGGTGCTCGGGAAGAGGGCACTGCATCGTCACTGTCGTCAGTGCTCTGTATCCCTCTCCATTCCCTCAGTCACCTTGCAGTTTTCAGCTCCAGTATACAGCATCCCCAACCACCCTGCGCATGCACACACACACACTCACACACACACATATAGCATGCTGCCTTGTCTGCACATGGAGAGGAGGGGCAGGAGAGAGAGTGAGAGCCTGAAGAGGAAAGGGGAAGGGGAGAGAGAGCGGATCGTGTGCGGCGCTACTGCAGAGATCCCCTGCTGCAGGAGGCTAACTCTCATTAGAACACATCCACTCACTCTGAGCAGCTAGCAACTGTACCTCGTCATGCTAGAACAATAGCTAAGCTAAATTCAGTGGAAACTGACTGGGATGGGGGTTGTTTTTCATCAAGCAGGCTCAGCATCAAAATCAATGCAGAATTTAGTGATGGGGCGGGGTGAGGAGCAGCAGCTGGCCAGCTGGCAAGCTAAAGAGGATCTGTAGGAACATAGCTAATGTCACAAGCTAAGCAAATCGGATAGCAGTGCAGGAGGATATCGTGTTCACTAGGGTCAAGCTGTGTGTGTGTGTGTGTGTGTGTGTGTGGAGTGCTTGTGTGTTGATGGCCAGTATTGCACATGCTGGTAGCCAGTAGGACACTCCCAGCAGCAATCGGAATGACACTGCGTCAGTGCCCACCCATACTGAAGCCACCGCCTCGCAGCCTCCAGAACTGTTGACATGAAAGACCAGCTAGCATTTAGGCCATGCTAGCTCATCTGCAGAAAACAGTACAGCACATAATCTCACACACCGTCCACGCAACATATAAATATAGTCATACACAGTTGCTTGTCCTTGTTTCATCCATTCCAACAGCCAGAATGCTCACTATAGTTCAATATGCAACATCAGCAGTCTGTTTAGTTGTTGTGCTACATTGTTTGTTGCTCAATCTGTGGACTTAATGTGATAAAATATTTTACCCGTGACTCTTCTGTGTATAGAGTAGTTTCATCATTTATTATATGTGAGCCATGGAATTCTTTCAACAAGCTAGCACACAATGAGTGATATCTCACCTTTCACTCTATATTTAAGTCTCACCCTGCTACATTCTTTCATTACATCCACTCCCTTTCTCATCTGCAAACATCCTGCTAACCTTTTCATGATCTGGACTGCCCAGTTTTTTCATTTATTATGTGAAATATAGCGAGAATATTTTTGACACAACACTGAATGAGATTCATGCAAACTATTTTCCCTACATATCAATGGCTGTGCACTTTTAACACATTTTGTAGGCATATAAATTAAAGAGTGAGGCCCATACAAAGGGAAACTCACACAAATAACCACAACAAAAGGACCGCACACACCTCTGCTTATTTAGATTACCAAGAAACTTCTATGGTGATATTTTACCATCCGAAGAGTACTCATTAACATCTTCTGAATTATGTTTAAACTCAGTGGTGCAGCTCAGATGGATATTTACGATCTTCACGATGAGCTTGCAGAAAGCTAGGCAGGCAAGTAGTGCCTTTAAAGGAAAAAAGACACAGCACACACCCCTTTGATTCATCCTAGAATGTTTAAGAGCTTTTTTGAAAACTGTTTTGTTCATTCTGCTCTCCTTCCACAGTGCTCTACATTATCAGACAACAAAAACAGGCTAAGCACTATTTGCACATAACAACTGATAAAGCTGAATGGGTTACTTCGCAATATGACAGGAATAAGTTGTTTTCCCAGCTCCACTAAGCGACAGCACCTGTCCAGCTTAAAATGGTGGTGATAAAAGGTATGTGAGTGAAAGCTGAACATCTAGCATGCCAAAGCAAACCAGACATTTGACAAGTGAATGTTGGGCTTAACATTTGTCAGGTGGCTTGAAACACAACCAAAATGGGATGATCATGTTGTTCGGTGTAATTCAAATATGTAATCCGTCAACTGTATGCAAATATGCTAGCCTTGAGCACTTGATAATCCAGGATTATTGCTCCTTAGTGGTAAAACAAAATCAGTCATGAGCAATTATTTCTGATGTATGGAGAAACAAATTATTCTTGTGACAACAGCATATTGAACATATTGATTATTTTACATTATTTGCATTAAAGACTAAGAATGTGTATTTTAGTAATATATATTGTGTGATGCTTCACAGTGGGGTGTGTTCTCCTTCCTTCTGTTGAAAAACTGCAACTCATGCTATACAGTGCTAGCTTCTGCTGACCCTCCACCACACTCCCAGAGTCTCTGTCTGTGCCAGTTCCTGTATGGATGCTGGTGAAGCAGCAGCCACTGCACACTGTCAGAGACTAAATATAGCAGCCCTGTCTCAGACAGAATGTCGTCATCCCTGAGCTGATGTGCTGCATAACAATCGCTCACCAATGTGGTCTTTTTTAAAATACCCCCCCCCCCCCCCATTTGATCAGAACCAATCAGCTCACAGGATCTGATGTGAGGTTGGGTACAGCTACGTGTGTGTGTGTGTGTGCGTGTGTGTGTGTAGGTGTGTGTGTGCGCACGCCGGTATGCTTTTATGTGTCTGTGTGCCTCCACCCTCTTCTCACTGACAGTTTGCGTGTCTTCATTTTTCACACTCATACTGAGCTCTGGCAGAGGCATTACTCCACAAACATAGAACTACTTCTCATCACCACTGTCTCGGTTTGCACGCAAAAACACGTGCAACAAGGGCATGAAAGCGGCTCAAACAAACACACAGGTACATGTGGATGCTGAGGGGATTTCAAAGACTGTAATCTGCTCAGTTTTGTGGCTGCTCTTTGAACAACACAGCTGACACACATCTGGCCTCAGGTATTGCTAGGACTGCAGGTGCTGTGCATTATGTGCATACACACGTTAAGACTGCAATCTGGTGTTAAGTGGTCATTGCTCTGTTGTTTTTGCACTGTACTTCGCAGGTTTCACTTAATAGTTTGGATTGGATTTTTAGTTGCAAAAATTAGCTTGCTCGTTGCCCTTAAACATTCTGAGGACTTGGGCATTGCAAAAATCCTTGTTTTAGCATTTGTGTTGATCCTATCTTTGTTCATTCAAGTTGTAATATTAATATTTTCCACAGTGCTTTAAGGCAGCACGTTAATTTATTATTTATTTCTAACTTGAACCCTAAAAAAGTCTTGACCCTCAAAAATTACTTTAAACTTTTGGAGTCCATTTTGGTCCCCACAAAGCTGTCGGACTTCACAAGTATAAAATTAAATTAAAATTAAATGAAATAGCTTATCAAAAATACATGTTTAGATGCATTAAAGGATGACCTAAATAATGCCCTGATGTGTCAACACATGTAAAAGCATACACTTTCCCAAAAACACACAGTATGTTAATATAATATGTATTGGATGACTGAGCCTAACACACAAGTGTTATCATAAGTCACTCACATTTTTTTCTAGTCCAGAATTCCACTTTTCATCTACCTTTAATGAAAGGGAAAACCTGGACACCTGGAGGATGCTTATTTACTTTGTGCCTGACACAAGCACATGCCAGCAAATACCACTAATGACAGAGACTAGAAAATCTGCTGAGGGATAGCATTTTTCCTTTCCTGTGTATCAAGTAAAACATTACATCCAGTAATTGGGACTGGAAGTGTTTCGTGATCAGAACTTGCCGGCAGAAGACAGGATGAGTGACAAGAAGAGGTTTCATACACAATGTTGGATTCCGTGTTTATTTTCTAGCCCAAAAAGCAGGAGAGGGCTTGGGGGATTTGCATACAAATGAAGGGGCCTGTTTTGGCATGCAGTGTTCTGTTTATCAGATTAAAACTATAGAAACCAAGGGGAGTGAATTTCCATGTTTAGAACATCCAGTTCCTCTTTCACTGAGCCAGAAAGTCGGTGGGAGGTTGTGGGTAATGAGCTACGTCTCCCTAGGTAACACCATTGAGATACATTTCACCGCAGACTATCTTACAAAGATTCTATTGATGTAATTTCTGTGTTTGTTATTTTGTGACAGTAAAAACTGCTACATCTGATCCTGTAACAGGGGAAATAGTAACCATCCAAAGGCCCAGGTTCAAAGGAATGACATTCAGATGAAAGATAAGGAAGCTACTAGCACTTTCATCCTATGAAGAGCATTTTCCTAAGGAACAGTTGCCAGGGTGCATGAGTGTTTATTTGTTCATCAAAATGCAGAAAATAATACTATGAATTTACTATTGGCAGCTGCAGGAACTTCACCAGCTCAGGAAGTCTGCATCTGATACATGATGCATCTGCATCATGTATCTTTTCAAGTGTGCAGCTACTGTTTCCCACAATTATCTTATCTTACTACTTTCTCCTCCTTCTTCGCCTTCTTCTTCGATTATCTATTAACAATTGTTTATTATTTCTACCTAGAAATAGAAGCCCCACAAAGGAGAGGGGCAGAAACTTTGGTCGTGGTTGAAAATCAGATTATGATCACTGTAAACAGCTGGTACCTTTTCCTTTATATGAAGGAGTAGAATAGCAGGCAGTGAATAAAATGCTTTAACCTGTCGCTAATTGGGAAAGAATCCTCTTACCACAACAGAGATGCAATTGTGTCGTAGGTTGAGTTCAGTCAAACAGTCCAGGCCCTGCAGGTTTTCGATTCTAGAGATGTTGTTTCCTGCCAGGTTCAACACTCGCAGCTCGCTCAGGTGGGACATGTTTTCTATCCTGGAGATCTGGATGTAAACACAGCGAGACAAAGATGCGTAACATAAAATTATGTTAAAAGGCAATCTAGAAAATCATATTCAACATAAAGAGACGCAGAGGCAGGCACGTCCAGCTGAGCAGAACACATTCAGTGTTCACTCTCGCATTCAAATCAGGTATTTAAAGATCATCAGATGGCTCATGTCTATTTAGTGTGCTTTAGCCTGCACAGCTAAATGTTTTTGGGGAACAAGAAAGCCAAAAAGCTTTGCAATGCCTAAGGCTACACCTTCTGCAGAATGACACTAAAAAAGAAATGACATTTCCACTTGAACTGATATGCAGTCAGTCAGATCAAGCCATGACTCCTGTTTGACCTCCCAAATCATAACAACAAGCTGCGTGAAATGATACCCAGTTATCTCCCCTCCTCTCTCTGTGAGAAAAGACTTAGGGGCCCCTGTCATAAATACTTAAAATACTTCACAAGAATTCCCGGTGGCCTTGAGAATGATGTGTTTGCCCCCTATAGTGCACACTGTACATGTGAGGATAAGGTTAAAGGGCATCAGGGATTCAAGGATTCTGTCAAAATTTAATACCCAAGGATCACTGCAGTTCATGCATTACATGGGATAAGAATGTATCTAATAATTAAATAAAAAAGCAGTTTAGAAATATAAAAAAAAAAGATAAGAATCAAGATGGGATGGGTTTTCAGCTTGTCCATTGTCACTTACCTCAGCTCCTCTGTTCCGAAGATAACTATTTTGGAAAGCAGGCTCTGCAAACACTTCTGGGCATTTGGCACTCCCAGATGATGAGAGATCTCACAGGTTCACATACGTAAAACTACTCCAAAGAGTTTAAAATCAATACACAAACCTACAGGGAACCACCGTAACTTGAGGAGTCATATGCGCTTTCCTTCTGGTCCTAGTCAGTACTCTATAGCTGCAGAGTTTTAAGATGTGAATTGCAGGTGATTCATTTCTTGTTTTAGGAGTTCAGACAGGAACTCATTACATGAGGAATACAAGTGAATAGTAGTTTAGGAATATTTGCCATAGAGAGAAATTTACACATGTCATGAAGACACATGGGATGTGAAGTGTCATTTATACGGCGCTGGCTCAGAGTTTTCCAAGTGTACTGATAGTGGGTGTGCATATACAAGTGACAACATAGTTAAATGAAAATGACAATAAACTGAGTGCATATAATCCACCCCAAACCCCACTATTAAGCAGTCTCACCTGGTGATGAATACAACAGAGGGAGATCACCTGCATTCAAAGACCTTTACTATAGTTGTATTGTTGTGTCACAGCTGACATGAATTTTTTCAATCAGCACACGATCATCACACGCTAACAGGACAATGGTACCATGAAGACTGTTTTCAGGCTCAAATATCAAAACACATCTTAAACATTTCATAGGGTGGGCTGTATTGTCAAAGAAGTGGGCACAAACACAGATAACCTTGTGTTACAGGTGTCATTTATGACAACAAAGCTTTGAGCATCCTCAGAGAGCAGTCTCTATTCCAGTGTCACCCTAACCAGATTTTTATGCGGATTCCGTCAGACTAAATCAAAATCATCATCATTTTGACTTGTAGGAGGGACACGACCTAAACCAACCCATCTAACTCTGTGATACTTTGTCTTTGTTTTACAGAGCCTGTAGGGCATTCTCCACTGTCTTCTGTGAGTGTTGAAGTCAAATAGTTTTCTAGTGGAAAACACCACTGCCTAAGTATAGACTAGTTATCCAACAATGTCAGGTCGCGTTGTAGCCCTAACATTCGGTCACTGAGACCAAGTGTGGGTTGGATGCACACTCCCAAAGAGAATATCTCCTTTTGAATAGTTCCAGCAAACTGGAAATGAAACAACATCCTGTTATAGAAATAAATGGGTAAAAAGTTTGGGTTGGGAGTGATGTGAGCCTCCCAGCTAGAGGATGGGGGTTAGAAAGAATGACAGTGATGTACTGTTTGTGGTTAAAGCATCCATGCACACAAAAAGAGGACAAGCAGCTGGTGGTCTATAGCCAGTAGTTACTAAACAACATAGTGATAGGCAGAATAACCATGAATAACATTATTTGAATTCTTTATGCATTAATTCCCTCCCTGACTTCACTCATTTCATCATCTTGTATCATCATTGCGCAACAATTCACATTACATTTGTGTGGCCGGGTCTCTGGTCGGCTTGGAAAATGTTGAATAAAGGTGATTGAACAGGTTTTTAAGTGCACAAAACAGGAGGTTTTGAAGTCAATGAGTGAAAAGCAACCTGCTCTGGTTAGAATAATAGATTTATCACCTGCTCCTCAATAGGCGCCTGCCAACAAAAGGCTAGCTCTGAATGCAATGTGCTCTCATTACCAACAAGGACAACACCAAAGATTCTATTTATTAATTCATTCTGAAGTCCCTCATTAAATTGTCACACTATCAGAAATTTTTAAATGAACAGTAGAGATGTCGTTAGGAAACGGAGTGGACAAAGCTTGAGGCAACAAAGCGTCCTCTGTCAAGAAAAATAACATGAGACTGTAGCAGTCACTGAATAGTAATTGGGAAGCCTGCTCATGCAAAGAGCATCTGAGAGGGAGGGAGTCTTACCAGGGCTCCGGAGTAGCTCTCTGAGGAGGGGTGTAGGCGGCATGCTGGCAAAACACTAATTTGACCAAGGGAAGCCTCTCTATTCTATCTTCCTTTTCCAGGAGCTGCTAAAATCCTCATCTGACATCAGTGTTACTTACATCATATGATTTCTCAGGCTTTTAATATCAGTTAGCCACGCTCTATTGTAGAGGCTGAACAAACAGCCCCCAATAATAGACTCAAATTAACTGAAGAATAGCATAATGTGCTCTAATTCTGCTCATAACCATTCCCAAAGCTGAAAACATAGAAACAGTTACGCCTGGTGAATAAATTAAGTAGGGTCACTGAGGACATGGATGTGGGAGTAGACCGTTGACAAGAGCTTGTGGGTTCTGATGGTTTTCATTTGCTTCTCTAATAGTGCTGGGAACTAAAACAAATGTTGAAGTTATGTCCCTAAAAACTGAGGTAAATGATGATCATAACACCTATTTCTGACTTAAGAATGAAATAAACGGACAAAAGAATGCTAGACATGACCTAATTGTTCTAATTCTACTGAGGACACCGTGATAAGGGACGATTTAGCTGTAAAACTCCACCCTGAATAGACATCTATCATTTTATAGGCCAGTGGATTCAGATGAAGGGTTTCAAATGAGCATGAGTACATGAATTCTCATGCCTGGCCTCCTGCTGTCATGTCTGTGTGACTCTAGCATTTAGAGAGCTGCATCTCATGTCGCAAATCACTAGTTAGCGTGGAGGAGGTGGAAGAGGCAATCCACTTCTCTTGAACTTTGGAGCTGAAAATCACGATGTCCAGCTACAGTATCGGCAACTAAATGAACAAGACTAAACTCACACATGCTGTAAGTGGGAGAATAGAGGAGGAACAGTACCTGATTGTCATGCAAATCCAGGATATTCAGTTTGGTCAGACGTTCCAGGCAGCATATCTTAAGGATTCTGAGAAGTATCAAGAAGTGACATAAATATGAGAAAGTGGAGGCTACATGAAAAATAATGTCACAATTTATTTCAACTAGATAAACTGATGTGCTGATATTATCACCTGCTATGAGCTAATTGCATATAAATCAGTTTCTGTGTTTATAACAGCCAATAAATGTCTATCAAAAAAGAAACAGAGAGACAGATCCTTCAATCATGTTATGAGTGTTGGCATTGCATAGTTTGTCCACCCTATTTGGAATCCTCAAATATCAAAATCGGTATTGGTCATAAAAATCCCATTCCGGTCTGGCTCTAATATCAATAATATATAGGTGCAGCTAACTACAAGTGTACGGGAAAAGCATGGCAAAATGGGAAAGTGCGTGCGTGCGTGCGTGCGTGCGTGCGTAGCGCGTGCGTCGCGTGCGTCGCGTATGCGTCGCGTGCGTATGCGTCGCGTCGCATGGCGATGCGTGGTGGTGGTGGTGGGGGTCTATTAAACAGGTTACAAGCAGAGCACTGGCCAACAACCTTATAAAAGGTTACATTCCTTGAGGAAACTGAACATACAGTAGTGTAAAGAGTGACTTATTGTTGGACTGTCAATATGGATTTAGATTTAATTACAAGTAAGGACGAAAGGCTGTAGTCTCTGCCAACAGAAACCTAAATCAGTGGTATTCTTTACTCTTCATGAACCACACATTGCCATGGAAGTAGGTCTAAAAAGACAAAAGTTACAGAAAGAGAAACTAATTCCAGTGTTTGTCTGTGAGATCATTTGCAGTGATATGTGACTTTAACCTTCCTCCTGCTGACCTTTTGAAGCAAAAACTACTAATGCCAAAATAAACGGTTGTCCCATTAAACTGGGCACCTGCAGGAAAACGCTCATCTCTGCAGCTTTCCATGTAGCAGCAGCCAGTATATCAAATGTACAAATGCTACATGCAGACAACACTTCTTGAATAACCTAAATATAGCATTTAAACTAGATCAGAACAATATTCCATTTGACACTGTCACCTACTCTGCAACTTTCGTGTTACTACCCCATATTTATACTACACAATACTATCAGTGTAGCAGAGGCAATTCGGACAAATGTGACATACTCTTGTGTTTGTTTCCTTGTGAATCCACTGATGACAACTTACCTGTTCTTCCCCAGCATAAGGATCCTAAGAGACCGTAGGGTTTCAATACCAGTCATTTCAGAGATGTGATTGTCATACAAGTTCAGGAAAACAAGCTGTTGCAGATGTGACAGATGCTGGATCATTGTGATTAGATTGTGCTGAAGGTTGAGAAGCTGTAGTTCAGCCATATCGCCCAGCTGGGGGCATTCCTCCAGATAGCGCCTGGAAAATAAACATTTAGCACAAATAAGTCTTTATATGGCTGACTACAGTTCAGCGCTTAATAAAACATGACATCATGACCATTCAGTGATGCAAACTGTTGTTGATATTTCACTATGCATCTTGATTGATTATTTTCTGCTCTGTCACCAGTTGAGTAGAACTTTGTAAACAGCCAATTATCTTTGGAGACAAGTGTGAGTATTTTTAAGAGACTTTGCTGCACTCTGGTGGAAAAGTGAAGCACTTGCCATTTCAGACAAAATCATTATTAATTCTGCAGCAAATACTGCGACAGCCAGGCTGAGTTCATAAAACCAACAAAACTTAATGTAACAGGGATGACACAAGAATATGAAATACACTGGTAGTAAAGATACACAGACGTGCAAATATGCATACATAGACTTGACATGCCAATCATATGTCAGCTTTACAGTGATAGCTAAACGAACATGCTCTAAGCTACAAAGATAAAATTCTAAATTTATTTTTAAAAAATAAGAAAGAAGTACCTGTCCAAGTCAATTCGTTGAAAACTGGATGAAAAACTGTCATGAGGCAAATGAGTGAAGGGAAAGCCAAGGACTGGATTGTACTTATGTCCTCCAGAACCACCTGACATAGACATTACATACTGAGTTCAAGATACACAAAATATCATAGTGCATGGAATAAAAATTAATGTTATATATTTGTAGAGACACACTTTATATTTAAAAGTAAATAATAAACCAGTTCCCCAATTCCATAATATTTGTCAAGTGATATTGCCATATTTACCTGCTGAATTGGGAAGGTTTAAGGCATTACGGTAGTAAGTGGTCCCTGCACTGTGGGTTGGTCTTCCAGATTTGTCTCTATCTTCTCGTGCAGCATATGAGACTGCATCCAAACCACTTTGAGCACCACCCACTAGTGGAACTAGATTATGTGCAGAGGAATCTGTACAGTCACTGGCAAATGATGACACCGGAGGAGTCTGGACAAGTCTTCTCTGGTTGCATGTATGCAACCTTGTTTCTACAGACAGTATGGTATAGCACAGGCAGTCTATGATTACATACCTTAGCCATTTATGAAAATATAATACAATGCACACAAAAACCTCTTTGGTGAGTGGTGAATGTGTCTGTGAAGGAGTGGTTTGGCTCAAGCTTACCTGGGTTAGAATGATTCATTGTTTGGCTGGTGGTCATGTTTTTTTCTTTTACATGATCTTGAGAGTTCGTCTGTAAAACAGTAAACATGATCAGTTGTGAATTAACCTTGGAAAGCAGTTAACCCCATAGCTTGTCTTTCAGTGTGTTCTCTGTCACTCACCGTCCTCTGGGCTCTCTCTGGTACTAGTGATTTGACTGTTGTATTGTGCAACTTACAGCTGTTGACCTGCAAAAAATATTGTCAGGCTAACTAACAGATCAACTGCGTTGCATTAAAACAGACTTAGAGACCCTTTATTCAACCGTTAACATATGACTAGGCTGCTAACCTCTAGTAAGGATAACTAACTCATCTCTACCGAGCCTGAAGCTTCGCTATACTTTTGATAGTGCGAAAAGTCTAAAAAGAGTTGTAACGTTATTTACCATGGGGGTGAGAAACACCCATCCGTCGTTGACACTGTGTTTCTGAGACCGCATCGTTTTGCCCTCAGACCGCTCCATTTAGCTAACGTTTCTAACAGTTAAGACCAACCTTGGACGTTGATAAAAAAAACAAACTATATTTCAGTGAACTGACTTATTATTTACATGAAATTCGTTTAATAATTTGCTACAGTGAGCTAGTTCAAGAGTTTAACGCTGGATTTGTTATCTTTAATTCAGTCGCCACAAACTCTCTGGGAGACAAGCAGTGTTGCCATGGCATTAACGGCATTGCTTGGTTACGGTCACTTCCCGTGTCACTGAGAAAGCACACCGTAGGGAAACTATTTTAAACGTGGGCTTGGTTTTGTTTATAACTTTTTTACCTTAGTTTAGTGCTAACTTTGTGGCTTTGTGTTGCAGAAGCTACCTGTTTCTCAATCTAGTTTTAAAGGTCTGTTTTAGTTTGTCTGTTTATATTGTGCTTACACCGTGGGCAAGGCAATTTTTTTCACCTCCCAAACACTGCAGCCATTCAAAGTGCTTTACAAAGCCAAAGATTATACAGATACAATGAAGTGAATAAAAAACAAAACTGCTTCAGAAAAATAATATTGTTATATTGTCTCAGGTGTTTTGGGAGTTCATTCCAGCCACGAGAACCAAAAAACTGCTTCTCCACGTTTTGTTCTTATGAAGGGAACAGCAAGCAGCCCGGTATCTGAAAACCTGGGTCTGGTACGTTTATGCTTGAAGGAATACATTTGTCCTACACACAAAAAATGACACAGAAATGAGGCCAGATTGAATCCTCTCACTGTCAGTGTTTTAAGATGACAATGTTTATTAAACCTTAAGTCTTGCTGTCATTTTATATCACACTGAAGATTATTATCAGTTGAACAGGTCAAGGATAAATATAAACCAATCACACATCCTCTCCCAGAAAACGCTTACTGCAAAGTAAATGCAGCAGAAAAACAAATGGTCTGATGTACACAGTAGCCTACTGTAAGTAAACACTAGCTTCTGCCATGGTCAGTCACATAGACCTTTGAAATGTGGGTCCAGTCGGCTTTTTCCTGCAACATAGATGAACTAGAGGTAGCATGTCACATTTGCAAGGAAATTAGATAAGCATAGAGTACTGTATATAAGTAACATGTTGGTGTTTAATGCAACTATACAGTCAAACATTATCCTCAGAAAATCCTAATCCATATGACAAGGCCAGTAGGTAGTAGCACCACATATCATTGACGTAAACTGTATGACAGACAAAGTACTGCAAATATGTAATTGTAAAGATGCAAATTAAATATAATAGCTTTGCATGCACTTTTCCCAATATAATTCAAAACATAATTAAAACACTTCATTCAAGTCATTACTTGTACCTGCACCTGTCACCTTGACTTGTTCTCTACTCCTATTTTGGACTCCACATAAAATTGATGTAACACTGAAGGAAGAGATTGCTATGATAATGACCACAAGAAGATTGAAAACAGACCTTTCTCACAGTGAACATTTTGTGATTACGGGAGAAGCCACAGCTCCAACAAATAACAATTATGACACCTGACCGGGTGTGTCACTAAGCCATGGCAGTGAGCCATGCATTGCATTTCTCAGATATCTATTATTAAGTCATTCATTATGTCATTCATGATGTGTTTGACAAATGTCCAAATGTCCACTGTGAAAAAGGACTATCTAAGTGGCTAAGAGATTAAAATAGGCTTTCATGTGTTGCTGTAAATATGGATTCTTTATTATGTCATAGATGGACAATGTTTTGGACTCTGTCGTTCTCCACAGTTTTGGTGCTCTCCCTTTGCTCTATTAACAATGTAACACAAGTGACTACCCATTTAATCTCAGTCAGTAACAACACAGATTTTGTTGTACAGTTTCAGCCTTTTTACTCTGGCAGTAATAAGCGGTTGCTCGGAGAACACAAGTCCAAATTCATCAAAGGGACATCCCACACACTGCCTGTCACAGTCTATTCATGAAGCACAGGCTGACACACATCATGGGAGTTGAACATCAACAGTTTTCATGACAGGCCATATTGAAAAAGTACAATGTAAATTCCAATTGTCTATAAATATATCTACTTATTTGCTTTGCTACATGAGCCAATAAAAAGTGCTATTACTTGCCATAAGTTGTCGCTTTTTATCTGTATTTCATGTGCCCTCATTATTTTATCATACTGTATAATGTTGCCACCCCCTGCCCTCAAAAGGTACATGTTTGCTTCTTTGCCAAGGTGTGCATGTCAAATGTTGTTTTTAAAGTTAGACCCAGTCAAGGCTTTGTCAGCAATAAAACTGTACAGGTGGAAATAAAACTGTACACATCAGTCTGATACACAGCATAGCAAAGGTGATATATACTGTTGGTTAATAGACATAGATATTTTCTTTTAAATGCATAAATGAATACAGTGTAATTGTATCAGCAATTTGTTGGCAGGCACGCAGTTTGACTCCTGCCTTCATTGACAGCAGATATGAAAATATAGAAACAGGGACATTATTTGTAAACATAGTCTTACGTAAAAAAAAAAATATATATATATATATATATATATTTTTTTTTTTTTTTTTGCCTGTGTGTGTGTGAGAGACAGAGGGAGAGAGAGTGCACTGTTTTTTCCTGTCAGTCAATCCATTTATCAAGCATTTTTATTTTTGCTTATCCACAGGCACTGAAAAGATTTATGCCGTTCACAGCCACAGAGAAAATAGATTACATGACAGCTCTGGGTTAATGATTTCAAGCTTCATTATTAATGCAATACCCTGTGTTTATACACAGGGTGAATGACTTTAACTGAGAAACCAGAAGCGTTGTAACACTTGGTTATGTTCACACGCAAGAATAACAGGTTCAGGGAATGGGTTTGCAGTCACATGGCTCACAGTAACCCACTTCCCCAGTAACCTAGATGTTATCTTATTTGCTTAATAATAACCAAGTCAGTGTCCAAAAGGATGTGTAATGAAAAACTTACAGAAAACACAATATCAGGAGGACAAGTAAAGAGAAATGAAGAGACGTTCTTGCTTTTCATCTTTTTTAAATTTTGATTATTTTAATCCAAGATCTCTAGTTGAAATTGCATTCATGCTGATTACAAATTTTCATGTCTAAACAGCACTGTATTTGCTGTGGAGGCTGCAAGAGATAAGGATTGCAAACATTTCCACACGTGGTTACACCCATCCCCCATTTTTGCTGTAATTCTCAAACAAGAAAGCAGAAAAACGAGAAGGGTGAGCCAGATTGGTTACAAAGGCCTCTTCCATCTGCCGCTGAAAAAAAACTGCAGCCCCGTTTTCAGTGACCTAAAGTATTCAAAAATGATTTGTTAAAATTGTTGTAAAGGCTTCATTCGTGCTAATGGGTGATGGTGGGTGACATCAAGATCCATCCATCCATCGTCAACCTCTTATCCTGCGTACAGGGTCGCGGGGGCCTGGAGCCAATCCCAGCTGACATCGGGCGAACGGCGGGGCACACCCCAGACAGGTCGCCAGTCCTTTGCAGAGCCACACATAGACACACAACCACTCACACCTAAGGACAATTTTAGAGACACCAATTAACCTAGCCTACATGTCTTTGGTTGGTGGTAGGAAGCCGGAGCACCCGGAGAGAACCCATGTGGACACGGGGAGAACATGCAAACTCCACACAGAAAGGCCGGGGGTAACAAACCCACAACCTTCTTGCTGTGAGACGACGACAGTGTTAATTTCACTCAAAACTGCAAATTGTCGGCCTTGTAGTGTCACTAACCAAAGACACATCAAGAGTATTATAGGATTTATATTCTGGTGACCATGGATGTCTGTAGGCTACCAAGAATTCAAGGCAATCCATCCAATAGTTTTTATGATATTTCACCCATGAACAACTGACCGTCTGAATGACATTGACTGAATAGGAATGATCAGGTATTGATGTATGAGCATGATTGGTCTCAGCACTGAGCTTATTGTTAAATAACTTTTTGCATTACCAATAGATTCATATATATTTTCATTTGGCTTTCAACTTGACTGTATTCGTCTTCTGCAAATTCTTTTGCAAATAGTTCTTAGACATCTACTGCACAGTCACACATTATGTGAGGTAATGTTAGATAAAAGTTAAGATCGTCAGACATCCAGATCATAGGATATAGACACATACTCAGTCAAAGCCAATATGACTCATCTAAGAGGCTTCAATTCTACTGACTGGTTACGAGAGTTGTGGCAAGAGAGTTACCACAGTCTCATAAAATAACAGAAGTCCACTTTATTTGTTTATACAATAATGTTTTAAAGGGATTTGAAAGTCCACATGTGCAGCATTAGCCCTACTGGTGCCAAAATTAACAAAACTCCAGAAATGCATAAAGGGACAAGAAAAACGGGAGGGGAAAGAAAGAAAAGGGAAAATCCTCTGGAGAAGATTCTCCTTAAAGGGCTGGTGGAGCAATAGGAGCCAGAGGTGGGGGAAAAAAGCAAATTAGAAGAAAATCCCCGGAGAGTGATTTTAGAATGGCACTAAAAGAGCATATACACTGAGTTTCTAGATTATTAGTAAACGTAGGGTAATCAATTCAAACACAACAGCCCTGTAATATGTGAACTTTGTCTTATTCAGTTTTTTTCAAGAATGTGAGGTGTTAATTCAACTCTATGGTAATTTTAGAGGCTGTAGTTTGTGGTGTTGTTGAACTGTATTGTATTATACTGAAAAGAGGTGGCCTGCACCGCTACTTACAGGTGCTTACAGTGCCATCCCGAAATCACTTCCAGTTTGTCTCACAGCTTCACAGTAATTTCCATCTTAATGCTGTTGGTTCAGGGATTTTCAAGAAAGTGGTTCATATTTAATGAAACACCCCCTATTGCATTGGCATTGTGCACAAACTGGAACACTATATGGCATGTGGTGCAGAGAATGAGTCAGACTGCCCACCAGCTGTGAGTATGGCTTGTGGGGAGGAGTAAAGACATTTCATGTAGGGCAGGCAACAGCCAACAACATTGGTGTGGGTGATTTACAGTGTTATTAGGATGGCGGCCAACAACAAGCTACAAAAATGGACTTGAGGCACAGTTTACAGAGAAATATTCAGATGACTGTAATGATAATGTTCTCAACCTAATTATGCCCTTGTGCTACAAATCAACATCAATGAAATCAGTAGATCTCTAAGAAAAAAATAAAATAATCATAGGTTACTTTCAGTTTTATTTTAATGAGGTTTCACTGGGCCCATGGGGAGCAGGGCCACAACTTTGAGGACACTATGGGAGTTTTACTGACTTGAGGGTGAGTTTACATAGGCCAAGCAATTACAAATTGCACTGAGTGAGTTTTTAACAGGTGATTGTGATATTTCTAAAAGTTAATATTCTTAAATTTCACCGTTTTCAGGGAAACTATCATGTAGGAAGATTAACTTAACAGAAATTCAATTTAACTGTTAAGTGTTAAGTGTTAACTGTTTTTATAGACTTTCACTTCACTTTTACTTTACTTCAATGTGTAGGCTTAACTAATCTGAAATTTCCATAGTCTACTAATTGTTTGCAATCTCCAATTTGACGTCCAGTAATATCTACTATTAATTTGTGTTTTCTCCCTCATTGAGGCACATGACTTCGCTTACAAGTGCGTGCTAGAAGCTGAAAGCTTATTATCCAATTAGCGGCGTCAGAGAAGGCCTCGTCCTTGGCACGGCAATTTCCCAATTAGAGAGGAACACGTGAATTTGCTCCCCTACTTAGGTACACGGGCCGTTCGTGTCTTCACGGAAAAAGACGCCACACTGTGTGTAAAAATCTGTGTATGAAAAGAGAAAAATGCACGCCTTGGTGAACGCCTTCATGCGCTGCCTCTCCTTTCTCTTGCCTCCCCCTTGGCTGTGTGTCAGCTTTTGCTGGTGGGTTGGGAATGAGTGCGAAGAGACGCTGCCGCGGTCCAATCCCAGAGCTCGTTTCAAAAGCAGAAAGCCTCTTACATATGAGGAAGTAGCAGCAGTAGCAGCAGCAGCAGAAGTAGAAGCCCAAGGAGGCTCCAGCCAGTCGGTCTCACCAATTCCAGGCTGCGTCTCGCTGGCTGCTACAAGCCCCGCTGCTCATCAGGGCCCTCCCTCGGGTCGGATCTGGATCGGGGGTCTCTGGCGAGCCGTGGAGCGCGTCTTCGGAGCCCCCTGGGTCCTTCTCCGCCATCACTGGTGCCCGAAAAGGCGTCGAGCAGCTTTACGCACCCCGTATCCTGTCTGTGCCTTCGCGTCGAGCAAGATTAAAAGCTTCCAGGGAGGCGCTGCTGCTGCTACTACTACAACAGAAGAGGGGAAAGGAGCGGGTGGAAGCACCTTGACTTATTCGAGGAACATGAGTGGGTCCGTGGGGATCCCCAATCCGAACCCGGCGGAGCGCGCCTCAGATGCGTCAGCGGAGCAGGGCATCGATGAGGTAATCACCGTGGATCAGCTCACGCAGGAAATGGGGACTGTGACTATAACAGTGGCCATTCAAGCGGCAGAGGACGAGGAACCCGAGGAAGTGTCCTCCAATAATATTGACTTCCTTGGAGGGAGCTGCAGTGAGGACGAAATCGGAAGGCATGACAAATCAAGGTTTGAGTCATTTGCTACTCTTAAGTTAAATGATTTAATAGCTGTGGTGACAACAAGGTTTTAAATTGAAGTCAATTATATCATTTGGTATAAACAAATGGCCTTGACATTTACTTTTAATATATTTTGTCAATTAAGTTTTTATTCAATAGCCTGAATGTAAATAAAGTGTATCCCCAAATACCATGGCAGGCAGACTGGGTCAGTAAGGTTGGAGCGTGTCAAGGTTACACTACCAGTCTATTTATGCATCGGATTTTATACTATGTAGCCTATTGGCCGGTAACTTTTTGGTGAACCGCCAGTGGCTGAGCAGCATGAATACAATTGGATTGCTTTGTTTCACTTAAACAATGCCCGGTGTGTAGAGATTTGCTGAACAAATCAACTAAAATCCCGACAGGTGTAGCTCTATTAAAGTAACAACAACAAAAGGCAGTGAATGGCATCACCACGTGTAAGGAGGACAATAGATGCTCAAAGTGGTGAGTGTAAATCCTCACATTAAACTTGAGGGATATTGTTATCTTCTAGGTTGGATGGCAGGGAAGAGTTTAACCACCTGTGGGCAGAATCAGTGCTGTAGAGAAAGGGAGAGGATGACACCTTCACTTTAATCTAATTCCCCTGCGTCATGGCCTGCTATTTTTATCCTCTGGCCTATAAGTTCCTTACTACTTGGACCAGTGCACAAAGAATGAGTCAGTGATAGAAAGGCCAAAGGGGAAAATAAACCGCCCTATCCATGCCAAGCCTTTCACTTTGCGTGTAGTTAAATGCATAATGGCTTTCTGGCATAAAGATCTTCTGTAACACCTGTGGCACACTTTTCACACAGGATGTATTTTAAGGTCACAGAACATGTGATAGGAAACATGCTTGGAATTTAGAGTACATGTGGCCATTTCACCTAAAATTCCTACGACATTCCTTCAGACAGAGGCAGTACATTTATTAGTGACTTGAATGGGAACTTCATCACAGCCTTTTTTTTTTTTTTTTTTAAATCGTGCAGTTTCCCCAACATCTGTGCTGCGTTTTCTTTGATTCACATATTTAAATTCTCCCTGTGTATGTGTTGACCATAACAGTACTCTCTTCTGAAAGCTCAGCTTGTGGTTGTCTTTTAACTTAAGTCCCAGGGAAGCAGTGGGTTTGTGCCAACCGTGCGGTCAGCCGGCTGGAAAGCTGTTGACTAAGGGTGTGCAAGGGAGGGGAGGAGGCTGGAGGCGGTGATGAGTCATCCACAAAATTTCATTCAGACCCTCACTCAGCATGGCTACCTGACTGTGTTGCTTCAGTTTCCTCGATGTGTCTGACTGAGATTGTAATAGCAAATTGTGCCTAAAAGCTTCAGTAATGCAGTGTTGGTACCAGTTTTTGTAAATTGTGTGAAGCTGATTCGGTAAGCCACCATACTCTGTGTGGGAGGGAGAGACTGTGACTCTGTGCCCCTCAGATGGAGAGGTCTTGGCAGTTTCGGGGACACTGTGGTGTCGAGGTCTGGCACTGAGGCATGGTGACTGTGGCTGGAGACGCAGCTTGTCAACTGCTGCAAGGAAAATTGGAAATGGAAATGGCAGGAAGTATTCCTGCCAACAAACTGCAAGCCTCTGGCTTATTGTATTAATGAAAGTGAAATGTGTAACAGTTGTAGTGTTGGCAGTTTAGGATATGAAGCATTCTGCTGTTCCAGTGATGTACTAGAGAAATGTCTCTGCTGACCATGATGCATGTTGTCTTCCCACACACAGCGGTGCCGGGACCAGTGGAGGGGAGGAGGAGAGCTGGCAGCCCCCAGATCCAGAGCTCATCGAGAAGTTGGTCGCCCAGATTGAGTACTACCTGTCAGATGAGAACCTGGAGCATGATGCCTTCCTGCTCAAACATGTCCGACGCAACAAGCTCGGGTTTGTCAGCGTCAAGTTGCTCACTTCATTCAAAAAGGTAACTGCCGCTGTGAAGCCCTTGGGGTACAGTCTGACTCTGGAAACTCAGAAAATTGGAATTCCCTATCTTGATATGGCTGAAAATTGCACTCAAAGCCTTTTTATATTATGGGCTACATATAGTATGCACATCACATTCAAATTTGAACACTGATCCTTGCCATTTTTAATTCCCAGTGATGTAGAGAAGTTGAGAAATTGAGAATTGAATAGCAATGACTTGGCTGTTTTCTGTGTCAACATGATGCTGTTGCGGATGCAGTGATATTATCACATTGACTCAACAGCTGGTGCTAGTTTAGGCTCCTGCAGGCAGATTTTTTTTTTTTAAAATTTTTTATAGCAGTTTATGCCAGACGTGTTCTGAAGCTCATGCACATTTTTAATATAAACAATGATTCAAATATGAGCAAGACTGAGGTGACACATTTTAAATATGAGTAAATTATACAGTGACAAATTGAGTAATGCAGTGAAGCCAGGATGTTTGGTGTGTTGAATCGGTTATAATGTCATCAGTACAGATATTGATTCGGAAAGTATAACTGAAAGGAAGGCAGTACACACTACTGATTGATTCTGCTGACAGGCCTCGGTTATTGTTTAAACTTTTTTTTTTTTCTTTCTTAAAAGGGAAGCTTCATAACTCAAATAGAAGCTGTAGCAGGGATTAAATTTGTGACCTAATGGTTATGAGATGGCCTTCTTAAATCACGTAGCATCTCACATGTGTAACACCAGCATTGTCTCGTTGCAGGTGAAACACTTGACTCGTGACTGGAGAACAACTGCTTATGCTTTGAGACACTCAACGATACTTGAGCTGAACGATGAGGGGCGAAAGGTGCGGCGTAAATCAGCAGTGCCGGTCTTTGCCAGTGAGTCGATGCCTAGCCGCATGCTGCTGTTAAGTGATTTGCAGAAGTGGCCAGAGCTGGCGGCTCTCACTAAGGACAATGGAGGCAATGAGGGAGGAGCCATTCAGCAGGAGCAGCTGATGAAGCTGTTGCTGAAAGCGTTCGGAACATACGGTGCCATCGCCTCTGTAAGAGTCCTGAAGCCAGGGAAGGACCTACCGGCTGACCTGAAAAGGCTGAGCGGCCGCTACACTCAGCTAGGCACTGAGGAATGTGCGATTGTGGAGTTTGAGGAGGTGGAGGCTGCTGTCAAAGCCAATGAAGCTGTGGGGAGCGAGGATGGAGGGGCCAGTTCCCTGGGGTTGAAAGTAGTCCTGATTGGCACCAAGCCACCCAAGAAGAAGGTGACCAAAGAACGGCCTCGTGAGGAGGGAGGGATGCGTAAGAGTCGCTCGCTCAACAGCAGAGTACGAGAGCTTCAGTACCACGGGGACGACTCGGCCTGCAGCTCCTCAGAGACTGAGAGTACCCCCACGTCTCCTAGGCTGACTAGAAAGTCCCAGTCCTGCAACAAGCTCAGCCCCACCACTGCGAGCATCAGCTTCCAGAACAATCACCTGAGTCCTGGTATGTCCCCACGTAACAGTCCCTGGTCCAGCCCCCGTGCAAGCCCCTGTTCTCAGCGCAAATCTCCTCATTCCAACAAGTCTCCCTTAGTCAGCGAAGGCAGACTGAGTCCTGAACCGGGGCGCCGTTGGGCAGACTACTCCTCAGACAGTAGTCTTACCCCTTCAGGAAGCCCGTGGGTTCAGCGGCGCAAGCAGGTGGCTTCTCAGGAGAGCAGTCCGGTTGGCAGTCCGATGCTAGGTAGAAAGATCCAGAACGCTGACGGCCTGCCACCGGGGGTAATGAGGCTGCCAAGGGGTCCCGATGGAACCCGTGGCTTTCACTGTGTCACTGTTAGTGAGAGGGGAAAGACTGCTGCTACTCAGACTTGATAAGTGGAGGATCCTTATGCATTCCTTATCCCACAGAAGTAAGGATAGATTGGAAATTTGAGCTGTTCTCGGGCCGTGTTGCTCAGCCCCCACCCCGCATTTGAGACTGTGTAGATATATTTTTGTTGAGTGCATCAGTTTTCAGTCATATTTTTATACGACATTTGAGTTACCATGGTAACATTAGTGATTTACTAATGGAAATTTGAGTGAATGTACGTTTTATATTTCTTTGAAATGGACCATGTCACTCTGTCGCTGTCTAAACTTGTCTACATGGGGGCAGGTGGAGTGGAAGTTCCACTTTTTTGTGTTTTTGGTTTCTTTTTGTGTTTTGTTTTTTTTTTAATTGAAGCTCTGTCTTGTGTGGAAAAGCTCACAACATTGTCTGTGGATGGTGTATAAATGTGGTTTAAGTGGCATGGGCACATGGACTCCATAGAGATGTCACCATATGCCTTTTCCGTGTTTGTCTACTGTGAGTTCCATTTTTACATGTTTAAACTGAGGCCATAATCGCCCTACTGCCATAAAGGTTGGACAGTTAAACTTGGACATGAGATATTTTTTAGTTTTTTATTTTGCGTTTTTTAATTTGAGCATTTTCAGTATGCTTTGGCACTTAGTAGGGAGGGGTCTCTTCTAGTCCTGTAATGTTAATTTGTTCAGCAGGTAGCTGCTTAATTTATTTTTTTAGCTTTTATTTTTTGCATATGTTTCCATCAGTCTAAGCTCACAGTGAGGTTTAAGGGATGTTCAGGTCAGGCAGAATAGATGCTCTTATGTTCTTGCCTTTACATCTGAGCTGAGGTACTTGTACAGTGCGATTCCTATTGTACAAATAAATCACTTAAATTGCAATTGGCCTGACTTTCTCTTTTTGCTTGTACATTTTGAGGTGGTTATGATGGTCTGAAAAAAATCTCAATCTAATCTTTTTGCTTCAATGTGTAAACAAGATTTAAGTGAGATACTGTTGCCGTGCCAAGACTGTAGAAGCAATTCTAGACTTGGAAAGCAGAACTGGCACACTGGTTTGTGTGTGTGCGCATGTGGGTTTTTTTTTTTTTTTTTTTTTTTTTAAATGCATTTCACAGATGGGAGGATAGGAGAGTTGATGGATTAACAGTGGAGACAAGTTGCACAAGTAATTTATTATTAATTGCCTGTATCTTGGTATGTGCAATGCCAAGAAATGGTTTTCACTACCCTTAGACTACTTTGTTTTATAATGATGGATGTAATCGGGAGATTTTTTTTTTATTTTTTAGACACAGTAACATGAAATATGTAATGCGAAAATGTCTGCAATTGATCCTGATTTGAATTCAAATATATAATGCACACAACTGGTTGCGCAGGTATTGACCTCCTCCAGTCAATATGTAGCAGAGACACCTTATTGACAGCTTTGCGTCTATGTGGATAAGTCTGTGTCAGGTTTGCGCATCTGGACATCCTCATTCATCCATTGTCCGAGCTCTGTTAAGTTACATGGACACCGTGTGAATGAACAGCAATTTTCAGTCTCGTCACAGAAGCTTGATTGAATTGAGGTTTGTTCTGAATTGGACGGTATCATTGTTGTGTTGGATACCGTACATTCCGGTCAAGCTTTGGCTTTGTTGGGGTTGTTTTGCTGGAAAATAAATTGTCTCCTTCAGTTCCCTTGCAGACTGCAGAAGATTTTCTTCTATAATTTGTCTGTATTGTGCTGCATTTATGTTAACCCCTCCTTTCATAAGCCTTCTAGGGCCTGCTGTAGAGACACGTCCCCACAGCATGATGCTTCATTTAGGATTCAGTATGTACGATGCACAAAAACCTGTTTTGGAAGACCATGTTACTTTCTGTGTCAAAGTACTTGTATTGGAAATGTTATATAATTAGCTTTTGTCGCAAACTTTTCTGGAATATTCACTTATCTTTTTACCCTGGAAATGACTAACCAGCTGTTATACTTTCCAGACACAGGTGCACTGATCTTAAAATCACTTGTCATTTCTTGATTACAAACAGGTGATCTCAATTCATCTAATTCTGTGCCTTTTTAAAAACATTATTGGCTGCACTAGAAATGATTTGGATGTCATAGCAAAGGTTGTGAGCACTTACGCAGCCAATCATTTTGTTTTTAATTTGTTTTTAATTTAGATCCTATTGTTTTCACTTTGTCGTTTGATGGCCCTCTCTGCCGATTAGTATAAACAAAATTTAATTACTCCATTGTGATTCAGTATTGTGTTAACAAACCAAAATGGAAGTCCATGGGTTGTGATTACTTTTTATAGTCAATGTAACTTCTGTCGTGTCCTCAGGTGGTTTCAAATGCTCCTTAGCAACCATCCAAGTGTGAGAGAAAAGAGCACACAGTTGGATGCTTATGGAGTGGTTAGACTTTGAATTCATGCAGTTACAGCATTCTGTTTATCCTCTTTTTTTTTTTTTTTTTTTTTTTGTATGAGTTATCTCCTGTAGGAGTGAGCATAATGGGAGGCCACAGAGGGTCAGAGCCGATGCTCCAAAATTCAGAGCTGCGGTGGGACTAAGTGGGATTGCGCAAGAGAGGGATGAATAAACTTTTGTTCTCCTCTTTGCATGATTAGCAATTCAAAATCAGGAAGTCGTGACATCATGTTTTTGACAGCCAATATTTTGGCTCAACTCCGAATGACTGTTCATTCTAACAGTGTGAATAATCACTGTTTGGGATAAGTGCCACAAAATTAAACTATTATTCTCATAAGATTAAGTTCTATATAATTCTCATTAAGGATGGTTTCATACTCACAGAAAATGGGAATATCATAATAGACAGCAAAACCAAATACCACTCTGACTATTATTTATAATTGGGCAGTAGCCATTGATGTTTGAATAAAAAGCTATTTAGTGCAGTAATTTAACTGTTTACTCCGGACTTCCCAGACATAATTACTAAGATGTGGTGACCAGGCTACATTTAAAGAGTAGACCATTCCAGCTTTGTGTTTGATCTTAGTATTATAGAAGTTTGCCATGTCATTGTGCATTGAGCTTTGTGTTATACTAAGTAGTACTCTACCATCACCATATTATAATACAGTTTTGAATGCATGTATCATTTACTCATATTGATATGCATATCCATAGATGTATGTACAAACACATCCATTCAATATGCTTTAAATGTTACACCCATTGACTGTTAACAGAGGTTCACAATCCAAGAAAACCTACTCATGCCTACACAGAATGATTCAAACTGGGGTCATGCTGGGCCAGTCAGTAGCAACAATCGTAGGTAGTATCTTGTGGATGCCAGATTAGAGCAATTTGTCAGGATTTAAATCACCAGTTTCCAAAAAGTGAAAAAAAAAGTCACTTATGTGGTCTTGCAGTAAATAGGTGAGCATTTCCAAGTCTCCTCCTCAACTCAGAGTATGTGACAAACACTTGCATCAGTCTGTGGGTGGGAGCTGTGGGTGGGCGGTGCCGAATTTGAGGAACTAGAATTAGGGTGGAGTAAATTTACAACAGTCTCAGCAAAGCAGCCAATTGGAAAAGTCGATACAAAAACCAAGAACTAGATAGGAAATGATCCCCCCTCCCTCCTGTGATACTTTTTTTTTTTCTCCTCACATTACGGAGCATGAGCACGGATATATTGTATCTACATGAATTGATGAATTAAATAGTGCTGTTGTAAAAACGTGTAACTGATTTACTGAAATAACACTGACACGGTTTAACATGCTAAACCCTTGTATGTGGCAATTTGGTGCCTTGCTCAAAAATCCATAAGAGTGCTAGTTTAGGAAGGGAGCGTTCAGCCTCTAGGTTACCCCCTCGTATCACACACGGCTGTGGGTAACAAGGGCTTCTGGCATCACTCACTGTGTTTAACGTGACAAATGCACAGACATCTGTGAAGACGACCTCAGCTCTGAGTTCCTCTGAGGCTGCAAGAACAGCATTCAAGCAGAAGGGTCCAAGATCACGGCCCCTTGAAACAAAGCATCTGTCCAGTTCTCTAAACTGAAATGCTGGCCTCTTTTTAATGTATAGCGCCCCAGAAACACATCTTAGCATTCAGTATGAGGTTCTACAACATAGAAATGGTAGTTGAAATTGTGTTAAGTCCCTTCAACTGATTGCTTGATCACCCTTTCCAATGCCTTAAAAATCCATTGTTCTTATTGCGAATCCTGACCAGTGCAATGGAGCACTGTAGCCCCATTAAACTCTGTAATGAAAACATTTAGCCATGTTTCTAGTATATCCAGTACTGCGAGGACAATTAGATTAACACATTTGATATTTCACAATTTTATTTACATAACTTAAAAAATGTCATTTACAGTGTTCCAAACAGATTAAACTGTGACCTGGCGCTGAAAACAAAACACATTTACATGTAGTGAGAGGGAAGCCCATTTGTGCCACAGTCTCAAGCAAAGATCTAACAGTGTTCTAGATAATGAAAATTACTAGCTGAATGCACAGGATATCTCCAACACAGGATACCACAACCAACTGCAGTGTGCTAGTGCAACACTGTTTCAATATTTGTCATGTACAAACATACACTGTTAAGAGATAATTTTCTGTGCATTCACCCACAAAATCAGATGAGTACATATTGCAGTTAGAGATATCAAAATTTATAGGCTCTAGTCTGCCTTTCTTTCTGGTTCTCTACCAGTTCCAGTTGCTGTTTAAACATACAGTAGCTCTTATGTATTTATTTATACCAATGAAGTTTCATTTTGCATTTGACTTGAGCTTTTGAGCCTTGGTATCATTTGCATCAGGGCAATGTTCTTACACTTCTGGCCTATGCTGCTGACTAATTGTAGGAAAAAATGTAAAGTAACAGTTAAATTCATCCACAAGAACAAACATTTGTTGTCAATAAAACACGAACATATTCCCTTCCACATATTCATGCTTTCTTTCCGGGCATAAATATTACCTTTCAGCCTGTCTATTGTGTTTAATGTCGCCATGATAGCCGTGGTTACCATTTGACCCACACTGATGAATTTACCTTGGAATAAGGGAGGAGCAACACACAGCTCCAAGGTGACAGGAGGTCCGTGACAAAAATGCTCCGAGGGAAACCAAATCTATCTATATATCAGCATGACAGAGTCTAACCAGCAGTTAAGTCAAACCAACCACACAGACATAATTACTGGCTCCTCATCCCCCTCCACGGCTCCATCTGCAGAATCTCAACAGGGAATGAACGCAGAATGATTGGGACTGATCTGATGGTTGTGTGGGTAGAGTCATCGTTGGTGTAATGTGGAAAACACTTCCTGCCTGTTAGCAGATGGGAAGAGGACGTGTTGCACCGCGACGGGAAGGCAAACGTGCAAAGAACACAGCATATCAGACCTTCAATCTTTGAGTGTGAAGTGTAAACCTCCAGAGCTCTGCTTCAGATGTAGAGCGAACCGTCAGCAGGTCCTACATAGCCAACCCCTATCAGAAGAACATCTATCAAAGTCCAAATACCCAGGCCTCCAAAGCTGAACAGTTTGCCCAGACCCTCTCTCCACTGGCCCAGATAAAACCGATCTGCCCCAAAACCACCAAGCGTAATGCTACAGAAAGAAATGACAGAAAACACAGATGAAACAAAGCTACTGTTAGTGATTCAAAAATGTATGTTTACAGCATCTAAATCGGTCATAACTCCTGATACTAGTGGCAGGTTTACCTGAGTGCTAATGCTGTTGACCATTTGTAGCCACCAGTCCAGTTACAAAATAAACGTTTCTGAAAGCGCCTTTTACCTACAGAAGAAATAAAGACATTCAGTGGACACATACAGTGGTTCTGATGTTAAAAACAATGTCCATCAATAACATTTCAGGAACACTAATTTGCATGACTGAAAACACATCCTCCTTAACAAATGTACGATATAAGGAGAAAATAAGGGGGGGGAAAAAAACACCATTTTTTGTGAAATATCGTGTTTGATGTGTCTGATGGGTTAGGCTTAGCTGGTGGCAAACTCATTTTAAAAATACTTCTTCGGGATGTACAAATGCTGCTGTGAAATCAACAGTTACGGTGTTAATTGAGAGATATCCGCCTGATTTAAACCTGGTAGACGGAAAGCTCCCAACTCCTCAGGACAAAGACTGCGGTGCCATAATTACTCTATAGTATTATTTTTAGATGCCTCAACATTAAAATTTCTGTGTTTCTGCACCTACATATGTATTCAAATATGTATCAGCACAGAACAACTGCTTTTGCCATATATTGTTCTCCATACATGTTGTGCGTTTAGTTTGAAAAACGGTTAATTATCACATTAATGAACTCCTCACAGACTGCCTAACCCTGCATATGAAACTTAAGGGCAACGACGAATGGCTAACAAATCCCATGTTTTGTTCTTGGCAAAAAGCTCATGTCATAAATTTCAACTGGATGAGAAAATCTGTAAAACTCACAGAAACACAGCTAACCCCACAGCAGAGCCTTTAGCTTACCTAAACAATGCACATGGTCTAACACATCACAGGTGGCATTGAAGCGCTTGCGTGGGCAAGACACTGTCATACAGTTGGTAGAGTTTGAGCAGCGGTACTGGGATGGGTCGAGCTGCCAGCAGAACTGACAGGGGATGGAGAGAGAGAAATTGGTTTGCTGCTGTCCCGATTCATCCTACAAACACAAAAAAAACAACAGGTCATTACTACCCAGTTAGCGGTTTCTTAAAATCTTCTATCACCGCACACAACTATTTGTCTAGAGGACTTTTGTCAGAAAACAATTAGATGCCGCAAATGCTACAAGCACAACATGATGTTATGTGACATGTTTCATTTCCCTTTTTATCAATGAGCTAAACAATGTATAAACTTTCACAGTTACTCCACCTTTATGCAGCACAGATCACAAGATGAACTGCTACTTACTATACAGTGAACCCCTTTTTTGGGTTTACAAGTGAAGGAAGCTGGTTTCCTGTAGGTGCAGTTGTGTTGGTAATTGCAGTGAATGCAATCAGCTGCCAGGCGACTGCACAGTCCTCCACTAGGACACTTGGAAGTGTAGCTCTCTTCATTTGTAGGAGACGCTGCAAACAGAGTTACAGGTATTCTTCCATTTCCAGCTAGAAGAACCAATGTAATGTACAAAGCTTTAGTGAGAGTTAATTTTATGACCTTATGTTAGGGACCAATAATTAGTGTGGCAACAGGCTTGTGGCCGCATCCCGCTGAATGTCTTGCCAAATTGGGAAAATAAGGCTATCAGAGGTAAATGACTAACACTCTGCCTCTGCTTTAACAAAAAGGCCATCAGAGTCCTTCGGCAAGTCCATTCACTCCTAATTGCTCCATTAAGGCTGTTTTTGCACTGTTGAAAAATCATTTACTCTTCAAAGCCTGGACAACATAAGAGTAATATATCCTCTTCTATTTATTAATTATATTTTCACCTATCATTTATTTTTTTAATTAATGTATTTAATATTATTATTTATAGTCTGATCTTGTTAATTTAACTACTGTGGGCTATATCTTTACATGAAATGTGGCTTACAAATAAAGTTATTATTATAATAATATTCCATCTGATATGATACAGGGTAGGAAAGAAAAATAATATTTTTTAAGACCTATAATATAAAAAAAATAATTTTATTTGTGTTTCTCCCTTGTTTTAATTCTACCTAAACTAGCTGCTATTTATTTGGGCCCTGTTTCAGAAATCAGGCTTAACAAACTCTAAACTTATCCCTGAGCCCTGAGTTAATTGAGTCTGAGATGTGAAAGTTTTTGGTTCCAGAACAGCTGATCAGAATAAGTTCAAGCCAACTCTGGGATAAAAAACAAAAGCCATCATCAACGGAGCTCCAATACTACGATTCACCATGGCAGCGGGTAAATAAAGGCAGCGCCTACATTTTAATTGGATGGAGCTATAAATATAAACGTGCGAACGCGGACCATGATAGGCTATTTTATGTTAAAACGCAGGAGTGGAGGAAGGAGTCAATACATTAACACTATTACATTTTACACAGCGTTGCTCGTTTCATCATTTACCAGACTGGAATTTCCCTAATGAATGATAAAGTGTTGGAATTCTCGCCTATTAGGCTACATTCAATTTTTAATTAATAGGCTATATGTATTCAACTGTAATCTGATGGGAACAAATGCCGGAGGCTATCGGCTACCTAAAATTGAAAATATGGTAACTACGACAGGTATGTTCCAGTCAGTTCGATTAATCACAATATGAAAAATTACTGTTCATTGATCAGTATTATACAGATTAACAGTGATCAATGCAGTAATGTAGCCCATGGTATAGGTTTTCAATGCAACTGTCCACAGAGTCACAGTGTTATACCTAAAGAAGGACATAGATTTTATTCTGTGCCGAGGATAAATCCACAATGTCAGGAGATAATTGTCTGTCCTTACATCGATGACAGATTGATCATTAAAACGGTCATGTTCAAGATCATGTTTGGGTGAAAAACTAACAGGCCTATCTAACTGGGATTTCAGTGTTTCTAAAGATGTAAATGCGTTCAGATATGTGCTTTATATCGAGAGCATGAATGAGGAAATGGCACGGTGTGTCAGACAGCCACTTCAGGCTTCACAGGAGGGGAGGAGTCAAAGAGAAACTGACGGTTGTCCAACTTAACTGTTCAGTTAAGTTCAATTGCCGGAGTTACTGATCTAAAGTTTATCTGATCTCGGTCTCTGAAACAGAAAGCACAGAGTTGCCTTCATTTCAGGCTTAAAATACTCTCAATTTTCACTAATCCCACTTTCTGAAATTGGTTGAGAAAGATAATGGCTGGACTAAATGACTGATGGTGATTTCAAATACTCCAATGTGTGAAATGTCAACATGTTTTTAACCAGAAACGAATGTTACTTAAATGTTTCTCAATAGTGTTGTATTTCTTTATAGTATGTGCTACACAACAATCAAGAGAGGGTCCCTTGATATATATATATATATATATATAGTCATCGCAAAATAGTTTACGTTTACAGTCAGTTTGATTAATATTTATTGTTAACTAATGTGTTTACCTGAGGCTGCAGCAGGTACCACTGGGCTTGCGATGACAGGTCGTTGCTGGGCGGTGTAGGGGTGGTCCTGACCAACATGAGGCGAGCTCATGTATCCTGACAAGCAACCAGGTGATAAAGATAGTTTGGTTAAATATAAAATAAAAGTCTGGAACATGTGGTGGTAATTAAAAACGCATGCAGTTAAATTATTACATCTAAGCTAACTAACGTTAATAACAGTACGTCAACGTTAACTTAACGTTACTCCACCGAGGCGCTAACGTTAACTGTTAGCGACACAAATTAGCAGGGACAGTCAATAGTTAGCTCCTGTGTATTGTAAATTAAAGGCTACATAATTAACCAGATAATACTGTCACATACGACAAAAAAATTGTTCGATTTGCGCTATCTACTGTATGACAGCAACACGTTTTCATTGCTAACTAACTTAGCTACGTTAACATAGGTAACACTAGCGTTAACCTAATGCTAGCTCTGTGGGAGGAAGCTAACGCTAGTAAATAGCCCACATGTAATCTAACCATTTAGGCAAGCCAAGCTCGTGTAACTCTGTCTCATAAACATACCGTTAACACATTGTAATACCAAGTCCATAATCAAAACAGTAACAATTCCGTAGGTTTTGAAGCACCGTCCTCGGTCCGGTCTCCATATCTGACAGCTACTGGCCATTGTTGCTGCAGAGGAAACTAGAGCTGCATTCAGGTTATGTAGGGAAAAAAGCGAGTCAGCGATCCGTCTGAAAGGGAAGTAAGTGTCCCGTTTGTTTTATTATCTATTAACTAAAACGGTGAGATGCCGTGGAAGAAATACTCAGCTGACATTTTGCTCCTAATGCGTTTCTTACACTCAGCCATTCGTCTTAGATTAGATAAGAACTTGACAAAGTGGCATGTTTCAGTATAGACCATAATGTTAACTTTACCTTCCAGCAAAAAAATATGCCAATAAACATAAACCTCAAAACGTTACAGTAATCCTGAAAATTATGCATTGTTGTGACTATACATTTTAATGCCGTTTTCTCCATTCAGTATTTCTAAACTTGTTATATCGTTCAGCACATCTATAATTAAATTAAATTCAATTTTATTTGAATAGCGCCAAATCACAACAGTTATCTCAGAGCGCTTTTCATAAAAGAGAAGGTCTAGAACGTACTATGTGATGATATTTACAGAAGCAAACAGTTCCCACCAAGAGCAAGCACTAGGCGACAGAGGCGAGGAAAAACTTCTTTTTTAAGAAGCAGAAACCTCGAACAGAACCATGGCTCAGGATGGGCCATCTGCCTCGACCGGTTGGGGTAAGAGAGAGAGAGAGAGAGGGGAGGGAGGCAGCCTATACAATATACACACAGACAGTAAAGGTAATGCTGCTATAAACTGAATGAAAAATGGTACAGATATTTACAGTAGTGTTGATACTGAATGATGAATGATAATAACCGTAATGTTAATGATTATAATAACAATAACAACAATAGGAATAGTAACAATAATTGTAGCAGAAGGTGTCAAGCAGGAACAGGGGGGCAGCAGGTGACTCGCAACCACAGATCCAGACTCCACAGCTCCAGAGCCAGAAACACTTGCAGGAAGTAACAGAAGGAGAGTGGACAGGGACGAGAAAGCACAAGACTACGGAAAGGGAAGAAGACGAGTTAGTAACATGCATTAATGGGATGAGGTTGCAGACAGAGCAAGAGAAAGAAGAGGAGAGAGGAGCTCAGTGCATCATGGGAAATCCCCCGGCAGTCTAGGCCAGTAGCAGCATAATTAAGAGATGTTTCAGGACTCACCTGAGCCAGCCCTAACTAGGGCTGAGGAAAGTCTTAAGCCTACTTTTAAATGTGGAGATGGTGTCCGCCTCCTGTACCCAAACTGGAACCTGTTTCCACAGGAAAGAAGCTTGATCACAAGTAACCCTGCATTCTGGGAGCGCACTGCTCTGGTGGGGTAGTAAGGTACTAGCTCTTTAAGATAAGATGGTGCCTGACCATTAAGAGGTTTGTATGTGAGAAGAAGGATTTTAAATTCTATTCTGGATTTTCCAGGAAGCCAATGCAGAGAAGCTAAGACAGGAGAAATATGATCTCTTTTACTGGTTCCTGTCAGAACACGTGCTGTAGCATTCTGGATCAGCTGAAGAGTCTTAATCGACTTTGTTGAGGAGCCTGATGATAAGGAATTGCAGTAATCCAGTCTAGAAGTAACAAATGCATGGACTAGTTTTTCTGCATCATTTTTAGACAGAATGTTCCTGATTTTTGCAATATCACATAGGTGAAAAAAGGCAGTCCTTTAAATTTGCTTAATGTACTGTAATACTTAAACGGCATGTCCTGATCAAAGATAACTCCAACATTCCTCACAGTGGTGCTGGAGGCCAGGGCGATGCCATCAAGGGAAATTATATCTTTAGATAATGCTTCACAGAGGTGCGTAGGCCCCAGAACAACAACTTCAGTTTTTATTTTAACATTAGAAAATTACAGGTCATCCAGGTTTTAACATCCTGAAGGCACATTTTAAGTTTTAACTGATGAGTTTCATCTGGCTTGATCAATAGATATAACTGTCGATAGTATCATCTGCATAACAATGAAAGTTTATGGAGTGTTTCCTGACAATATTGCCTAAAGAAAGCATATATAAAGTGAAGAGGATTCGTCTGAGCACAGAGCCTTGTGGAACTCCATGATTAACTTTGGCGTGCATAGAGGACTCATTGTTAACATGTACAAACTGAAATCGATCTGATAAATAGGACTTAAACCAGCTTAAGAGTGGTTCCTTTAATGCCAATGAAATGTTCCAGTCTCTGTAATAGGATGTGATGGTCAATGGTATCAAATGCAGCGCTAAGATCTAATAAAACCAATACAGAGACAAGTCCTTTGTCTGATGCAGTTAGGTCATTAGTAATTTTCACCAGTGCTGTATCTGTGTTATGATGAACTCTAAATCCTGACTGAAAATCCTCAAATAAACTATTGCTATGTAGAAAGTCACACAGCTGTTTGGCAACTGCTTTCTCAAGGATCCTAGTGAGAAATAGGTTAGATATAGGTCTATAGTTTGCTAAAACGTCTGGATCAAGGTTTGGCTTTTTTAAAAGAGGTTTAATTACAGCTACTTTAAAGTACTAAGAGGAAAGTTGATGGTTTAGATAAAGAAATTATTTAAGTTAGTTGGTAATGTAATATTGAGGGAAACAGCTGTTACAGCTGTTTCTAAGGTTCCTGAGTTTAGAGATAAGTTGGTGCCAGTTAAGGGCAGGTCTTGGTGAATTATGTTTCTAATAGTTAGAATTTTATCATTAAAGCAGCTCATAAAGACATAACTACTGAGAGCTTTGGGAATACATTGCTCAAAAGCATGGCTCTGTTATAGCAGGTTGCATCAACCTATTAGCATTTCACCACAACCCTTGTTTTAAAGTTGTGTGACTATACTAAATATATGGAGAAAGGTTTTTATCATTGACTGTATATAAGGATGCGCCTGAACGCAGCATAACATGCAGCAGAACTTCCTGGTCTTGCCACTCCCACTGCTCTCCACACTCACAACTGTGATTATAAACTGTTAAGATTTTTATCTTTTAATGTCTCATTTCTAGTCAAAATGTCAGATATTATGGTGTTTTTAGTCTATGAAATCTGTAAACTACACTAACACTGCCCTATCATAACCTCAAGAGCACAAATGATGAATGATGGAAAGATGAATGATGGGAGAAATACCTTGCATTGCAAAATGCTCTAATACCCGTTATTACATGTCGTATAAGGATGTGGTCTTGTATTGCCCAATAGGCAAAGACAATCAGTGTCATTGATGAAGGTGTATTTCCCTTTCTGACAACTGTAAGCCCATGCCTAAAACAACTGCTCAGTTTCATGATCTTGTGAATGAGTAAACCAATCAAGCATGACAAATTTCCAAAAGGCTTCATATGTCTACAAAATAGTCCTATTACTTTTTATCATGACATCTGTTTCTTGTAAACACAATAAGCTCTACAGAAAGAACAATTGCTCACATTCAGTAGATTTATTTTGTTTCTGCGTTTCTCCATGGAGACAGGCCTTCAACTTCTTCTGTGCCAAATCCATATATCCTTAATTATGACAATCACATTTCCCCCTTAAATTATGAAGTAGCTTCCCTTCAGATATACTTAAATTACTTTGACATAATTGATACCCACACCATGTACAAAAACGTCTTTTTTTATACCCTTCACACATGATCATGTGGGCATTTCAAGGTTGCTTTGAAGCCACATTTATTCCAGTTACTTACAGAATTTCAGCTCATTAGTTCCTCTGTCATCTTCTGCTCTATCTACTACACTTTCCCTGTACCATCTACACATGTGCCATCATTTGTCTCTTTACTGCTCATCTGACTGTAGTTGAGGTATTCGAACGCAAGAGTCTGGATTGTTTTCTCTTGATCAGAACTCCTCCTCTGCGCTCCGACAGCGGGATTGTTTGAGCAGGGTCAGGCGGGCCAGCACCTCGGCCACAGACAGTTCTCCATGGACTTTGTTGTCCCTCGTGCGCACATTGACGCTGTTAGTCATCTTCTCCTTCTCTCCGACCACTGCCAAGACAGAAGACACAACAGCTTGACATGGGCCAAGTCACACCATACACACACACGCAGCTACCCTAACACGTTCCCCGCTATGTGACGCTGAATTCAACAACAGTGGGTGGCTAACCAGCTTGGAGGTCCATTTGCTTTATATTCAACCAATTAAGAATGTTTATTTTGACTCATTATACTTCTAATGACTAGTCTACTGACAACCCCACAGCTAAAAGGAACATAGTTTTATTCTAAAAGTCTTAAGTGCTTCTAATGCAACAATAATTTAAATGTGATTGAACTAAAAGCAGATATGATATAGAAAAACACATCCAAAACTATGTTATCTCTAGTAAAGTATTCAGCAGAAGTCGGTAATAAACATGACTTTTGGAGAATGAACTTAAATGTGAAATAATTGGTACAATCCTTTCAATAAACTTGCTTCACTGATGCGGTTTTTCTGAACCCTATGTTTTGGTATGGTGTGGTCCTTTAAACTTGCAGAAACTGAAAAGATATTGTATTTATCTTAAAAATACAATTATACTGTGATTAAAATGGTGCGGAAATAACTAATTAAATGTACTTTTGAAGTGATTAGAGGCAACTCTGAAAGCAGCAAATATGGGGTGAAGATCCTCACGAATTAGTTGTGTCACAGTGCTCCCAAATTACATAGCGCAGTGCATTTTCTCACCAAGAATGAAGTTATATTGGGCCAACTGAGCGTTACGGATTTTCTTGTTTAGAAGACAGCTGGAGTCTAGGTCAGCATCTGCCATGAAACCAGCTTCTGTAAACTGCTTACACACCTGACGGGTTTTAAAAAAAAAAAACATTCATGAATATATAGTTCACAAGCATTATACAAACCTGAATAACACTACATTTGTACTTAAATGTGGTCAAGATAGGGAAGTGGAAGACATACCCTCTTGGCGTAATCCTCACAAGAGGGGTTTACAGGCACTAACATCACCTGACGTGGAGAGATCCACAGAGGCCTGGTAGAAAGATAGACACACTCTCATGAAACTTTTTAACATTACCACTTACATTTCTCCCTGACAAACAGGAACTACGGGGGAAATAATTATTGTATGAGGATGTGGAAATTCTGCCAAAAGGGAAGAGGACACTAGTGGTTAAACTGTTACTAACTACAGTGTGTAGTTTGGCATTATAACAGATGGCACTCAGAATCAGTCAAAACTATTTTATTTAAACACAATATACCTGCAATAATGACAAAGCTGAAACATCACTGAACATACTAGACCGATCTAAACACTGGGCCATATCAACATAATTTTTTTACTTCACAAATGTAAGCTCTAAATGTAAATGCTCCCTATTTGTATAACGCCTTTCTAGTCTTTTCAACCACTCAAAGCGCTTTTACACTACTTCTGCATTCACCATTCACTCACATTCATACACTGAGCCTAAGTGCTCAAACAGAAACTAACATTAACACACTTTCATACACTGGCGGAACAACCACCAGGGGCAATTCGGTGACACTTCAACATGCAGCCAGGGGGGAGCCGGGGATTGAACCGCCGACCTTCCGATTAACAGCCAACCTGCTCTACCTTCTGAGCCACAGCCACCCAAAGGAGGACAAGAAAGCGCCTCACCATTTCCCTGCATAGTTCTCTGTGAGAATGGCAATCATCCTCTCTACTGAGCCCAAGATGGCGCGATGAATGATGACTGGTCGGGCTTTGTCATCACCATCCTTCCTGTAAGACATTGCATTAGAAAGATAAAAAAGGCTTCCTGCGAAAAGTGTCTATCGTTCTACTGATCTACAAAGCCACCCCCTTCTCTTTCCATATGTAAAACAGGGCTGAGTGGACTAATGCACAAACTATAAAGACTATTAATTGCCCGCTTTCTATTGCTGTATAGCAGTGGTTCTCAAAGTGGGGTTCGGGGACCCCTGGGGGTCCGTAAGTAACACAATGACAGAATGTAAGAGTGGGTTTCATATACTTTCTCTAACAAAATATCTAAAAGCAAAAATCTCATCAGATAAGGGAACCCGGGGACAAAGTATTATCAAATGGGGGTCCATGGTCTAATTTGTGTCAGTTTAGGGGTCCTTGATGTGAAAAAGTTTGAGAATCCCTGCTGTATAGAATGTGCATTGTTTACAATTGAAGTTCCTAGTGGGGTTATATATCATGTTAGTTCAAATTTGCAAACACAACTGTGTGGAACAAAGAGCGCAAGACATCTTATTCAGGAGGGGATTAAAATATAATCTTTGGCACAGTAAAGCACACAGACTCAGCTGTGTGTCATTGTTTTGACTAGGTGACTCACCCCACAAAGGTCAAGTTGAAGCGGATTGGCAGCTGGAAGTCCAGCTGAATGGTTGCACACTGGTGGTATCGTCCAATTGCATCTTTGATCTTAATGTCAATCTGCAAAAGCACAAAAAGAATAAAAGTACTTTTCAGACCTCAAAGGATTAAATTGATTTTGCATTGGCAGGAAACGTCAAGGAATGTTCTAACCTTCGGTCCATAAAAAGCACCGTCTCCGGGGTTGAGTTTCCATGGCTCCCCAAACTCATTCAGGCTGTTCTCCAGTTGCTGTCAAACATGAGTTATAGGTCAACATATGATTTCAGTCTAAACAATGAAAAGCAATTACGGTGAAGCAGCAGAAGTTATTTCCGTCTGAAATTTGCCACTGACTAATGCAAGTGATGCCCTTACGCAACTTACTACTGGACAAAATGACTAACAGAAATCAAGTCAAATAAATGAGCAATTTATTTTATTGACAACACACCTCCTACATAAATTCAAGGAACTTCACAATGACTCACAGACCTGATACTACTGTGCACACCAGGAACGAGCTCTTTCATCAACAGTGCCAAGTAAGTGTCAACATGAGCATTCATTTGCCACACCTTTTGTTTTGTGCATTTTATACTGTATGACACCAAAGCAGTGTGTCTCATACTCGCAAGACGCGGTCAGAACTTCTGCTGAGTATTTAATTGGAGTTAATTTTCCCAACATAAATAACTACCAAGCACGGGTGCTGTTTACCTTCTCAGCCTGGGTCCACACAGCAATGTCGCCCAGATACTTCTCTGGACGAGTGGACAGGTGAAGCTGGAAGGAGAATCCGAACACATCGTAAACACAGCGGAGGAAGTCAAGACAGCCCTTCATCTCTGATTCGATCTGTAAAAAAAAAAAAAAAAAAAAAACTCATTCAGTATTTAGGAAATGCTTGTTTTTCCACATGTTCAAAGACCTAGAAAATTCCATGTATAACAACTCTAAATTCTGAAAACAACTGATGTGGTCACCTGGTCCATGGTGCAGAAAATGTGAGCGTCGTCCTGCTGGAAACGCCGTACTCTGGTCAGCCCAGTTAGCGTTCCTGACAGCTCATTTCTGTGGAGGACCCCGAAGTCTGCCAGCCTCAGAGGGAGCTCCCTCCATGAGCGAGGCCTGTGGCTGAACATCAGACTACAGGACAACCAGACAGCAGGAAATCAAATGACCGTGACACGCATTAAACACTGTATGTACTATTTGATTTACATCATTTGGGAAACACTTTTCGCTCCCCGAGTGCTCTAAATTTACCAGTGCCCGGGGCAGTTCATGGGCTTGAGTGCAAAGATGTCGTCTTCCACAGGGAACGAGAACATGTTTTCGCTGTAGTGTTGCCAGTGGCCAGATGTCTCCCATAATTTGCTGTTATAGATGTTGGGGGAGGCTACTTCCTGAAAGCCTCTTCGCCAGTACTCATCCTAGAAAAACAACAAAACCACATAAACAAGCAAAACCCGCTAATTTCAACTGCACAGGTACTTCCCTGAGCAGAGATGAATCATGACTTCTGGCAAAAATCTGAAGCTTCTGGAAAATAAATCAGATCCTGTGGCGTTTATTTATCCATTTGTTTTTCCTAAACAACACATCTTCTGTCCAGTTGAGCTGTTTAGCAGCCAACAGTTGAAAGTATCTGCTGTTACTGGAAAGATGTCAACTGTGAATATGTGGAACTGAGAATGAATACAAAACAGGAAAGAGATTAAACAAATATGGTTCGTGCTCAGTCAGCTTCTCCTGAATAAACACAGAGATATACAAAAACCTGAATGTCTTGTGACAACTGACTGAATCTATTCCATTGCAGTCAGAAAGAAACCAGCCTCCAGCATCTATATATGTGTGCAGTTACGTCTCACGGGGAAATGTTTTAGCGATGTGTCGTAGGAAATGCATAGCTTGTTACTGGTCGCCCCTCTCCCCACCCCCCAACACAGTGACAGATTGAAGTGATGTGATAATGATCTTGCACCATTTCTGCGCTATGGACGTGACGTCCTCTTGGCTTGGTCTGGTGTGTAGGTGTGTGATGTCAAAGTCTTCAAGATGTTAACACATCTCTTCAAGTTCCTGTACAGCCAAGGAGCTTGGCAAAAGAGTTCAAGTCACTCTGAAATCTAAAGTTTGCTAGACCTTGTTCAAGGCAACTGCCTGCTCTTAAATAAGAACTGCTGCCCACTCTAGAGATCATTCACAGTGCTGCCGACAAGCTCATTACCACAATCTGAAAATCTTGACATTTTTGGCACTGACTTTATCATGTTCAGTGTGTTACGTATGTGGTGTTTGACTCAAACACCTTTGAACAACTCAGACCATATTTCAGACCCGATAAAGTCTGGTCAAGCTTTCGCTGGCGCTCTTAGCAGAACTTGAACTGACTAACCTGAACTAAACTATTCAGGTCACTTATTCCCACAGCTCTTTGAGCTCCTTGGTAATTGCATGTTTTGCCGAAGTTAATGGTTAGTGGACTGCATATCAATTAGCTGGCAATCACTACAAATACAGTGGAAATGTTGAGCATAGCCTGAGCCTTGTGGACTTGTGGGTTGAGATTGCTTATAAGTGTTGCGTTTCAGTATCCCCGGAGTACTTCTTTTTGAAAGTATAAACGCTATATGAATGCTGATTCGATTTGTGGTAAAGCAGTGATAAAGCAATGTTTTTCCTGCATCAATATTAAACAAAGCATGTTATTTTCACACAAAAAAAACAAAACATTTTTAAAACAAATGTCCTCTCTAGCAAAGCGTAGCACAGGAGACACACAATAAAGGCTTGACCTCAAAATCTCTATCTATCTAGAACAAAATCATAAACGGAACACCCATTCATCATGAGCTGAACTCAAAGATCTAAGACTTTCTCTATGTACACAAAAGGCTTATTTCTCTCAAATATTGTTCACAAATCTGTCAAAATTTGTGTTAGTGAGCGCTCAGAAATGTGCAGTTCCATCACACAGCACAGTGCTACGTCTGTTGTTTTGAGGCAGCGCGCAATTGGCATGCTGACTGCAGGAATGTCCAACAAACCTTTTGTTGAATTGAATTTCTCTACCATAAACCGTCTCCAAAGGTGTTTCAGAGTATTTGGCAGTACATCCAACCAGCCTCACAACCGCAGACCACGTGTAACCACACCAGCCCCAGGACCTGGGCCAGCTACCCGGACTCTGCTGCAACAATCGGTTTGCATAGCAAAGAATGTCTGTCCAAACTATCAGGAACATCTCACGGGAAGCTCATCTGCATGCTCGTTTTCCTCATCAGGGTCTCGACCTGACTGCAACTTCGTACAGCCATTGAAGAGGAGTGGACCAACATTCCACAGGCCACAACCAACAACAACCTGCTCAACTCTATGCGAAGGAGATGTGTTGCACTATGTGAGGCAAATGGTGGTCACACCAGATACGGACTGGTTTCTGGACCCCCCCCAATACAGTGAAACTGCACATTTTCGAGTGGCCTTTTATTGTGACCAGCCTAAGGCACACCTGTGCAATACCCATTTTGTCTGATCAGCATCTTGATATGCCACACCTGTGAGGTGGATGGTTTATCTCAGCAAAAGAGAAGTGCTCACTAACACAGATTTTGACAGATTTGTGAACAATATTTGAAAGAAATAGGCCTTTTGTGTACATAGAGAAAGTCTAAGATCTTTGAAACAAGAGATATCTGTAGCTTAAATCTGCCACAGGTGAATTTTCTATCTAAAATAGAACAAAACTTTGCAAATATTCTGTAAATTAAAGAGGCACTGATAGGCCACTCCTACCCTGATGAACTCTGTGAGTGTGTTGTAGATGAAGGCTCCGCGTGGCATGAAGAAACAACTGCCAGGGCTGAGATCATGGAAGAAGAAAAGCTCCTGATCCTGTGAAGCAGACAAAGATGACTTTTTAATGACTTCACATGTACTTTTTATCTGCAGGTACAAGCAGCAAGAAAATCTCCTCCATACACAGCAGGGAGTTATGTAGTCATCACACACCACACCATCTGTCAGTGATGCGGGGGAAAAACGCTCAATGGGCACGGGCTTGGTGTGCCCTGGAAGCTGGAAAGCAGGACAGACTGTTTCCTTGCGAGACCGTGAATACATATCTTGTTCATTTTCCCTTTAAAAAAACTAAAATACATCAGTATGTGGGTGTCAGCAGCAGGTCCTGTGGTTCCTGTAACAGCACTGAATGGTAAACAGTATCAATTTTAGCAGCATTGATACAACAACATGTGTCCTTTCCATTCCAACCTTTTGAGCTACAATCGTTAATAAAATCAAATTGCATTTTGAGATTCACAGCAAAGATCCAACAGAATAAATCCTAGAATGATGATACTGCTTTGTCAAATGCAATTTGATTTGAAAACTGAGGCTTTGTAACTGAAATGTCTTGCAATGTAAGGCACCTATTTCAAGAAAACATGTTCAATCAAAGACTATTCAAAAATGTAAGTAAATTGAAGTGTGGGATTAGATGTCTGGCACCTGAGGTGTGTTTCAGAAAAGCAGGGCCTTTTTGTAAATAGCCTGTTTTGATTAAGCCGAACAAACAACTGCAATCAATCAGTTTCATAAAGGGAACTCCAACTTAATGTGTAAATAGATCTTACTTGCATCATAAAGCCGACTCTGAGCTAATGAGATCAGACTGAAGAAGTAAAGTCAACTCTGAAGAACTGAATGTGATGTTTGTAGCCACAAGCAGCACATTATGAATGCGTAATATTAAGACTAAAGTATTACAGCAAAAAACAAAATCACTGTAATAATTAAAACAAAATTGAACTTTTGGCAGCTCACACTTGGACACATGTAGAGATAAACACAGCTCCACTAGGCTCCTGTTAGTGGAGCTTGTTGCTGCGCTCTGCTCGTACAGTTTGGTTTCAAATCCAACATGAATAATGTGAACTTGCTTTGCAATAATAATAATTACTGAATATCAATGCTTACATGCATATGTGTAAAATAAAACACACCTTTAAACAACTCTGAAATGTATTTGCAAGCAAATAAGATCGTTAGTATTTTCTAGAAACCAAAGTACACAGTGTTACTTGGTTTGGAAAACTAACATAACAGCCTGTATATGGGGGAAATATGTTCAGATTGGCTGCCTGCTCTTTTGTTTGTCTAACAAATGAATTTCTGAGTGTCTGTCCCTTTCATTTTATTTAAGACTCAAAAAAGATATGAGCTCAGATTTTAGGAACGTGCAGCTTTTTTTCAAAATGTGATACAGTTGACATGAATGACATGATGTTCAGAGTGCAGGAGTAAAGAGGAAACTGTAGGAGGAAAAGGAACACTGTGTTTTTATCTGACAGATTTAATTGTAACAGTGGTTAAGCCTGAGATGACCTGAACAGGACCAGGCTAGTCTGTAAATCCTTACACACTAGCCTGGTTCCCATGGTAACTTAGGTCCGACAGAATTTTTGGCAGAAATTACTACATTTCACCAGGTTATAAAACACCCCTCTAAATGTCTTTATATATAAATAACATATATATAAATAAATATATAACTAACAGGACATATAACAGATCTAGAGGTTTTCAAAGTGTTGTATTTTCACAACGCCCTGTGCAAATGATGAGGGTCGGCTTGGGATCATGCCACAGAGCACCATCTTTAAAACAACATGCCATTTTTGTCACCTCCCTCTTACTGGCTTCAAGAGCAAAAGCTTGACTCTCATTTAATATGGGACTGTGTTGTTATCACTGCTGATTGAGGTGCTGCCGTCTGTGTCTCCCATGCTGGGAAACCAGCTGGGGTGCTCAGATGACTCAGTTGTGAGCTTGCAATATGAAGAAACACAGTGCCCTCTGCTGGTAGAAAGCAGCAACACGCAATATCATGTAAAACATGGTTTTCGTGTCCATGTTGGTCCTGAAAATTGAGCACTGGTTTTGCCCCGAAGCATTTTTGATAATGCCAACTGGGTAACACAAGAAATATTTTACTAACTTAATCTCGGCGTACTGCTGTATCCTGTTTGTATATTTTTGCACGTATTTTTACAGTTCATGTTTGAGCGGACACTTTGTTCTTGGTCCAGGTTCATTTCAGGCTTTCACCACATCTAAAAAAAACACAAACCTTAGAGACTCTCACAAGGAAACACTCCTTCAAAAACCTCAAAAGTAGATGTGTCAGCCATCATGTTACACCATTACCAAAATTCACTTTGAACTGGGTTTCAGATTCCAGCTCTAGGCCTCAGCCAGCTGGGTGGGCTTGAACATGACTGCCTACAGTGACTCACTTTGCCAATCTTGCGATGGTCTCTATTCTTGGCCTCCTCCTGAAAACGTTCCCACTCCTTCAGCATCTTTGAGTCTGGGAAGGAAATCCCATAGATCCTCTGCAGAGTCTCCATGTCGGAGCGTCCCTCCCAATAGGTTGAAGAGTTCTGATGACGAAGATGGAGTGGACATTTTTACACATTAGTACAAGATCACCTTTCCAGAAAACATTCATAAATACTATTAATATAACAAAAAGGTCTAATTATAACTATTGTTATCTGAGAACAGGTTAAATGGATTTTGGAAATTAGGCCCTGTGTGCGTTTTCCCACATACCTTGTAGATCTTCATAGCCTTGATCTTGCCTGTATGCCTGACATGGGGACCTCTGCACAGGTCAATTAAGGGCCCACATCTAACCAGGATTAAAAAAAAATACAAAACAGTTACCTTGCAAAGTACAAAGACCCAAAAAAAAAAACTTAAAATAAAAATATACAATTAATATTTCTTTCTTTTAAGGAACTTACCTGTAGACTGTAGTAGTGGGGGTGGTGACTTTCTCATTCAGAATGCGGCACTTGAATTTGTTGTACTGAAAAACATACAGACACAAATCATTCTGGGCAGAAGGAACATTTTGCGCGTGCACACACACACGCACACACGCGCACGCACACACGCACACACACACACACACACACACACACACACACACACACACACACACACACACACACACCTTGATTTAAAGATTTCACTTTGTTTTCCCCCCCATGCATGCAAATAACAATAAGACTAGGCAAAAATGTAGCAGTGTAAACAGTTTATGAAACAATAGTAGCGCAGGACAAAAGCCCCTCACACATAAATGAACATTTAAGAAATATGCCATAAATTATTCTTCCACACAAGCAGGGTATCTCAGGCTGACAGCAGATGACGGCATTCTCTCACCTTAAACATCTTCAACAGTGTCTCCTTGCTGATCTCAAGCCTTTCAAATGGCTGTTTTTCCTTCACCACAGCCTTACACAAAGTCTCCAGGTCACCAAACTCAGCACTGGACACCCCCCTGGAAAAGGAAACATGTTCAGTTTAATATCGTTACTGCACATGGACAGTGCTGCCCTGACAAATTTAATATTTCTGTAATGACCTAATTGTTTTTGACATGATGACAGTTAAATACATGATTAACACTGGAAACCATGTTTAAAAAAGTATGATATTTCAGAAAAATTCACATGGATAAGAAAATCTGGCCAGAACAGAGAAGACAGACTTACTTCTGTCCATCCAGGAACATGTCATAGTAGAAACCATTCTCAATGGGGGGTCCATAACACAAACAGCCTCCATAAAAGTGCTCCATTGCTTCCCCAAGGATGTGAGCACTTGAGTGCCAATACACCTAGGACATGAGAGGAAGATATATACATTACCACTTTAAGAAAGTAAACAGTTCAGTCAAAATAAAGCAGGTCTGTTGTTTGGACGCTGTGGCTTGAACCTTTTTAGTAGTTCAGACTGAGGTCACTAGCCATGTGATGAAATGTTATCTTTTATTAAGTAATTTAAAAGTTCTAAGTACTCACAGCCTGAGCATCCTCATTGTCAAAGCGCAAGATCTCAAGAGAGCAATCCTGCTCAAGAGGCCTGTCCAGGTCCCAAAGCTCCCCATTCACCCGAGAAATCACAGCGTTGTCAGCCAGGCCCTGGCTGAAAGATCAAGTGCAACATTGTTGCCTCAGAAATGCTGTCTCCAAATTTAACAGAGTGGTTTATGTTATTACAATGAGAAGGAAAAAGTCTAATGTGTTCATATTGGACAAATATGTTTTCTAGGTACATACCGGTAATTCAATATACTGATCATTTTGGCAGCGATCAATTGAATGTACAATTGTAGACTGAACAGTAGTGGATCTGGCTGTTTAAGTACTAACCTGATGTCACAAGCCAACTGGTATGGCGTGGTGAGCCAAGCCTTGCCCGTCACCTTACGTCCGTCCGGCAGCTCCACAGTAATAGGTTTGCTGTCTGCAGCTTTCTTTGCCAGTAGGGCATCACTCTCCTTTTTCAACTCCTCGTAGAGGCGGAGGCGCTCTGCGATGTATCCAGGCCAGGGCTTCAGCTACAGCAGCAAAAAAAAATTAAAAAATTATATATATATATATATATATATATATATGAAAATTCAGGTATGTCCAGAGCTTTGCATGTTTTATCATAACAACAATCCAAGTATTAATATTTCACACCTCTCATCTTGTTAAAGGCTGGGACTAGATCGAAAACATTTTTTGCTATTTGTGAAAAAACTTTAAAAAATATAGTTATATGTCCCTGTTGGTACAATGGGTGACCAGGGGAGTAGAATAACTTCAGTGTCCTGTGCTTGTTTATATTATTAATCACCTCTTTCACACATCCACCTGCTTGTCCCTTCTCCGGCTTCTTTTCCTTCTTGTTCCTGTCACCTGGTTTGGTGTCCAATGTTGCCACCTGTCCAGAAACAGAGGGGTGTGTGTGAGTCTTATCACAATCACTATCTTATCACTATTTACAGTACTTCTGAGTCACGTTATCAGCCTATTACTAATCTCAGTGAACATGTTCAGTATTCAAAGCTTGCACACACTGTGACACAGAGTGTGGCAGCTATTTATGGAAATGAGGTGGTAGAGTTTGTCATTTGGCTTCAATGGACAGAGGCCCACTACTCTTAACAAGACTAACACTCCGCTCCTCGTCATATTACAAATGAAGCCATTCAAACTGACTAACAGTGACTGTCCCAGTCTTTATTACAACCTTATTATCAGTTCGGTTGTTTGTCTGCGGCTCTTTGCTGGTGTTTTTCTCCGGCGCTTTGCCACACTTCACTCCTGGTTGTCTCTTGCCCTGCGCCTCCTCCAGCTCCAGCTCCGCCCGCAGACCCCGCCGGAGGTGCAAGAGCCGGTATCGGAGCTTCTCATTCTCGGTCCGCAGGCTTTCCAGCTCTGGTGAGACCCTCGCAGTACCGGCAGCATCCAGACCTCGGCTTAAACCATCCCGTAGAGTGGAGATTTCATTGGTGAGGAGCCGAATTTGCTCCTCCTGAGAAGCCAAACGTGCAGCCATGCACTCCGCCATCTTTAAAAACCCACCATCCATACCAGCTTGAAAGATGACTTCCGGTGGAGCTTTTTGAAAATAAAACTACCCACAAAAAACTCAAATTTGAATAATTATAGTGCTTATGTTATGAATTTCAAAATCAGACAAAAGCTAAAGTGGAGTAAATAAGCTATCAGACAAAATATAATTTGGTTACGTTACATATTATTACAGTAGTATACCGTAAATTTATATCAGTTGATTACAGCGTTTGACGCTCTTTAATTTTTTTAATGAAATTACATCTTTCAAATATACTAACTGTTAGTGTATATTTGATATTGATTGATGTATTTCAAATATATACTAGAAAAGTGATTCTGGCGTCGCACGTCAATTCCTCCTGTACTTTGCAGTAAGTACCAACGCTAGGAGGCAGTAACGTATTTTGTACTTCGTTTTACTGTCAGCTGATGCTGCAGTGCACCGCGTGCACCGTGTGATGTGTCAGCAATGTAAACAGACGTGTCTTTCGTATACTGTGCATTTGTTAGCCTAAAGGTATGTACCAACTGTTTGCATAACTTTTGAATGAACGCGGAAAGGTTAAGTTAACTACGTCAGTTTCATGTTTGGCAAACGCGTTACCGATACTAACGTTACATATATGCTAGTAGCATAGCGCTAGTTGTATAACGTAAGCTACATACTAGCAGCTAACTGTACACTGGCGGCACAGCAGGTGCTAAGTTAGCTACCTAGAACTTAGCTAGCTCCGAAACCTAAGTTAGTTACACCACATCTAGTTCAGTCACTGATAGTTTACAGTTTCCTTGCTTATCGGGACGACAAATTCATGTCAGAATATGTTATAAGACTTTTAGCGAGCCTGTCTGAATAACGTAATGGGGTATAAATAACTTTACATTAAGCGAAAGTAAACTAAGGCAGTAAAGTTTGAAATTGTTCAAACATCAAAATAAGAGGCGTCCGTTACATCGATCATCACATTGTCGCACCACATCACATCAATGCTCTCTAAATGACTGACCATCACACAAGTTTTCTTTATTGTTTTAAAGTGGAATGATGTGGACTGTCCCTTAATTAGAAGGTCCATGCACCTCTGCTTGAGCAACACACGGAGACTTTAGTGTCGCCATCAAAGGATGGTGCTATCATAGTATCATTATTCTGCGACCTCTCCCTGGAAGGGTGAAGATCAGACCATCCATCGCAATTTGGTATGAATAGCTTATTGATCTTATCTTCCTGACATTCCTGATGTTGCTGCCATCAGCATGGCTTCAACCTCCAGCTTTGCTCCGCCGAAACTGGCTGACTTCATCCTCACAGAGCGACTGGGCAGTGGTACCTATGCAACAGTCTACAAAGCCTACAGAAAGGTGAGTTCGTGGAGGAGTCAGGGAAAACATGACACAAGTCCTAAAAATTGATACAATATTCATGTTTCTGTTTGAGCTCAAGGTTTGACTCAGCAGTGATGTTCCGTATACTTTACTTGGCTTTGCATCGTTGCCTAAAAACTATGGTATTTCAATTACTGTGATTTTATATATATATATATATATATATATATATATATATATATATATATATATATATATATATATATATATAGTTTTGACATTAAAAGTAAAAGTGGAAGTTTTAGTTCTTGCCCCTGACATTGCAGGGGGACAGTCGAGAGGTGGTGGCAGTGAAAGTGGTTGCAAAGAAGAGTCTAAACAAGGCATCCACAGAAAACCTGCTCACAGAGATTGAAATCCTCAAGACTATGCGTCACCCTCATATAGTCCAGCTGAAAGACTTTCAGGTAAGCTCATTGAGGTTACAAATCAAAAAGCTATAGGCCTAAATAGAGCTTTCAGTCTTTCCCTGCATTCTTGTCTTTCTTTAGTGGGATGCTGAGAATATTTATCTGATCCTGGAATGGTGCTCAGGTGGAGACCTCTCACGCTTCATTCGCAGTCGCAGGATTTTACCTGAGGGGGTTGCCCGGCGCTTCCTGCAACAGATCGGTGAGTCATTGCCACCCCGTGTTACAATCTGTTTGCAAGACACCCTTATTGTTTATGTTGACCTTAATAGATCAGAAATACCTTTTTATATTGCTTCCATGTCAACAACATATTTTTTTTAAATTTAGGGGGTTTTGACTCTTATTTTCAGCCACGCGTACATGTAAATTGTATGAGGATTTATATTGTTAAGTGCAAGTTTCTGCAAACTTTAGGACTACATGATGTGGAATTCACTTTCAATGTGTTTCTCTCATCATTTCTCAACAGCCTGTGCCCTCCAGTTTCTTCATGAGCGAAACATCTCACACCTGGACCTGAAGCCCCAGAATATTCTGCTCAGCGGCTCTGTCCTCAAACTAGCAGGTTAATAAGTGAAATGATTTATTTGTGTGTAATCGCGGCCATTTCATCAACATGCCCCACACTAGAAGAGCTGAATCGTTGTCATGTTATGGTGCTGTTACGTGTGAAGAACAAGAGAGTTAACATTTTCTTGCTGCACATGCCACAATTGCTTGTTCATGTTGTAGTGACATTATATCAAAAGGTTCTTCACCTGAGCTGGTATCAAAAAACAACATTTTGCATTATAAACAGTTGGTAGAGCTATACAGGAGTTAAAGGCAGTTTTAGGAGGATTGGATCAGCTGGAATCTCTCACAGTGAACATGTTATTTGCATTCTGATTCGCTCGCAGATTTTGGTTTCGCCCAGTACATGTCACCATGGGACGAGCAGAGTGTCCTGAGGGGCTCCCCTCTTTACATGGCTCCTGAGATGGTGTGCCGACGCCAATATGACGCCCGGGTAGATCTCTGGTCAGTAGGAGTCATCCTTTATGGTGAGTGCCGAGCATTTCATCTCTTTTGAATGTGCCTCGGGCAATCTGTTAACTGTAACACTGCTTCATTATATATTCAAGGGAGCAAAATGCATTCCCATGCACAGAATCTGGTGTAACTGTGTCTTGTGCTGTGTAGCACATATTTTTCAACAATAAAAGGCTAATCAGTTGACTGGCTCTGCACTGAATAGATCACAAACAAAACGGAGCCACCATCATAAAAAGGGTGCCTGGTTTTCCCCCTTTTTAGTGGGGTACAGGTGTGGAGTGACAATGTATAATACATAAGGAGCTCTTGTCAGTGCTCAGTCATGTAAGCCAGATACAGTTGCATGTAATTTACAGACTATTCACTAAAGACCAGCATCATTCGTGTAAATGAAGTGTAATGTTAAAGATATTTAAAAGGTAGCTAAACTAAAATCATTTTAAAATACGGTATAAACATCGGAAAGCATACATACCATTTATCTGAAACTAACTTAATGCGCAGAAGGTGCATCAATTTTCAGTAATAAATACTCACTGCAGGTTATCCTTTTGGAAAAGTCTACTCAACATTGTTTGTGTGCATGTAGAGGCACTGTTTGGGCGAGCACCATTTGCATCAAGGTCATACGCTGAATTGGAGGAGAAGATCCGGAGTAACCAGCCTATTGAGGTAAGCGGTGAGCAACAAATGAGTCAGTGATCACTCGGTGTTCTGGACAGCGACAGTCAGCAGTCCTGCTGAAAAAAATGAATGGCTCACTGCTTGATGGATGCACATGTTGAGTATACTCCAAATGTCAAAAGCTGTATTACAGGTATGTCTAGAACAACAGAAGCCTGGAAGGCAGGAGTGCTAATTTTTTTAGATGAGTTGCTTTTTAGGAAAATATCTGGATGGGAATTTGCCGAAGATCGATTCTTTAGGTGCTTTGTTTCATTCAGTGATCGTTTAAGTAACTAATACTGAAAGTTTGGGTGTAACAGTTTTAAAAGACAAAAATCTAAATATACATACACCACCATATTACCTGGGAATTAGAGAACTTTGAAAAAAGTATATCATCTTTTAATGCTTATGTCACCCCTACCTTTTTATCTCACTGTATTTGTGAATTTTCACAATTAAACCACTAGATGGCATCCTTTCACACTATACTTAAATCCCTCTCAAGGAAGACTGGCAGTGGAGGTGCTCAGCTGAAACAAGGACTTATTGTTCATCTCCCCTTACCTAAATGTCTAGAATTGAATAGAACAGTTTGGGACAAGTTACTTTTATTGTGTGTTTGTAAACACGCCCCTATGTAATATATAAATATAAATATGACCTGTTGAGAAACACACATCAGCAGTGTCTCATCTATAAGTCAGTGAACTGAATGGTATATATGTGTAAAACACGACCATTAATATGGATTAAATGCTAATTAGATTTAGATTAGATTTACATACTTCAAGCAAGAACATTGTTTGAGTTAAATATGTTGAAATGAAACAATAACAAATGTTGGCAATTAAAAGTCAGGACAGAGAATTGTCTCTGTGCTGACTTAACCGTTGCACACATAAACCAAGTGGTAATTTCCACTGAAACATTTAAGGATAACAGTGCTTTTAGTGATGGAGGACTTTCAAAACACTTGAATTCTTGTGTAAAACAGTAGGCTTGAGCTAGATGGATGCATTAGCATATGGTCCATTACCCAGGAATTCACATAGAGAGTTGTAAGGTCATCTTTTGATAAAAAGTGCCGATGTGAGACTAGAAAGTCTGTGGCAACAATCTGCTGTCCTTTTCCCTCGGATTGTCCTGTGGATTGAGTGCAACATAATAAGGTCATGTTTTGTGCATCAGCTCCCTCCTGGGGCCAGGGTATCCAAGGACTGCAGGGACCTTCTGTTGCGGCTGCTAGAGAGAAATCCAGATGCCCGGATCACCTTTGCAGAGTTCTTCACCCACCCTTTCGTGGATATGGAGCACATGCCGAGTGTAGAGAGCCTAGTGAAAGCGGTGAGCGAATAAGAAGAAAGGGATGTGTGTGTCTACTAGATGACCATGAATTGCGTGTGTGTTAGTGTAATCATGTATTAGTAGGTTTGTGCTCATGCCTGCCTCACATGACACTGCATGCGTGCGTAAGGAATGGAGAGTTGTATCAGTTTGCGTTCCTCTTTTCAGAAAGAGCTGGTCCTGCAGGCCGTTCAGAAGGACCAAGAGGGGGAGAGGTCCGCTGCTCTCTGTCTATACTGCAGTGCCCTTGAGCACTTTGTCCCCGCGATTCACTGTAAGAGCAACAATCTCTCAATCTCTCTCATATCCTGTCTGTGGCTTAAGCCCTTTCAACAATGCACTGCCTTTGTTCCACCACAATAAACTGGTAAAGTAAATGCACTAAATGTAAAACTAAAACATCTCTTCACTCCCCAGACGAGACTGACCGACAACGTAAAGATGCCCTCAGGCAGAAGGTAGGCCCAAAAACACTCCCCGCATTCACATTTGGATTACTTTCTACACTTTTTTTTTTTTTTACACTCCAGTGGCTTTCACTTGGAATGATTTCTCCACTATTAATACCACATGGTAAACATGATAAAGTTGAGTCAATGTAAGAGGACTTCCCGCAGGTCCGCCAGTATGTGTCCAGAGCCGAAGAGCTGAAAGCCCTGGTGGCCTCAGACAACAGACAGAGCTTTGAGGAGGCCCGCACCTCCAGGGATGTCCTCCGAGGTAATGAACACTGCTAAGTGCTGAGGCAGGACCACTGTATGTCTGCATTAGCCGTGTCTGATCAGTAGTTGTGTGACAGTGCAACTTGATGCGTTATGTGTTTTTATGCTTGGATTTAATTAAATAATAGGGGTGTAGTATCCCCAACCCCCTAATTATAATTATTATTATAATTCCTCTTTAGTACATACATATTTAAAAAATGTGCTATTTTATACACGTACATTTGCATTAAACTGATGTATGTGATAAAACAATGCTGTTTCATCCTTTCTACTACTACTTTAATGAATCCTGTGAGGAAACTCCCCCTCCCTCAGAGATCAAAGGTCAGGCTACCAAATGGCATTTTTGGGTCACTTAGGGATTTGGTGTTTTGCTCAAGGACACTTATGCTCTATTACCCTGTTGCCCTGAAATAAATATTATGAAATCTAAGGTATCACAAGTCCACGATACTGGAGTCTTAGGTTCCTGCAGGGAACATGCCAATTGCAAAATAATGCATATTTTGTAGTAGAACTAATTGATGGTGCGTTTAAACTGATAGACAGTAGGACTCAAAGTGTTGTTTTCTGTTTCCTTTCTACTCCAGAAATGTCTCGAGACCAACCGCGACTGCTGGCTGCTTTGGAGATGGCCTCTACTGCGATTGCTAAGGTTAGAATTTGGTACTGCTGTGCAATGCCACGGCTAGAAAGATACAGCAGAAAAAAACCCAAACCAGCAGGGTACAAATATTACTTTCCAAACCACATCTTTTAAGATCATTGGTAAACCAAAAACATCTATTTTGCGGTGTTGGTACTTTGACACTGTTGGTTGTGCAAACTCTTTTATTATTTGTGTCTTTATGTGTCTTTGAGAAGTGAACATTAATGTATAAACGCATTTACCATGCTAACAGACTGAAATAACTGACCTGTGTAAGCACCAGCGTGCCCCATGTGTCTCTGTAGTCATGTATAAAGCAATGCTTTGCCTCATTTTCAACCTATAGGAGGAGAATGGATTAGGTGATCATGAGACTCTGGATGTGTACCAACAGTGCTTAGGAGAACTACTGTTGGCGCTGGCAGGTAGATAAACTTCTTTCTTTCCATACAAGATGGCTTCACCAATTATCCTTTGCGGCTGTTGGGTGACTGAGCCCCTCCACTCGAGCCCAAGATTTAAGTTCCTTGCTCAAGGACACTTTGGCAGTAGTTGTTGACTGAGGAAGAAATGCAAAACTTATTGTAGTCTACAGTACATCTGATACTTCTGCATTGACAGACATCACGTCAGATCTCAGGCAGCTGTGTGTGTTAGCACACATTTGTTATTATAGGTACAGAATAACAGACTCTGAGATACATTGAGCAGACTATGAGAGAAATTACATCTAGAAACTGAGATGAGTCCAGAAATGGCAGAACAAAGAAAATGATACTGGAGGGAAAAGCTGGAAGAGAGAGAGAAAATCGACATAAAGAAAGAGACAAATTCTGGACAGGACAGAAAGACTTTGGGAGAGATGGATATAAAAATGAATCAGAGAAAGCCTACAAGAGATGGAAAATAACTTGCAGACAGTGATTTAGAAAGAGTAAAAGACAAACTGACAGAGAGACACAGAGTGAAGCAACAGACTTGGAGAGAGAACAGGGACACTTCATAAACTACAGATGAGACTCTAGTGACTCTCTGTGGCCTGGCGTCCATTAGGCCCGGGCTCATGAGCTCATCTGGAAGGTCGGTCGATGGAAGAGGTGGGATAGAGTCATCCAGATGTGGCTTTGAGCCGGGATGAGACCCGGTGCCAGCGCCCTGTGTGTGGTATGAGAGCCCTGCCATCTGCTTCTCATTCAGACAACACACTTCATTGCTTTGTGTTGTTATGCACTGGAAACAAATAAAAACTATTGTCTCTCTAATAAACAAGAGCTCTAATCATCCAGTGCTGTTAAAGGTTTATTCAGTAAGACTGATAATTTTTGAGTTGAGTTGATGGATTGTAGATGTTACACTTACCGCCTGATGTACCGAAAGAAATAGTTCAGAACCTCGTCTTGTCAGTGGATCATTAATATATGACAGATTGGTCCAACTATCCCATGCCTCCCTAACCAGCCTCTCTCTCCAGTGTCAGGGAGCCTCTTTGTGTGGCACAGCAGATACCACCAGGGGGATTGTGGGGGGAGAAAACATTGGTTCTTTGTTTGGCTAAGAGCTCTTTGTAGCGCAGCTTCCCAACATGCCTTGCCACCAGAGAGCTCTCATCCTCCTCCCCTCTCTCTCTCTTCCCTCGCCGCCGCTCTCCCCTCCAGGATGACTGACTGTGAAAACACTGGCCTACATTAGAGCCATTTCCACCCCCGAGCACCCAGTCTACACGCTAGCGAAATCCAATCTAGTAGCTGACCTCTTCTTGAACAAACAAGGTGATTAGGTGGACTCTCTCCTCCCTTCCTCTCCTCATTATTCTCTGTATCTTTTTTTTTCTCTCTTGGTGAGCCAGCCGAGCCCCAAGGCCGCAGGAGAGAGCTTCTCCACAGCGAGGTGAGTAGGCGATAAAGGGATTCTGGTTGAGTGCTCACGGTAGGAACGACTATCTGTCACCTCCATCGAGCCTTCGGCTGATCACCCAACACACGACCCGTGAGCCTTTTTCCATGTGCATCTTTTTTATGGTAAAGGCCAAATTACATAATCCATCATCTATACTACTGTTACATACACATATATCACTGTCCACTTTATAATTGGATACTTAAAGCGGCTCAGCAATGGATCCCATGGCCACTTGTATGTGAAAAGTCACATGTACTGACAAACAAAGAATTATCACCCAACTCTGCAGTTGCCCTGAGCTCTGTGATGTTGTATAACGACGGTTTGTTTTGTTTTGTTTTTTTACTCTGTTGGTTCAGTCTCACCGCTCTCATTAGTGTTGTTTTTTGGCCGCAGCAAGCAGCTGTTTTCAGTGAAATAGCCCTGCAAACTGACTCTATGCTTGCTGTCCAGAGACCCGCTGAACTACATAATGGTGGAGCATTTAGCAGCGAAATAGCCAGATATGTATCAGTGAATGAGGAGTTGGTGAAAACCAAAAAAAGAGCTAAAAGGCGAGTAACCACCTGAATGTTACATTCATCCGGTGGCCAGAAAAACAACTCCAGATTAATGCTAATTTTCTGTTTCTGCTGGATGTGTAAATAGGCAACTGTTTGCCATATTAACTTAAAAGGTGATATTATACCAGTATTGTGTTTGCAGCTTGTTTTTGTTGTCCAAGTGGCCTAAAAAAATAATAATACATCATTTATTTCAAGTAACTCCCTCAGCTAAAGATTAAACTTGTTATCACTGTCATTAACATTTCATCTTAACTGATTTAAAGTTGAAATTGAAATGAACAGACCTAGGTAATTAAAAAAACAAAACATAGATATGGGATGTTACGAAAACATGTTTGGTTTAGACAGCAAAATTAATTAGGTAAATACTAGTAATAACAATCAACGATAAAAAAACCCTCAATCCCTCCATTTACCTTCTCGTTTTAACGCAGTAATAAGACCCTTCCTGTTGACTACAACCGAACACACTTGAACAAACCAATAGAGTTTGAATGTCCAGTAAATTTGCTGGCTCTAACTTTCAGGAAGCAAGATCCTGAATATTAGCATTGATATTATACTTTGACAAACCTATGCAAACGACTTGTGCATGTCTGCCGTTAATGCTCCAAACCCTTTTGTTTTTCGCGCATTGTTTAGCCAGTAACTGAGCCAACAACAGACAACAGTATTTCACCAACAAACCCCAGATGGGAGATGGGGGTTTGAGTGGGCCTCATAGACCTCCCTATTTGAAGTTTTATAGGCGCTTGTCTTAAGTAAATTCAGATGCGGCTGTAATAATCTAACACAGCATTAGGGGGGTTGGGGGTGGCGGATCCGATGGAAAGCACGTGTATATTGTATGTGAGAACCCAAAGAGCCAACACATGCTGCCATGACTGGCCTCTGTGTGCGTTCACATCTACTGTAGTGCACACTTTCAAAGTTGTTATTCAGTATCCTATCTTCTCACATGTGAGCCACAACTTTGATCTATCTAATGTAGAGTCGTTACGGAAGAACATCCATGAGGTCATGCTTTCCTGTGGCCTATGTTTCAGAAGGTGCCTTTTAAAACTCTGGAAGTTATCAATAATTCCCATGAACCCTCCTCGCCCATATAGAGTTCTTCCACATTTATTGTACTTGTTGATTAAAGGGATTGTGATTAAAGTGCTGTGGGTGCATAAGATTGGGGTCAGGGCTGGATTCTAAGGGCTTGTGGTCAGAATGATTATTTTCTGCAACAGGGCGTGCTTTATACTGTGACATACTGGTGATAAAACTAGATATGAGGTGCAACCAAGAACCTTCATGATCACCAGAGGACTGATTACCACAGTAAGGAGCATATGTCAGCAGACATTACTAGCACATGTGTATCATATGTAATGTTAATGAAAAAATAACAGAACAAGAAGCACATCAGCAGAGCTGGTCACTTTAGTCTGATTTTATGTCACCTACGCATCTTAAAGTTATTGTGTTTTCAGCTGCATGAAGACACCGCAGTTAACAATAAACAAGAAAATACAGCTCAGAAAATACATCTGGTAATTGAAAGTAAAAAAATAAACAGAAGATTTGGAGAGACTTTTTTTGGATTATACACAGGCCCTGAAAGTAATTTAAAGCACATTTCTTTAATGTGTTTATACTGTGTAGCGGCAACTTAAAAACGTCTTTTGCCACTATCGCGGAACATAAAGTTTCTGTCTCTTGCTCTCCAAAAAGGGCAAAACTGTTGAGTCCAGTGAGGCAAGGAGGCAGATGTAAGATGAACAAATATCCAACATTTTATTTGCCAAAAAAAAGACGACACTTACAAAATAAACTTCTCCAGGCAAAGTCCTAAATATAAATATGTGTTCTGTCAAACTTACTTACACATAGGTAACAACTTCAAAATTTCTTATTGCTATACACGACGTGACGGTCAGAAAACTGTTGCTCCATGTCCTGCTTGGCTGACCTTTTTACCGCAGCACATGCCAGTAGGTGCTCTCACCTCTTTTTTTATTACACCTACCTGCATTTTACGACATTTGAATAGCTCATAGCTAATAGAGTTAACAGGACAAACTAATGGAGCACAGCTACACATGTTAGATACTTAAATACAAACTAATGACATCTGTTTGAGACACACACAATATTACGAAGTGAAACACAAAGGAAAATTAATATAATTTATAAATATGAAATTATCCAAAAGATTAACTATGTCTTCTTAATGGCTCTAACATACTGTATTTATGTGTGTGTGTGTGTGTGTGTGTGTGTATGTGTGTTTTAAATTATTCAAGGGCCTCTTTTTAAAAAAACAAAACAATGATCTTTATATTTAACTTAAAATGCACGAGAGTGAGAATTATCTTGTTTCAATTCAATAGCTTGTATTGGCACTTACTGTGAAACTTATTGTGAAACTGTCATGCTAACAGCTCTGTAAGGCTGTATTTCGACACTGCGGTGCTTTGGGCTAAATGCTAATGTGCATGCCAACATGCTCACAGTGACAATGCTAATATGCTGATGATTAGCAGGTATAGTGTTTACCTTGTTCACTGTCTTAATTTAGTGTGTTAGCATGCTAACATTTGCTGCACAAAATACAGCCGAAGCCGATGGGTATGTCCTTAGTTTTGCAGAAATTTGGTCATAAACCAAAGTATTGGACACATTCAGATAAAGACCTGATGATGGCGCAAGATGAAAAGTCAAGGGATTAACAAATTTCATTTGCAATCCATCCAATAGAGACCTTTCTCTAAAAACCTAAAAACTTGCTGGTGGCACTAGAGGAAAACTTTAACACACAAAACATTATGTTATGACAATCCATCCAAGAGTTGTTGAGGTATTTCAGTCTGGACCGAAATGGCGGACGAACCCACCAACATTGCCGTTCCTGTGAGCAAAGCTGTAACCTCGGCTAAAATCAGTAGAACTAATACATATGAGAGCGTGTTGTAACACGTGTTTGAAGTGTAAACTGTAGTTACATTTTATCTGAATGTTTTGTCTCTCGCCAGATTAAAAGCCTCATGACCAGAGCTGAATACCTCAAAAAGCATATCAAGGTAAGCATACTGTTCCTTCCAAATATTTACATGAAGAATAAATCACACGTTTTCAGATTGTTTAATCAGAAATGTTTTAGTCCCTGTGTTTGTATTTAATGTCCATGTTGTTTGCTTATTAGTTCTGCGTAATTACAGGTATATGTTTATTTTTCAGATGCAGGAAACTCAGAGCGACGTGTCTCTGGATCGAGAATCTCTTGCAGACAGTGTCAGAAGCTGTGAGTTTCCCTGCCGTGTTGCTGAAACTGCTCCTCTGTTCATGTTTTTGCTGATAAGTGACTGTATGGGGGTTTGGTATAGGGCAGGTGGTGGTGGTGGGGATTGCTGGCCAAAGTTGTAATGAAATGTCCGTTCATGAAAGGTTTTTCCACTTGTAAAATATGAGCCATTCTCTTGCTGTGCTGGCCACCCCGCAGGACTGTCTGGCTCTTTGATTTAATTTCAGAGCTGCCCCGGGCCGCTCTGTCCTCTGCCCTCTTGTAAAGCCTACCTTGTGAAAGTGAGACTTGGTGCTAGCAAAGATTTACCCTCCTAACACACAGTCACCAGAAACAACAACAGCGCGCTTCATTCTTTTTACATACTCATGTGTAAATGTGCTTTTTAATATATAAATATATATATAAAATCTGTACACTAGATAAACAAACTACTAGACATAAAAAGTAATGTATTGTTAATATGAGTTACATTTTAATATACTTGAACTTCCCTAGCTGTAAACCAGCCCAATTCCTTGTATTTTCTGGGCTCAGTTCTGGATGGATAGTGGATACCTAAAGCTTAGACAATATCCTGTTCTCTGCAAGAAATTCCTGGGGAGTTATGAATTTACAAAATGGGGTTGGGGGAAGGGCACACATGACTCTAGGGGCCCCTCAGGTTTCAGGAACTTGGCTTCTTATTCCACTGCTGTTATTTTAAAAAAAAAAAAACACTGGCCACAGCCAGCCATACTAGCTGGAACCGATCCAAAACCAGCTGTGTTAGAGAGAAAGACAAGTTATATATTTATTATTATGAAACAGTTTACCATGATTTTCACTGAAAATGTGCTTTATAAGAGTACGGTTTTTCTGTATGTTTCAATGAATGATATTATTGGATACAGTTTTTTTGCCAAGATAGCCGTACTACGAAACGTTCATATCAGCACATGCTTACTCTCCGCAGTCATTATCATGCAATGTTTGAGACAGTACTTTAAATCAATGAGTGAAGGCTTAGCCTATTTCTGGACTTCCCATTGTTGAATTTGGGGTCCAGCTGCTGCTATCCTAATCTTCGTAGACTTTAAGGAATTGAAGGAAATTAGTGATTGAGGTCGTACATATATAGAAAATGTAAACTGTTACCATTGTATCAAATGATATACACCATGAATCTAGAAGATATCACACGTTGCTGGTATTTAACAGTGCTGAGAATGTTTTGTCCAAGGCTTTGTTTTCTTTTAGACGTGAATGTGTCCAAAACCAATTTGGAAAATAGTATTCTGTGTAATCCTGAAGGCAGCAACAGACAGGGCCATCTATGTGAAAGACTCATGTGGTTACTGGTCCCATGGAGTCGCCTTAGCTTGATTATTTGAATTAAAGTAAGAAATTTAAAAGTGTGTTGCAATCTTGAAAAGGTGAAACCTAACACACATCAATTATTTCTGTTTTCTCAGCTTGCTGTTTGCAGTAAGCTTGACGGGCACCGTGGGAACTGGGTTGGATGTCCCACAGAACGTCAGACTGCCTGTCAGTGTTCAGGTTGGACACGGAGCCTTCGCCTGACCAGGTTTCTGTCTGGGACCAAATCTAACCTGCATTATGCGTCACCCTAACCAACTCATAATGCTGTCTGGGTGGGAAATGACTGATGCCAGCCCAAATGTGGTCACTGTTTTGGTTTTTGCTGAAAAACAAGTTGCTGATTTGGCAGGTTAAGAACTTGTATTTATTGTTTTTGAGGGGGGAAATAGTTTGGTATAATACTGAAAGTAGCTCTTAAATTTTGCACTTGCACACTAGGCAATGTGGAAGTTACCTCCCTGCATGCTCCACTGTGTTGCTGCACTGCCTCAAATCCCTCCTCCTGACACACCATTGATATGTAAATGCTGGACAGCTTGTATGACAAAACCACACTTTCATGGTAAACAAGTTAAACTGAGACTACTGCATTTATTGTAGCGCAAAACTTTCACTGTTTGCAGCACACCAAAAAAATCCCAATAAACTGTGAAAACCTGAAAATACAATCAAATGGGAACTGTGACATCAAAAAGTATCAAATCAATTTAAACTGTAGTATATTGAGGCCTCTGCAAACATGCACATACTCCCTCACCCCACATTCCCCTCTGCGTTTACTGTGGGTCAACCACAGGCTCACCATGCCCTCTCTTCTGATGTAGCCCTCTTCACCACTAAGAGGGGAAAACTGGAGAGGTGCGGCCTCTGCCTTATTTACACTAGACTTGCATTTTTCTTAGGTTTGGCACTGGCTGGGTATTTGAGGGACATATTGAGTTGTGGCGCTTAAGCTAAGCCTTCATAACTAGGCCTCTGTGAAACGGTAAAAAGCTTAACAGTCAGTGGAAGGCCGATAATCCTCGCTGTTGTAGGTCTTCGCGGACTGTTTTGATTTCAAACAGGTATTAGATATTCCAGAAGGGAGCTTTACTTTGTGAATAAACTGGAGAAAATACCTGAAACAGGAGTTAAAGTAGAAAAATATAAATATATCTGATAAATGTATGATTTCCATACTGCTGTTGTTTTATTTTTTATTTGAATGTTTATACAGCTGTGATTTTATATGTTATGTATTTATTAAATGAGAAATTCAGTGGAAAATAAAATGGCAATCTCTGAGGTCTCTGTAGTCTGGATGTTTTGTCAACAGCACAAGGCAAACGCTTTTCTTTCAGAACCTATGGAAAGATTTATGTGGCGTCGTGGGAGCAACGCTGTTGGTCCCTCGCCATCGTCATCATCTGGAAGGCCGCTCTGTAGAAACAGCTGGCTCATATCCACAAGGGGAGGAGAGAGCAAGGCAGGCAAGGGAAAGTAAGGACATGTAATAATTATATGATTCATATGGCAGTCTAGAAAACTATGGAAACTGAATTTGAAAATGTTAAACCAGATTTCAGACACCATATGACTCCACAAAGAATTCATTACTTTTTTCCTTTTGTTCCCCCTGTCTCTTCTGCTATGTATGATAGATGTAGCTCTTTTTCCTGTACTACGAAGGTTTCACTTTTTGCTACTTGCCGCTCATAATTAGCCAATTAAGCTTTTCAAAAAACTGAACTGTAAAAAAAGTAGCCATTTTAGAAAGACGAAGGAACACTGGATTAGTGCCACCTGTGAAAACAGTTTCAAGGTTTTCTGTGGCTCTGAATGAGCTTTGGCAAGTCTGAGAAAATATCCTTGATGATGTCATAGTGATGTCACCCGCGTTATAGACTTGGGGAGTAAAAATGTATAACAGAAAGCCTGTGTTTGAAAATGGAGGCGTGTGTACCAGGTAGTGGGTCTTCTGAAAGATGGTGTTGAATTGCATTCAGGGAAATGTAGGAGCCAATTTTTTGGGGTTTCACCCGATCTGGAAACTAAAAGTCAGAATATCATAGCCTCTGTTTCTTCAGCTTTGACTATTTAAAAAAATCTTTTTCTTGTGAGTCCCTCAACTTTATGGAAGTGCAATACTAAATCTCTCTGGAGGCCCACTTTAAAATTGTGACTCAAAGTATAGAACAATCTTTGGGAAACCATCAAAGAATTTGAAAAAAATATGCCGAGCTCCCCTAAAAGCAGTAAAATACAGAGTGTGTTTTTTTTAGGTTTAACAAGTGGTTTTCAAATCTGCCTGGGACTCAGTAATGTTTGTTTTTGCCCTACCAGCTGGTTAATCACATTCACCTGGCATGCCAGGTGTAAATCACTCCCAGACTGTATGGTTAGAACAGAGAGCAGCATGGCCCCAAGTCCTGGAGCAACAGGAGGGAGAACACCGGGTGCTGCATTTGTGGCTGTGCGGTGGAGGGAGGGGGCTCTAATTGGCTAACGGTGCCCATGGTGTTGGCTCAGCTTCATTGCTTTAATCATGACATGAGCATGTTGCTGCCAGGAAAACTTTGGATGCAGTTTTGACCCTTGTGCTTGCTTTGCTGCTTGTTTCTGGGAGCTCTGCCAATTTATATTGCCCCCAAAAAGAGCGTAGACTATATCCTATAATGCAACCCAGAAAGGGAGATTCTGAAATGGAAATCTTACCCCCCCCCAAACACACACACACACACACACACACAACTGACGGCATTGTGGCTTTAATTGGCTTCCATTTCACTTCCAACACTACTTATTGCCCTTTCCCCTTCCAGGCTCCCTCTCTCACTCTCTTTGTCTCTCACTTTGTGGCACTGTAAATGGGACAGCGGTCAAGTCGCATTGGCATTAATGTCCCTATAAAGAGGAGGCTCTATGTTCTAGACCTGGGGCAAATGGGTGCCCTTGACTCCTGCACCCCCCTGCACTGAAAACAGAGTGCAGGTCAGCCATTCCCTGTGGCGCGATGGCTATCATGAATGGAACATTGTACCTATGAGAGACAAGAGCCTGCTAAATCCCCGGGTCACTCCCACTTTGGAGCACTGAAGAGAGAGAGTGGGAGGGGGGGGTTGTTTCAGAGAAATGTTGAATAAAGATAATTTTGAAAATGGGCTCCAGCACAGTGCTGCCTCTGTATCCCTGTTCCCTCCACACACTCAACTCCCCAAGGCTGCTCTGCTTATGTTTGTTTTGATTTTGCTCCCAGAATCGGGGTGGGGGTTGAAGGGGATGGGGCGGTTAAGTTGGAGGACTTTAAGATGCATGGCAATGGTTAACACAGATTGGACCATAGACAATCTAACTAAACTAAAGGGAGTCATGCTATACTGTAGCTGAAGGCCACATTGTTTCTCCATGTTTTATGACGGAATAGACAGTTGGAAGTGCTTGAGGATTCCTGTGGTTAATGAGAAATCAGGAGAAGCTGTGCATATGTTCTCCTCCAGGCTTGGAGATGTTGAAATTTTCCACCTGTAAGTCAAGAAACTTCTAATGCTTATTAATCTAATCACATGTAGGTCTACTTTACAACACACGGCTGGGGACATCCTGACAAATATGGGTTATAGAAACATGTCTTTTTATCAAAGAATAGTGGCAGCAGTTGACAATGTGTAGAAATGTGTAACATCTCTGACCTGATCAGTATCCTGCTGTTAATGAAGTGCACACAGTGACACATCCTTTCTGTCAAAAGGACCGAAAGGAGCTTGACAAAAAGGATGAAGGCAGGTTCAACTAAATCGGTTCCTTCTTAATATTTTTCTCTGTTTATTCATTTTCTACTTGTGCACTTCACTTTTGTACATTTTGGACTAGTGTGACTAGAGTTACATTTGCAGAACAGGTGTACACCTCCAACCTGGCTGTAATGTTAAAAGACTGTTTTACAATTTGTTAATTACTTGTAAATACCAAAATAAGTGTGGAAAAGGCTCCAAATGGTTGCTGGCTCTGAAACGGTTGGTTCATTAGAGTTCAGGTCATTAGCAAGGATTGTGAACACACTGAAAAGTGCGCAAGTTCCTCTGATACCATGTCAGTTGTTTCAATTGACATGCCTTCTACCGCTAAAAACCTTTGGTGGTTTAATTACTAACTAAATTGTAGGTAGAATCCTGATTTGTCTTTTTGCTCCAATGAGGATGTATTGCTGAACGACTAGACGCTTAAAATTCCTCACCAGTCTTCAGTTACACTGACCTAATCCTCTAAATATTAGTCAGTGAAACAAAGCCATATGAAGTCCTAGCTTTGGAGTCACTTGGCTGACTTGAGAACGGCATTTTAAAACAATAACCTCTGCTTTTTTTGTCTTACACATTCTGTATATAGCATCTTAAAAAGGCCATGTATAAATAGTTAATAAAAATCTCTAAAAGAAGAAAGTATTACTGCATTCAAGTCTTCAAAAAGTAAACCTTTTTGGGAATTTGGGAAAATAGCATCTTAAAATTGATAATACATTATTTTAATTTTTAATTATAGCCACGTCTTTTTCAAAGAACATTTTGTGCATCTACTTCCTAAGCACCACTGAATCATATACTTCTTTCAACAATATTATTAAACATATTAATGTGGTCATGAAGGTTCCCCTCAATCAAAGACACAGTGAAAATTCATCTTAAATAGGGCTTTAAAGAATTGTTAGGGACACTTTCTTAAACTCTCTGAGGACAAATCACATCATTACCCAACTTTAGGTCATAAACATTTTATTATAAAATGCACCGTCCCACGTGGAAGACACTGCTCTGAACTGTTTACTGCTACGTTCCTGCAAGATGAGATGGAAAAATTGAAAACTCTAAATCATGTCAGGTTTTGTGGCTGAAATCTGAGCTACGTTTGGGTGTTTTGATTGTATTAATTGCACTTCCATGACAGTGGGCAGATGCTGGCTTATTTTACTGCATATAATTGTAAAGTGTATATTTACATATTCTTCATATTCTAGCTTCATAATTTAACATTTATCAACAAGACCTCATAACAAGACAAAAAGATTAGTTTTGACACAATTTCAAGTGGCAAACAAATTGGCAGCTTCATTACAAGTGATCAATACTAATGAAAACATTGCTTTTACCTTCCCTTTTTGCTAAACAGCTTAAAGTGGAGGAGCGGAAGGAAGACGTGACACTGAGGGATCGCTGCTTTGAATCTCTGGACTATCGGTGTGGACTTTCAAATTGGTAAGATTAGACCCGCTAACTGCTCAGTATGCACAGAGCATCTCGTCATGTAAATATGTGCAACTAGAAATATGAATGTGATAAAGTCTTTTTAACCTCTTGTTTTAATTAGTTGGAAATAATCTGTATTTGTGCAGTTCTTTAGAAAGCACTTGCCAATCGTGCACGTTAAAAGTTACATGTAGCCTAATATATCTTGTTTAGTTAGCAACACTCATCCTTCTTTAACAAACACTGTGTGTCACAACATAATTAACATACATTCAACCCATGTTTCAGCATTCATACCAGACTACTGCTCAAGAGTGAATACCTTGTTGTTCCTATTCACACACTGGAGATACAATAAGACAGACCTGGTGTTTGGTCCACAATCCTTATTATCAATAAAATGTAATGTCTTTGATGATTCAAACAATTTGAATCACACAGTTTGTTTAAAATTGTAAATCCCATACATAACAAAGCTAAGACGTGTCAGGCCAGGTAAACCAATCATGAGCAGTCGTTTGGACAAAAACCATGTTGACCTATTCACATCAGCGACAGACAGCTTTTCCTGGCTTGATGCTTCAGTGTGAAAGCAGTAAAAAAAGACAGGGGTCTTGTAAAGGCATGAAAGGGGCAGACAGTAGAGAGGAGGAAGAAGGAGTGGGATGGGAGGGGGTCTCAGGAAAAGTTCAATAAAACAATCTCATGTGGGGGAGGGGACCCAGACAGAGTGCTGGAGAGGCGCTTCAGTTAATTTCAGTACTTGATCCCACACCCTTGCCTGTCCTTTGACTGTTCCCACAAATATTTGAAGTGTGGTTGCAGCAACAATGTAGAGGCCCCTGAAATGGAGAGCAGAGCAAACAGAGACCGGATGGTTCCAATGTTTGTCTAAGGTCTTAATAAGGCCACACGCCAAGTGCCATTGAACACAAACCAAACAAACAAGACCTGGTTAAGGCACACAAAATGGCAAAGCCCTGCAACAAAGTCTGGTGTGGGTCACTGAAAGTATTTTTGCCATTTGTAGCAACTGGCTTCCCTTCACTTTAGTGTTAGTAAGTGAGTGGTTCACTCAGCGCACTATAAAGGCCATCTATGTGAAGATTTGAATCACATATCCAAAAAAAAGCAGTTCTCCTGAGTTAGACGTCCACAGAGAAGAATTATTATGCAAACTGTATAGTTGTGGAAAGCCTACTCAAATCCTAGCATGCTTACTGTCACCCTGCAGCTGAAAGGGGACTGCAGGGAGGCCTGGGGGTGAAAGAATAGCTTCCATTAGCCAGCAGACCTGCGTGGGCTTGAGTCCTGAGCCAGCAAGTCAATGCCGGCTGAAGTATCTCTGATCAAGTGACTGATTCCATACCAACTCCAGCTGGACTCTTGGATCCCCGGAGAGGTCAACTGAACAAAGATTATTTCTCTACAGTTTTATTTTCAATCCATGTTTCAAGTACCCATCATCTCAGTACAATGTCCGTGCTAGAGGAAGAAAGAGGAGCATTATGCAGCTGGACAACCTCTGGGAAGCAGAGGAATGATCAGTATACACCTCCTCTCTGTCACCTTTAGGGTCATAGTCTTCATCCTCATACATGTCTTCCACATCAGGTTGGTCTGAAATAACAATGTTGTCTCCTATGGAGCAAAGTTTGCTCATGTTCTCCTTGACCACTTCACAGAAGGGCCTCTCTACCCCATCGCAAACACAGCGGTTCAGCAGCATGCCATTTGGGATGAACAGCATCTGCTGAATGGTGGCTTTACACTTGGAGGAACACTTCCTACCGTTGAACAGCTGCCCGCAGTATGACAAGTAGGCCGTGAGGGAGGTGTGGCAGTTGCTGTCTTCCTCGCAGCGCTGCCTGGCCTCCATGCACCCTATACCCCCGGCATCGGTTGGGTGTCTGCGGGGGAGGCACGGCTCTATGGCTCTCTTGGCACTGAGGCACACTTGGTCCAGGGCGCAGTCGCAGGTCTCCAGGTCCGGCCCGCTGCGGGTGTGATTCAGCCTTATCAGCGCGTTGATGCAGTGGCTCGGGCACTGCCTCCTCGTGCCTCTGATGTTACCTTCACAAGCTGTTAGGTATTGACTGTATGCAAGTTCGCACTCGGGCTCCTCGTGGCACCGAAGGAGCGCCCGCCAGCAGATTAGCTGGGCATCTAAAGCCACCAGCACCCATGGGAGAAGTGCCAGGGCGCTGCACCAACATTTCATGCTTGGATGGAGTTCTAGTTCGGCGAAGTGCACTTTCTCCACCAGCACATTAGGATCTAGGCAGTTTACACATAGAATCTCACAGACTGAAGTTCATAAGGATTCCATACATGCGTTTTGCAACCAACGCAGTCGAAGAAAACAAATTAGGACCTTCATAAATCATCCACAGACTTGCACGAAAATTAAGTTTGCCTCCTCCCGGTGAGCGTTGCAGCAGTGGAATACAGGATCTGAGTCAGGGAAAAAAGGCTTCAAAACAGAGAAACCGCATAGTAACAGTCACCCCGGGAAGCATGTCCGTTCAAAAATGGGAAATCATTCTCCAAAGTGGAGCCTGTGTGTGCTCCATGCCGCCGGTGCAGATAGGAAGTGGACACAATCCAAAGTTTACGCACACTCTAACCGCAGTTATTGTCCACAGCTCAGTTTGTACACTTGAACTCATTTTCCTTGTCATTGTTGGTTTCGACTCTTATTTCCAGTTCTACTACTTTTAACATCCATCCACGCATTCCGATGTGTTCCTTTTTAGTTTAGGAAGAGGTTTCTATCTGTCGCATTTTGCCCCGCTATGTGCGTCTTTGTCCCTCTTCTTGCTGTTACGCTTCACGGTCCGCCAAGCATTTCCCCACAACACCCCTCTTTCTGTCGAAAAAAAGAAAGAAAAGTTTTCCTCCCCCCCATCCCTCCCCAACCCCCTCTCATTTACAATCCTGGCCACCGATTGGTCGTCATTGAGGAGTCATCCGTGGACTGGACTCATTTCCAGGCCTAGCAGCACAAATCTGCGCACAAATCCTCCCAGTACATGACGATTGTAGACTGGATGAAAATGTTTATGATTTTCCTAGCTTGAAACCCAGGATCTGTGTGGTCCCTCTTCTCATATAGCAAAACACAAGTGTGTGTGTTGTGTGTGTGTGTGTGTGTGTGTGTGTGTGTGTGTGTGTGTGTGTGTGTGTGTGAGGGGGGGGGCGCATTCCTTTGCAAGAAGCTCACATCTGCAATTTCACTGCTCTGGTTTTCAGCTCGCAAATGTGTTCCCGTTTTCCACAGTGATAACAGCCTCTCCGTTTAGGGTTTTCACCTAAAGGTTTTCGCTAATTGCCGCTCTTTCCCCGTCACCATGTCCTGTCGCTCATTCTGTGGAGTTTTAAGCCCCGGTTGATAGAAAAGAATGGGAAAGAATAGTATTTTCTGGACCGTTTCACCTCAATTGTGTCAGATTGGCCATGCAGCGGCCCAGTGTCTTTCCAGGCTGCATATTGTCCACGCACTGCGGCCTATCAATAGAGAGGGGTTTCAGCATCAATATATTTTACAGCTATCCCCTTTCACACCACACTTGAAAACTACCAATAGCCCAGGCTTTTCTGCCATTGAAATGGTAACTAACTTGATTTTCTTTTTCTTTTTTTTTCTGGCAAGGCAGCCTCAGTTCTGCCCCCCCATACCCTTACTAAGGCCCTCTGAGGAGGTGTATAATATTCTGTTTATGCTGACATTGTCTGAAATATGTAAATTAAATACTGTTTATTTTGAAGTCATAGTGAAAGGAGGTGTTGTAGGTAGGTACATCTATTTTTCACAATATAACAGGTTATATAGTGAAATTGTGATTTATAACTGCCATCTGCTGTATAGCAGACAATATAGGCTACATTTTTACAGAAGCAATTTGTTGTATTGGACTACATTATATTGAGATGTGTTTTTAATTGTTTGTATGTGAATACCTCTCTGTGTGATGCAGCCCAGCGCCACACCACCACTAACTATGAACGCCAAGCTAAAACCATAAATGAATGAACACATTGTACAGGTGCACCTACTAAAGTGGCCCTTGAGTGTATATACTATCATGCATGAATATTTATTTTTAAGTAGGCTTTTAGTACACACTGGTATATGGATTATCTGACTTATTCTCTCACTGCACAGTTGCCACAGGGTGAGGAGGTTTTCTCCCATAGGAAATCCGTAATTGTATAGTTTATCTTTTAATACTAACTGACCCCAACCTCCCATATGCTGACATGTCAATCATAATCTATCAGCCTCTGTCTGCAGCCTCACTCTTAGATGCTTTTGTAGTTGTGTTATTTTGTCTCCACCTGGTGTTCTGGGTGCTGCAAATGCAAGACGACTGACAAATCCCCACATAATGTACAGTAAATCATACAAAACAGAAAGGAAGTTCATTATCCTAAAAATGAGTTTATTGCAGTTGGAACTCAAAAAAATCACTGAAATACTTTCAGAGACAGAATGATAGAGATACTGTGAAACAAAGAACGAGAAGAAACTGTGTCATGGCAGCCATTTCCTGAAAAATCTGTTCCACAGAATGATAACACAATAAATTACATTTGTATATTATTATTGTTATTATTATTATTATTGAGTTGTTGAACTATTATTTTAAGTCACGCACACTCATACAAAGCAAACAGTTTGCTTTATGGCTTCTGTTCCACTCATTAATATTGTCTGATCGGACATGACAGATTCTAGTAGCTCTGTTATAAAAGGACTTATTGCAACTTTTTCTCTGCTTTACATTATTGAAATGTCACAAATATACTGTTCATCTATCACATGACAATAAGCACTGCAAGTGTTGCCTCAGTCTTCATTCAGCAGTAGTGTGGCACCTACAGCAAGGAAATTACCACTCACCTTAGAGAAAACAGTCAATGCATTTTTGCCCACATTTCCTCTAAAATAAAATGCACACGTGGAAAAGGAAAACTTTTATAATCATAAAGTACCCAGAAAAACACATTTTGGCAGTAGGACCATCACATCACAGGAATCAGACACTGGCAAAATGTAGCGTATATGAATGTAACACAACATCAACAACATCCCCTCTTGATTCGCCACCCACCTTCACTTAGCTTGGCTAGAAAACCACATAGACAGAATAGCGAGTTACGCAGTAAGCCCACAGTAACTCATTGTGTGCTGCGTAACACTATGACCAGCACTCTCTGCCACAGGACGAGGTTTTTATTAAGACACCACTTGACATATCACACCAGCTAAACAACACAAATCCACCAGCACAAAACGGCACCACTGAGACGCAGGGGTCATAGAGATGGAGGACAGGTCAAAGGTCATGTGACGGTCGACAACACTACAAGACGCAGCGAGTTGATGAAAACCAAGAACGACGCGCTGCCGACGGTATAGGCAAACAGCAGATACATTTACGTCTTACGCAACACAAATATTTGTGTGACTTATGCTCACACCGCGGTTACACAGTTTGACATATTTGTGCCATTTCCTTCTATGTTGAGTGTTTTCAACAAAGGCTTTTTAGCGTACGACTTTGCATTTACATTTCTCTCATCTGAGCAGCTTTTCTTTTTTAAACCTCAGCAGGATCATCCCTATGTAGCTGATAGCGATGCTAGGTTAAATGCGTGAGAACAGCTACTGTACACACTTAACTGTACTTTCAACAGACAAAAGGCAGCAAATCTATCCTGCCCTCAAGTAGGGCATAATTTCCGCCAGCTCACAAATACTTTGTTGCTTTTAATCAAACTTAAAGCCTCCTGCAGAAACAAGCAAGAAGGTCCTGTCTTTGAAATAAGTAGCTTACAGACGTTGGAGGTCTAGAGAAGACAACCTTGTACGGACGTCCAAGGCACACTGAAGTATGGGAAAAAGCCCCTCTGATAAAAGCGTTAATGATATGTCAAGGAAAAGATTAAAACTAAGATTAATGCAGCTCACAGGGAGCTTTTATCAGGGCTCCAGGGAACCAACATCAGTAAGCTACTTATGACAAGAATCTACCTCATTTTTCCCTTCATTTGTTCCCAATATTGCCCATTTGTAAGATTTTGTGCTTTTGTATGTGGAATATGAACAGCCCCACAAAAGGCTCCTGCATTTTAATTTTTCCTTAACCAAATTTCCATTATTTCCCAAATTCAACATAACACACATATGGCCTCCTCACATGAGCCAGCGTCAGCTGTGTGCATGTGTGTTTTCATTCTGACCAAGCAGCTGATCTCAGTGATCCTCTCTTGTTAAAGGTACGTGTGTTCGTCAGTGAAATCATCTGCTGTGCGTTCAGAAGCAATGAAAACCTGCGCACACACATAAACACACATATACACACACAACACACACACACACACCTGAGGCTTCTGCTGCAGAATCATGTTGTGTTGTCACTGGTCATGTGAGGTACAGAGAGTATGGGAGGTCAGGGGAATGAAAGGAGTAAACGGATTTAATAGACACATATTTCTCGAAGGAGGAGCTGCTCTGAAGGCAGAAATAATCTCATTGGTTGAATCGCCGTCTTTCAGAGCGGAAGTTAGCTAATTTCAATAACAAAATGAATGACATGACTTTCAGGATGTCTCATGGTCAACAGAAAAGTTAACTAAACTAGATCATCTATGACATTATGGCTAGAATGATTTTTTTCCCCAGTTAGTAAGTTGAGCCCCAGATTTTATATCCGCTCCTTTCACTTTCTTTCTACACAGCCTATGTCTAACTTTGTACAGCTAGTAAACCTGTTATTATGTGACACCAACTGAACTGACATTCCACACAAGCAATAAGAATATTTCTACCTCCGGAGCAGCTCTGCCTCTGAAAAATACAGAAAAACTCTAATCTTCTGGGACTTAAGAGTTAGCCAAATCACATGAGACTGCAATTCTCAGTCTGCTTTTTGAGGTCTTCCAATGTGGCCTGGGCTTTGTCTTTCAGTTGGTCGATGTCCACATTCTGGATGTTGGACAGCTGGCCCAGCACCGACTGCTTGTGTGTTTCCTCTTGGTTGTCCTCAGCAATCATCTTGGCCAGCTCTGTGGGCAACACCACGTCGTCCCCTGCCTGCTGGATCTGGGTCTCGTCGATCTCATTCTGAGGTAGATAGACACATGCTTACATGTCCATATTGACACACCCAGCAAGCATAGAACAAAAGGCTCTAATTCCACTATAGGTTATAGACATATAGTACTCTTCTGCAGGAATGTGTGGGTTTTACAAAGATCGTGATCCTGTTGGAGATATTTTATGTGTGTTATGACATGACTTTAGTCCAAAGATGTCTTTACTTTTCTTTATAAAAGCACAGCTGGTTTAGTTTACCTTTGGTAGCCTGTACTTTTCCCGGAAATGACTTCTAACTGTGGCTCTCTCAGCTTTCTTCTGAGCAAAACTGGCTTCTCGTTCTTGTCTGTAAGAAAGAAGGAAAAACATTTTTTGGCATACTTTTCTCAATCCCACTCAACATACAAATTTAGATCAACTCAGCTATCTTCATAATTGCAGTAAGTCAGCCTCTGCATACAAACAAGGTATTTCTGAAAATCTGCCAGACCAAATGTTATGAGATGTCCAATACTCATCTGTTAGCCTGTTGTCATTTATCTCTTAAACATCACTCACATCCAGCCTACAGTATGTGATGCCTCCAGCAGAGGGCAGGCAATAAGCTGCTGGCACTGCTCTCTCTACTCCATGTCAATGGAAAATTAATGGCTTTGGTGTATTTTATAATTGTCCCTCATAAATTGCTAAATTTGCTGAAATGCCTCTAACATCATGAGTCAACAACATGACATAATGCTTAACAAACTTGCTTGTATGGCCTGAGGCCAAACATAGCATGAATGCAGTGATTTTATTACAGTCTGTGAAATACAGTTGGTGCTTATAACAAAATAAACACCATAGATGATGTTCTTCAAAGCTTCTGTGGCAGAGGTTGCATTGTACACTAAGAGGGATCAAGTCAGCCGTGTAATCAAAAGGCGGGGGGACACTGGAGGACCACGGGCATGGTTTGCAAAGTGTTTGTAACCAATGTGTCAGGGGGAAGGTCGTTTCATCTGGAGATGCAGCATTCATGGTGCTGTCTGTGTGAGCCTGAGTTCACTTTGTATTAACATGAGGGGGCCAAACACCAAATGGCACATGGGCCCGTGCAGCGCTCCCTTGCATGCAATGAGCAGTGCTTTGTGTCTTCCCCTCTCAAGGGCATCAGATGACCAGGGTTGTCACTGTGGCCCTGGTGCTGAGGGTGATAAAATGTCTACATGTGACATCTCAGTGTGAGCCCCCCCCCCCACAACCTTATTCTGCTTTAATCTGAGCAGTATGGGCTTCTCAGTGATCTATGCCTGTTTAGCACCTCTGACTAATAACTCACTTCCAGTGAAGGTCACAGTGTGACGGCAGAGCGTTAAGCATCTCGCCAAGCCTCCTGTAGAGCTCAGTGGGCTGAGCTGACTGTGAACGCTGCAAGAGTAAGGACTTCACCCACTCATGCTTAAAATGTCTGCACATGGCACTGTGAGGCTCGTTGGATAAAATTGTTCATCAAATGTGTTTGTGCTGATGGGAATGAGCCAGCGATTGGAAATAATTGAATAATTCTGTCTTTTTGATAAATGCTTCTCCCAGCAGAGAGCACACATTCTATGTTAGATGAGATTTTGCCTTTTTTAGTAAAACTCTGGTCTGAATTCTTTATTCCACATTATTATGGTAACTTATTCTATGACTAAGATAGTGAATACGATATATAGGGAGTCTTGCTCCAAGGGAAGCATCACACTAATCAATAGTGAGTTCTGTCTCCTGGGTGAACTCTGTTTGCCAAATGACCTTGCTGTTAACTTACATTGTCCTGCAGTGCACTCGGGAGATAAACACCTTAACAAATATGTAGACTGAGAAAACAGAACATTTAAACAATTCACCTTTGCCGGTGAGACACAAAGCAAATGCTTAAATGATATAAGCAATCACGATAAAATAATTAAATAGTGCTGAGCTATGAGTAAATATAAAGCAATTTCAACTAAAAAACAAATAACACATATAGAGGCCATACCATTCTAAATTCAATGTATCCACCTTTAGGCTGCAATATAACTGTATAATGTAAATTACTAGGAACCATCTGAAGTTGTATTTTAAGAAAGGAAAAAGCCCAAATGAATACATATTACTTTATACTGTGTGTCTGCTAATATCCAAATAGAGGTTTGACTTTATTTACCACATAGTCTGATTCATTATTCAGCCGCACGCACAGCAATAGGAACATTTTTGCCCCAGGCACGAATCCCTGCAGACTTTTCAGCTGAATAATGATTCCAGGAATCCCAAATTAAAAACGGCGCTACACAATTTGCCGAATCTAAGAGACCGAGAGCTCCCTGGGCGAGAGGAGCAGCTGTGTGTGGAGCGCTCATGTTATTGCACTGATGCGTAAAAAAGCGCGCGGCGCACTGGAAGCGCTCTGCTATTTACACACAAAAACGCACTGTTTAAATATGCCATGCTTTCCCTGACACATACTGTAGGTTTGTATTACAAGGGCACAATCATAAGCTTCAATCATTCCCTTACTTTTCTTCCTCTAATTGTTGCTGATATTGTTCAAATTCCTCTTGAGTCATCCCCTGCGCGGCAGCGTCTGTTTTCTCCCCCTCGGGTTTCTCCTCCGTCAGTCCGCCTGTCAGGTTCTTCAGCTGTCCTCCCACCACGTGTTTTACCATGAAAGCCATGGCTGCGCCTCGGAGACTCCTCTATATGATCGGAGAAGAAGTTGAAGGCTTGGTGCGCTCTTGGATAGAGCGGTGACGGTGAATAAATATCCGACGCTTAAACCAAACGTCTGGAAGTGCCGCACAAGATCAGGTAACTTTAAAAGGCTCGGTGGGAGCAAACAAACTGGAGGGAAAAAAGACGGAATTATTCCAACGGCGCGTCGGAAGCTGGCAGTTTCAGCACCACTGGCCTTGGACAGCTCCGCGCCGTGAAGGATGGAGAGGAGCTGCTCCGTTATGAGTCAACAAGTTTGGCGCTGAACTCTACCAATCCTGTGACTCCGTCCGCAGCCACCACTCCCTCCACCCAATCCCAGGCACCGCCGGACTGGGTGTGCGCTTGCATTGCGCGCGTCGGCATCGTGGGCTGCTCCCGTGATTCGCCGTCTGATTATAACTCGCTATGGAGTCAGGAAGGACTCCGGGAGGGACAAACAACACGTGACCAGCCTCAGTGTCTCCTGGCTGTTTTGGTGCCTCTGTCTCTCTTAGGGTCATCTGCGCGCTGGAGCCTAACACAGTTTGTCAACACACAAAAAGCTTCCTAATTGCAAATTAGGAAATTGCTGTCTATTAACTCAAGGCATGAGCTTGGTTTATTGGAATAATCACTTAGAAATGATAAGTCGCTGTCTTCTCTAGTAGGGTTCGTTTGATTTTCAGAACAAGTTCCTTTCCACAAGATGAGAGAGGACAGATGGAGCAGTGCGCAAGTAGCCTAAATCCATCTTGCAGTCTGAGCAGATAAGCATCGTCAATGCCGCTGAATACCCTTATTTCCTTTTTCCTTGCCCCTAACATTCAAGAGCTGGAGCTGACGTCCTAAAATCTGAAATTTTGTCTCCAGTATAATATTCCTGTAGTGACTCAGGAGCCCGCCTGAGTTTTATAATATCAGTGTCTTATGCTTATTAGGCCTCCTATAGGATTTTCTGTGCCTCTCCCTCTCATGTCTCTTTGTAATGTGTGTGTTTGATGGGGTAGGCGGGTGAATAGTTCAACTTGCAACACCAGAAAAGATGATTTATTAAAAAGCCGGATGCTCTGGATGACACTGGATGACACTGTCTGACGCAGTGTTCAGCTGGAAAGCTTCCCTTCTAAAAATATGACCTACGTTTGTGTTTGTGAGGAATATTTTAAATCTCTCTCTCTCTCTCTCTCTCTCTCTCTCTCTCTCTCTCTCTCTCTCTCTCTCTCTCTCTCTGAGACTCTTGACATCTGAAGTGTGAAAAGAAACTTTGATTACAAGTCAACAACTTCAACGTCCTGATCCTCGCAGCAGTCTGACACCGAGCCTGGCCTACTTTCCCAGTCCCTGTGGATCAGGAGAGGCAGAGCACGTCTCAGTGTCTTTTTGTCACAGGCTTAGTGGGCCCCTGTTAACCTATACCTGGCTTGCTTTTAAATCTCTCTCCAACTTCAAAGCTGCCACTGGTGAATAGATTGAAAATGTAACGTAGTGAATAAGATCAAAACTGTGAAATTTAATAAAAAGGAAGAATTTGCCTAACCAGCATGTTTCAACATCAAATTATATCGTTTCGCTTGTGGTAGTCGCACCCATGAGATCTGTTCCCAGCACAGGCTTCACTCACTTTTTATGGATTATCACTGAGCCCTGACTACAGGTGCTCCAGTAGGTATACAGCAGGAGGTTTAAATCCAAGATGATGTAAATTACACACACACAGGCTTACTGGCGAAATCCATACATTTCAGTAAAGAGGACTACAGCCTTCACATGATGACATGCTCTGGCAGCTGAGCCTCACAGAACAGAAAGGGAGAGCAGAAACATTTTCTGCAGAGCTTCTAACAGAGGTGTTGGTTTATTCAGAGCCAGACCTAACACATTCGGTGCCATGGGCAAGCTTCCACTGGCACACACCCCAAAGTGCACCCACCCACCCAAGGAAAATCAATCGAATTGAATCAATGGTTTGAATCGAATAAATGTGTTTTATTTTTTTTAGAATTTTAGACATTACAACTTCTTAACAGTTCTACAATAAAAATACTGGATATTTAGGAAGATAAAAAGGGTCAGAATTAATGTAAGATGTGCATGTGACACCCTGTGGGGTCATGAGTGGGTGTGGCCTGTCTCTCTCTTTCTCTTTCTGTCTCCTCTTGTAGAGGAAGAGCTGATTGCAGTAACTCTGAACACCTGGGCTAATTGCCCTGTAGAGTATTTGTGACTGTCTTCTCATTCGCTGACCAGGTCAGACCTCCCTGTGGCCGGCTCCCCGGTTTCTCCTTTAGTTCGGTTTTCTTTGGTTTTGGACTCTTGCTTTGCGGTATTTATCGTGTTTTTGCATACTACAACACCTGCACACATATACATTCATGCAACCATCATCCTGCCCAGACATTACTGAAACCACAGACTACATACCTCATATGTTGATTATATTAGTTTGAACTACCTCTTAATTTGATTAATTTTGGTTTAAATAAACTTTTGTTAAACGTTTACCATGGTGTGTCTGCCTTTTGTTGTGGCCTTTTGAGCCAGGTCATAACAGTGGAAACTTTCTAGTTGCAAGACTTGCAGTAGAGCTACAGAAGCAATGGCAGCCGCACAACCGAACAGGCCATGATATGAATAGTAGGATTCAAGCCATTTTAAATGTGCATCAGGGCAAGGTTAGGGAATGGTGCTGCCTGTCAGAGGGCTCAGCTGAGTTATGATGGCAAAGCCTGATACCCACTTCAGGGCCTTGTAAAAACATAATTTAACATGAAAACTGGGTGTCCATAGCTCACCCAACTTTGGCACACCTAGAAAACGTGCAATATACCAGTGTATTTTCCATTACTACCAAGTCCAAGTCAAGTGAAAAAAGTGAATTTTTCACATGAAATTAGTGTCTAATGAAAGCTGTAGCCGACCATTACATAATTTGCAATTCCATCTAATTACGCCTTCAGCAAATAATAACCAAAAATGTGAACATATGCACTGATTCGGAAAAGTAATTGCTTAGTGAAAATTGTTAGAAGCTGATATAAGACTGACTTTTCAAGCTCTTGCTGTTGCTGTCTCTAAAGAATATGTGACAATCAGTAAACTTGTTCCACATTACAGGTTATTTTTGAGTCCATCACTTGCAAAAGGGGATGCAATCAGGTGTTAGTTAAATCAGAGCATGTGGCGCTGAAATAAAACCTTCACGGTTAAATACAGAAAACAACATTACACAGTAGCTGATTTAAAAATAGGCTCGTGTTAAGACTCCCTTGCTCCTGCCTGTGCTCAGTTAAATTGACTACCTACTCAGCTTTGATTGATGCCTCAATGTGCTGTGAAAATTCATATTCAGTTTGGTCTATGTTTAGCATATATGAAGCATAAGTGCATGCAAAGCCTTCACACAGATGTTTACTATAAACGCCATGCATGGTTGCACATGAACCTGACACATTACTTTCCCCTTACTGCATAAACATCTGCGTTTAGGTTCATTTTATTAGTCAAAATCTCATTGGTGAAAAATAAGTCAAAAACAATGCGGACTAAGAATGATGGTGAAAAATGTAGATTGTCCACGTAAGATCGTAAAACATTTAGCCTTTGATTAAAAAAAAATGTTTTAGCCAAAAGCAACAAAAGGTTACAGAAGCATGACATACTGTGCGTTGATGTGAGGCAGGAGTGATCAGGGTGTGAGTCATCATAACCGAAAGCATCACGCTGGCTCCCGCCCAGTCACACTTCCAGCCCGGTTACACTTGATCTTCTAGGATTAGGAGCCTGTGTGGGATTGAGAGAGAAGGGCTCATGTACACCATCACACACTTTGGCTGATCCTCAGCTGCCGAGTGTTACACCTTTTTGTTTCTTTAGACGTGGGATGACAAGGGATTAGACTCATCAAACGAATGTGCCCTGCAGCAAACAATATGCTCATTCAGGGAGTTTTTAAATTCACACAGGTGGAGATGACGCCATTAGCAAGTCACTGGGATGCCTGTTTTAATGAAAGCAGTGTGTGAGTGGTGCCCCCCTTGTGAGATAAGTGCCCTGTGTACTCAATGATTAAACTAGTTTTTGTATCAAGAAAGCCTCTCAAGACATTTGGGTGGAGCAATGATTTGCTGAGATTTAATTCTACTGTGTCAGCTCCTGACCAGAGATTGAACTGACAGGTGGGGTCACAGCAGCATGGCACCATATGGTGGCAAGCGAATCACCCCAGCAGAGGGGGTTTGATGCCCCGCAGGCTGTCTAGGAGGTGTTGAACTACACCGCATGTCAGCATGGCAACTGTCCCCCCAGCTAACATCAACTACTTCCTCATGAGCTTAATATTATGGCCCCGCAACAGAGAAAAAGAGCTTTTCAACTTTTGAACTTGATATTTAAAGCTGCATCAGACTGGGTTTGAAACATGGTTTGTGCAAATGTTGCCGTTAAATATTTGGTTTTACCTAAATTACAACAAAAACATACTGAAACAAAAATTAAAAAATTCACAGCAACATATCTTCGCAGAGTGACTGTTAGTCAACACATTGTCCATGTTGTTTCACTGGGACTATTTCTTAGGTTTTAATAGTGTTGTTGAAGTGTTCACAGTGAGTCTGTGGATGACCCAGAATAATGGCTACACTGTTTGGTATTGCTGTTAAATTTATTTAATGTTTCAAACTCAAGCTCAAAGTCAATTATTTTCTCCTCCATTGTATTGGTGGTGGCAGAAATCTCAGAGATGGATATTTTGAAACCTGAGTATAGAAAGCCAGCATATCTGTATCTATCTGTGTCTGATCAGTTCCCATCTACACGTATAGATACCACATACACCAAGAGGTAAGTGACAAGATAAATTATGTAGACACAAGTACTGGGATACCACTGTCCCAATACTTTTGGGAGGGGCTGTTTTTTTCATGGTGTGGTCTTTGTTAAAGGGAAATCTTAATGCTACAACATACAATTTTAGACAAAAGTTCTTCCAACAGTGTTTGGTCTTTTCCTCCTTCCTTTCAATGTGACAATGCCCTCTTTCATAAAGCCAGCTCCATAAAGAAATAGTTTTCCCTGTTTGGTGTGGAGGAACTTGACTGGCCCGCAGAGATCCCTGACCTCAGCCCTATCAGACACCTTTGAATAAACAGGAACGGAGATTGCGAGCTAGGCCCTCTTGTCTAGCATCAGTGTCTGACCTCACAAATGCTCCTCTGGATGAATGGGAAACAGTTCCCACAGACAAACTCCAAAAAAGGCCATCCCATAAGAGCAGTAGCCATCATAGCTGCAGAGGGGGGACCAACTCCATATTAAAGACTATGGATTTAGAATGGGATTTCATAAAATAATGTTTAGGTGTCCAAGTACTTTTGTCCATATAGTGTCCATAGTGTAGTGTAGTGTGTTTGTTTTTTGTTCTTTTTGGTTTCTGGGTGCTCTTGAGATTTGTTTTAGTCACCAAAGATTTCATTTTTTCGCACAGACTGCTGCATATATTAATACTGTATTTTTATTGGAGCATGTGCTCAGCAGATACAATCCAACTTCTTTCGTCAGCTTGTTTCAGTAAACTTTGATCAGAAACAGTCTATCCATCCATTGTAGACATTTGTTTTATTCCTCAACAATGAGGTGTCAATGCGAAAGTTCGCATTGAAAAGTATTCGCGTTCGCGTTGAAAAGTATTCTTGGTGAGTTAAAGAATGTTTGCCTGGTGGGTGTGCCTGTGAGAGAGTTTTTTTTTCTTCCTTGTTATTGACTTTTATTTATTAACTGTTAAGTAATCAGTAATTAGATGATCAAAACATTACAGTCAGGTTGACACTATATAAAGATTTTTTTGACTGTTATAACTGATCTCATTGGTATCATTGGTATGATATCTCACAATGGGTTGATATGTTGTATTTAAAATTCAGCACAGTATTTTGTCTCATTTCAGCAGAAGTATGTATTTTGTGATTTCCTTCAGTTTTAATGTGTGTGTGCTTGTCCCATGTATGCTTTCACAAACGGGGGCGGTGGAAGACAGAAAGAATACATTTACTGGAAAAAATGGAAGCAGAAAACAGGAACCCAGACGGAGGTTCAGATTACACATTGGCATGGTTGAAAGTGTGAAAAGAAGCTGCTAAGAGACACACTCGGTGACAGAATTCACAGCAGAAAATTGTGCAGATGAAAAGTGAGAAATGTGAAACACAAATGTTCAGAGAATTGGGTAGAATAAGATGTGAAATTGAGTGTGAACAGAAAAAAAAAGACTTCAGACAGCAGTGTGTCCTTTTCGCACTCACTAAACTGTTTTATTAGAAGCAGAAACACCCAAAACCAAATGATAGCCTTTTCCATGATGCTAAATACAAGGACGATATAGTGTTGTTACTGATAGCTGCCTCACTGAGAGAGCAGAGCCCTTTAGAGAGTACAAAAACAGCTGCTGACAAAGGCTCATTGAGAGAAGGTGGAGAATTAAAAACAGTATCAAACATGCGTGCAAAACAGACAGTGGAAAGTTAAAGTAAATCAGGTAAAACACCAGACTCCTGAGACAGAAGCTATAGATCAAGAGCCTACACAGTTGCCAGCGTTGCCATGGAGTAAGCAGATAGGGAGGCTCCTAATCATCTAACCAAGCCACAACAATTGTGCACCCCCCATTTCCACATCACTTTCAGTAGTTTAGGTGTGGAGCTGTTTAATGGTTTGTGCTGGACCCCCCATAGTCCCATTTTAATGGAATTCTTAATGTCACAGCATGCTATGATATTTTAAACAACCTTATGCCTCCAATTTGGTGACTTTGTGATATATATTTTATCACAAAACTTTGTCCATGCACCTTTAAGATTAGATTCAAACTTCATATCATGTGCGCCACCCTGTCAGCCATTCATTCATTTGATTTTTTACTTACTCGCAATCCTGTACTTACACTTCCTGCAAACTGCAGTGCTGTCATAATGCTCTGATATACACACACATCTGTCTCTGACTCTCTGTCTCTATGTCTGTTTTCAACCAAGTGTTGTTTAATCCATATACCGTGTTCTTTATGTTCTGTAAAACTGCTGCCAACCTGTTAAAACCACTTTAAAGAAACCAGCCTACATCAAATGCAGCTCCTATCTCCATGTATGCACAGACTAGTATTAATATTAGCATGCTCCACTTCTGTATGCACGAACTTGTATTAGTTTAAGTAGCTCTGGTGGGTTTAAACCTTATAAGCACTGCAGATTTATTGCTACGCTGTACCCGCTGGCCTACAAAGTGGGCTAAGTCGCTGCACAGTGAGACAGTCGGTGATATCATCTGTGTGCTGGACGTCAAATGATAAAAAGGAGGGGATTTTTTTGTCCACATTTAATTAAGTGGTTAAAATGACCCCTAGCTACCGCTCTTATCCAGCAGAAGGATTACAAGCAAATAGTAGTAGGGAGTGAAAACAAAAATGATAGAGATATTACAAGATTACAATTACAAGAATGATATAGTATGTTGAGGAAAATCAGCCTGTCCTCCTCCCCTGTAAAACAACCAAACAGGTCATTTGTTCAGTACCTTATTACGACCCATATTTATGTTTATTGTGTCAGCGACCTCTAGTGGCCATACAACTGTACCAAAGGAGGAAGTAATATAAATATTGAGAAGGTCTGCGTAAAAGGAGGACGGACTGTCACTTACGCAATGTAGGCCTACCTATTTTAACCCAAACCGGTTACTACTGGCGATTGGATTGCTTATCGACGATTTAAGCGATGATCAGCGATTGGTTTTTCATGCACCGATATTAAAGCGATTTTATCGAATTCACTATCAGAACTAAGCTGATATAAACAGTCTCTAGAATCTGCACCACACTGCAGCGTTTCCCATACATTGATTTATTTTTTGTGACAAAACACGCCACAATATCAATGCTGACCGCCACATACTATATACTATTTAATATGAGTAAAATCATAATTCATTGTGGAGCTGCGTGCAGCTCATAGATTCACTCAGCTTGCTCGCTTTCTCTCTCTCTCTCTCTCTCTCTCTCTCTCTCTCTCTCTCAAACACATTGAAATGGAGCTTTATAAGCAAGCATATGTAGGGAGCCTCAGCCTAGCTGATAAGGATATGTTAACGTTAGAATACAGCTGGGTTGTCGAGGTTAGCACGCTGTATGTAACTGCTGTCGAATGCACCCCTTCCTCCTCACCGCGCGTGGGTTTCATAGCGCAGCAGTGTGGTCACCGTGGTCTGTCTGAAAGTGCCATTACACGGTAGTTCTGTGGAAAACACTGTACTCTGCATTTACAGATGCTTCAGATCAGATCGCCAGTCTGTGATCTCCAGTAGCAATGATCAGACGATATGAAAATGGAGGAGATTGCTAGTACTACTTGGCTAGTAGGGTTTCTACTAGTTAAGTAGTTTTGTTGCCTAAACCTAACCAAACTGCTCCTGTCTCACATCGTTAACCACGTGTTTAATGCCATGTGACTTGAGGCTTGACAAACAACCTATTTTGTTGTGTAGGCTGGAGGACTTATTGAGGAAAATTATCATTTTATGAGACATTTTTATTGTTAGGAGAGAGAAAGAGACGAAAATGCAGGAAAGGTCATGGGTCAGATCTGAGTCCACATTAAGAGCACATGGCTGCTGAGCCTGCTCAGGCACTATCTCTGCTTATTTAGCTTTTCTTTCCCCACATGCTTCTTTTACACTGCTCCCTCACTGCTCTCACACATTTGCTTCACTCCCTGCCTTTTCCCTCTTCTAAACCTTCCTTCTTATCCTCCTTCCCCGCCCCCACCCTCCTTCCTTCCTTCCCTCAAATCCCTACAATCTTCCACCCTTCCATCCCTCCCCCGTCTTCTCTGCCTGATTTAGACCTCTTGCCTGAGAGGAACATCAGAGCACAATGGGTTAGTGCTGGCTGAGCTTAAATGGAATGAGAAAACCGGAAAATTCTCTTTCATGAGTAGATGCAAACAATCGGCAGTGTGAGGATGAACGAAGGAGAGGAGGATGAGATAGAGCAGGCTGGGAAGTAAGAGCAGTGAGGGTGCAGAAAAATGGCTAGTGATGGGTGTAAGGGTCAGTGGAGAGGGGAGAGTGATGAAGGCTTTTAATTCCAAAATCCGTTTTTCAACAAATTGTATTGTGACATTTGTGGCTTAATAATATACTGTAGATATAACCCCATGCTTGTGTATGTGGTGTTTTTTGGAAAAAGGTCCTCAAGTTCAGAAGACACAGTCCCAACCTAATTTCTATACACTCTATTTCAATTTTAATAGTGTACATGAGTAAAAAATGCATCCACTTTAATGTAGAACTAACTTAATGACTTTGCAAACGTGTTGGTCACATTAGGTTTAGCTGTAGTTAACAGTGTTTGTATATTTGGTACCTACAGAGAACAATAGTAGAAAAAAATTGCTATTTTGTGACAGATATAAATGTAAAATTTGATTACAATATGCTACCAGAACTCTGAACTACAATAAGGCAATGATAGGGGCTTTGGGAAAATCTCTTAAAACTCAGATGGAGGGGTTATTAAAGAACATGACAGATAAATGGGTTATGCTCCCTAATTATTAATTGATTACAGGGTTAGGCGATTGCCCGTGCTGGGGTACTCAGCCAAGTCCCCTTATGTAGAAGTCTTTAAAGCAAGACTATGTAACTTTTGAAAGACGAAATAATGCAGTAATCCTCATACAAATGAACGTCCTAGGCAAAAAAATGGCCCTCAGATCACTTCAAAAGACTCTGTTGCTGTTGCTACAGCCTTACTTGGTTTGGTGAGCCCAAAAGTTAGCTAATGTTAGCAAAACTTTAGTTAGGTATTGCTTTGTAACTGACATTACTGAGTCAGTTTTCTGACTTTCTGACTCTTCTCTACTTGTGCAACTTGAACAACATTTAAGCATTGTTGTACTTGTCACTGGTGACCAGTGTGGCCTCTGTTACATAGACTTGCTTAACTGATTCTGCAGTTTGGGCGCAGATGATTTGACCCAAATTCACCCGTCTTGAGATGCTTTCCAACTTTCCAGAGCTCTTTTCTGGCTGGCAAATGCTTTGTAGCAGCATTTGAATCAGAATACATTTTTGTACTTTTCAATTATTATACATATAATTATTATCTATACGTATTAGACTAAAGTGATCAAATGGAGTCCTGAACCTTCACAACAGTGATGTAGCATGCAATATAGTCTATATACATCTTGTCATCTTTGTGACCCTGAGGTCTGCCTGAAGCTTCATACTCCATCTGTTTCTTGCGTGTTAAGAGAGTTACAGCATCTCTCTCTCTCTCTCTCTCTCTCTCTCTCTCTCTCTCTCACACACACACACACAATTTTCCCCATCTCCCACATGTGCAGCCATGCCAGCAACATGCATCCTTTTGTCCTTGTTACATAACTACCCTCCCCCACCAGCAACCTGAGAAGTTATGACCCCAAGTCTATACCATGCTCCTCACTCCTGTTTCTCCTTAAAACACACACACACACACACACACGTATATACTCGCGCACATGCAGGCTTTGCTGTTACTGAAATGATGATATTTCCCAGCGCAGAGTCACATGCGCATGAGTCACAGCAGATCTCGCCTGTTTTTACATTCAAATAAACACAGTCTTGGTGTGTTTACACTATGAGCACCAACTCCCACAGTCTGACCTCAGAAAACCTGCACTCTGGCCTGTCTTTTCTCCTGCCTGCTCCCCCAAAATGGATGAATCCTAGAATTCATTGCAAACAGGAGAGAACAAAAAGACAGCGTCTGCCTCAGGAACAAGAGCAATTTTCTGGATTTTTAAGACCCTTATGGCAAAATCGTGGTGCCTGCAGCCTCTGCAGCCCTAACTGTCTGCCACACTGACCCAGCTCACACCAAGATATCCTCACTGACCATGTGTATGTTTATTTGCCTTGCGTGCAGCCTCTCTGTCCATTCACTGGAAGGTTATGAGCACTGATGTTTACATGGTCCCAGCAGACACAACCAATCTGATAACAGCTGAACCGCCGCAAACATGAGGCCTTGTGGAGTCGGGACAGACGGTCATTCACAGCCAATTACATGTTCTCTTAGTGTCAGTGCTATAAATAGGTGTCTGACATTTGTTTGCACTCATACAAATTTTGCTTTATGAGCTTATTAACAGCAGCATGCAAAATGTGCGTTTTAACTCTAACTCTTTACAGTATGAAGCATGTACACTTTCATACTCTGTCAGTGACAGACAAGACTTTAAACAGCCATCTCCAACCTCTCAAACTACCAGATTTATCTGATGATTTCTATATTTGGTGTAAAACATCTATTTTGTGTTTTTCTGTCAACAAGATGTCAACATCCTGACATATGCTGGAACTAAGAGCATCCTCTCCCCTACTCTCCCTCCCTCTCTCGTTGGTACCTCTCTAAAAAACACACAGCTGACTTCCTCACAGAGCAGCGGCTCGGGACAAACTCCTCTAAGCTCGCCATCCCTGATGACCTCATCTGATCTCGGCCCTCACACATCACTGCCTCTGAATCCCAGTTATCCTTAGAGGCCTCATATCTGTAAACACAAAATATACACACACACACAGTGATTTAGTGAGAGGAGTGTTGTTCACCATGTGAGGAGGGAGTATGAGTCAGTGTGGTGTCTGTGTGCACGTGCAGTGGGGTGGGTGGAGGTGGGGCCAATCGCCCTCATCCTGTCACTTCCTCTGTTCCTCTGTCTGCTCAGGTTCTGGGACGACGGTACAGATAAACAACAGACTACAGGCACAGGTTATAGACCGGCTGACAAATGTATGGGCTTCTTATTCACCTCACACTGATGGTCACAAGAAGTCTTTGCTTTGCCAAAAAGGACATTTGTTAGATGTGTCAAAACACCAGACGTCCAAGGAATAGAGCAGTAGAGCAGGCCTCATTTCTCCAATTAGCACCATGATAAACAACCAGAGTGCCTTGAATAGACCTGACAACACTAGAAGAAGAAGAAGGTGACTCAACAAAGACAGAGGTAAAAGTAAAACATTTTTATTCATAGCATGAACAATAAATTGCTTACTGGAGATATCGGATGTGTTCCTTTATTAAAAGGTCAGTTCATCAGAACTACAACAAAAACTTAGCTGTTTCCACTGATATTTAGCCATGCAGAGAATGTACACAGTAGTTATGCTTTTTTGTGCACTGAGATTTGACTTTAGATTTCTGCCGCCACACCATAACAATGACTATTTGTTAAAAACAGTAAAAACACTTAACACTTAACTTTCCTGAAACTGTTACTCTAGATAATCCACAGACCTCAAGGTCAACAGTTTTTGTAAAGACTGTTTTTCAGTAGAAAGCAGTTTTGTGCAAGCCTGGATTACCAACTGGGCAAAGCGAATAATTGTTGGCCCTGTATTTGTCAGTGTAACAATGATTTTGTGCAAATTTGTTTTGAAATATGCACCACTAAATCACAACAAAATGGGGGCCTTCTGCAGTTTTACATGATCTTGAGGCCCTGTCTTGTAGAGGAAGAGATCCAGGTTGATTGTTTTAATACACTGAATTAACTGAAACTCTTAATGTGATTGCAAACCTGGGGCCATGTAGTATTCCAGTGGCGAAGTACTGGTTAATTTCTGGGCAAAATAGGAAATGCGTGTATTTGTGGCTTCATATGACTTAAACAAGATGTTACTTTTGAAGATTGTTTCTCTGTAATTTGGGTGAACTGACCCTTTAAAATGTTGGCTACAGAATATCAAAACATGGCAACCCTGAACTACACTCTCCTCTAACATTTGAGCCAGGTTTTTCCACAGCCACTCGCCCATACAGCACAAGGAGTAGTTATGTAAGGTCCTGTGTATTGGTAAATGTCTCTGTCCGACCTCACGTGGACCCTGCCCAACCCAAACAACATGAGGCCCGCTCTGATGAAACCCAGTGAAAATGGCTCATATGCTCTACTGAATCAAGCCCTCACCCCAAAGGCAAACTCATCATCTTCATCCCTGCTGGAGCGCTAACGTCCCGTCCTCTCCTCCCTCTTCCCCAATGTCAGATCTTTGCTCACTGAATTCAATTAACTCTGTCTCAATCAAAGCGTCTCTGCGGACATCAAGGCTGAAGGTGAAGGTAAGGTGAGCTCCCGAAGTAGGCCGTTGACATCTGAGAAGTCAGGGCCGAATGCTGGAGCCGTCAAAATTCCGGAGACTGGACAGGATGTGGGATTTATGTGACAAGCTGACTGAAGATGTTAGCATTCCTGGGCATCATGGACTTAGGCAAGGCTATGGCCTCCTTGCCACGTGACAGAGACGGCTGCGTAGATGTTTCCCTTCCAGCCAGGAAAGAGTGTCCATCACAGCTTGTCCCCCATAACCATGCAACCTGTCACAGTCCAACACTACACACCTGGCTGACACATCAATGGAAACAGAGGAGTTATATAAACATCAGAACAAGACAAAACACTGAAGAAGTTGCACAAATAATTAAAAAGAACACAATGTAAACTATACCATTAAACCAAAAAACAATCTTTTCTGTCAGTAAAAGAGAAAAACAAGACACATGTTTATCAGACGTCAAGATGGAGCATGGTACAAGAGAACATTTTCACATAGAGTACGAGATATATGGAATATCTTGAATTTGTTTGATGGTCAAAGCACAGAAAGTGTTTGACTGATTGTAGATCTGTGCTGTAAAGGGCAGTGGTGTAGTGTGGCACTCTGTATATTATCGATGTATTACACTCTGTATGATGTTCCAGGAAGCAGAACAACAACATCTCAAACCTAACTGAATGTACACACAGTCCAAAAAGAGGAACACACATAGCATCAGTGGTGGATTTCCTCAAGTAACCCAATGTTGCATGCGTTTTGTGTTCTTAAGGACAGAAAACACGAGGTCTGAGCGCAATAGAGCTGCTGTAGGAAAATGTGATTGACAGAAGCGCTTTCACAGCCTATCTTGTCACATGTTATCTGAGATGATGGACATTCTCTCTCTTTCTCTTTCTTGCCATTTTTTCTCTCAAGTCTTTCTCAGGTCTAAAGCTGAACATCCCACTCATCTCCTCTCATCCTCCTTCAGGATATGAGTGGTTCTTATTGCATAAGGCACAAAGGGCAACCACAATTTGATGGCTGGACTAATGACCTGCAACTGTTTCATATGAATAAATATCTATCTATCTATAAATATCTTGTCTACTGATGTACCATGATAGTAATTTGTAGCCAGCTTTTACATTTGTAACAAATGTACTATTATATAAATTAGTTTGGAATGAATAGAAAAAAAGATGAAGTCGTTGATTACAGCACCCATGAAGTCCTGTGAAGTCTCTGAGAACGTACATTTGACTGGTAGGCTGCTGCTTTAAATCACTAGGCTTGCTGGCAAAACCTGGACAAGGAACATCAATCAAACATTTTAAATCCTTCACTACAAGTGCTCCAGTGGCACTGTTAACTGGCCAGGGAGACATGAACTGGTTGAACTGGGCAGCTATCATTGGATGTGGATCAATATGTGGTCCTAGCAAGAACATTCACCAATAAACCAGACCAAGGTCATGGGTAAATGGTACTGGACATTTGTGGAGATATAGATGATACTGTCACTCCGACTGACCCACTATGAATGCGGTCAAAATGCATCACCTTGAGGTTTTTCCAAGGGCCACCAAGGAACGCTTTGTGTGCCACAAGTGTCTTACACCTTCCCGCAAGTTTTCACTGTGTCCACAACTAATACTTCCATGTCTTCTAGCCTGTGCAGAATTAAAATGAACATTCTTGGGAGCCACGTGAGTCATGCATGACGTAGCTGCCCACGTCTGTGTGTGGAGGCTGATGAGTAATCCAGCTCGGACTGAGGCAGGAGGCAAGCTTTTGAAGCAAAGTCTCGGCAGAGTAGGGAAATATTGAAGCACAGACTGGGCTAAACACACCACTAATGCAAATATAATGCCAGTGAAGGCACTGACAAGTGAGTTAGTCACCTCAGTCAGAAATCAACTGTATAATGTAGATTTGATCCCATTCAGGGTTTCGCACCTCAGTGTCTCAATGAAATAATATTATTATAGGATTGTAGTTGATTAATACTGCCCGCTGAGCACCAATACACAGGAAGCAGGAATAATCCACTGCAGAGCCGCTGCAAGAACACAAAAGCAATGATGTAAAACTGGCTCCAGGCTGCATGAACAACAAAGGCTGAACGTAATTCTTACATAAAATGTATGAGTGGACTGAGATTACTATCAGCTGAACCAGGGGTCAGATAGCAGCCACAGTAGGAGCCAGCACCGAGCACTTTCCATCACAATTTTTAGATTCGACTAGAATAGTGTAGAGCTGAAACAATTAGTTCATTAATTTATTAGTGGACTGTCAGATAATTCTGCAGATCATTTGATCATTTATTCAGCATTATGTTTCAAGCAAAAATTAGACAAAATGTTCTAGTTCAAGCTTGTTCAATGTGAAGATTTGCTCATTTTCTTGTTTTCTATTGTGTTGTTTTCAATAATCTGTGCTAGTGGCAGCATGTAGACGTTGAACAGAAGAGGCCCGGGACTGGAGCCTTGGGGAACTCCTCATTTTTGTAAGCTCAGATGTGTAATTACAGATCAACACAAAGCAGTCCCTGTCATTTAAATGGGATTTAAAGTAGTTTAGCACTGTGCCAGAAAGTCTAGCTCAGTTTTCCATACTGTCTTTTAATATGTTGCAGTCGACAATGTTGAATGAAGCACTGAGATCTAACAATACTCACACTGAGTATCTTAATAACTGCAGTTTTCAGGGCCTGTGGGAAATAGCCTCTGAGTAAGGAAGTGTTGACTATGATGATCTGTAGTCATGGAGTTTTCTGTAGTCATAATTTTTGAAAAAAGGCTTGTAGGGAGAATATCAAGTCAGGATGGAGAATTTAAGATGTTGTACAATTTCTTCTGGGGTTTAAAGCTGACAGGTTCAAAATGTGTTACACTAACTGAATTGGATTTTAGTGGTTGCAAGTACAATATAGACCAACACCTGACATGGGGGAACTGGCAGCCTGTCTAATTTTTTTATGTTGTCAGTAAAGAAGGTGGCAAAATTCATTCCATGACTAACCAGCACTTCCATTTTATCAGTGTATCCCACAAGAGAGCGAAGGGAGGAGGAATTAGAAGACTGATCTATGAGCTAGTTGTCATCACATTGACATTGAAGCTGTTTTGTCTTTGTGATGCAGTGGCTGCTGTATGTCAGGGTGCATCATCTTAGGCCTGGCCGATGGCTGTCGCAGGCTGAACCAAAAACGGTCCCCACTGTGTAATAGGAAACCTCTGTAAATGTGTTGGAGAAGCAAAAATAACAAGACACATAAGCAGAAAGCAAGCGAGAAGAGCATCTGGAGATACAGAAAAAGGGCATACTGGTAACCGTGGTAAAGGTATTTCATGTCTGTTTTGGTTGAAAATAGTTGGTAAGTGAATAGAAAATTCTCAAAATGCGCTACTGTCATTACAGTTGATAATCATGATCATTATATTTCACAAAGGAATGAGGATAGGCATAATTATGCAATTATGCAACATAAACCACACACACAAGGCAGTGGTGGTAGCGTTCTGTGATGATCAACAGCATGGTTTTTTTATAGCTGCTTTTTAATGATCACATTGTGACAGTTTCCACACAATCTAATAAAGCAGCAAACATGCATAAGGTCCATAAATCAGTTTAGTAATACAGCTGCCATTATACACCAGTGAAGCAGTGATCCATTAAATTGAGAACACAAAGGGACAAAGTGAAAGGGTCAAGCACTGCCCTGAGTACATGTTAGACATGCAGAACATCATCCATGTTACCACAAGCTTTCACACACTCCTCAACAAAAAACTACTGCATATTGCCTCCTATTTGGTGATCAGGGAGAACATGTGTGCTCGCCTAACTCTCATGTATAACCACATACATTTCTGTTCACATGTGAGTTGCCACGATGCATCAACTTAATTAATGTGAATGCGCTCGGAGCAGCCCGGAGTCATTCCTGCTCACGGTAGAGAGGCTGTTACATCACTCACACACAGGAACACACACATTTAGCTATTAGGAGACATTTGCCTGCCTGTATTATGTGAAATAATGTTCTCATTATAAGACAAAAACTGAATCATTTGTCGTACTTAGCGAGACATTCCTGCCTATTTTTCCCTTTCTTTATAATTCCAGGTGGGTGCTACATATTGGTGGTGGTTGAAATGAGTTTCCCCTTCGGGTATCTAAGATAAAGTGCTATATAAATGTAATCCATTATTATTATTATGTTCGTCTTCAGAGCAGCTTCAGTGGGGTAGTCTGTGCTGTGTAGCAGCAGCTGCTGAGCCTCACACTGACTTCTGGCTGCATTCATTAGCTCCAGTGTTTCTAGGAGGGTCTGGCTAACAACCCTGCGCAGGCTTTCAGTCCTCATCTGTGTCTCTCCTCCCCCTGGCCCCCATGCCAGGCTGCAGGAGTAAAGCTCAGACGGTGTGTGTGGTCCCTCCTTATGGGTGCACAGGGGTTCTGGGTGTTCACAGAGCCAGTGGCCCCTTTTTAAAACTGTTGTTTTGCAAAAAGTTGTCCTCATAAACAAAGACAAATCAATCATTGTGCCAAAGATAACAAGTCATATTTTTTTCCCCTGAAAGCCTATGCTTTTGGTTATCATGGAAGACTTTGTTTCAGCCTTTGAAATAATCCAGCTCTGAACATTTTTATAAATGTTGCTGCAGGAGTGAGTCGGTGGACTCTATGACCCCAAGGCAGTCCTTAAAATGCTAACATTCTCCGAAAACAAATCCCAGAATTTAGCTGTGAACGTACAGTTGTGACAAGCCTTTGACTGCACGGTTTTATTTGCAGTCTCCAAGGCATTTTGTGAACCTTAACATTACTCGCGGTTGGCTGCAGTTCCTCATGTGTCACAACAGTTTATAGTCGGTCCTCTGTGGATGCTGGCTAAATCACAGAAACAAAGCCTCGGTCATTTGTGAGGGTGGAAACCCTGAAAGACAGAACACTCATTCTCCTTTATGAGACAGGAAATGTTCAGACGTCTTCTTCAGAGACGTCATTACATCTCTACAACTGTCACACCATGCATGTCACTATGGACAGTGGAACTCTCTGTGGTTACAGTTAATCCTTTTATAGATAACTGTGATTATATTCAGTATTAATTCCTACTTTTACTTGTGAATTCTAACAAACCTGCATGTAATAGGACCTACTAGTTTGTAGGTATGGTGAGGTGCACTGTAAAGTTAAGCACCCTGCCATAAATGGTCCACCAGGACATTGTCTGCTCAGGCAACCTGCCACTAAGCCCGCTGCTCGTCTATAAAAAGCGATAACAAACTCCTACTTCTGAATGACAGCAAGCACGGAGCATCAGACTGTTGCTCTGACTCATACAGCGAGAATTCATCAAACCTCACATCATCTGCCAGGCCTGTCAGGAGAGAAGATTCTTTCAAGTCGAACCAACAAACTTTGCACACTAGCGTCTCCAAATGGCAGCGAGACGTCCCTGAAAACCATTTGAACTTCAAAACCCAGAAATCTTTTAAGGTGACGCCAGTACACTGCAGTCAGCCTGTTAATGTTCACCAACCCAACCAGTATGTGTTGATTTATACCACAGGATACACAAAGGTCTAATATTAGTAAGTTTGTGGACGGGATGATGGCTGTTGTTGTTGAGTTAATAACTTCCTAAGGGTGGAGTATCTCTTATCATGTTTTTTATCGATGCAAGTCTAATTATGGAGGGAGGCCTGCTTCTCTTTCCAGCATACTATAAAATATCAAGTTATTTTAGCAGCAAAGTTGTTTGTTTAGCTCTGCACCAACTTTTGAATGAAATATCTGGATGTTTAGCAACTAGATGCTCCACTGTGTTTACCAGCTAGTCACTACCTTTGCTTGACTGTCGTTTTGTGCTGGATTGTAGTGTACAGTGGGTTGATCAGAAAAACTGAAACAGCTACCTACTGCGGTTGGAAAACCAGGTCAATGAGGGTGCTTAAACTGAACCAAAACATTAAAGTTGCCAAAATCAAAATAATGACTTAAATTTACTAAATCTTAATAAATTCAAATTGGGTGTTTTTACATTTCTCTCTGATGCAGCTTTTTTTTTTGCAATTTAGTGATTTTATGTTAATGTATTTCTGTGCAGCTTAAATGTTTGTTCTACTCTTATGTTAATCGGTTGTCTGCATTTGACAGTCAGGAGAATAATGTAGGCAGGAAAGTTACTATGTGGAGTGGTATCATAATGGTGGATCCCAGGGGCCGTGGGGCCCTTCATCCTCTCCTTATTGGGATGTGTGTTGGCACGGTTCCCCTCCGCTGGCATCCAGCAGGCCGGGGGCCCGGGGCAGGGAGAGGTGAAATGTCAAGAGCAAAATGCAAATTCATGCTGACAAGCGGTGCAGAAAACATGTTCTCGGCGACTCGGGGAACCTTGATATTTCACAAAGTCAAATGAACATGTCAGCCAGCACTGCAGGGCAACTATTGGGTTATTTAAAGAGGAGGTTCAGAAAGCAGGCCAGTGTTACATCAGAGGCAGCAGGCACTGTTTACGAGCAGCTCAGCAGACAAAGCTCATCTTTGTTGTGGTCGTTATCCTCCTTCTCCAGTCTCCCTCTGTCAGTGAGCCATCACCCACTTTCAGAGTGAGACACAATGAGGGTGGGCCGATAGAGGAGACAGATACTGGTTCACATTAGTCTGTCATTTTATCACTGCTGCACTCTCATGCCACCAGATCCACACCCTGTGTGTTGTCTCCAGCACTGAGCTCCCAAAAACACTACGTGGCTCAAGCTGGAGCTTTGATTGGCAGCAGGAGGCCATCAAGAAGGAGAACAAGCAGATTCAACCTCAAACATTACTAATTCAGGCTGCTGTTGCTGTTGAATGTTGTTAAAATGGTGGGTCATGTTGTGAAGATGCTCATAACATACAGCTGACCTTGCTTTGGTGGACAACCATGAACCTTAGCAAACCCTTTTTTGGACCAATGGTTATCACTTTAAGAACAGCATAACACCCTTTAAAGTGATAATGTGCTTCTAAGCGCAAGCAGCTGCACATCAGCATGATGCACGGAGCATGGCTCTGTGCATGTCGGTCTGTTGGTCAACCCACCCCTTTGGTCCAGAATAACATGTGTTTTTTTTAAATGTTGGATGCATGATCAATTTTGTACAGGCATTCATAGTCACAGGACACTGTGATTCTCTGACTTTTAAAAGTGCCACCAGTAGGCTGATTGGAAATTGGAAAAAATTAGCGCCTGCATGCTGTTGCTGCATGCGGTTCAACCTGCATGCATGAAATTTTTTGGGGGCATGTATCATATCAAGACACACAAAAAAGCCTCAAAGACCCATACTCCAAACTGAAGAGGAAGTCCGACATTTTGAATTGAATGTGCAATTTTAACCCATTTTTCACCATTTAAAAGGTGCGTACTTTAACAAACTCCTCCTAGAGAATTAATCCGATCGACTTCAAATTTCTGGTGTGTACTCTAAACCCACGGACGATTAAAAGATGTGCAAACAGTGAGTTTTGGTCCACGTATTACCATGGCGTGGCATTGAAAATCGATGATTCACCACAAAACAGGAAGTTGTTATAACTTCAATATACATGCTCACATCTGTCATGTCCCACCATAAATGCATCCACATGCCAACATTCACTCAAAGTCATAGCGCCACCTGCTGGCAACAGGAAATGACACATTTTTCGTTGTGATGTACTACTCCTAGCAGGTCGGTCATATCAACTTAAAAACTGTCCCAGAAAAACCTGGTGGTGGCAAAGTTAAGCGCCATGACACAGAAAGTTGTTGTAACTTGACTGTACATGCTCAGATCTGTACCAAATTTTACTTATTTATTAAGAGTCCCGCCCCAAACACATCTACATGCCAATATTCAGTTATAGTCATAGCACCACATGCTGGCAAGTGACCTTCAACGAAGTAGCCCCCACAGCATGTTGGCACATGTATCATGTCCAGACGTACCAAAAAGCCTCTTGGACCAATTCCCTATACCTAACAGGGAGTTGGCCATTTTCAATTTTATGGTCATTTTTGGATGATTGTACAAACGGTGAGTTTTCGTGGAACGACGTGCCCGGGGTGTGGTGTCCAAAATCGATGATTTGCCATGAAACAGGAGCACTGTTGTAACTTCAGTGCACATGCTCACATCTACACCAAACTTCACATGCTTGATAACGGTCCCGCCTCAAACACATTTACATGTATGATCTGTCTGACGCTCATTGTGTGATTTAAATTAATTTTGACAATGTGTTCCACACCTGATGTGGTAAGACCTAAGATATAGATATCGTGTGCTCTGTAGCACAAAATGGGGGACACAAGAAGTGATGTTTAATTTATCTGTGCAGCGTTCAAAGCGTGTGACAATTCAGAGCCACACCGGCAGAGCTGCAGAATATACGGCGCGACTGCGTCACATCCCGACGCGCTACACATGCAAGGGTCCAACGCTGCTTGCAGCTTTAATTTTTCATAAATCTGTATTGAAACAATACTTGCCCATATGTACATTGAAACTGTTATTGTTTTTTACAATGGTACCTCCTCTCCGCACATTTTGTGAAGTGATCCTTTCCTAGCAAGATTTTAGAGGTTGGGGACAAAATTCATGGTCTTTGTTCGGTGTAAAAAACATTCTAACCGTCAGCCAAATCTTTCAGACTTCAGTCTGAGTTATACAAATGAAGTGGGTATATCACAGAGTTATAGTCTTATCAGTACAAAATTTCTTCAACTTGTTACTATGAAAATACAAAATATTTTGCATTGGACTTTTGCTCCCTATCTATGACAATAAATTGTATTTCTGCAACAACCAAAAACTGTTTCACTTTACATATTGGGCATGAAGGATTTATAAAAAATGTAAAGGGTTTAATTTAACATGTATGTGCTCTACATACCAAATGTGAAATGCAATTTTTATGTAAAACATATCTGAATAAGCCATGATTTCATTATGCCTGTATTACATTCATAGCTGAAGATCTGTTCCTCAGTACAGCATGTCTTGATGACGCACTCTGATGACTCTGCGAAGTCTGAGGTTGTGCTCCCTTCTGTCTTGTCTATGGATCATGGTTGTGCTCTGTTTACGAGGTCATCCCTCCCACAGTCAGACATGAAAAATACACTGAGCTGTCTGTGCAACTGAGAAACAGAACTTCCAAATGTGACATCAAGACATAAACATTTACGTGGCAGACCCAACTGATGCCGTATCAGAGTAAATAGAGCATGTAGAAATAACTCCATATGTTGCATATGGTGATTCAGGCTACAACCACTACACTGCTGTGACACACAAGGGCTGAATGCAGGGGGGAAAAGGCACCCATGTCTGCAAGGCTAACGTCCCTGTCTGTGCAAGTGTCCCCAAATAGAAGCTAATTGCAACAGGAAACAGCATATTTTAAGTCTGTTCATTAAAATGGCAAAGGGCCCGGACACAGAAAGGCATGTGATGCAACCAAGTGATGTGTCCATGTGAAAAGATCTCTGTCACTGAGGCCATGTGCACATTTGACACAGCCAGCTGCATGATGGCCTGATAATGTCAATATCTTTTCCTTCATCTTGTGTCAGCTCGACGCCCACTCCGTGTCACTGAAACGGGCTGGAAATGGAGAACACTCCCACACTCACTCAATGACAGTGGTGGAGCTGTTTAAACAAACCCCTCGGTGTCAGTAATTCAGGGGTATCCAGACTTTGTCCCCTGCAGTCTCCTGCAGTGCTGGCCTGTCTTAAAAGGAACAGTTTGTCATGTTTGGTAAAACACTTCATTGCTACTTTTTGCCCAGAGTCCACTCAATAAATATATGCAGTAAATATGACGCTACCGCCAGCAGCCAGTTAACTTTGCTTAATATAAAGACTGGAAACAGCAGGAAACAGCTAATAATAAAGGTAACAAAATCTGCCTACCTCAGCTATACACAACATATCTCTGTATGTACAGATTAAACAAACAAGATACAGTATAATGTCTTAAGCTTTGGAGGTGCTGCTAAGTAGGTGATTTTTATTTACCTTTAAAAGAGCCAGGCTAGCTCCCCCCCACTGTTTCCAGTCTTTTAATTAAGCTAAGCTAACTGCCTGCTGGCTCTTGCTTCATTTTTAGGTGTAAGAGTGGTATTGATCTTCTCATCTAACTCCCTGCAAGAAACGAATAAGTGTATTTCCTAAAATGTCAATCTATTCCTTTGGTGCGCTCTTTCTTTTTAAAAAAACGTGGTTATCGGTCTTTAGTTTTACAGATACTGTAAGTTTAATGCAACCACAACAATTTGGTTTTTGTTTGTTATCACACTGGTTGGTGGGTGGGTGGTAATTTGATATGAAAATATTCATTAATGCAGTGCCACATTTTCTCTAATTTGTCAGCAAAACCAAAGTATAAACCTGAAATTCTCAAACTAAAATGGTTTACATGCTCTTTTAACCATAAATTATAACTGATAGGCAGTGGGTTTTTTCCAGTTTAAGAGAATAAGCCTGTGTGCTCGTAATGGCAACCAAAGGGTCACGTTCCATTACCTGCCCAAAAACATCCGATAGAGTTTGGAAAAAAGATTTCCAGTAGTTAGATAATTTGGGACAGAGCCAGAACATGTGTGCCAGAGTAGCAGGGAGCTCCTACATCGGTCATATAGAGCTTACATTAGGATAGCCTAAGTGCTTTTCTTTTTTTGTGGTGCTGAACAGGTATAAATTTTATAGATTGTTTGTGGCAAGAGATGAGATCTGACCAGTTTAGGGTCAAAGAAAAGTAAACAACACCTATTTGCACACTGGGTGTCAAAAACGTGCAGTAGTTAATGGATTCATTTATTGGCATTGAAAATCTGAGAAACTGTGGAAAGAATCATTCTGTCATCATGTACAGAGGTGCCCTTGATCAATTTGTGTAACTCCAATCTGCTCCAGTCTAACTGACTGGTTTACCGGTTAGTTAGTGGTCCGTTTGTGCAAATATAAAGCCGGTTTGCTGTAAAAACAATAATTCTTGGAAAAAAAGTCCTCCTGAAAACACTGATGGTGAGAAACAGTTAATTCTGAGGGATCCAGGCAAGAGATGGCACACAGATTGTGTGTCTTCCTGGGGAGTCATGTGGCTTCAAGAAATCTGCCATCATGTAACCCAGCAGCGACACTTGAATCCTTTGCTGACAGGAAATAAAAATAAAAATAAAAAGAGCTGAACCCCCCCACCCACACACACATCTCACCACCTCACCCTCATTCTGTCACATGTGTAAATCTGTCAGGTCCAGCTTGACGTGCAGGAGGACAACGCACATGCCAACTCCACAAAAACATGTGCAGCCCTCAGCATCTTCCTCGGACTTGCCCCAAAAAATTGTGTTGGCGTAATCATATTAATTCAGGAGCTAATTTGTCGCCGTCGAGGGTGCCTGGCTGCCGTCAGTAGCAGAGATCCATAACTTATCGAAAGCTGATTAACACATCAATCCTCCTGCCTGTGCGTGCTGAGAACGCAGAGCTGGGTGGTTGTCAGGATTACTTAAGTGTGAACGAAAGGCCAATGCATCCAGACACGAGAGCTGTGTATTAACTCTCACTCATGTCACCACAAGCTCTCATCATAGTGATACCTCAAAGTTTGGCCTTCCATTTTCAAATATACTATAATAAGAAATGGTTTACTGCTATATAAATGTAAAAAAGCATATGTGGTGATGTCGAGACAGATGGTCTGGAGGCCTGTGAGAATCACAAGATTGTGGCTCGACAGTGACTTCTTTGTGCAGCTTTGACAAAGTGTCCTTGAACACTGTACTGAATGTCATTAAAGGATGTAGCTGTCTCTGACCTTTGACCCCTCTGGCAATGAATGCTCACATCTCAAAATCATATATGTATGATACCTTGACTAACACCTTCCCAAACACAACTTAACCTAAGATTAAAGCTTTTGCGTTTGCTCTTTTCCAGCTCCCTTGGGAACTCAAGACTGTCTGATGCCTCCCGGTGGTGACTTCTGGCAGTCAGGCGACATCCAAAACTGTTCCCCCAATCTGCTAATGAGCTGTACTTTTTGCCAGTGAGCCGAGGAGACAAAACGAGCGGGGGTGGGTGCAGCAGGCACATCTCGTGCAGCTGTAGCAGGATGGTAAATTGGAGCTGGCGTGATAGGTCCTGACAGCAGCACAGTCTTGGCCATGAGCACAAACTGCCTTGCTTACGTAACCAGCCCATTGTTCCCGCCATGTCACTGGCATTAAAATTCATTGGAATCACATGAAGTTACACCCCCAAACAAGTGTTTTGCTGCAGCAGCAGATGATGATGCAAGGTTTGGTCAGAGTCAAAAAGATGAGATTAGAATGAGTTAAAAGGGAGAGACTAGGGATCTCATCCCGCCCCGTAAGTCACTGCACTGGGGCCCGAGTGGGCACGCTCCACAGAGCAGAGGAGGCGCAAGGAACCCAGCTTGGTGTTAACCATTGGGAACTGCTCAGCTGACGTAAAACAAACACTTCTTCACACCTTTTAGGCTCGGCTGACACATCATCACCTGTTCATCGCACTTCTGCTGAAAGATGATCACAAGAGGATTATTTATAGCTCCACATCTCAGAAGAGATTGGGCATTGAGACAGACGCAAGACAAGTCTTTAGAGCACCAGTCCGCAGTCATTTTGTCTTGTGATCCTTGTCACAGGTTGCTCATGTGGCGCTGCATAGTTAGATCAAAGGACTATTTTCTCTTTTCAGGTGGTTTGATGCGATTCAAGGGGACAGGGAGGCTAGAAACTAGTCAGCATTTTAAAAATAAAACAGCAAAACCTGTTGGGAAAAACGGGCGTGATGTTAAATTAAGAACAGGTATTTTCCATGTAAGCCATCTCAAACCCCTCTGACAGGTGCAGACACTCAGTATGAGAGCTACTAACAAATAAGTGACTTTTTTTTAACCTTAAACATCTCTGTTCTTTTACATAATACAAAGCATGTTGCCATTTGAGGTTCTGGTTTAGTCTACATTTTGAAACCACCATGGGCCTCGCCAGCTTTCTTAACTTATTATCTTGAGCAAGGCTCTGAAAGGATGGATTATTTTTACCAAGGAAACACTGAAAAACGTATGATTTTAATTTTAGTAGATAACCACCTGATTTGTCTAAATGCTGAAATCTCACCTGAGCTGTGACTGAACTTTAAAGAGGTCATATTATGCTCTTTCCCTCTCTTTAATTGAGTTATATATCTCTTTTGTGCATGTAATAGGTTTGCAAATTGAAAAAGCCCAATGTCCACCCCAAAGGGAGTTTCTCCTACAGAAAACAGCTTGTTTGTGGTCCAGCCTTTCCTTCCCCTTTCTTGTGACGTCATAAGAAAATACCCATCATACCCATACACTGTATAAAAGAAGTGGACGTAGTCATCATGTCACCTGTTGGTTTGCAGACTGCCATGTCATTTTTGTCTAGCGAACAACAGGCTTTAAATGTACTCACCAGAGAAAGGGAAAAGCCGACTCCTAATAAGCTTTTTCAAGGCGCTGGTTAAATTTACACAGTGCCGTGAATACGAGTCATCACTCCATGTAGCCTGATTGACAGGTTGCCATGGTAACAACTTGTCATCTGTCAATCACAGATAATCCCGCCCTGAAGTATAATTAGGTAGATTAAGAAGACTTGAAACTCGCGACTGAGACCATAAAGTCATCAGGAAAGTGTTTACTGAGGTAATTATTCAGCTGACAAGTAGGATCATTTTACCATTTCTTCTAACGGAACCGGACTAACGGAGCCGGCTACCTCGCCTAGTTGCTAGCTCGACACGGCCTTAAAAACACCAGTGGAAAAAAACCAAAAAAACAAAAAAACAAAACTAGGTGCAGCACACAGTAACAAGATGTCTGCCTGCTGCCTCTCCTCTCCCTTCCAAACACTACCTACCTTCCAGGCCGTCAGTGGACATAAAGTTGTTACTGTGATGTAGAGACAGAGCTCAGTTATAACTTTGAAACCAAATAAGCCTGTTCTGCTACAACCCCTAAAAAAGATTTTGAACCTGAAAATGATAATCTGACCACTTTAACACACATTTTTACAAAGAATGAGGACTGTGGGTTTTGTCCCATCTTCTCCATTGTACTCACGTTAGTATGTGATCTCTAACTGGCCAAGATATACAGGAGATGTGATTACTGCAACCAAAACATATCCTTTAGTATTTTCCATCCATTCCAGGTGTGTCTGTGTGGAAGAACATGATTCCAAACAAGCTTCGAGTTCAATGAACTCAACAGAAAATTTGTAATTTCATTATGGCCAAATATTCTGCGTCTTAGTGTTGGTTCAGCTGTCGAATCCATCTCTGCTGACTATTTCCTCTATGCACAGCTGGGGATGTAATATTTCTGTGATAATCCTTTATGTTAAACCCTAACACAATGTGCATTTGGTGCTCACCCACACACACTCGCATGGAGGGAAAGATGCTTGTATACCCACACTCCATTCCTTAATTAACACACGCTCATTCTCTCACATACATAATCACACATACACGCTGATATAATGATGCAGGTGTTTCCACACTGTTCAGATGGAATGATTTATTCATAATCATGATAGCATAATAAAACAATGAACATTGAAAGCACTGACAGTTGAACCCAAGGCCTCTCACACACAGCATGCACCACCCCGACCCCAGCGTTCACAGGGACACTGAACATTCCTCACACCAAGAGACTCCCGGCTTCAAAAGTCCTCCTTTTTTTAATTCTCTGCCCCAGTCAGTTTTTTCCTTGTTCTTTTTTTTTTAATCCTTTAAATATGTTTTGATATAAAAACAAGCCCACATATGATGAATCAACCATGTTGGTGAACTGCCTCTCCCTCTTGCCCTCCTGTTATTGTCCTGTCCTGCCCCCCAACACACAATACTGGCCCCCCCAAATCCTCTCTCTTCCTGTTCACGTTCTCTTCATGGACGCTTGTGGGGGGGAAAAAAAACCCAGTCTGATGGGGTGATGGAGGTGGGGGAGACAGCACTAAAAAAAGAAAAACAGTTTGATAAACCTCCCTGAAAAAAAGAAAGCAATAAAAAAGATTTCTTAAAAAAAGTAATAAAAAAAAAATCAAACCACAACAGTCCAATTGAAAGAAGTGCTGGAGGGAAGTCTGGAGCTCTGTAGTCTGGAGGCACTTTGGCACAGAGCGAAGGCCCCACACCTGACACCACGCCGAGGGGAGGGAGGGAGGGATAGAAGGAAGGATGGAATGACAAGAGAGCTGGGCTGAATTCATGCAGAGCCACGCGGTGATACAGAGATCCAGGAATGATGGAGGGTCAAAGGGGAAGAAGAGAGAGCACCTGACAAACGTGGAGGAAAAGGCCAGCCTCCCCTCCAGTTAATGCCATGTTCAGGAGAGGAGGGGGGGGTAAGAAAGAAAAGGGATCTTCCTGGTGGAGGAAGACGAGAAACTTGGACCAAGAGAGAAGTGACAGAGAGAGCAAGTGAGCAGAGGCAGGTAAAGAGGAAAGAGCAGCAGCCCATCGAGAGAAGAGGAAACTGTCTGGCAAAAGCTATACAACACAAACAGGAAAACAGTCCTTGTATGGAAGCAGAGGGCGACTGGAGGACGTCTGAGGTCAGGGGAGAGGGCACAGTATGGCAGTCCCACAGGTCAACAGGCTGGGCAGGCAGGAGGAAGGTGGTCCCCTTCCTCCTCTTCTTCTCCTCCTCCTCCTCCTCCTCCTCCCACTTTACAGCTGTGCTGGGCTGTGTCCCGCCCCCCTCCTCTCCCTCCTTCGCCTCCCATGGGCCTCCTCTTCACAGGTAGAGCTCCTTGGCTCTGATATGCTGCAGCTTCTCTCTCAGCATGCGGAAGGAGGGCCGCACCACAGAGTCCAGGGTCCAGCACTGCTTCATCAGGTCGTACACCACGGGCGGGCAACCGTCTGGGGCGTCCATCTTGTATCCCTTCTCTACCCGGGGCACCACCTCTTTCAATGGCTGAGAGAGACAGAGCAATGCTGACATAGATTCTCTACATGAACATGCTGGTTGATATTCAGCTGATGACGCAACTGCACCACAGCATCCCAGGCAAATGTTATTCTTCACAACAACAAATAACTAAATATGTAAATGTAGCAAGTGGTGAAGCATGCAGAAATTAATAACACATATTACGTCACATTTTCATCACCTGCTGCAGCAGTCTGATGGTACAAATCTAATTATTTTGGTACAAGACTACTAATTCTCGAATCATGTACAAAAACAAACAATAAATAAATACTGAGCCCGGCAATGAAGCCTGCCATCTGCTGGTATACCTCAGACCCTGGTGAGCCACAGAAAGCTGGTGTTCAGGTACTTACAATTCGAGGGTAAGGCACGCGGCCAAAGGAGTAGATCTCCCAAAGTAGGATTCCATAACTCCAGACGTCCGACTTGGTGGAAAACCTCTGTTGAGCAAGAAAGAAAAGAAAAGCACAGAGGGTTAGGTATTCTCAGGTAGTTTGTGCTTCCTCTATCCATCACAACTAAACCGGGTTGTTTGTTTTAGAGCAATTTCAGGAGTTCAAGTGAGGAAACCTGAACAATATGACAATAACCACAGTTTTGATAGTACTAGTACTACTTTAGCATGTGTCAGTGAGGTTGAGAGTGTGTACAAGCAGATTTGACAAAGACTGAACTGAACTGGATTCCAGTCGACCTCGACTAGTTAGGAAAAAAGGTGCCAGCAGCTAAATATTAGCAAGAGCAACTCGTGCAAAGAGATTCAGCCTTAACTGGCACCTTTGAGTGAGAATTTGTTGCATTTGCCAATTTTTGTTTTTTTGTACCTGCACTTGCAGAGAGTTTTGGGATAGGAAAAACAAATGTTCTTGCATGACACCCGATGTTTGTTTTTTTACTGGTCAATGTGATGTCAGAGGAGTGTCAGCATTTTTGAGGATTACCATAAAACAAAAATTGTTATCATCCCTACTTTTTCACAACTTCACATCTTAGCACGCTGATACTCAAGTTAAAGTCTGTGAGGCAGGTGAGGACAAATGCCAAGAAAGCAACAACACATCTTCCCCGGTCTGCTACCCGTCCACCCCTCGTCTCTCTCACCTTCTCTCTTAGAGCTTCGGGGGAGGTCCATTTGACGGGCAGCTTGGCGGTGTCCTGTATGGAGGAGGCCTCCTTGGTGAGGCCGAAGTCGCTGACCTTGGCATTGTTGTCGTCAGACACCAGCACGTTACGAGCTGCCAGGTCTCTATGGACGAAGTTGTTGGCCTCCAGGTACTCCATGGCTTCACACACATCACTGTGACAGGAGAGATGATGAGAAGGGGCCGGATGACGAAGATAATAACAACCCACAGGTGTGTGTGCATCTGCTACTTAATTTATGTGGACATATTTGTGGCAGTGGTTATGACTTTTATCATCGGCTCTTGCCAGGACACACCAAATGACGACTACAGTGTAAGTTTAACTCATTAAATATAAACATGGGGAAGTTGGGAGAGAAAAAAAAAACAGGCCAAACCATGATGTTTCCTCATTTATTTGCTTTATGTTCATGAAGTCTAAATCTGAAGTGAAAATCTAATCCCTTTCACTCCTCTGTCAGGTTCATTCAAGGCTCACACTTAAAATGAATCACTTCCTTGTGGATGCATGTACTTACCTACTGATCTGAGTGTTTCCACTTATGTAATGGTTGCACTCATTTTAAGTTGTTCTGGGTTACAGCATCAGCTAAATGACAACTTTAAGGCACTTGACTTGCAGATAAAGCAGCCGTTTATCAATGCACAAAACCTGCAGGATGGTTGCTTGAATAAACAAAGGCTTCTTTTGTTTCCAGTCTCTCATGTGTGTGACACTGCTCTTTTGAAATTCTATTCAGATCCTGACAGCTAAAGAGCAGCAGTTTATCTCTAAACCTTGAGCTGTGCTGATCACACATTTGCCGTTTCCACACATGTAATAAATATTTGAACAGAGATAAAGAGGACTCACAGTGAGAACTTGAGTAAGCAGTCCCCGCCGAGCACGGTCCGCCCTCGAGATCGAAGGTAGTCCACTAGGCTGCCCTGTGACAGTCCACAGTGTTAACACAACAGACAGCCGAAAGTGTATTCTCAAATAAGCATTTAGATAATTCATTCTTATTAATTTGTTATTTAGAGGATTATTAATAATATCTTGATTTGTATTTCGAAAAATAATTTCTTCTCCAGGTTCCATATATTACTTTAAAGGGAAAAGATGAACATTTTTGAGAGAGTTAAATGAGAAGATTCTCATGTCTGTACAATGAACATATAGCTACACCCAGCAGTCGGTTAGCTTAGCACAAACACTGAAAAGAGGGAAAAGATGCAGCTTGGCTCTGTCAAACAGTGATAAAATCCATCGACCAGAATCTGTAATGCTCACTAATTAACTCGTATGTACTGTTATGTGCAGGACTATAGCAGTACTATAGTCCAGCACATAACCAGTTTTCGTATGGATTGAGCAAATGAAGTAAGTTTTAAAATATAAGCTTATTTTTGATAAAAAGGTTTAGTAGTTTTCTGTGACAGGAAACAAAAGAAACTTGTGTAACAGACCTTAGCCATGTACTCTGTGACGATGTAGAGACTCCCCCCTCTCCTCGACAATAACCCCTAGCAACTGCACCAGGTTGTTGTGCCTCAGTTGCCTGTACAAAACAACAGAACCAGAAATGAACAAAGTGTTAGCTTGCTGGAAAACACTGAGGTGTCTCCTGTATGAAAAGAAAAAACATTTTATTTGAAAGACGTGTTAGGGACAGAGAGGAATACTTGGAGGATCTTACGTCATGACAGAGGCCTCGGCGATGAAAGCCTGTGCTGTGGCGTCATTCTTGATACACTTGACCGCCACTTTGGTCCCTCTGTAGTCTCCTACCATCACATCTGACAAGGGACACAGACAAGGGGAAGTTTTAGTACAATGTCCGAGTCGACCTTGGTCTCTGGTATTATGGCTCTGATGTATGAAATTAAATGATGCAGAGATCCTTGTCAAATCAAGTCCTCACCTCCAAACTCCCCTTTGCCAATGGTCTGCAGCAGCTTCAGCTCCTTTCTGTTCAAGGCCCAACCACCTGCCAAGAGGGGACAGATAACACTTAGCAGACTTCACAGTCAACGACAATCATGCTATGAGTCTAATGACAGTAATGTAAATCACCCAAGGAAAACCAAGCATTAAAAAAGGCTACACCCCCCAATATTTAATGTTATTGCAGAATATTTATATGATTTTGTAAGTAAAATTTTGACATCAAGAACTAGAACCACTAAAGTATTCAGAAAATGTATTAGTGTAAATTATTCATTAGTGAGTTTCATATAAATCATCTGGTCAGAATAAGAGTTGTACTTGAATGATGTATCTCCCATTTTGGAGGAAGAGTGTTCATTTATTTGCACATTTAGCTTTTCCCAGTTTTCTGGTGTAAGAATTAGCCGGGTCAGAAAGCTACACGAAGAGGAATGAAGAGAGACAGAGGTGGAGGAAGACTCAGATTGACCTTGAGAACTGGTGAAGCCCGGCAGTCGTCCCCAGACACGCACAGATTAATTACCCTCTGTTGATTAATGTTATTAGGACCAGAGTGATAGCGAATTCTTGTAGGAGATGCAGGCTTTGTCTGTGAGATGTGCACGCACTTTATGCTTGTGAGGGTTTGTGTGACAGTCTATCAATGTCCCTGTGTGCATTGGTGCCAGTGTCCCTGTAGAGCAGTGTAATGAGTCGAGTGTGTCCTTACTCCTGGAGAACTCGTCTTGCGCTGCCACTGTTCCCTCCATCAACTTGGGTTTAATCAGCCTGGTGCAAAGGCCATCGGCATCTTTGGTGTAATGCTGGGGACAGAATTAAAGGGAATTAAATGCATTTACTGATGCACAAAGGCAAACATCAGTATGTCTAAGAGTTGCAAATTACAATCCAAATCCATGTTGTCATTTTGGTTAGGGGTTTATTGTCTGAATTTTTAAAAATCTCGTGTCAGCAGTATATATAATAGTTCACGCTCACCCTGGTTGAATAATCATGGACTGATGTTCATAGATTAAATCTGAAGGCTGAGTCTGTATACAAACTTTGATATGTAAAACAAAAGTTATGTTTCCAGTAACACTCTACAGAGGAACATCAAAGCAGTGAAAAGATTCAGGTTGTGTCAGAAGAGTTGATGTGAGGGGGGCTCTATCTATTTAATATGTACATGATATCAGTGGTGTTTGCCTTCTCCAGAGAGAGACACTTTTATCAACACACACAATGTTATAGAGGAGAGTGGTTGTCTTGAGGGACACCAGAATGCCTACCTAATTTCCAACCAATAGAGGTGATTTTAGAACATCATTATAGCAACTAGGGATGTACAGATCCGATCACAAGATCGGAATCGGGCTCGATCACATTGTTTCAGACTTGATCGGAATCGGACGTTACCACCCGATATAAATGTATATATATATACTCATATTTTTATTTACTGTTGCACAAAGTCCAAAATGAAGAATTTATGTTATTTATTACTTACTCAAGTTACCTCACAGAAGTGCTCTGTTTGTTAACAGAGTTGTTGAATGTTAAAATAAGATGAATTAAATAAAAAATAAGGAACATTCTGGATCTGTTTTTTAAGTATTATAGAAGTATTGGATCGGGACTCGGTATCGGTAGATACTCAAAATCAAATGACTCGGACTCGAGGGCAAAAAAACCTGATCGGGACATCCCTAATAGCAACAAAAAAAAACAAACAAATTTTACTATGCACAACCATAAATAGAATAAACACAATTCACTAAAACCCAGTGCATCTGTACTGCAATTATACATCTATCAGCCATCTGAATTTAATGCAGTTCTGCTCAAGACTGACGGTACATGTAAGGCATCTGAAAAAAAGCTCTAAAGTAGCTCCCGAGCTGGTAGGTGTAATGGTTTTAAGAGCATCCTCTGTGGGAACCAGCAGCAGAGGAGTGTGTGTGGGTGTGAGAGAGGTCAATGCATTTGACCCCCCCAAACCCCAGAAGTATCTGCTCATCATCCTGCAGATGTCCCATTTCGGTGACATTGAGAAAGAATCTGAATCAAAAAATAAACAGTGACTCATTGTCTTCAGACAGCTGAGGTCGCATAGGGCCAACAAACTGCTGTTTGACTACTAAATTAATACAACAGCAAAAGAAGATGGTACCCCACAAACAACAGAACCAATGTTAAACAACTGCAGCATGGCAAATTGACTGAGTGTGTAAGTTACCCAGACCACCACCAGGGGGCAGCATGGTGAAGGAAGGGTCAGCTTAGTCTTCAGCACTGACACAGGCCGATGCATCCAAATATGTTGAACAACAACCGCATCACCAGCTCTCCTTGCATTTATATACACGTTTAAATTTTCTTCAGCATTCAGTGATTTACCAATAACATGTATTATTATCTGTGCAGTGTTTCTCCATGACCGTGAAAATGTACAGTGAAGAAAACTCTGAATGAATTAGTACTGCTTGTTTAACACATTACAATTACTTAAATTCATTCTTTTAATGCACGAAAATGTGTTTTTAAGACACAATGGTAGTGGATAAATCAAGATCTCCCCATATATAATTAACGCAGAAGGGTGTAATCACAGGGTAAAAATACAAAATGGGCATGGTAGCTGAAAATACTATCACCATCATGTTACACCCATGCAAATACTATACGGCGCCATGTTTGTTTCACTTTACCAATGACTTACATGCATAACACTGTAGATGTAGTGATTGACAGAATGGAAGCCTGGGTCTGTCCGTACATATTTATGCATACAGTGTGCGTAGATGTTATGTGTGTGTATACGTAGGTGTATGTGAAGCTCGCTGTGCCAGGCCAATAACAGCAGGGCTGGCAGAGCACGGGAACAGTGAGCAAGCTGGAAAAACACACAAGAATGTGAGGAATCCTCTCATAGGCTATTATAGAGAGAATGAGAAGACACAGGGGAACGCAGACAGCGGAGAGGATAAAAATATAGGGAGAATGAAGAGGAGAAATGTAGGGAGGGGAAAGTAAAGTAAGAGGTTGACATGGATAACAAAGAGAGGAGAGAAAGAAAGCACTGTGCCAGGTATACATGAGGGAACGCAAAGAGAGAAGGAGGGAGGGAGGTGGAGAAAGGTAGTGGAGGCAGGACTGAGCCTGGAGGGTGTGAACAAGAGAGACAGAAGGATAGAGACAGAGATTGTGGGTGGCTGATAACAAGAAAACACTGGGGATGTAGATGGTCTCAGTGCCAGCTGGCACATTCCTCTTGTCCACTTCCAGTGCCCCGCAAGGCAAAAAGATGAGGTCCAATTAAAAGCGTGATAGCCGCCAATCCAGCTTTTCTCTTTATCTGAAAGGATGAAAAGCCTCTCTGTTTCCCTCTCGCTCTCTGCCATCATGTCTCCTGTCTTGCCCTCTCCACGCTATGTCCTTCCTCTGAACCGGCTTTCTGATAACAGCCAGAGAGTGAGAGGATCAGACAGTTTTTTGAAGAATGTGAACATGTACTTCTGTCTGTTTTTTAGGGAAACTCTATGCGGACACTGAATGTGTGTGTGTGTGTGTGTGTGTGTGGACCTTGTGTTTACAGAGTTATGTAATCAAACTGCTGCATGACAGATCATAAACGTAACTAGATGTAATTTTACTCGTCACAAATGCTGGCATCAAACTTGGAGAATGGATTCCAAATCTCAATCATCACATCATAAATATACACAGTCTCACTTTTTTATTGCTAACATCACACAGACTCAAAATAGACTTGTATAACTGATATCAAAGGCCTACATGTGTACAAGCAAGATTATGAGAAATGCCAAGTTAGCTGAAGGTTTAGTCCGTAAACATAATAGACTTGAGTGTTGAGAGTGTTTCACTACAATGAGAAGTGATCTTAAAAGGTAATTTTGATAACATACATATTTACTTAAAACAAAATAAACATGAAATAAGCATGATATGGACAGAATTTCAGTGGTCAAAGGTTTCATTTACTTTCAAGCTACTACAAAGCTTTACAGGCTCAGCCTGTGGTCACTTTGTGATTTTCTGTTCTCACTATTAAAGTTTAAAGACAAACTCAACCAACTGGCACTAATGAGTGGCCAATTATCCTTTTCATCTGCCAGACTGAAAGCCAAGGGTATTATGGATATCTAGGGTATTATGTAAAGAACTTACAGGAGCTTAAATGGCAGCTATGTTCTCTGCTGTGGCTCACCTCAACCAGCTGCATGAGGTTCTCAAAGTACTCCTCCTCGTCAATAGTGAGCTTGCCGTTGTGGTAGATGATACGGTAGTGCTCCACCTTGCCTTCGCAGCTGACGCACAGGGTGTAATCGCCAGGGTAGTTGGTGCTCTCCCTCACCAGGAACAAGCCCGTCTCCGGAGGGTAGAGGAGCCGCTCGGCCTGCTCCCGCGTTATCTTCCCATGAAACCAGCTACGAGGAGCAAGGATGGGCAGAAAATAAAGGAAAATAAGGGGATGAAGGAGGAATACAATGGAGACAGAGTGCAAAAAAAGGAGGAAAAGAAATGGAGAGAGAGAAAAGCGAAAGGAGAAAGAGTTAAGAAGGAGGAGTGAATCAACATGAAAGGGACAAAGAGGGAAACAAAGTAAAAAAAAAAAGGGAAAGAGAGAAAACTGGTCAGAGGATTGTTTGAGATTAAAAAACTGATCTGTACTGTTCTCACACACGCACACACACGCTGTGGACTATTAAAGAGACAAGTCTGATCCATGCACAGAAATTTTTGTCAGTGTTACCAGCATCACATAGGCCTCAACTCTTCAAAAGCTCCTACAACAGATTACACATTTTCACTACATTCATTTGAATCTTAAACCAGACGGAAAGATCCACTTCCACGTCTGACGGCCCACAGCCCTCCTCTGAAACGGGAAGTGAAAAACTAGTGTGGGCTGGTAATGGGAAGCCGGCAGCAGCACTTCCAGTCTGTTCAGTGTGAGCGGTGCAAGGGCAGGGCCGTCTTGACTCCAGGACTCAGTGAGAAAGCACCTGAATCCAAACAACAGGAAACATGGCGCTCACTAACACACACACACACACACACACACACACACACACACACACACACACACACACAAAGCCTGAGGCAGAGTCGGAAACTGACAAACGGGCACTGCAATAACAGGAAAGTGCAAAAACTGCTCAGGCCAGGTGGTGGGTAGGACAGAAGCAAGTCACCCAAGAGATGGACTGACTATTCAACACAAATAAAAAAATGTGTTGAGAGTTCTGCTGCTCTGTGAACAAATAAAACTCTTGCTTCTTTATTTAGAAGATAGCTGCTTCACCCTTCTTCACTCTCCCCATATGGCCTGCTGGATATATCTGTAGGCTACTAATGGATATATATGAGACAGCTGCATTACAATGAGTGCACTTACATGCACATTACTATGCTGAGAGAGAAACAGAGAAACCTGGTTATGTTATTTCTGTTTACATGATCCTAACAGTATCCAGGTTTCTATTGGTCTGTTTGAGGGTGATCTGATACCTTTCAACAACTTATTTCTGTACTGACCTCCACAACTGAGAATGAACACAGTTTCTGGCCATTTCAACTTCTGATCTCCGTGATTCAGAATTCAGAATTCATGATCTGACTTTCTCTTTCAGCATGGCGATAATCATTTATCATTATATTTTTTTGGATTAATAACTACTATGTAACTTGAGTTGAGGACAAACGTGCAAACATGGCAGAGAATTGTCAGACACCAGGGTAAGAGCTCATCCAGGTTTCTGAAACCAGGATATGATGTTTACACGTGCAGCACGCAACTGGAATACTCCAAAAACTGGATCATGGCCTGGATACTAGTGCGCATGTAAATGCGCTCACTGGCACCTACTGCACTATGGTCTTTAGAAATTTCCTCTATGCTAACATATAAATATTTCTCACCATCATTTTGTCTCTGTTTTAAACAGCAGCTTAATTGTTACCTGCAATCTGTAACTCTTCATGTGTAATGTATCTTAGATTTCCCAATAAAACAGACCATAGACCTGCGGTCCTGAGGTCAAACACACCACCATTCCAGCACTGTAACCCCGTTGTGTGAAAGGTCTTATTAGCCGTAAACAGTAGCAGCCCACAGGGTCTCTCTATCCGTCTTGGCTGGTGAATGTGTGGTAATCAACGGCTATAATTGATTTAGCCCATTTTCCCGTGGCTGCCTTGTCACTCACTGCCTCCTCCTCCTCTTTATACTCGGCCTGCTCAGCCAGCAGAGGCCCTTGTGGCAAAGCAGCTTAATACGGGTTGAGTTGATTAGATCAGTGCAGGCAGCTTCTCCGATGGACAGCAGCTCCTTAACTCCCACTAATCTGAGAGCAGGCGCCAAGCGTGGACGGCCCACAGACACACATAGCCCTTTGGTGGACACACACTAGCTATTCTGTTCATGGCAATTGACTGCAGTTTTTATACATGACATCATACTGAAATAAAAAACAAAGAAAACACAAACACAAATGTAGTAAACAACTTGTTGGGAACAACAGGAAAGGAGGACATAGGGCATCAGGGTTGGACACTACTGCTCCCTTTAGCTGTGGTGCTGTCATGTGTGGCAGATTTCTGCCACATGGGGGCAGCAGACAGAGAAGGCAAGCTGTTAGACGCCAGTGAGGTAAGGAGAGGACTGGATCTACTGCTGAGTGTCATCCGGCCATGGTGAGCACAGGGACGGTAGACCACAGCTGAACCCTTATGTAACCAGAAGAGAGGGAGAGGTCTTCTCTGAGACATCTGTCGGTGATTCACAACAAAACCAATAGTCCCTGTGGGTTACAGCTAACGGCTCAAGAAGAACAACTTTTATCTCAAAGCCAGCAGTAAGAACATGAGGCCAGCAATTGTATAACCCTGCTAACATTGTGGGACTCTTTTCATTCCTTTCAGTGACAGAGTTGACTTTTACTCTAGTACAGACAAATGCTGTCTATCAACAGTTAAAAACGTTTGTGCTTCTTGTTGCTCTCTACTAAAGAAAAACATTTATGAGGAAAACATACTGTCATGAAAATTTGTTAACAGCCATACTAAAGTGGAAAACCAACTACATGTTGGACTACGGGAATAATTACACAATCATTGTGACCGTCTGCTAGGTAAACTTAAATCCAGTCAGAACTGTAGGAGTAGGAGCTGGCCTTGAAGTTTAGTAATTCATGCTGTTGCATCCATAGCTGCCCGAGGCTAATTTAAAGTAACCATACGGCCTCTTCAGACCACCTACAACAACATGCCAGAGCTGGGTGACCCTACGACCATGTTATAAATGGGGTGGACAGGCGTTATGAGTGGTGGCAAATGGAGAGCTCAAAGCTTTTAGCAGCAGCTGATGAAGTGAGACAAAGAGGGTCAAAACCCTATTTTAAATGTTTCCTGCCAACAAGATGTTACAGTGGCATACCGCCATTGCTATAAGAACTGTTGAACTACTGACTCCCATGCTCATGACTTCCTAAAGGTTTGATCCTTGGACTTGGATCAAAGGGTATATGGACTTTCTGCTGGGATTATAATGTAGCTTAGTCACACAACATAGCCCCTAAAATCTTCAAGCCAAATGTGTCCTTCAGAAAAACAAGAGAAACAATCCAAATTAACTTAAATAAACAAACATGTTTAAAGATTCGGTCTGACTTTCCTCAGATCCCACTAAAATAAATAACTTTCTACTCATATGTAGTTGAAATACTTTATTATTAAAACTTGGGGGATACAGACAAAAACCCTATCCGTTTTGAGATGACAGCATCTCATAGCTATGTGATGATGCTGTAGCAGCCTCTATGCTCTCTGCTTTCCTGTCTGATTCCATTTGCATAATGCCTCTCGTTATGTTTTCCTCTTTTTGAAATAGCTGCGGATTCAAATGTAGCGCGCAGCTGGTCCTGGCCTTGGTGGCAGCCGGATATAGATGAAAAGACACAGCACAAACCAAAAGAGATGGAATTTCAATCTTTTGATGCTTTGCCTGACTTTTTGGAAATAAACACTACATTTTCCCCTCGCTGCTGGGAACAGAAGTGAACGGGGGGTACAACAACTTGTTCACACACTTAAGGAAAGACAGCATATGGGGCAAAGATGTCAGACAAATGATCATTGCTAAATTAGTTATTTTAATTACTGCTGCATATTGTCATATCCCTGTACTACACTTTGGCATTATGTATCAACATTTTTCTACAATGTTCTTCAGTTATTGGTCTACAGTTAAAAATTGAGTGAGTGTATTTATATAAATAAATACATCTCTCACACTCACACACACACACACACACTTTTGTTGGGTTCCATTACTCCTCTGGTACTTACGGCATAAGACTGAGTTTCCCTCCTGACTTCACTCCTTCCCTTTTCTGGACATAGTTAGCCGGGATGGTGCCCTCTCTTCCCACTGTGTTCCTCGCTCTGTACCAGTTGGGATCCTGAAACAGCCAAACAAACAACAACACCACCACCACAATGTTTTATTATTGATGCTAATAGCTGTGGTGTGCTACAAGGTGTTCTGTAGGTGAGGAGCATCCCTCATGTCCCTCTCTAAACACACTGAGTTGGTAGCAGAGGTGAAACAGTGGAGTTAGAAACCTACGAAGCTCTAAATAGTTGAGAATCCATGTTAATACTACAGGTACAGTTAGATATTTGGGGGCATTATTAAATGTTGCAGGCAGTCTGGGCTGTTGTATATCTAAGGCACCAGCAGGAGCCAGAGAGCATCTCTAGCTAAAAGGAAACCCACTGACTGGGGATACAATTAACTCTCAACTCATTCCTCGAATAATAATCTTTTGGCCAGGATAGCGGCTTTAAGGACTAATTTGTTTTAAGCACTAATTTGGTTTCCAAAATATTCAGAGATTGCTTACCCTGGTTACTCCAATGATGGTCAACACATCTCCTTTACAGAAAGGCAGGTCCTGTTCGTTGGCAGTCTGGAAGTTGTACTTGGCTACACACTCTGTGCCAGTCGACCATGGTGCCTACATCACACAAGGCAGAGAGGAACCAACATTAAACACAGTGATGTCAGTCACTTCAGTATGCAGAGCTTAACTGAATGTGTGACAAACAGTAGCAGAGTCAAAAATATAGATACAAAGCACTGTTGGGTGACAAAGAAAGAATTAAGTAGACTGTACAGTTTCGCAATACATGACATTGTGGTTTAGTCATCAACACCACAGATGGTCCTGGGTTTGGAGTTTGTATGGTCTTCCAATGTTTGTGTGCTCTTCCTACATATTCCAAGGACATGATTTATTGTCTGTTGTGATGGGTTTATCCTCTACAGTTAGCTACTAAAAAACAAATATTTTAATAAATAACACAAATATGGTAATATGCCCTTATTATTACCTCAGCCTTCATTTTCAAAGCACATATGACGAACATCTCAAAAATGGAAAAGTGTGTGTGCACAGTGGTGTGGTTTAGATCTCTGGCAATAACCTGTCTCTGTACATATGCATGCTAACACCACCAACTTCAAAACTATTTATTAGTAGGACTGTAACCAATGTCTTTGTTTTCCACATTCGAAGCTTCTACAGGGGGTTTTAAAAGAAGCTTTGAATGTCATACTCAAATGTCGTCATACTTCATGATGCCATCAGCTTAAAATAGGAAAATCTTCAATCTTTTTTAAATAAATAAATACATTTTTGGACTTTACAAGGCTCTGGAGTTATTGGACATGTCTGGATCACATGAGTCAGAAACAATCTTGTGCTGCCACCACTGGAATCTACCTTAGGAAATTCCCAGCGTAGCTTCACCCAACTTTTACCTGAACAGAGATCTAATCAGCCCCCAAAAAAAAATCAAAACACCTGGGAGGTGCTGTCTTTTAAAAAGCGGAAATAATATGTGCTTTCTGTGAGAGGCATTTCCTGTTCTCTAGCACATATTAACTCATTATACCATAGTTGCTGCATCAAAATACTGCATATTTCTTGAAAGACTAGTTGCACTCAATTTCAGACACAAATGTAAATGGCAGCAAGGATAAGGATGTTTTCTGTGTTCAGTTTTGCGCTAAACGCTGTGTAAGCGCAGTACAGTGGTGCGATCAAAAACATGCCACAATAGAGTGAATGAGATGAAATGAGAAAGCTGGAGTACAAAGCAGCAGGTGTGAGTGAGCGAGTAAGGTCCTTGTACAAGCTGCTTTATTCCTGACAACAAACAGCACAGCTGAATGTGTCTGAAGCAGCCTCACTCAACGGTGCATAATGAGTTTGGGACCACTGGTGATGACTGTGGCTGGGAGTTAATGTAGCTATAGAAAAGCCTTGCTTCCTTACAGTTGTTAATTTCAATGTGGTCACTTGAACCAAACTTTATTTATGAAGATTGTTTTTGCTGGATAGATATACCGGCCACTTTATTAGATACACCTGTTTGCTTGTTAACACAAATAGCTAATCAGCCAATCACATGGCAGCAACTCTGAAAGGAGAATTAAGTAACTTTGAACGTGGCAGGGTTGTTTGTGCCAGACGGGCTGGTCTGAGTATTTCAGAAACTGCTGATCTACTGGGATTTTCACGCACAACCATCCCTAGGGTTTACAGAGAAGGGTCTGAAAAAGAGAGAATATCCAGTGAGCGGTTGGTGTGTGGACGATAATGCTTTGTTGATGTCAGAGGTCAGAGGAGAATGGGGAGACTGGTTTGAGATGACAGAAAGGCAACAGTAACTCAAATAACCACTCGTTACAACCAAGGTATGCAGAATACCATCTCTGAACACATCCACCCTTGAAGCAGATGGGCTACAGCAGCAGAAGAATGTGCAACTGACAAATCTGCAGCATCTTTGTGATGCTATCGTGTCTCTGACGAATGTTTCCAAAAGCTTTTTCAAAGTATGCCACAAAGAATTAAGGCAGTTCTGAAGGCAAAAGGGGTCCAACCAAGTACTTGCAAGGCGTACCTAATAAAGTGGCCTGTGAAGTTGTAACTTAGATTCGCTGTCAAAAACATAATGAAACTTGAAATGAAAGCTTTAAATGAATATGAATGACAGCTAGTAAGAAGTTAATGCATGCTTCACAACCTGACTTGTGAGTGGGATAATGTTCAATGTTCTCTCATTTTATGTGATGACGCTCCCGTAAGAGTGTTTATTTAGACCTTTTTAAATTCCGAAAATGGTGATGTTTTTAAAAATGTCACCTGACTGTAGTGAAGCACTTTGGTGTGTACAAACAACCCAAGGACACGTGAAGGCAGAGGGTGCAGGGGAGAAAGTAATCCTACCCTGAAGCTGGCACTTGAGAAGCATTACTGAGCCAGCCAGGTAATGTGAAACCACTAAAGCCGAGTGGAACACTTTGATGGATATGTGCGCACCGGCTATGTTCAATAACACATTACTACTGATATGGGTTTATTTCAGCAACTCGGCATGCATTCCCCAGCATTTGTGCACACATGTGCATGTTAGTTAACCTTTATTCAGTCAATCGGTCTTATGAAATTGACACTCATTTCAAGAAAGTATTAAGGTTGGATATTATGACCAAAAGGTTACCTTGCATTGAATGTTGGTCGCTAACAACATATTTTCAAGCTGTACCTTTTCTCCATAAGCTCTCAGTATCTGTGTAAGAAAAGCTCAAAATGCTGCGACATCCTGCTGAAACAACGAGTCTATTAAGAGTCTATTATTCAATTGAGAGAAAATCAATCACCAACACCTGTAAAAATTAATTAATAAGCATATGCTTCTTTATTTCTGTTCTACATTAATATGAACACAATATATCTTAGCTTTGGACTGCTGGTTTAACAAAACAAGGTGTTTAAAGAAATCACATTGAAGCTGTGATGGAAATCCTTTACAATGTTATTTAATTTTATAGACCTAGTAGTAGTAATCAATTAGGATGCTTCAGTTTTGGACCAAACATTGACATTCTTGAGTGCTAAGGTTCATTCTCAATGTTGGAAACAGGACAAGACACTATGATCAACAGTGTTGATAGGAGGAGCGGTTTGTCTCTAGACTAGAGAGTGAAGTGTGTTTGAACAACAGTTATACAATCTGACAGCTGGTGCTAAAGAAGACATTCTTATCCATCACACCTTGAGACGGGAGTAACAATAGAACAGGCCTTTATTCTTTTACCACCAACACTTCAGGTAACTGATTGCGACTGTAAAATCCTGACAACATTCGTATTACCTGGTAATTATTTATAGTATTGAGTATATAGTATTAAGTATTGAGAGTAGGCCTGTCACAATAACTATGTTATCAGCATATAGTACGATATGTGGACATTCATGAATTTTTCTGACATGTATATTGCCCACCATTAGGGCTGTGCGGTATATCGGTATAATGAGGTATACTATACTGATTTCAAAAGAGATATAAAAGTAGACACAGCCATATACTCACAAACTCTCTAACAACATAGAGGGAGAGACAGTGTTGGTCGACACTGCTCAAGACCTGGCTTGTAAAAAAAACCAAACAATTGTACAGTCAGTGTTTCCCACGCATTCACTTTATTTGGCGGGCCGCCCAGGTTAAGCGACACATTGTAGCATTTTTCAGAGAAACACAGAGTAACTACGTTACAAGTCGCGACATGTCGGATATTTTACACGAGTGGCCTCTGTAACTTAGACAAATGACAGTGAGCACACCAGTCAGATGTCATTCGTTAGCTGCCACATAATTTTGTTTTGATAGGCTACGTCGTCAGCTCCTCAGCATGCAGCACAGCTGCTGCTGTGAATGGAATCGCAGGAGGAAAAGTCCAGAAGACAAGTTATAGAGAACTGAAGAAAGTGGATTCAATGAGTGAGTGACACTTAAATAAGGTGGAGAATGAAGTATTATTAAAACGGTGAAATGCCTGCTAAAACTGACTGACAAATATAGCAAATAATTTAAAGATTTCTAATAATAACAACAACTATGAATTAATTATAATTATTATTATAAAGATTTCTAAACATTGCTCTACCTTTTCTCTCCTTTGCTGCTTTATGCAAATGTACACGATGGAATGCGATACAAATGAGTGGTCTCAACATTGCAATAATGTTATGTATTGCAATTACTGCTGGGACAATATGACATCCAACAGAAGTAATTATTGTGACAGGCCTATATTAGAGTGGCATGCTACTAAATGTGAGTACAAGAACTATTGGATAAAAGCCCAATTTGAGATAGAGAACCTTTTTGTTGTAGAATTATTTTCTGTGTCAGTTTCAGTTAGACTATGTGCATTTTTATGGACAAAATTTTGATGAATCTGCAGAATCGGAGTTAAAAAAGTGAACAGATGCTAGACTTTCCCTACAACTATCACCAAGATGTTCTTCTCCAGGAATGAACCTCCTTGTGCTGGTGTTGCTGCTATGAACAAGTAGTAGATGCTGGTTATCAGGGGTGGGAAACTCTAGGCAACTCACGATTTTATTACGATTACGAGGGCTGCGATGCGATTATAAAACGATTATCGATGCAACTCTTTTTCTAGAGAGGAATTCTGGATAATTACCAAGCATTTCATTTGCACATTAAAATCCCAAAGAAATGTCTCCTCATCTCTTCATCACCGTCCCCTTCTGCCGCTCGATCTCTTGATTCCGTCACACACATACTTGCCACACACACATTACGTACTGTTTGTTAAAAGACCCAACATATGCTGCTCTTATAACAGCACCTGTCAAATGTGTGCAAAGTGTGCGAGTGAAAATCGTTAGCTGTGCACTGATATTGATGATAGTGTGACATTTCAGTATGTGCGCACATTCAGTCAGCAGCGACAGTCTGCCAAATAAAGGGGGATCTCTGTTATGTGCATGCCACAGACTGTCCGGGCGCTGCACTTCCACTCGCTCCGTCAACATTACGTTATCAATTACATTTAGAAACTTAATTTATGACACTAGTGAATCAAATCAGAATTGTTCACATCTGCATCTCAATGCATCTAAGAATCTATTTCCCCCCCACCCCTACTGGTTATCCTGAGCAACTCCTTGTTTAGATGTGTGTATGAAATTATGAAAATGCCTCCCTGTGCACCTGTATACCTGTACAATGGGTAAATGTGAAAAGAAAAATGCGTGCTTCACTTACATGCATCCCAGACATGATGAAGGGAATTGAGCAGCAGGTGTCCTCAGGCGGTAGCGGTCACTGTTCAGCTAGTACCATCAGAGCTGTAACAAAGAAAGCGAGGCATTAGAAACACAAGCAACGATCTTTGTTTTAGAAGATAAATGCAAGCATTCTGAAATTGGCACACTTTCTCTAGGCTCCAGATAATTACTGCTCTGTCTTTGTCTGCAAGATGTAGAAGTATGTTAGAGTGGCCTCAGCAGACAATGGTTATCACAGTCCATATCGTAATATCTTGACACATTGCTAACATGGACAGGTGAATGTCCACAGAAAGCACAGAATCCAGATTGGATGCAAAATCTGAAATCCTAAAACTGCGAGTGAGGATGCTCACTAAACTGTGAGCAGCTCTCTGATATTAGTCAAGCCTGTCGAGAATCTTGATTTTGCAGCCAATTACTAGTCTTTTGAAGGTGACCTGGATATAGTGACAGAAATGAAATGTTGCAAAAAAAGTTGTTAAAAAAAGTAAATGCACAATAGTTGCGTTTCCATCAGCTAGTTTGTTGCCAACAAACCAGAATGAAGACATAAATTTTAAGTGATGAGAGAATATACAAATGCATCTCTGTTTGCACCTAAAAAAAGAGGCCATGTGTGGTTTGGGTGTGTGTCTCTGGTAGAGCATGTATGGCAACAAGTCGGTAAAAGAATGTAGGTTATAATGTGTGCTGAGAGAGTGTGTGTGTCTGCATGTGTGCCTATACAAACCCATATCAAGTGTGTGTATCTTTTTGTGTGCCGGAATGTGTGTTTTTTTGGTTTTTATCTTCTATCTATCTATCTTATCTATCTTTTGTCTCTGAACAGCCACACAGCCAGTGGTAAATCTGAGACAGCATACTAAATAAGGCAATACTAAACAGTTTGAAGGTGTAACAGTAACTGAAGAAGGTTTCATGTAGTAGCCTCCATTCAAAGCATCTCACTTCCGACCAGCCCCGAGAACAGGAAGTTGAAATAGGGAGGGAGAAGGAGGAAGTTGCTTACGCATATTTTCCAGTGCTTTGTACAAGGTAGGGAGGGGCTGTAGCTGGAGTACAATGTGAGTCTGCATACTCTGGTCACTGCCTCCCTTCAGACTGACTAAAGCCACTCTTAACCAGAGTCATGTCTGAATAGATCAATAAACACAGTAAAAAAAAAAAAGAAAAAGCACAACAAACTACTTGAGTATAACTTAGGATAGCTAAAATATGTTCTCTAACACCTCTCTTTTATTTCCTCCATGTCTGAAAACAATTAACAGCCCATAGCTTTCACTGATTCAGACATTTTGTCAACTTGAGCGTAAGCCAGTTGTTTTCCACTTATAAAGTAACTTGGTGCTCTGTGTAATTTTAGAGCCATGAAAATGATGCACCTCCTTCAGAGAGCCTGGCTACTGGCTAGCATGCTCCCTGAGAACGTCTATGGTCAGGCTTCACAGCACTGCCATATCCTGTGTTTAAACAGGAAACAGCCTAATTGCAGACCACTGCAGATCTGTATGCAAACTGACAGAGCCACATATATGTAAGGCCAGGCTGCTCTGCTGCACCCAGAGGGCACCCGCTTCTCTCTCTTTGCCATTCTGTAAGTCTAGAGCAGCGCTGCTAGAACAGAGCAGCTCACCAACCCACAGCCACATTAGCTAGCCAATAAATGAGAGACAAGTGAGTGCTATTCTTGTCTCTATCTAGTGCTGAGGAATGCCTTCAAGCTATTCAAGAACTTCAGAGTCACACTGCTCATATCGCTCTTCTCAAGTTAGTCAAGTGGTACTCAGTAAAGGCTCTGATTGAAAATAGTTCGTCTTAAATTCAATTTTCTAAAGCAGACTGTGGAGCAAGTCAGAAGGTGAAATATGAGCCAGGAAGTTTCAACTCCGCAAAGTTATTACTGCAGCCATGATTTGCTTCTCTGTCTTAATGATTACCATAGAAAACAGTAAAATTAGCACTGCTATGCAGTATAAGGTATTTAACCTGCATCAAATGGATTAGCTTGGATACAAAGTGCTTCTGGCTGATGTTGTCCTGCATAGCAAAAACCGCTTAGCTGGAATCTCCTGTTTTGCCAGACTGCGCTGTATTTGTTTTTTGTTGAAGCCAGAATGAAATCAATCAAGAGCCATGCATTTTTTGAATTATTGTGTGTTTAAACCAAGTGATACATTCAGGGCTGAAATATTAAGCCAGTGCTGAAGTGCCAAACGCAGCATTTGATTGAATGGCCACTTGCTGGCTCCAAAAGCAAGTCACCCGCCATTAACCTCTATGTTAAAATGCCCAAATTTACAGCAGAAATAAAGATGTTTACAGCCTGGTACAAAAACTGGTCTTGGTCTCTATAGTTAAAACACAGTCTAACTATATAGCCTCAAATATACTCGGGAGAGGACACGGACTACTTCTGTTACTACTTTCTGCAGTCAGCTTGGCGGACACGTTCCACCCATGTGAAGTAGATGGGTGGTAGATGGGTGGTTGGTCCCCGTTAGCACTAGTCAGGCGCGGTCACAAAAAACGGGAGGCACGCGGACATCCGCAGGACCCTACACGTACCCCTTCTGATTATGATATTTTGTCATGCGGACCGTAGCGGACCCTTGCATACTCGGAAAGTATAATTCTTGCTTGAGGCTGAGTACACATTTAGAATTCCAGTTCATTCCAGCTACCGGATGCACCAACACAAGTGGAAATCACTTCTTCCTCCTCTCCTCCTAATTTTCTCCCACTGTGCAACAGGAGCTGCTGGTGACAGTGTCATGGCAACACACTGGGAAGTGCTACATCAAAAGCTGCTGTTACATCAGAGTGCTGCCTTTTCCCTTTGCTATGCCAGATGACAGTAACATTACTACTGTTTGTCTTATGTGCCATTTTCATTACAACTAGTATTGTGTTCTTTGTACTGCTGCAACCTACTGCACTGCAACTGCTTTGAAGACGCCAGATGAAAGTGACAAAGTGAATCTTCGGTTCTGTTGCTCATCGATCTACTTTGTCTTAGATCAATATTTCATTGCACTGTGCCTCTAAGACAAATTCCTGCATATTCATTATACTTTGAAAATAGAGCAGTGTTAATTTTTGTTTCCATTCTACACAAACATCCAGAATCCTGAAGCTATAACTGCACCAGAAAACATAATGTGGCACGTCTGTGTCTTTGCTCGAAGCTGTCCAGGCCTTTTTACAGACAAGTCTTATGAAAGGTTTTGGAAAACCACATCTCTGAACAGTAGGGCTGCCGCCTAATAGTCGACTAAACTTTTAGTCAATGTTGTGTTTAAACAAAACAAAATGTTCAATCTAGTTGCCTGTGAAAAGACAATCAAAGCGGTCTCTTTTGCGATACAAGAAAAGAAACGATTGTTTCAAGAGATTAAAAAAACAAATTTTAATAATTTGGGTCTTTGCTTGTCATCTTAATTTCTCTTGCAGTAGAATTTGATCACACCTCATTATGCAATTTGCTTTTCTTCATTTTATGTAGTTCATCATAAATCTTAAGTCCACCACAGACATATGCTGCTCTGACACACAATTGTCAGCAAAGAAACTAAGCTTAAATCTCCATCTTACAATTGAACACTCCAGTCTCCCAGTTCTTTGTCAATGGAGCAGATTTTTTCCTTAATGGAGTTAAGAGCCTTCTATCTCAAATATTTTTCCTTCAGTAGGGCGCTGCAATTTATAATTCTGGATATTTAGACAACACTCTAATCCAGCTCTTATTAGCTGACACTCATTTTCATTCATTGCACATTTGTACTGGACACATACCATGCGCAAGCAACTGTGAGAATGTTTAGCTGATTGTTGCCCTGTCAGCTTTCCCGGGATAAATAAAAGCTTGAACAGAAATTGCCAGAGAGGGCTGGTGTAAAACTGAGACTCGCTGTCAGTTTCTAAAACTACTGTGGCAAAGCCTCGGGTTATGTAATCAGTAGACTGGTCCAAGCATGCACAAGGCCATCCACAGATTACAGTCCATGCAGAGGTTATAAAGTCAATTTCTGAATGTGGCGACAATTTAACTTTAACTGAGCCGGCATTAAACAACAGCTTCCATTACACCCAACAAGGAACAGCATTATATTCATTAAGCGGTAAACAACATTCCCATAAAATTCCAAGTCTGGGTAGTCAAGTAATGCCACACTAGAGCTCTGTATACTGCAAAGAGGGCACTATACACAACACTAAATGTTTTTACATTTGTTATACATTTGCAGTGTGTTGGTTCTTTAAGAATGCAGTTTTTAAGCATATGCTTTTCTACATTGGTAAAATGGTACCCTCAAGGACTCAATACTCAATACTTAGGTTATGTTTTGACAAATGATTTTAGCAATCACAGATAACTGGCAATAAGCAGGGGTTGAGCTAGGTATGAGTTTTGTGTACTTAATGATCTATGTAGTTTCAAATTCTTTTATACTGTTTCTACATAGTTTTTGCAGAGACTGATGGAGCTGGTAAGTAAATTAAACCGTGTGCTCTTGTGAAAGGGGACAAAGCAGCATTCAACCTGCCCAAGGTTATGTCACGTCAAGGTCAGGTGTCTGGCTGTCTCTTTTTGGTTTCTGAGGCTGACAGATTTTAAGAATGAGAACCATATTTGTTAAGCCACCTTCAGGGAGAGACACAGAGATAGAAATCTGACTGACTGCCTCCCTGTATGATCTGACTACCTTGATACAGGTGAGTGGACACAAACAGGCCTGGACACCCAGTTACAATTCCCTCTACCATCACAATTAATCTAAAACTTTACTTTCTTTTTTTAATATTGTATAGCTAAGTTTGGAATATTTGACATTTCTTGTTTGGCAGACGCTTTTATCCAAAGTGACATTTGAGGAACAACCTACAAGGATCGGTAAAGTAAGAGATCTACTAGTGACAATAGATACTAGTAAGAGCAGCAATGAATACTAATAAGATATAATAAGAATACTAATCAATTTAAGATAACTGTAAGGAGATAAAAGAAGAGCATGTTAGAGGTTAGGAGTTAGAGGTGTGAGAAAGTGCGCCCCTGCTCTGAGGGGATGTGGTAGCTTGTTCCACCACCGTGGTGTCACAGATGAGAACAGCCGGGACTGAGATTACTTTGTGTGTAGGGATGGCAGAACCAGACGGCGTTTTTGACCCAGTAGTCACTCTGTATACAAGCATTAGTGACTTGAATTTGATTTGGGAGGTCACTCAGTAATGGAGTGACATGAGACGTGTTGGGCTGATCGAAAACAAGACGCGCCGCCGCGTACTGAATCATTTGTAAGGGTTTCTCTACACGAGATGGCAGACCGGCTAGGAGGGCGTTGCAATAACCGTGAGATAACCATGGCCTGTACCAGAAGCTCGGTGGCATACTGAGTGAGGTAGGGCGTGATTTTTCTGATGTTGTATAGAGCAAAGCGGCACAACCGGGAGACAGCAGCAACATGGTCTGAAAAAGACAGCTGGTCATCAATCATGACACCCAACTTTCTCACCACCCTGGTTGGAGTGATTGCTGAGGAACCAATTTTATGTTTGATGTGATGGTGGATAGATTGCTCAGTATGTAGACAGACTGTCTATTTTTAATAATGACAAAATCCCAATAAAGTCTTATCTCTTAAAAAGGATTTTCAAGGTAGCATCGCAAGTGTAGTGCAGCTACGGCTATTGAACCTTGACTCAGGATCAGTACAAAGTTTTTATGGTGAAGCGTACTGGTGGCAAAAAAAAATATGGAAATGTGACCTGCTGGGTATGCAAATATACAGTATAAGCTCCCCGTGGTGGAGGCTCTGCAGAGTGGACAGCATTGAACTGTCAACAACAAATGATTCGTGGCAGCATCACATTTCCCCATATGTAAAGTACTTTACAGCAACAGTTTGCAACAGCAAATAAAAAACACGTGACGTGACACGCACCCCCACAGTTGATGTTCAACACAATTTGCATTTTACCTCTGTCACTGTTTGTTCGCTGCTATTGTTCAAAATGTGAGCTTTGGCTTGCAATGACAATGTTGTGTATGAAAAATATAGCCTGACCAATGGAACCGAAGTGCAAGTCTAATGATAAGGAGCACACAGAGAAACCAGTGACAACCTTTGCAAGTTGTCTTGTCATTAAACATAGGAGGCATTTTAATAAACACAACTTCCTCTTGATTTCCCAACACAACAACACACAGATACTTGTTGTTTTCAATACTTCGTATGGACAACAACAACAACAACAGTGTAACAACAATTCTTGTGTTACATAATGTAGCAGGGCTGTATTTTGTATTTAAAGAAGTGAGGGAGCACATCAAAGTGGTCGCACACCGGCATGGCAACCTCTCTTTGTCCTTTCCCCTTGCATCTGCCACTAGTGTCTGTGTGTGAGTGTGAGAGTGAGTATGTGAGAGGAGCCAGGAAGTGGGCTTCAATTAGAGCAAATGCAGAGGGATAATGTTCCCAGAGATGGAAGTTGTATCCCCAGACATTTAATAAGCCTCAGTGTCCTTGTGTCCTTTTCATCTGCATGAGTTGTCTCCCACCACAGCAGGCAGTCGCTACTGGGCCTCCTCCATTCAATGATCACATCAGGGTTTTTCCTGCATAGAGATTTACAAGGAGGAGGCATTCTGTCAAATTTGGCCCCGCCTCCAGCTCTTAAAAAAAAAATTCTGATGTGGGGCTTCATGGTAAACACTATTTGCCAGTAAGGTAATATATCTGAATATTTCCACATTTTAAATGAATAAATTAAAAAAAGAAATAAAAGAACCATCTTACTGGCTTGACCTCAGTGCGTGGTATGCGACAACTTTTCTTCTGGTAACGTCTTTGCAACCCAGCAAAAAAAAAATAATAAAAAATCACTAAAGAAAACAAAACTGCTTTTGCCTGCCATTTGATCTTTTAATAGTTCTAGATCACCAGCAGGTCTTTCAAATGCAGTCTGAATGCTGATTTCTGTTCGTCTACATTTGACAAAAAGCCGCCCGTCTAAAAAGTCTGTGTGTTTCTGTATACTGCTGAAATATAAGGTTTTAATTACTCTATTTAACTTTTCCCTCACTATCAAATGCAAAAGTTTGAACGGGGATCTGTAGAACATGATATTAGTTCATTACAATATGTACATAAAAGCAAAAAGGAAGTAAAATAAACGTACACACGTTACAATGACAGGCTGTCTTGTAAAAGTGTGAGGGGATTACATAAAGGTACAATTATTTTTAAATTCATTGTAAATGCTTCAAAAACATGAAGGGATTACATAAATAATAGTTTTCCAGCACAATAATATTTTCTATACCGGCAGTATATCAGTGTTTGTGGTCAAGTCTCAAACAGAGCTTAACCATGTCATGTGACATTCTGCAGTAAGAACAAATATTACACAGAAACCTGCAGGACATTTAATATCCACAAATTAACATCAACTACACGGCAAGAGGATCCTTGTTAACTATAAATGAAAACCGGAATAGTCCTCCTCCACCTTCAATGTGTAGCAGCCCTGCTCACCTGTGTGAAAACTCATTCGGCCGCACTGGCGAGTTCAGACAGAGAAGTTGGCAAAATATACATAATCACTAAACTCCAACACAAACGAATCTGTTATCTCTCTTCTCTTTTCTTATCAGCAAAGCTAAGCGTGCAAAACACCACATCATACCAGCTGTCGTTAAATAATGTCAGACTAATTCCGAGAGTAAAGCCCTAAGATCATTTGTGGGGGAAGAAGCTCCACTCTGTAATGCAACTGTACAATCAGAGTGGACAGAGTGGTGCAGTAGTTCCAACAACTCCAAAACAGCGAGGAGCCTTCTCTCTGGCAGAGCGTGTCAAGTCAAATTCAGGAGTCTTATTCTCCCAGTTAAATTTTCATTCAAGTTATGTAAATAATTTAAGGTTATAAACCTTGAAACCTACCATATTTGGATCAAGGACCACAAGAAAAATAATGTGTCTGATTCAGCAGTCTACAGCTGTGATTTCAACGTGTCAGACACATATTTAATCTACATTAAAGTAAATATGAGTATGGGATCAGACTCTGTATTGGCAAATACCTAATACTAAAGAACTCTTGCGTTAGACCTGTTCTTGATAACAATATCTAGGTCTGTGGCTTGGTAGTTGTTCAACTCAAACAACCCTCCACTTGGTGTGACTGTCATTACTTGCTGGACATGTAAAGTACAACAGCAGTCAGTGGTAGAGCAGCTGAGAGGCATTCAGACTCAACCATACAGACCGGAGACAGTGAGCTGAAAGCGCCTGAAGCTGCAAACAGCTGAACTAGGTGATGATTTTCAGTGGGATTCCTGGAAAGACAAGCAAATTTTACAATACAGGGAGTCATTGGATGTTTTATATAAAAATCATGCTTCTTTGAGGTCTAAAATGTCAAAAGAAGCATTGCATCTCTGCCCCACCGTTACAAGAGAACAATCACAAATTACTGCACTATTACCTGACTTACCGTTTGCTGTATTAGCCAAAAAGGCACAAATCTGAAGGTGTACTTTTGCTGCTTAGCTAGTAAGATCAGTTATGCAACTTGCTGGAAAGATAATCATAATCAATATTGACAACAATTGTTGAGCACATGCTGTGCCAGTGATTTAGTCAGCAGGAACAATTTACCACAAATCACACCACATCAAACCTTTCAAACCAACAAACATTAGAATTAAGTACTAAATTAAATAAAGTTGAATAGGTATTCTGGTACAAACAGGTGCAGGGAAGGGACACTCAAATCTGAAGTAGAGCATAGAGACAGGAGAGTGCTGCAAGGGGTGGTAAATAATAAAGGAGAACATCATGGAGCAGAAGAAAGTTAAGGGAGACTGTGGGTTACTAAATCATTTCAACTGTGTGTCTGCCTCTGCCGTCTGCCACATGAAACATTTCTAGCAATCTTCTCCTTACTTTTTTAGCCGTGGTGCCGTATTCACTGTCCCACAGAAACGCTTCTCCTAGTTCTCTTCTCTTTGGCTCTGCAGCAACAGAAAGAAAGCCACATGAAGTCTTCTGGATTTAGGTTGTTTTGCGGCCTTTAAGCATTTATTTAACTGTAAAATGATGCCCAACACAACCACAGACTTCTAGGATCAACAGCTGCACTAGAGGGATTGGATATAAATGTCTTGCTCAAGGGTTGAGGGAGAAGAGGAAGGCGAGATTAAAGACATTTCCCCTACACAGATTAACCAGATGGCTCAGAGATGTGTACTAACAACCATCAATCTGAATGTGATCAGGAATACAAACAAACACCACCATGGTGGCCTACTGGAATTCAGAACTGAGCGAGGTCAGGGGGGGATCATATCCATCCTTTGCAGTAGAGCAAAAGAGTCATGTGCGGGTCTAATCCACAGCCGTCGTCCCTTATTTTTTTATCTCACTGAATGAAAAATAGAGCAGTGTAACAGGGAAACCTCTCCCGCTACAGACAGACAGGTTGGTAGACGGACAGCTCTCCTGCCTGCATCTCTGACGTGGTAAGTGACAGGCTTGGACAAGCCGCCGATGACAGATTACAAAAGCATGGAGGCAGGAAGTGGAAGAAAGAAAGGAAGAGGGACTGAGAACCCCCACCCTCCCTCGAGATCTGGGAGGCTGCTGGATGGGAGAAAGCAGAGGGGAGGAAGGGTAGTGGTGACAGCTTATTGTTTGAGCTCTGTGTGCTGTGGTTCCAGCCTCAGCGCACACTCATCCAGGCCTGGCTATTTATAGCCTCTCAATATCCATCCAGGCGGAGGCAGGCTGCAGTCGTTTTCATCATTGCATACATTATGGAGACACTACATTATAGTCTGCCTGCTGTGAGTGCGCCTGCTTATAATAATACTTTTCTTTCAGGATTTCCCCATTTATATTCGGACGGTGTCGGGTGCTGTATCCAGGATTGTATGCTTTTTAATTGTTTTTACAAGCCCGTGTGTAAAAGCAAAAAATAAAGCACCGTTCAGTTAGCTAAAAAAAAATGAAGGCTAAGAAGAAAAAAAAAATCTAATTTTATTACTTTGTTTGCACTACCAAATATATTAAAAGGGGCAGTCCATTTTAGCATTGCAATTCTTTAAGTAGAGAGACTTGTTAACAGAAAGATTTAACAAAGCAGCAGAGACTGACAAGTCCTGTTTTTTAGTTCCTGGTAGCTCCAAAAATGCTGGATGCTACATTTCCCTTAATGCAGCTCAACAGCATCAGTCATAATCTATCATGATAATGACATCAGGATTATTTTCTCAGACTTATAAAGGCTTCTTCAAGTGCCACAAGTTATATAAGTACTCGTCCTGACATTTAAACTGAGCTGTACTATCTCTTGAGTATCCCATTAAAATCTAATATATGATCTAATGAGTGTAATTAAGTGTTCTCAGCTCGACAAACTAGTAATGCAGTTTAACACTGTGGACATGAGTTTACTCCTGAATATTTAAAATGCTGGTGCAGAGTTGTTCCAGATGAAAGCATCCATGTAAAACACAATACAAAATGTCAACCAATGCAACAAAACTCCATTATTGTTAATGGTTATGTCAGACTATGGGTTCTATGGGTACAATTAATATGTAAAGTTTTAACAACGTGATTAGTCCAGTGTTTTCTAATAGGATGTTTTCAGCATCCACTGGCGATTACATATGAGATGAAAAGGTAATCTTGCTGGTGGAGGTGTGTGTCTGTGTACTCTATAGTTGGTTATCCTTTACATTATATCAATTCCGATTCTACTTATCAAATTCGGTTCTAATCAAATTTCAGTTCTGATTCCAACCCCTTCACCACAAATCATGTGGTGAAGGGGACCGTGAAGGACCGTGTGGTGTCCTTCATCGTTCTTGGAAATTTTGTCAATGCTTCAGCTTGGAACCAGTTTTCGATATCCAACCCCGACTCTGGCTTGAGTGTAAAATTATATTATAGGAATGCAGGTAAGAGTAGGAAGCTCCCAAATTGGTGATGGGAGGGTTGGGAGATTGAGGTAGATAGAATGCAGGCTGAGTGCTGGAGGATTGTGGGATTCTGGGAGGTTCTGTGCTCCTCTGACAAGACATCTGCTTGTCAGGTGTACACACACACACACACACACACACACTCCTCAGACACTGTATATACTGTCCATGTTACTGAACTCTCACTGACAACATACACACAACCACAATCGTACATACAAAACCCCCCATACTCTGGCCTAATATATGATGCCACTTACATTCAGATGTATACACATTCGTCAACCATGGCCTAATGTATGCAGTCTCTGAAACACACACATGCAGACGTGGCTTCAAACCTCCCAGGGGGGTGAGAGAGAACGAGTGAGGAGGAAGGTGGGGGAAGCTGCTTGCTGCTGCTTCCATTGCTTCTCCTCATGCTTTGATGGCAGCACATGACAAGTCCTCCATTCAGACCAGAGGAGGAGGAGGAGGAGGAGACGAGGAGGCAAAGCACGGGGATGGAAACACAAAGAACGTCATTAGCAGCAGCCACAGCAGGATGCTGGTACAATATGGCAGCGGCATTAGTGGTGACTGGAGCTCCTAATCTCTTCAATAAAAGAAGCATTCTTTGGTAGAAGCACTGACACCATAGAGGAAAATCGAACTCTAAGAAGGGAGAGAGGGAGGTGTGAGGCACATAGGGAGAAAATGGAGACTGAGAAGGGGAGCCTAAAGGCAAAATCCTAATGGCAAGGGACAATGGAAAACTATTTGGCACAAACGAGAGATTATACAGATTACCTGAGCAGTGAGTAATCCTAAATTGAGAAAGGACCTGTCAATGTGCAGATTCAGAGTGCAGCCACTAAAAAGAAGGTAGACACACACAGACCTGCTTGCCCGAGAGGGCACACAAGGACAAAATCAGATTGTTACGTTCAACCAGTGGTTAGTCTGGTCAACCAAACACAAGGGTAGACAGTCATCTATATCTGGTACCCTGGAAAACTGTGCAACTGATTCTGTCAGTGGTGTAACAGTTCTGAAACAGAGACCGAATCTGCAATAAAAATGTCCACGCAACAACAGAAATTTTAGAGCACAACCTGGAAAGGTTTAGGGAGTGCACCAGTTGCTGTCTATCTGCTGTAGAATGCTAGTATGCTAGTTACTCAAGATTGTGGGTTTCCCAGTTTGTTACAGCAAAAATGTCCAACTGTATGCTGACATTATTCAGCTGAAACCAAGGATGTCTGTTGAAACACTTCAAACATGACATCTACGATGGCATCGCCCAAAGGTGTGGTTTAGCGGAACATAAACAAGTGTTCTGAGAGCCTCTCACTGCAGATTCGGACATTGTCCAGTAACAACCAATGCTATAGGAGAGTTTATAGTGTGGTTATGAAACCATACTTGGTCGTAGAAAATACAAAATGTACATATGGCCAAAATGCTTGAGCCCCGCCACAGTCTGTCTTCACATGTGCATTTTAGTCAGTCAGTTGTGCCTGCCGTGTATAAACGAGAGCAAGGTGCAGTTGTTCTGCAATTATCAGCAGGACATGGAGCATTTTTGACATTTGTGTTATTTATTTTTTCTTATTTCCAATATACCAGTTTTTGATTGACTTAAGTGTTACACTAAGAATCACAGACAATGAGGCACCGTTGTATGTTTACATTTTTTTTAAAATAAATGACATCTTTTATTTTCTAGAGTTTGTTGTTTTCCCTGCTGTTTCGAAAATGTACCAAAGCGTAACCCCAAAACAGGTTCATACCAAATGGTGAATTTTGTCTACTGTTAAACCCCTAGCTTCTGCTCAGCAGTCCTCCCTGACATTACTTCTAAACATAATGAATTTGACCATAAGCAGAGATAGGATGAGCGCACGAGAGTGGCCGACCCAGAGCCCTGGCTGGGTAGGGGCCCCACACGTTGCGAGTATTGTATCAGTTACTTGTAGACACGGCCGGGCAAGAGAATTGCATGCTGGTAACAATCATTAAATGAGCAAGTGCAGCCATCCTTATCAAATGAAACAGTCCCTTCACTCCTGGTTTCAATCAAGCGGGAAGCTTCCGGTCTTCAATATGAAGCTGATGAGGAAGTCCCTGAAACCTGCATTCTATTGAAAATCCAGCAGGGGCCGACTCTTCTGGTTGCAAAAAGAAGTCCGGCTCCTGACCTTAAAACTCAGCTGAATAATTACCCCAATAAATACTTTCCTGATGAGTTTATGGTCTCAGTCGCTAAGTCGACAAAATGATGTTCATTTAGTAAATTATGGTCCCATTTATTTTAAAATAGACCACAAAGCAACAGAGTATGTTTCAGGGCGGGATTATCTATGATCGACAATTCAATTCACTTTATTGGCATGACTGTAAAACAATATTGCCAAAGCATAATACATATCACATAACAACGATCAGCCCCATAGATGTAACATTACAACAATCAATCCCATCGACAAGTCATTACCATGGCTACCTGTCAAACAGGCTAGAGGCTAGAACCGACTCGTACCTTTGGCGCTGGTTAAATTTACACAGCGCCGTTAAAAAAGCTTAATAGGAGTCGGCTGTTTACTTTCTCTGGTGAGTACATTTAGTTATAAGACTGTTGTTCGCTAGACAAAGTTATCAGCCCTGTTAAAATGACAGTTAACGTGAGTTACAGTTAGCACCTAGCTAAGCAAACTAGCTTGCTCCGCACACGGCCGTTAGCTCCGCCATATCATCACTTCCTGGTTGCAAAAACTCGACGTGGCCGGCGTCCTGTCGGCCAAACTTGAGGCTTTAAAACAGCAGTCCACAAACCAGCGGTTGACGTCATAATGACTACGTCCATTTCTTATATACAGTCTATGGTTTCAATAGTAAACACCGCAATTACCAACAAAAACACTTTAATCTAAGCAGACAGTTTAAAAAACATGAATCACAAAAGTAACTTTTACATCTCAAACAAGTAGAAGAAACTCCCTTCAATGCCATGCATCTGATGAAGCTCTGTGCTGAGAGTCTAGCTCCACCCCTCAATTTGACACATTAGCAGAAACTGCATGACTTAAGTGACAATTCAGTTTTGATAGAAAAAAAAATGATAAAACAACATAAAGAGACACTGCCTTAATATTATGTTTTTATTACATAACATTTTCTAACATTAAATTAATCTGAACATTTCCATAAGAGACATCTTGTTCCAAGAAAGTTCACAGGAGAGTGAACAGGAGACAGAGTGATAGAGACGGCATGACACAGAGAGACTGAGACATGTGGATATGTAGAAAGAGACGCAGATAATACAGACACAGCGAGGGAGAGAAAGAGATGCTCACAGATGGAGAGGACAGAGATCAGGAGAGCAAGGGCATAGCCAAAGAAAAGCATGAGAAATGCGAAGAGGTGGAGATGACACGGGATAAAGCATAGAGACCAACATGCAATGAAACCAGGCAATGAAAGTGTGCCTGGTTTCTTGGCGGATGACTGTGTCTGCTGGTCCTTAATATTAACAGCAGTCATCTGTCGGTTCCAATGCCAACCATGAATAATAGAGGCTCCACCCAGCTATGCCAGCTCTCTGAATTATTCATTCACAACCACAGACTTGCATTAGCACACAGTGAGGTGCAGTGCACTCTCCACTGTGGGGTGCAGGCACATACCTGCTTAGTCTGAATCACACACATTAGCTCACACACTCAAAGGGAAAATATGCACACACAAATAATATGCACATTATTGTGAGTGAAATTCTGAAACTCTTTAAGCATTTAGCAGTTTTTTTCCTTAGAAAAAAACTGCTAAATGCAGTCCACAAACACATTTTACATTTCAGGAAACAACTATCGTTGTTTATTTAGAATAAAAACTTACTTCAGTGTCACCATCATGTCATATCACCAATAATAATCATAGAATTGTGTGCATTAAATCAACACTAAAAAGGGTCCTTATATTTAGAGAGGCTGTTGCCAAATATATCAATACACAGACATAAAATACTAGAGAAGTATTTGGTTCCCCAAAATGTTTGAGAGATAAAAGTATAAACTGCCCTCCTAGTATCTAGCATATTAACCACAACTGTTTCAGCACAATAGTACAGTACCCAAGAGACATTTTTAACTAGGTCATTAGTTTCTTTTCATAGTCTAGGTTAAGAAATGTAGCCTAATTAGCTGAAAGGAGAACTGCCTGACAGATGTAAATCAGTGTAATGCTACTTTGATAGTATGTTGTACATTGTGTATACTACGTATAAGTGAAGGTCTGAGTGTGTGTCTGTCTGAATTTGTGTGAGTCAAAACACTTAGGCATGTATTGTCACTTCTCCCCATATACAATGTGCCCTAGTTTTACTTACACCACACATACAGCAACAATTCACATACGACAACCGTTCACACAAACACAATAATGAGCACACAGATGACTGACTCTTATCACTGGCTTTGCATCTGCTGCAAGAGGTACCTCACCTAAAATACAGATTCCCCTTCACTTTGTACATCTCTTGATCAAAGCAGAAGGCAAATTTTATTATCATCATCAGCCCACAGTGAAACTTAAGTACACTAAAAGACCATACAGCTGCGGTAAAGCATGTGAATGTGTGCGTCTTTCACAGGGAGTGTTGTGTAGGCTGAAAATGTGCATTTGGATGCCACATTGAGAGTCTGTTTTCGGCTGTAGAAGAGGACATTGGGTTAGAAGGTGATGGTGATGGTGTGGGTGAGAAAACCCAGGTAGACTGTGAAACACACAAGAGACATCACAGAGAGGTTCTCCTAATGTTTGCAGAGGCAGCAACCGCAAATCTTGCCTACGGAGAGCAGGGCTCAGGGATTTCTTCAGTAAATTCACAAAAGCCTCTCTCTCTCTCTCTCTCACACACACACTGTGATAACCCTGCTCACTCTCACAGCCAAGGGAGAGGCATACAGCCTTAAAGAGAAGTCTGTGTAAACAGGGCTGAGCAGTGTTACATTGAATCTATATCACAGTATATTTTCAATATTCCCCAGGGACAATGTCTATCATGACAATTTTGTACCTTGTCATTTTTAATGAACATGCTTGCATGTTCACATGCAGATGCCATGTCCCCCCCGTTTTGTGTTTTTTTTGTGAATTCACTACTTTGAATTTACCCTCTGTGTAAAATGTGTTGTGTGTTATTTGCTCTTCACAACTACTGTTTTGTTAATTAAAAAAGATAATGTATTTTATGTTTATGTATAAAGCACTAAGAAAATGGAACAGTCAGGGGCTAACGTTAAGTGTCTTTTGTTTTTTTTGGACAACTCAGGTGTTGTTCTCGCAGACCCATGGGAGAGAGACATGAAGAAGGAACAGCACAGGATACACTATGGACACCTGAGCAAACATCCTGACCATGCTAAAACTTTAGCGACGTGCTGGACTCACCAACAGCACACCATTCAATGTATATATTGATATATGGCAATATGATTGTAACAGTGTTCAGGTCTGGTCCAAGAACATTGCATTACGTGAGAAAATAAACAGAATGGCAATAACATCACAGTGACAACACAATGTGCCTTCTATGCCAATAACAATAGACAATCTTCTGGTTGCCTGGCTGAGCTAAATGCAGGGAGCATATTTGGCAACAACCATAAAAATAATCTACAGCACTAACATTTATCCAAACTCTGCCCTTCACTTGACACAATAAAAAATAAACAATGAAATTTGTCAAGGAATATGCAGGGAGGGGTCCACGTATCCTAAATGGTTGGTACATTCTTATGTTCCCAGGAGACTCAAGACAGAGCTTTGCAGAAACTGGAGATGGGTTGCTTTATTTCCTCCAAGGCTGACCCAATGGTCTACTCAAGAGGACGGGCCATCGGCAATAACAACAGATGATCTCTGTGTGCGTGTGTTTGTATGTAAGAGACAGAGAGAGTGACCAAGTAATAATATATATGGCTCTGTCTGTGTGTATGAGTGACTGAACTGTGTAAATAAGTCAGAATGGGGTAAGAGGCTGGAATGAGAGAGCCTGTGCGAATGTGACGTGCAAATTTCACTGTGAATGAGGGAAAAGCCAACAAGTTAGCAATGTCAGCACTGACTACAAATCCCTACAACTGCAGTAATCCCATTTCCTCAGTGGTCTGACAACAGAACTGAACCAGCGCACTCCATGTTGAAAGGCAAAAATAGATGTGATGACTAAGAGCAGAGATGCTATTTTACACAGCAAAGGCTATATATTGAGTGTTGCTATTGTTTAGGCCAGCGATCCCCAAAGTGTGGTGGGATGCGCAAGCCGACTGTAGGGGGTGCGTGACAAATGTAAAGGTGGTGCAGCAGTGTAATAACTGAATTAATGACTTTTTGGTGGGATTTTTCATGAAATTAAAAAAAAAACTGTAAAACTTTCCTTTGTAAATTTAATTTAAAAATGAAAAAGAAATGAAAATAAGTTAGTTCACAGGAAATGGCTACTGGCACACCTCATTCCCTCTTCTCTCAGACTGAGCCACCTGTGCTGCACTTACAAATCCTCATATGGATCCTCTTTTTGTCCATGTTATCTGTTTATGAGGCTATAACAGGGTATATATATATATATATAAATAAAATAAAGATTAAAGATAAAACGACGGAAAAGGTGGGAGACAGAGAGCCAAGACTGTGTTTTACAACTGTGCGACTAATGATGATGTCAACTGCTGCCTTTTCTGATGACATTTTGAAAATTGTCTGGGGTAAGACACCCACTAGGTAATAAATAATCATTGGAGCATACTGTTTCTATATCATCATATATTAAGTCTGAAATGCCGATGGATGAGAGGAGATCACAAGTATGTTGACACTTTCACAAATGTGTGTTATACTGAGTTGCCAATATCAAACCCATAGCAGCATGGAAAAACTGGCCAGGCTTCCCACCAGTCACCAACCCATTCAGGCACTCTGACCAACCAGTAAGAGTTACTAAAGCAGCGGTGTGGATACAATCCCTTACCAGCTTCCCACAGGTGAGCATGGACTATTGTTTTCATTAAAGATCCAGCTGTTTGTATTTCTAATAATGATATGTCACTACAACTTCTTATAATTGTCCAGTCCCTGACAGTGTTGGGAAAGTTACTCTGGAACTGAAACTGAAATAAGTTACTTTTTACTCATTATTCCTTTAACTAGTTATCTTACATGTTACGTTAATATATAACTTTCACAACTACTTACTAGATTAGTAAATGTGGTATGGAAATAGTAATCCTTTATACTACTAGCTAATAGGAAAAGTAATAATGTTACAGTAATGTGTTACTGTATTATTACTTTTCCAGTAATTCCAGTAATATCACAGTAACGCATTATTGTAACATTATTACTTTTCCCAACACTTGTCCCTACTGATTGACCTACACGTGGCAGCTAATGGTGATCCAAATAAATAATCAAAAGTATTGATTCTATACTGGCAGCAATATGGTGCAAGGCTCTCCACTGACAGCAAAATATCATTGAATGGCAGGATAAAAATGTTGCTTTTATTGAACACATACCCTGAAAGGAAATCTTCCTTTAATAGAAATCCCTGTGTTACAATAGACCTAATTCAGGTCACTTTACTTTTCAGCACTCTCTGTGATATCATTAAAGCAGCAGCATTTACTGCGTTTATCTTTGAAGTGCATCGGATGATTCAATTGCACAAAAACTACTCTGGAGTGCACTGAACGGCGGATAAAAGAGGAAGCACTGGTGCCTCCCTGCTGAGACAGGATTCATTGTCATTATCATCATCATCATCATCATGAGTGATTCATCCTGTACTCCTTTTAGGACGTTTTCAATAATGGCAGCAGAGTTTAATATCTCTATAAATGGAGAAAAATGACATCAACTTTGTTCTGACCACACTGCTTCCTCTTTATCTCCCCATATTGGTCTAAATATGAGGGACTTCAGTCAACCAGGACACTGGTGGTGTTGTGTGCAGGGAGATAGAGAGTGATCAGACAGTGGTGGTACACAGGAGAACCCCTATATATAAATAGCATGTTGCCAAAAGTATTTGGTGCAGTCAACTTGCTACTTGGATAGGGAACTCATGTCTAGAGTTCAGAGATCAGTTCGATACATAATCTATTAATCCATGTGTGTATATGACACTGGTGCTGTGATACCACACGATGTGTAAGATACGGATAAAATGTTGTGCGTGTGTGTGTATGCGTTTCAGTGGGAGCACTTTAAACTGAACGATGACAGCAACGGCAGTGTGGCAGTTATGGTGTTTATTCATTTTACTGCTTAATTTCATCACAGATCCAAAAAAGTCAAATAGCCTACATTTCTTTAGCCCACACTAGCCTAAACTGTAGGCAACAATGAACTAACAACAACAATAACAACATATGAACATGGTGGAGGCGGTGAAGCCTCTATTAATCGCTGTTAATTACTACCGAAGCTTCGAAGTTCGAAAAATTACATTCGGGGCGACCCTACAAAGTACATCCACTAAAGTGTTTGTTTTTGACACTGACAGGCTCAGACTGTTACTACAAGTATCGGAAAAAAATATAGAAATGATCCCTACAGAGAGAGACTTTGTCTTTTTTTTTTTTTTTTTTTTTTCAAGAGTATGATCCTTTCTTGTTTAACCAGTCACTAGAGTGCTCCCATCAAAGCCACCAGACTCCATAGATAAGAACAGTAATTTTACCTCTCTAGTTTTAGTTTGTGTTACTGTGCGAGTTTGATGTTTTTAGCCCTTTAAAAACAAAGATTACATGGGACCTCACTCAATACTTGACCTATTTACGAAAATGCCTTCCCAATTAGTCACACAACCACAAAACATGGGAAATTTTAGGCTGAAAAATGCAAGTTCAATTTAAGCTTTATGCTGTGACTTTCAAATGCACGAGGCATGAGAAAATAGTCTTAGTTATCAGTATTATTTCACACAGCAAAATGACAACGGCTACAGTTCACACCATCCAGGAGTAACTTAAATCGGTCTCAGGAGATGAGATGCTATCTGGCTCTTGTCTTACTAGATGACAGTGAGTGACTGATATTCATAATTGGGTTTATTTGCTGTAATTAAATAAGACTAGCAGATGACAAGGTTGGGGCAAAGGCTGGATAACAAACGGATAATTCAGTCAAAATTAGCTAGAATGTGAAAGGTATATTCATGGAGTATGTAAGATAAGGGAAGCAGCACAGCTGATCAAACACCTGTTCAAGTAAGTCTGGCATTTTATGCAAAGCAGCGGACTGAAGTTAGTTATTTATCAGCTGAACTTTATTCTGCTGCTGAGTTTCTTTTACAGAAGCACAATCCGCCTCCTCCAAAACATACTGTGGCTTAAATCCCTTATCACATACCTACAATATGGCAGCTAGCTATTGAACATCCCCTAAGACAGCCAACAGATTAGTTGGCTGTCCTATTATATCCCATTACATGCCTTTCCAAACAACACAGTGACACATGATAAATATTTTTGTCTGTGGTCAATGAAGAATAGGTCAACACCGATCACCATACCTTGACTAGTGACTAACATCTCAACCTGGGCTGGACACTGGTTTAGATGATGCAACTGACATTTAAACATCTTACTAACTACGGACTAGTGTAAAAAGAGTCCAAACAAAAAGAAAAGTATTACCCACTCAAGGACAAAGTGTCAGACAGTTTACCTCAGCTAAAATTTTTCCTTCTGTTCATTAATTAAAATCAGCTCTTGCACAACACGAAAACGCAGACTGACATCATCCTGCTGATCTGTCATTTAAATAAACCACTGCGTCGTGCTGGTTTGCACCATGGGGTAGCTCTAAGTATAGGTGGGGTTGGATGGTGATGGATGAGAGGGGCCATAACAAAACTGGAGACTTAGTTGTAATTTTGGTTGATTTATGTCTTGGAGCTGAGGAATTCTTCACCAAGCCATTTCTGAATTATCACCTCAGGTAGGAAATCATTACGAGGACAATAAACTGTTTAAGCTGCAGGTTATAGGAACTGGTGGAGTGGGTTGTCATCTGACATATTGAGGCTCGTTATATGATATCATTACCGCTTAAATATAGCAAGCACAAAAACAAATAACAGCACAAAGAGGAAAAATAAACGATGATACGACATTGTCGGAAATGTCATATTCTAGAAATGCAAAAAAGATGAATTATCATTCTCCTTGTAGGAAGCTGTTCCCAGTGGGAAATCTCTGAAGGCTGTGGGCGTAGTGAAAGACTAGGCATGTGTCAGGCCTGCGGCTCTACTCATTGCCTACATTGTGCAGCTAGCCAGCAGGCGTGGCGGTAGAAGCCTCCTTTCAAGGAGCTGCCTGACTGACCAGCCGCTGCCCAGATGGAGAGTTTGCCACAATGCCACTATTCTACTGGGCAGCATGATCACTAGGGAGGAGGGTATGATCACAAAATATTTTTTTGGAGTTTGCCAATCTTCTTTTGCATTTGTGAAAAGTGTTTTATATTTGTAGATTACACACGCATTGCTGACCTGTTCGCAAAAATAATATTGAGACAAAGTAATCTTTACCCCACCTTGGCAGGTGGTGAACGGAGAAGATAACAAGGGTGAAACAGCAGTGGGAAAATATATTTTGGACAAATGATACTTAAACAGTTGTCAAGTACAGTTTATATATCACCTTTGTCTATTATTATTATTATTATTAAATATGACAGCTTGTTGTAGTGCTACGTTGCTGATAGCTGCTGTTTCTCATCAGTGTAGTTAAAGAGAAAAGCCATCAGGCACCAAATGTTTTTGTGAAATAATATAATCATAACTGACTTGTCTATGATGCTTCACAAGGCAAAACTCATATCACACTGTAAGAGACTAAAAGAGAATAGAGGCAAAGAAAACATCTGCTATCATCTTGATAATGTATTAATCAAACGTTAATCAAATCATGTCTGGTATCCACAAAACACAAACAATGCCGTGGTTGCTTATCAGCCGACAGCCAAAGAAACTGAATACAGTACTGTTCCATGATACACCTATTCTGTCCATTCTGTCTCACACAAAGTTTAAAAAGAGGAAGTACTGCAGGTGCAGTGCAGATCTGCAGACAGTTTCACTTTCCATCACTCTTCCCAAATAAGTGGACCGTGGCACCGCTCGCCACTTTGCATCTTTCAATGCCTACCATAAACCTGCATAACTCAGAATGTGCACATCCCTTACCAGATAGAGTAAAATAATAAAAAGTGTGCAGTGTGTGTGGATATAAAGACTCGTGAACTCTGTGCACTTCACTTTACAGCCAGTAACAGGCTATAACAGACAGCCATGAAGTGCATGCTGTTGAATGCATTTATGCCGAGTGATCCAGCCTACTATGTGGAATATATCTTGTACCATCTGTGATGTCCTGTTGCTTGTGAGTGTCAGTATACTGTTAAGCTCTGCACCAAAGTCACCACGATAAATCCCTCCTCTGTTATTGCACTTGCTGATTAAAGAGACAGAGAGGAGAAGAGGCTGGAGGGGAAAAAACGAACTAAACGCAGCCATTGTGTTGAGGTCAGCAGGGCCTTGGACAGGCTTCAAATGTGCAATGAGATGGTCAGTGTACAGACAGAGGAGCCATTACTTCCCTGCTGAGCACATAAGCCAAGCTCAGAGCTTAACATAAGACAGTAACACAGCTCAGCTCCTTGCAGCTCTAAGGATCGACCAGACAGCGTTTCTTTTTCCTCCTCATAACTCATCGTTAAGAAGAAGAGAGAAGACATGTAGCTGGGCTTGCAGACATGTCCTGTCACCTCTAGTCCACGTCAAGCTGCCCCTCGATTAGGCTTCTCTGATCTAGCCATCAGTCAGTCAGTGAGATGAGGAGGGAGATATTGACAAAGAGAAGAAGGGGAAGGGAAGACCTTAGTGCATTTGAAGATGTAATCTTTAAGTCTTCTGTCAACTTACTAGATGGATCTGACTTCAGATGGAGACCTGTCGACCAGAGCTGAGTAACGCTGTGTTTACAGGGCTGGTACATAACACTGAGTGCTGAAATAAAACATTATGTGCTTCCAACTTTTGTCACATAATTGCCTTCAATTCTTGCACCAAAAGAAAAAGGCACTAATAGCAACTAATCTAAGCACAAAGCTTCCAGGCACCATCTTGGACACCTTAGCATACCGGCAGCAGGTTATCCCTGACAGACGCAGCATATGGATTCCTAACATGTTGCAGTCTGGTTCACGAGATTCCTCTGGGGATAATGAACGCCAAGCCCTCACACCCCCACCTCACGCCAACCAATCTTGGTAACAGATGTATCTAATAGAGAACCCACAGCCATCATGCTGCTTCATCAGCAGTCTGCACTCGCTGCAACCAGCACTACAGTTGGAAGACAGGTGTAATTATGTATCAAATCGGACTGTCGACTTGCCCGTGTCTCTATCCAGATTATAATACAAAATCCTATTGCTGGTCAAAGTTAGACTGTAGCTATCAGTTATTAAAATAAGCAACAAGATCTGGACGGACGATATTTTGGATTTTGAGCAGTAACATGTCAGATAACAAGCGCAGACATTGAGATAACTAATCATAAGATTTGTTCCCTGAAACAACCCAAGAGTAAGTGATAAGGCGTGTTACACAGCAGAACAGCCTATAGTACATGGGAACAATATATAAAGTAACAATGCACCACTGACGCTACTTTACATCACTTTTGTCAGTCATGCCACAGCATGCAAAAGGTATGTAGTACATTTCACCATTTCAGTCACACAGTTCCCTTCAATTACTGAGTGAGGAACTAAAAAACAAGGGCCAAGCTGCAGGGACAGCAGGCTTCATGCTAGTCCAATTTATGAAATACCAACAACATGTAACAGCAGCACAATTTATTCCAAATGCAGGTCACAACATTTAACCTGTGAGTTAAATCAAAGCCTCCATGGTACACTGTCCCTGAGTAAGACACTTTTGCTGTACCAGCTCCAGGATGGTGTTCTGACCTATCCTCTGAACTACCTGTGGAGGGGTGCAAGAGAAAACTATTACCCTGTGGGATAAGCAGTATCATTACAACAGTGTTATTTTATTATCTGCTGTCATCAACAACAGGACAAATCTGTTGTAGCACTGTTCATTCACCATAATTATATAGTGATATGCATAATATAAAACAAAGACACAAGCTAAATCGTGTCGTAATGTAAAGACATCTTAAAACAATACCAGTGGAGAGATATGGATCAGTGTTGTCTCATTGTAAGGGGCTGCCCCTCAGCTCCAGCCCTGTGTTCTACTTAGTGCAGCGCAGAGGTGGCTAAAATTACTAGGTCCATTGTCGGACAGGCTCGTGCTTTAACTATAGGTATACATTTTCCTGCAAAATACAAAACAATACCAAGAGGACAAGCCACGGTATTAGTACAGTTTGAATATGCACGTGGTTGTGATTTCAACAATACAGTCCCTCTACCGTACAGTCTACGGCCAGTCAAACGATATTTACCGTTAACACATCCAAAACGGCGCATCGCCTGTAACACAATACTGCATGGGTCCATACTTTACTGACTACCAGCTTTACCTCCGGGCTTCCTTGCAGTTATGGACCACACCGTGTCAACAAATACCGAAGGAAGACAGAAAATAGAGTCAAAAGGTCAAGACCACAACGGTTTAGCCGCGACCGAGGCGCCCGACTATGGAAAAACAGGAGAGGAAGGTGGGTGACTCGGAGGTTTTGGGAACATAACGGCGCCCTCAACAAGAACATACATGTAGGGAACATACACGAACATAGTTTAGCCGTTGCCTTGTTTTGTTTGTGTTTAAGTATTTGCCCCTCTAACGTTACTGTCAAACCTAATGGATGTACATGTGGAAGGAGGGGGTGAAAATCTGATTAAGACCTAGCATAAATTGTGTCCGACAATGGATCTCGTGACGTTATATTGAACGTTAACTAGCAGCTAACGCTAACGCTCTCCACCAGCTTTAACGCCAGCTCTGTGCAGCGAAACCCGTCTGACACAGCCCTTTAAAGCTGTTAGTGAATGTGAAGTAAAACCCAAGGCAACTGCAGAATATAACAAACCAACAATGACATTCCTCCGCGCGCTATCCCAAAGCCTCCCGAGCTAAAACGTTGCAGCGGCAGCAGCAACACAACGAGACAACACAGTGACTGCGCTGTGGGCAACTCACCCAAAAGATACCACTGTGGTGTCGACCAGATGTTGCTACAAATTAGCGATGAAGGCCCATCAGGATGACTCCTGCGGTCGGGGGACATCCAGGTTTAACGGCGTTAAGATTAGACAATCCCAAACGTGGCTTTCCTTTGACGGGTGTCCGTACTCGGTCTGCATATGTGTGTATGTTTGTGTGTGTGAGGGGAAGCTCTGCGAGGCCTGCTGCTGGAGGAAATGGTCTCCGCTCAGTCCGGGAAACACGCATGCGCATAGGAATAGCACGGCCACTGGGCACGCGGTGTGTGAGCGCAACCGTGTGGCCAACAGGTGAGACTGTCAACTGATGTTAGACTTGTTACTCCGAGAGCTGTCTGGCTGCCTGTTACATTTCAGGCTGGGTAAAAAGCACGGTACGTGGTAGCACAGGATGGACATGTCTAACATACCGGCCCACATTGTCCAAGTGATAATTCAGTGCATTCTGTTCAAAAAGGCCCCCAAACAAGTGTTTTGATTGACGTTTCCCGCGTGAGTGTTATATTCCAATAGCTGTTAAGTAGCAGGAGAATAAGCTATTGTTACAAAATCCTTTCTTTCTTGTTACACATTAAACATGATACCAATATAATAACAAGCCTATGTGTCAAAATTCACACTCTTATCATTCCTAAATGTATAACTATGAACCACAAAAACTTTAAATAGGGGTCCAATAGTGGGGGGGCTAATTTGTAAGGTTGGGTTTTCACACTATTTAAAGTATACATATATATATATATATATATATATATATATATATATATATATATATATATATATATAAAAAAAAAAAAAAATCTCCTCTCACCCCTTAGCGGGTGGTATGTGTCATCCTCAAGCTCGGGTCCTCTACCAGAGGCCTGGGAGTTTGAGGGTTCTGCGCAGTATCTTAGCTGTTCCTAGGACTGCACTCTTCTGGACAGAGACCTCTGATGTTTTACCTGGAATCTGCTGTAGCCACTCTCCCAGTTTGGGGTCACAGCCCCCAGTGCTCCGGATTACCACTGGCACCACTGTTGCTCTTACTTTCCACATCTTTTCTAGCTCCTCTTTCAGCCCTTGGTATTTCTCAAGCTTCTCGTGTTCCTTCTTCCTGATGTTGCTGTCGCTGGTATTGCCACATCTATCACTACTGCCTTCTTCTGCTGTTTGTCGATCAACACGATGTCTGGTTGGTTAGCCATCACCAGTTTGTCAGTCTGGATCTTGAAGTCCCACAGGATCTTAGCTCGGTCATTCTCAACTACCTTAGGAGGTGTCTTCCATTTTGACCTTGGGACTTCCAGCCCGTACTCGTGGCAGATGTTCCTGTACACTATGACAGCTACCTGGTTATGGCGCTCCATGTAGCGCTTCCTGCCTGCATCTTACACCCTGCTGTTATGTGCTGCACTGTCTCAGGGGCATCCTTGCACAGTCTGCACCTGGGGTCCTGCCTGGTGTGGTAGACCCCAGCCTCTATTGATCTTGTACTGAGTGCCTGTTCTTGTGCCGCCATGATTAGTGCTTCTGTGCTGTCCTTCAGTCCAGCCTTTTCCAGCCACTGGTAGGATTTCTTGATATCAGCCACTTCTTCTATTTGTCTGTGGTACACGCCGTGTAGCGGCTTGTCCCTCCATTATGACGGTTCTTCATCTTCCTTGTCCTCACCTTCGGGTTTCTGCTGCCTGAGGTATTCACTAAGCCCTTCATCTTTGGGGGCCATCTTCCTGATGTACTCCTGGATCTTCGTTGTTTCATCCTGGACAGTGGTCTTGACACTCACTAGCCCTCGGCCTCCCTCGCTACGCTTGGTGTACAGTCTCAGGGTGCTGGATTTGGGGTGAAACCCTCCATGCATTGTGAGGAGCTTTCTTGTCTTGATGTCAGTAGCCTCTATCTCCTCCTTTGGCCAGTTTATTATACCAGCGGGTATCTGATGACTGGCAGGGCGTATGTGTTGATGGCTCGGATCTTGTTTTTTCCCATTCAGCTGGCTTTTCAGGACCTGCCTCACTCTTTGTAGGTATTTGGCTGTGGCGGTCTTCCTTGCTGCCTCCTCATGGTTACCATTAGCCTGTGGCACCCCAAGGTATTTGTAGTTGTCCTGAACATCTGCGATGTGGCCTTCTGGTAGTTCAACCCCCTCGGTTCTGATCATCTTCCCTCTTTTTGATACCATGCGACCACACTTGTCCAGTCCGAACGACATTCCAATGTCGTTGCTGTAGATCCTGGTAGTGTGGATCAGTGAGTCGATGTCTCGCTCATTTCTGGCATACAGCTTGATGTCATCCATGTAGAGGAGGTGACTGATGATTGTTCCGCTTCGGAATCGGTATCCGTAGCTAGTCTTTGTGATGATCTGGCTGAGGGGGTTCAGGCCTATGCAGAACAGCAGCGGGGATAGTGCGTCTCCTTGGTATATGCCGCACTTGATGGTGACTTGTGCAATTGGCTTTGAGTCGGCTTCCAGACTTGTTTTCCACAGCTTCATTGAGTTCTTGATGAAGGCTGTTAGTGTCCTGTTGATCTTGTACATCTCCAAGCATTCCAGTATCCATGTGTGTGGCATTGAGTCGTAGGCTTTCTTGTAGTCAATCCAGGCAGTGCACAGATTGGTCTGTCTGGTCTTGCAGTCTCGAGTGACTGCTCTATCCACCAGTAGCTGGTGCTTGGCTCCTCTGGTGTTACTGCCTATTCCCTTCTGGGCCCTGTGCATGTATTGAGCCATGTGCCTACTCATCTTAGCCGCTATGATGCCTGACAGGAGCTTCCATGTTGTGCAGAGGCAGGTTATTGGCCGGTAGTTGGATGGGATTGTTCCCTTCTGGGGATCCTTCATGATCAGGATTGTCCGTCCTTGGGTTAACCATTCTGGGTGGGTCCCATCCATCAGCAGTTGGTTCATTTGTACTGCCAGGCGTTCATGGAGTGCAGTTAGTTTCTTCAGCCAGTAGGTGTGGATCATGTCAGGGCCTGGTGCTGTCCAGCTCTTCATACCTGCCACTCTTTCTTGGATGTCTGCCGTTGTAATGGTTACTGGTTCTTGTTCTGGGAGATTGCTGTGATCTGTTCTTAGATCCACTAGCCACTGAGCATTGGTGTTGTGGGATGCCTCTTTCTCCCATATGTTCTTCCAGTACTGTTCAGTCTCAGCCCTGGGTGGATCTGATCTTGTGTTATTACCCTGCCACTGAGAGTACACTTTGGATGGTTCGGTGGAGAACATCCGGTTTATTCTCCTGGCTTCTGCTTCTCCCTTGTATCTCTTTAGGCGGGTGGCCAGGGCGGTGAGTCTTTGTTTGGCAGTCTCTAGAGCCTCAGGTATCGACAGCTTGTTGTATTTCTTAGGTAACCCCTTCCTTACACCTTTCTGTAGGTCTGAGAGCTGACTAACCTCTCTTCGTGTTGCCTTGATCTTGGCCTCTAACCTTCTCCTCCATGGGGGTAATGCTCTTTGTGGCTTGTGGTGTTCATCTTATAGCCAAGCATCTCTAGGATCACTGTTGCTGTGGCGTACATCAGCTCATTGGTCTCAGTTATGGCTTTAGTAGGGATAGTATGTAGTGCTGCATTCACATCTTCTAGCAGACTTTCAGAGGGTACTTTGTCACTTAGCCTTGGCAGTCTTGGTCGTTGTACTAGGGGTCCAGTTTGGCTATGATCTTCATTCGTAGGTCAGCTGCCCTTATGTTGAGTTCTGTGCCGTAAGGGCTTATTGGGGCTTGGGACCCAATCTCTGAGTGTGGGGATGATGATGAAATCTCCCCGCTGACCTGTCGTCCTGGCTCCCCCTTGCCGTAGCATATTTGTTGTACCTCATCAATCTCTAGTTGTGATAGGAGCTGCCGCTTATGGATGTTAGAACACTGAGCTAGGAGTTGTTTCTTTGTCAGTGTTGATGATGGGTTTCGAAGCATCCATATATCCCATAATCTCTGCATATAACCCCTCTCACTGGGGTTGCTTGTATAGTAGCATTGCATCAGATCCAAGTTTTCTGCTCTAGTCCATGTATGTCTTGTTCTTGTTCCAGTAGCCCATTTCTCATCAGGTTGCCCTGGTTCCCTAGCAACTGACGCGGACCTTGTTAACCCGGGCGACGTCCGAGCCGGTATGACTCTTGTATTTGCGGTTTCACTCATGCCTGAGGTAGGCCAGTAGCATTAAGGACCTTGCCTAAGGGTCCACCTGGATACCCACGCCCTGACCGGGAATCGAACCGACGATCACCTGTACCGAAGTCAGTGGCCTTAACCACTCAGCTATCCAGGAGCTATATATATATATATATATATATATATATATATATATATATATATATATATATATATATATATATATATATATATATATATATATATATAGACTTTCTCTATGTACACAAAATGCCTATTTCTCTCAAATGTTGTTCACAAATCTGTGAAAAATCTGTGTTAGTGAGCACTGCTCCTTTGCCGAGATAATCCATCCACCTCATAGGTGTGGCATATCAAGATGCTAATCAGACAGAATGGGTATTTTGCACAGGTGTGCCTTAGGCTGGCCACAATAAAAGGTCACTCAAAAATGTGTAGTTCCATCACACAGCACAATGCCACAGATGTTGCAAGTTTTGAGGGAACGTGCAATTGGCATGCCGACTGCAGGAATGTCCACCAGAGCTGTTGCCCGTGAAGTGAATGTTCATTTCTCATAAGCCATCTCCAAAGGTGTTTCAGAGAATTTGGCAGTACATCTAACCAGCATCACAACCATGGACCACGTGTAACCACACCGGCCCAGGACCTCCACATCCAGCATCTTCACCTCTTGACCAGCCACCTGGACAGCTGCTGCAACAATCGGTTTGCATAACCAAAGAATTTCTGCACAAACTGCCAGGAACTGTCTCAGGGAAGTTCATCTGCATGCGCGTCGTCTTCATCGGGGTCCTGACCTGACTGCAACGTCGTACAGCCATTGAAGAGGAGTGGACCAACATTCCACAGGCCGCAATGAACAACCTCATCAACTCTATTCGAAGGAGATGTGTTGCACTGCGTGACACAAATGGTGGTAATGGTGGTAACACCATTACCACCATATCACACTGATGCTGACTGGTTTATGGACCCCAATACAGTGAAACTCCATATTTGCGAGTGGCCTTTTACAGGCACACCTGTAGAATAACCATTCTGACTGATCAGCATCTTGATATGTCACACCTGTGAGGTGGATGGATTATCTCGACAAAGGAGAGGTGCTCACTGACACAGATGTTGACAGATTTGTGAACAACATTTGAGAGAAATAGGTCTTTTGTGTACATAGAGAAAGTTTGATGAATGGGGGCAAAACAAGTATTGCATTTAGAATTTTGTTCAGTGTGTGTAGATAGATAGATAGATAGATAGATAGATAGATAGATAGATAGATAGATAGATAGATAGATAGATAGATAGATAGATAGATAGATAGATAGATAGTATATTGTGAATGCTGGCTCATTGGAAAACTTGAATAAAAAAGAGCCAACAGAATTAGTGACACTTGTGCTTTTCCAGCTATGATATGTCGCTGTGAAAAGTCCTATTACAAATATGTATAACAACTTTATTGCAGTAGTAGAGGAAGCAGGCACGTGCACACATAGACATCAACAGGGGCTCAAGCACCTGCCCTTTTTCTTCCTCAAGAGAAAGTGCCCTTTTTTCCGGGATGCTTTTTTGGTAGTTTACTAACAAAAGTAAACTACCAGTGCCTCGAGTTCACTGCTAACATGCACGACTCATGAGCTGAGCTAAAATAATTAGCTAAAGTCAAGCTAAGGATCATGGTTGGTCATACAGGCTAATGTTACTGTTGCCTAATGGAGACACAACAGGTGAGTACAGTAAAATTTGTGTCTAATAATGTAATAGCGATCGCCACATTGATATGCAAATTAGGCGTTAACTAATTAAAATGTGCTAATTTGCACACATTTGACAAGTCACTGCAGGTGAATGGGCTAAAGAAAATAACTAAATCATGTCACCACAGACCTTCCCCAGTTAATGACTTATATCAAGACTCTTTTCCCCTGAAATGTTCTGTTTAATATACAGGGTAGAAGGCTTAAAACAAACTTCTTCTAAATGTGTATTTTGGAAGTTTTCTTTCTATGAGAGTAAAAGAAGTCATGGAAGCAAAATAGACCCAAATTTGAAATTTGACCACTATATGAAAAAGTGTCCTGCCTTAAGCAGTAACTTTATATTTCTGATCGTAGAGGCTCCTCATCTAATAACTATCCATTCTATTAGTTTGTTGCATGCTGATAGATTTTTACATGATACAGACAGCCCTCCCTCAAATGTGAAACCAAGTCCTAACAAACTAAGTGTTATGTGATCCAACAAGACCAAAACAATTAAAAAGATTTATTGCCTTGTGAAAAATAAACAAATAATTAGTGAAACTATGTCCCTCTCCTTGGTGCAGTCATTTATTCTAAATATATACTAGTAGCATAAAAAACATGCACATCGTGGCAGAGTTGACTTTGCTGTTGCTGCTCTTGTGTGATTATTTTGTAGAAAAATGTTGAGGGTTAAACATTTGCAAAAGTGGGAATCAAAATAAATTGGTATGGTAGTCAGAGTTGTGTTAATATATTTAACATTTTGTCAAAAAAAATCATAAATAATTCTGACAAGTGCCGTTTTTTTCACTTGAGCCGCTGCTCACCAAAATGTGCATTTCCCTGCCTGTGTATCTTTCTCAAAACTGTATCACAGCATTTGTTGATTTACCGATAGAAGCATCAGTATATGCATATCAGCAAGGAGTACATAATGATATATATTTCTGTATCGTTATTTTGAAAACAACACTATTTAAATCCTTGTTCCATGTGCCCCTTTTATACTTTGAGCACCTGCCCTTCCAAAGGTCTCTGCACGGCCCTGAGAGGAAGTGTTAACATTTACTTAAGAGAAAAGAAGACTGCTCTACAAGTAGTCTTACAATAGTATTATGAAAAATTGTAGTATCCCAAGGAAAGTCACTATGCAAAATGGCCCTTTTCAGAGTGCTATATTACTGGATGTGTATGTTGCAGCCAATTCTGCCTCCTTCACTACCCTATACCAAACACATTATACTCTTAACTGGGCTATTTCTAGTTTTTAAATAAAATCACTTATCAATAAATAACTGCCTAACTGCCTTAATCTCACAAAGCCCTGTAAAGCCTGAACCATCAAAAAATTGCCAGAAAATGGAGTGGTTATAATACCTAATGCCAAAATCAAAAAAAATGGAATAGCTCTTTGCATGTATGAGTTTTGTTTTGTATCATATTTGATCCATTCAGAATTTATTGCAATGTTTTGCCCACATCATGTTTTTTAAGCCTTTTATCATCAGCAGCATCCTCATCTTTCTCTAACTGCTGTTACTTGAAGTGCCATCCATAACCAGGAGATCTTCAATGTTGTACTTTTTGCCATTTAAAAAATACAAACCGAACACAAATTATTTTGTATTTCTCCTCTGAATAGGTCAGTTTCTACTTAAAATCAAAAGACAATTATTATGAAGTGAGCATCCAATTAGACATTTCAATACAGCAGGAAAATACAATATAGGCTAAAAAATATCTCAATTTCTGCTCTAAATATGTGTGCCTATCTTAAACATTTCATTAGAATGTACAGTGGATAGAAGAAGTCTACACACCCCTGTTAAAATGCCAGGTTCTTATGATGTAAAATAACGAGACAGAAGATAAATCATGTCAAAACTTTTTCTACCTTTAATGTGAACAATTCAATAGAAAAACAAATTGAAATCTTTGAGGGGGAAAAATGAAAAAAAAACATCAAATAACCTGGTTGCATTAGTGTGCACACCCTTAGACTAATACTTTGTTGAAGCACCTTTTGATTTTATTACAGCAGTCAGTCTTTTTGGGTAGGAGTCTATTAGCATGGCACATCTTGACGTGGCAATATTTGCCCACTCTTTTTTGCAAAAGCGCTCCAAATCTGTCAGATTGCGAGGACATCGCCTGTGCACAGCCCTCTTCACATCACCCCACAGATGTTGAATTGGATTCAGGTCTGGGCTCTGGCTGGGCCTTTCCAAAACATTAATCTTCTTCTGGTGAAGCCATGCTTTTGTGGATTTGGATGTGTGCTTTGGGTCGTTGTCTTCCTGAAAGGTGAACTTCCTCTTCATCTTCAGCTTTCTAACTGACACCTGAAGGTTTTGTGCCAAAATTGCCTGGTATTTGGAGCTGTTCATAATTCCCTCCACCCTGAGTAAGGCCCCGGTTCCAGGTGTAGAAAAACAGCCCCAAAGCATGATGCTACCCCCACCATGGGGGCAGCATGGTGTGCAGTGTTGTTTTTGCGCCAAACATACCTTTTGGAATTATGGCCAAAAAGTAATGGTAATGCACAGCAACGCGAAGGAAGTTAATCCTGTCTGCGGCATGGCGACTGGCGCACGTTGGCCTTAACTGGTCACATGCATATAATCAATAAATTAACCTTAGGCACACACTCGTTGATGATTGTGGTAAGGATAATTACCAGCGCCACTCCACTAGATGGTGCTGTTGCAAAGGGACTATGATCCTAGAACTGCGGTGTCAGGATTGTAGGGGTCTTGAAACTGCAGCCTCTGGTACGGCAGTTACATGATGTTGCCACTAAGCGAACATCACAAAACGACAGCTTCCAGCACACACATACTCCAAGATAATCTCCATGTAAGGTTAAAAAACAACAACAGCGTTTTATATGCTGAATCCAAAAGAGAATAAATCGATATCAGGTGAAAACGCAGTCAACATCAGAAAGGCTTGAGTCATAGAGAGAATGCGGCTTTGTTTTGTAAGCCCGCTGTGTTGACAAAACCGACAGAGCGGCCTTTCATCCAATTGGACAGGTAACCTAGCATTACTGCAAAATGTGAAAAATTTTGTGAATTTGTGCTTTAGTTGGCTCAAGTTAGATAATGTTAGCTCGCCGGCTAACGGCAACCAGTTGCTAACGCTATGGTGCAAATAACTAAAGTTGTGTGGATTTCCACATTAGTCCACCAGTTAACAAGACGCATATTACTATCCTGTGTACCGGTATTGTCTTTAACTGTCAAATACAGTGAAGAGTCCAATATTTCCATCTTAAATGTAGACTTCTGACTTGACAATTGTCCAGAAGACACTCATTGACACCCTCCACAAGGAGGGTAAGCTCTTTTCAGATCAAAGTAAGCTCTTTTCAGATCAAAGTAAAAAAGGAGTGGAGTGGAGTCCAGGGTGAAGTTTCCACAGTCAGTGATGATTTGGGGTGTAATGTCATCTGCTGGTGTTGGGCTACTCAATACAGGAGTCAATGCAGCGTCTACCAGGAGATTTTAGATTACTTCATGCTTCCATCTGCTGACAAGCTTTATGGAGATGCTGATTTCCTCTTTCAGCAGGACTTCACACCTGCCCACAGGGCCAGAACCACTAGTAACTGGTTTGCTGACCATGGTGTTACTCTGCTTGGTTGGACTAGCCAACTCACCTGATCTGAACACCACAGAGAATCTTTGGTGTATTGTCAAAATGACAATGAGAGAAATCAGACCAACAATACAGACGAGCTGAAGGCCGCTATCAAAGCAACCTGGGCGTCAATAACACCTCAGCAGCTACAGGCTGATTGCCCCCATGCCACGCTGCATTGATGCTGTAATTCATGCAAAAGGAGCCCTGACCAAGTACTGAGTGCATAAATTAAGCTTTTTCAGAACTTTTCAACTTTTAAGTAGGTAAACATATCTGTATTACACATTATTCTAATATTTTGAGACATGGATTCTTGGATTTTATGAGCTTCATCAAGACTGAAACAAAAAAAGGAATATTTCATTTTATGTGTAATGAATCTAGAACAGTGTTTCCCAACTCTCTCCTGGAAGCACACTAGACCTACATGTTTTAGATCTGTCCCTGCTCCCACATAGCTGATTTAACAGCTTCAGGAGTTCATAACGAGATGATCATTTGAATCAGCTGTGTGGGAGCAGGGAGAGATCTAAAACATGCGGGACTAGTGTGCCTCCAGGAGAAGGTTGGGAAACACTAACCTAGAATATATGAAAGTTTAACTTTTTGACTTAAATGATGGAGAATAAAACCCTTTTCCACAATATTCCAATTTTCTGACATGCACCTGTACATATGTATAGTTCGTGTCTCAAAACTGCAGTTAGGTGTAGTAACTGAGGTGTTATATTGTCAATGACTAGGACCCAGAGAAAGCAGTTTACACACAATTTTTTTTGCAAGATTTCTTTTTATTTCATTTGTGTATAAAGCAGCACCTACTGTCACCCCAGCATCTGCATTTGTCAGAAGATCCAGTGTGACTGTTTATCAGTTATATATTTTTCAACTTTAAAATGGTTTGACTGGTGCTTCACATGTATACCTAAAGACACATTTGTTTTTAGCTCACATTGTCCATAGGCTACCTTAAGCAGGCTTACAAAAAGTACTTTATGCTCACACAACCAAGCAGATTGGCAATAATACCTCAGGGCATAAATATTTTCCAGATTTTCCAGAGAAGAATTAACTCCAGACAACAAAGATACAAACCCATTAGAAATAAATTCACCTTTCGGATTATAATGTTCCCCCCCCACTAATTAATATCAAGAAGAGACTCTTTACCAATAATACAGAAAATGTTTAAAAATGATTTCTTTATCACAGTCATTATCTTTCAAGTCTTTCATTAAGTCTTTGCTGGAATGCACAAGAAAAATGATAGTCAGCAGGCTCTCTGGCACATTTTAAATATGTCATGTACATTAATATTCAGATGTCTTATTTAGAACATTAGAGAACATTATAGAAGCACAACAGATTATGCTTCTACTCTGCCCCCCTCTACCAGACTTGCATAACCAGATCTGGGCAGGTTCACATTTTGGCAAGCACTCAGGAGATGGATAAATCATTCTCAGATTTCTTGGTAAGCTGTCTGTTATTAAACTCTCTTGTTCACCACAATTTCCATGAATCAGTCAAGGCCATTGCTTTGAACAAAATTGACCACCCTCCAACACATTAGCAAAATGACTGTAAACAGAAATGTGTTCCGAGACGGCTGGTTGGTGAAGAATATTAAAGGATTCATTAAATCCAGCAAAGAAAATAATTATGTGAGAATTGCCTGCAAAGCCTATCAATGTCATTTATAACTTTTTTAAACATGATTTTTGACTGAGTTTTGTTCTGTATTTATTGCATTTGGAAATATCAGTTCATGATACAAGGACTTTAAAAAAACTACATACAAAATTTCATAGCTGCCAATGAGACTGTTTTCTTTCTTGTAGTGTTAACATTTTGCTGATCTGAGGTTTTACCAGAAGATCACTATGATGACCAAAAGAGAGGAAGTTGGTTGGAGTGATTATTTCACTGAAGGTGGGTGAATCTGATGTGTCAACATGGGAAACTAGCTATTATCCTGGTCCAAGATGCTTTTGGTCCTTGGAATGTGTTCTTCAAATTTCCATCTAGTCTGCAAGACTTAAGTAAATACAGAAAAAAATGAACCCTCCGGGGTGTCTGCTACCACTTTTAATTTTCAGGGTCAGTGGTTATAAACTGAGGACACCCAACAGTGCAGAAAGAGTGTGAGCAGATGTAATGTAAATGCAACTATAACATTTTTCATTCATTATTCCTGAGACATATTTCAAAAATAAATACAAATATAGATTCTATGTAATATCACCTTTTCAGCGAAACATGCCACGATCCTTTCTAGACTAAACACACTCAGTTGAACAAGTAAAAAAAGAAAAGAAAAATACATTAAATTGAAATACAATGGACATGTGCATCCACTGCGGGTCAGGCGATTGGCAGATTCGGGTTGGCAGATAGCATTAGGCTGAGCTGTGCTCCCGGTCACGGGGTCAGGATGAGACTCCACATGCAATCTAACGGAGGAAACAGGAACTGTGTCTCCCCTGCTCTGACTGGTCAGAGGGTCAGGGGTCATAGATAGACTCACAGTGGTCAGCATTTTGTAAACACATTGACTTGTCACAGAGCCCTTATCAAAACACACCAAAGAACAGGAAACCTTTCCTCTCAAAAGCAAGAGTTGTCGCACGCAACATGCAGCAAGCCCAGGGAGTTTCCAGCGGGTAAGAGAAAAAACCTACACCATGAGCTTTTTAGTGTCATGAAGTTTGGTCATGTAGTTGCTCTTCATCCATGTGGCAAAGCAGACCATTCCCTCATCTTGTAAATCTTGTGCAGTGTCAGTGGGTATTCTTTTACGCCTGGTGCAGAGGAATAACAAATTTACATCCAAATGGTGACTGGTAGCGGATTCCAACCTCCTGGAAAACTAGCGTAGGGATGCCAATGTCACAGAGGTACACCCTGCTCTCTGCCTTGGGCAGAGGTAGTGGAAGGCCCAAAGAGAGGGTCCATTTTGCCTCGACGGCCTGATGCTGCTCGCTGACCGCAGGATCGATACTTAGGACCGGAGCCCGGTTCTGGTTGGCCCAGTCAGCGGCTGATTGGTACCAGGACTGCTCCCTCAGCAGTCGGTTCTCGTGGCAGTCCAGGCAGTTGATGACCAGGTCGACGGGGCTTGCTGGCAGGTCTGGGTCAGAGGAAAATGAGAAGAAAGAGACATAAAGATCAGGCTAAAACCTAAAACCAGGAGGCACTAAAAAAATCCTCACTGTCTATCTAAAGAAATTTAAACTGTGTGTAGATCCTTAAATACTGCTGCTCCACTAGAGGGCACCATTTATCCACACTGGTTTGTTTCAACAGAACAACATGAACAGATTCTAACTCACAGGCTATGAATCATGTTTACACCATCACCATCACTTTGGACACAGATCAGCCCAAACACCAAGCAGGGTCCTTTCCATCAGTACCACTGTATACTGAGTGGACAGGGATTAAATCATCTAAATACTCTGCACTGTATCACCTTTGATGTTGGCCACTTGCTTGCCGCTGGTCCTGCTGTAGAGGCTGACCTCACTTGTGACAGACTCCTGCATTTTGAGAAAGTTGGGCAGGAACAGGATGACCTCCACTTCATGGTTGGCCAAGTGTCTACCGCAGCTGATGCCCTGGGCTCCCTGGATGTGTGGCCCACACAGAAGGACCACAGTGGGCCTCTGGTGGACATTTTTTGGGGTGAGTCTGGTGACATTCAAGAGATGACAAAGTCACTCCACAAACAAAGACAACCAATGTAGTGTTCATACGTTGCCCAAAAAGTACATTATCAAAGAAACTGCATTATATCCACGTCATAAGAAAATGATGTCTGGTTGATAACCCAGTCTTAATCAATCATGTGCTCTTCAGAACCAGTTCAGAACATACGTAACAACAATAAGATGCTTCTAAAAGATTCCTGGCTCATCATTAATCTGTATCAGAGGGGACAGATACAAGTAACACTAACAGTAACAAAGCTAGTCTTAGTAGCTTAGTAGTTTTTTTTCCCCATTTTAAAACTCTTTGGCTGCTTATTGTACCGCAAAAAATCTCCATAGCCTGTCACATCATCACTTCAAGGTGCGTTTTAATTTCTTGATGAACTGTTTACACAAGGTACATACATTGTGTGTTTGCAAGTTATTTAACATTACTTACATGTCTTTCTTTTGCTTATTTTAACCCCTTGACACAGATTGTTGCGAATTCAGATCAGACCTCTTCCTTGCAGACTGAAAGCCAAGACAGCACATGGATTCTCCTGTTTGTGCATTTTCGATACGTACCTAGGAACCTTTTGCAGGCCCTGGTTTCTCGTTTATGCCAGTTTTCGCTAATTTGCATCATACCTACATCATACCTGAATTTATATCTTTTCTATGTTCTATATACAAAATAACAATCTTCACTTAATTTAACATCAGCTTGAAAGATTGAAAAGACAAAATTATTATTTTTTAATTGTAGGCGTCAAGGGGTTAATTGGCGGGAATGCTTTTCATCCTACTTAGAACATGGGGTCAAGGCGCACGTCAGCCTCTTGTGGACAAAATCAGAATTACAACATCAAACACCTGAAAAATGATCCTGGTAAATAAAACATCCTTTTTTCACGTGTTCGCCATCTTATTCATAACTGCAGTTTTAAAACGTCCTATTAGTTAGGAATTATTGGGCATTAGGGTTGCATACTTGTAGACTTTTTGAGTCATGGAAATAGTGGAACACCATTGTAATTTCTTTGATCCTGTTATTCCAAAATTAAATTTGATCTGAGCTCACAGTAGCTCCAATGTAAATTTGAGCTGAGGTTCTTTGATCTTAAATAAGACTACGTTGCTCATGAATGTGCAGGTAAACAATACCAAAAGGGCTGCTTCAGTCTATTAGGATGTTTTTGACCTGCAGTGTGACTGCTGTAGTGCTTTCCTAAGAAAATAAATCCTGAGGGGGGTGTCAGGGTCAACTCCATCTAACTCATGCAGAAACATGGTAAAAAAAAAAGTTTTTTGCTCTAATAATTGTATGACTACTCGGACAGCGATGTCTAGCTCAGTGTTGGGGATTCTTCTTCTAATACAAATGACAGTGGCTCTACCTGCACTGTCCTGTACATCAGATAAGAAGTCATGTGTGCCAGGAACTGATTAACCGGAGTGGTATTTCCTTACCTGTTTGGTCCACCCAGCAGAGTGAGCGCCATCTGACTGGAACAGACACCTATCGTCTCCAGCCTGCGCTCAAGAGACAGGCCCCAGCGCTCTGCAGCTGCTAGTAGACGCTTATGAAGCTCATAGGTAACACTGGGAACCACCAACCCTGAATCTGCAGACAGAAAACACGGGGTGACATTGCATTTCAGCTAGTCTACACTTTTTCATTTATGATTTAACAGAGCACAGAACCAACGAGCCAGAAATGATCCATGCAACGTCGCTGACTTTATGACACAGTGGGAGTTATTTTGCTAAGACGAATGCCATCAGGTATATTTGATGTGTGCCTAAATCTTAAATTTCAATGTCTCTCACTCTCTGAAACAGAAAGACGGGGAAAATTTACTCCTGTAAAAAAAAAAAAAAAAAAATTAGATTTAGATTATTCACACACATATTTGTACTCTGACATTGGAATGGCCTGACGTGTGTCATATTTTAAATACATTTTTACAATTGAGGTGTAAGACATCTACATAAGTACCATGACATTTTGCACAACCCAGAACCTCTAAGATAACAGTGATGACAGTGGTCTACAGATAAACACGTTCACAGGTTTTCAGGGGGTGGTAGGTCCATGTAAGCAGCACAGAACCTCATCCGAGGAACCCATTCCCCCAGGGAAATGCCCTTCCTCCCCTTCGTGACCTGATCTTGTTCCCATAACAGCAGATTCTCCATTTCCTCTCCTGTGTGTCACTGCTGTCTGCGGCAACAATAGGAAGATTGGCAGCCTTTACAAAACATGACAAACGCGAGGCAGCCAGAGTGAGACGCCTATTCCCAGCTGGCCCTGAGTTCACACGCACCGTCACATTGTTTCTGACCAATCCTGCAATCCTTAGCTCTGGAACGGGCCTGCACTGAGCTGGACCCCCCACATCGGCTGCTGTCTCAGTCAAAACATGCAGCAGGTTGGCGTGACAAAAAAGGGGACAAACATCATATACATGTGAACACCTGCGCCTGTATCCCAGCGGCTCATGGTGAGAGACTGGGGAGGACTGAATGGGGGAGGGATGGTGGTGACTGAGCAGTAATTGTTGACTCATCTGCTGTCGCTCATCAAAAACCTTTTAATCCCTAGACAGTAAATTTAAAGTTTGGATTATGTCACCCAACTTATTTTCAGTTTACTTTCGTGTATACAAATATACAACACTTTTAAATGCACAACTTTTTTCAGATCATTTTGATAGGGCACTCGTCAATACTTAATGAATACGCTGTGTAGGACTGAATATATGGGGAACTGTATTTGTGCAGGAATGCGGATGGGCCAGTTATAACCTCGATATGTAAAATTCTAATAATATGTCCTAGTTTCTGGAAGGTGTCAGATACATTCCTAATCCATACCAACACCATACATACATATTTGACATTACTGTGCTGCTATTTCTTGTTATTGTACCAGCCAACAGACTACATCCTGATTCCACTATATCTGCAATAAGCTCATATTGATCAATATATCTCTCTGGCCAATTTATCAGTCTGTGCAGAAAAGAACAGGCAACAAGTGTGTCAGGGGATTTTTCTTTCACTTTGGGCTGCACTGTTCTAATCCCTCATTACCATAAGGGTTCATCTATTTTATCGCCGGTGGCTTAACACACAGCACACGCCACTGAGAACTGGTCAATTTAAGAATTGTGCAGATGTACAGAAAATGTTCTTACAAAGTCAGATATATAGTGGCTACATGCGTCACATCGACCTTGTAGTATATTCGGTTATGATATTCGCCTTCTCTTTAGTAACCATCTGTCTTATGAGGAAAATGCTGAAACCTTCACTTCACCTTGTCAGAATCGTTCTTGTGTGTATTTGTTTTAATTAAATGTATTACAGAACAACAATTCAGCCTTTTATCACCATACAAACTGAAGTGGAAACATTTTAAAGACCCAGTGCTAATCCCTAGCTGTCTATTGCCGGTGCCACATAAAGAGGGTAATGAAAGTCAAGCTGGGGGAACTGCGCGGCTCAAGATCCCTTTGATAAATAAAGCTGCTGGGAGGCAGTTAAGTCGTTAATGGCCTCCTACTATGGAGCTAGAATTGTGTCTTTTTCAAATGCGAGAAAATAAATAATCTGAGAGAAAAAAAAAAGTTTAAGAGAAAAAGTTATCACTCTGATAGCAAAAAAGCATTTCATGAGAGAAAAAAGAATATTTGAGAGAAAAGGTTTTCATACCAATAGCAAAAAATAATAACATTTGTGACTAAAAAAAGTTTTTGAGAGAAAGTGTTTTCTCATAGAACATAAAAAAATATAAATATGAATTTTAAAAAAATAATTTCTGAGAAAAAAATTCTCTCTCAAAATACTTCTTAAAAATATATTTTTTGCTATCAGTGTGAAAACATTTTCTCTAAAAAAAAAAAGTGTTTCTCTCAAAACGCTTTTCTTTGCTCTCGATGAAAGTTTTGCTCGTGTCTGGATTTTGCTTTCGCTGTGAAAGTTGTGTCATGGGCGAGCCACGTTCCTATTGGCCAGTCGGTGAGCATCGTCTTGTCTTGGGAGTCGAACTGAACCATTACACCATTGTTCGGTTCACCTACAGAGACAGCTAGCTCAAATTGTGGCAGCTTGAGATGCCGCGGCATCTGCCTCGGTTATCTGCGGCATTTCGGTGGCAATGTAAAATGCCACAGGTTTTCCCTGAAGTGCCACGGCACCTTTCGCCGTTTATGTGATATTTCTGGTGGAACCGACATGCCACAGATTCACCCAGGCACCTGTGGCTGTTTGTGTGGGATTTCTGGTTGCAATCTAACGTTACGATACAACGGCATCTGCCGCTGATCTCTCACTTACCGTGAGCTAGGCATCTGCCGCTGATTGTGTACGTTAGGTCGCCACTGATTTACCGTGAGATGCCCAGCATCTGCCGCTGATCTCTCACTTACCGTGAGCCAGGCATCTGATTGTGTACGTTAGGTCGCCACTGACTTACCGTGAGGTCGCCACTGATTTACCGTGAGGTGCCACCGTTAGGTCGCCACTGATTTACCGTGAGGTGCCACCGTTAGGTCGCCACTGACTTACCGTGAGGTGCCACCGTTAGGTCGCCACTGATTTACCGTGAGATGCCCAGCATCTGCCGCTGATTCAAATCAATCAATAAACCTGGACCGAGAGAAATATGTTGGCAACAGTAGTTGCAGTGTATATAGGCCTAATATTGTGCATTTCTTCATGTAAACAGCAAGAGTAGGCTACACGTCTAATGTACAGTTGGAGGTTTAACCTAGGTAATTATTGTGTGCAGAGTTACTGTTAGCACTATATTTAATATTAATTTCATGTGGTTTTCATAGTAGCCTAATAGATCTGTTTCGCCTTTCTACCAGCAGGTGGCAGTATTTAAATAAATGTCCGGTTTGAGTCTTTGTTAACTGTTTTAAATCCAGGTTACCGGTACAGATGTATTTATTGTTCTTCACTGAACTTGTTTTTTCATTATTAAGGATTCATTTGTAACCTAGTTCACCCACAGCCCAGCGTGGGTGAATGAAATTCAGCATTTATTGTTCCATCAACAATGGCTAGCCCTCCTGGCCTACAACAAGCCCAGATCATGACACTACCACCATCACAATGTTCCACAGATGGAATAAGGTTATTATGCTGAAATGTTTTCCTTTTGCCAAACATAATGTTGAGCAAACTGCAGATATGCATTGATGTTCCTTTAGGAAAGGAGTGGCTTTCTCCTTGCAGCCCTGCAATGCACACCATTGTTGTTCAGTTTCTCCTGATGTTGGACTTATAAACACTGACATTAGCTGATATTACACAGGTATTTTGTCGGCTAGAAGTAAGTCAGGGTTTCTCCGTGATCTTTCTCTGCAGGCTAGCAGTGGTCTTCAATTTCCTCCATTTGTACGCAGTTTATCTGACTGTGGATTAGTGGAGACCAACGTTTTCCAGCCTCGATGAGCATCAATAACTATTTTTCTGAGAACCTGAAAGCTAAAGTTCACATTCATTTGCCGCAAGAATAATATTTGTCTCTTCGACTCTGTGTGACTTGTGTTAAAATCTGAGTATTTTTAGGTTTTAGATTGCATGTCTGTAGAAATACCGAAAATGCTAAAGGTTTCACAAACTTTCGCTACCTCTGTACATGTTTCAGATGTGAAATGGTTGCCATAATATGGCATGCATTTGATGAATGTTGTATATTATACACAGTGGAGTGTATAACTTAATTTCATTTTACAACCTTATTGTAACGTGATGATTTAATTTACCTTGTACCTTAAAGAAGAAAAATGTGAGACATGTCAAATTTGTGAGATTGCTGTGCCCTCCATGTTTCAGTCAATTTCTCATACGCTCACCTCCCAAAACAGTATTTACACAGTACATATAGCACAGTGGTGATTCATTATTTTGGCCAGATGATCTGTATGACATTTCTGATGTGTTTGTTGTCTGAGCTACTAAGGAGCTGACAGCAGAACCAGGTTAGAACAGAAGGAGATGCAGGTTCACCCACGCTGGGCTGTGGGTGAATGAAGATGGTAACTAGGTTACAAATGAATCCTTAATAATGAAAAAACAAGTTCAGTGAAGAACAATAAATACATCTGTACCAGTAACCTGAATTTAAAACAGTTACCAAAGACACAAACCGGACATTTATTTAAATACTGCCACCTGCTGGTAGAAAGGCGAAACAGATCTATTACTATGAAAACCACATGAAATTGATATTAAATATAGTGCTAACAGTAAATCTGCACACAATAATTACCTAGGTTAAACCTCCAACTGTACATTAGACGTGTAGCCTACTCTTGCTGTTTACATGAAGAAATGCACAATATTAGGCATATATACACTGCAACTACTGTTGCCAACATATTTCTCTCGGTCCAGGTTTATTGATTGATTTGAATCAGCGGCAGATGCTGGGCATCTCACGGTAAATCCGTGGCGACCTAACGGTGGCACCTCACGGTAAATCAGTGGCGACCTAACGCATACACAATCAGCGGCAGATGCCTAGCTCACGGTAAGTGAGAGATCAGCGGCAGATGCCGTTGTATCGTAACGTTAGATTGCAACCAGAAATCCCACACAAACAGCCACAGGTGCCTGGGTGAATCTGTGGCATGTCGGTTCCACCAGAAATATCACATAAACGGCGAAAGGTGCCGTGGCACTTCAGGGAAAACCTGTGGCATTTTACATTGCCACCGGAAATGCCGCAGATAACCGAGGCAGATGCCGCGGCATCTCAAGCTGCCACAATTTGAGCTAGCTGTCTCTGTAGGTGAACCGAACAATGGTGTAATGGTTCAGTTCGACTCCCAAGACAAGACGATGCTCACCCGACTGGCCAATAGGAACGTGGCTCAGCCCATGACACAACTTTCACAGCGAAAGCAAAATCCAGACACGAGAGCAAAACTTTCATCGAGAGCAAAGAAAAGCGTTTTGAGAGAAACACTTTTTTTTTTTAGAGAAAATGTTTTCACACTGATAGCAAAAAATATATTTTTAAGAAGTATTTTGAGAGAGAATTTTTTTCTCAGAAATTATTTTTTAAAAATTCATATTTATATTTTTTTATGTTCTATGAGAAAACACTTTCTCTCAAAAACTTTTTTTAGTCACAAATGTTATTATTTTTTGCTATTGGTATGAAAACCTTTTCTCTCAAATATTCTTTTTTCTCTCATGAAATGCTTTTTTGCTATCAGAGTGATAACTTTTTCTCTTAAACTTTTTTTTTTCTCTCAGATTATTTATTTTCTCGCATTTGAAAAAGACACAATTCTAGCTCCATACCTACAGATCTCTGGCCTGGTAGCTGAGAACTTGGTGGCCTTGGTGTATGCTACCATGCAAGAATTCATGCACGGTAGCACACACCTCATCCTACTGCACACTCACAACGGCCTGATGTACAAACACATACACCCACAACTTTTCACCCTGGCGTGCAACTAGAACAGAGCGACACCCACTTTCACACACACACACACACACACACACACACACCCTCTTTCACCGGATAATTACATAAACACAGAGACTCATGTCGTGCCGGACTGAAATTCTCGCTTATCTTTAGGTTGGCCCTGCTCCCCTCCCACCATTCTTTTATTGATACCGCACAAAGACTGCTAATATGTTTCAGCGGGCAACAGAAATCTGAAACACGCCAAACCTCACGTGAGCGATAAGCACAGCAAAGTCAACTGCCTCTTGTCATGCAAACCACTGCCTTGAATGCCAAGCTCAGGGGAAGTGGGAGTTGCACTAGTATGCACTAATTGCTTTTCAACTATCCCACCAGGTGCGCTTCTTAATAACTCTCTTGCTGAAGTTGCCGATACCAAACACACACACACACACACACACCATCTCCTTCTCCCTAACGCTCTCACACACATGCAGTGATTTACACACCACACACACGCACGTACACACACACGCTCACACACACTTTCGATGTGGTGCGAAAAACAAACTCAACAGTCAACTAGCTAAACCGGGTAGCCTTCAGTATGCAGCAGCACTAAAATAAACTGAGGTGGAAGCAATCCTTCAAGCATGACAAGCGAACTGACGGGACTGAAAGCAATACACAGTGGCTGGATGCGGGCCATGTCTGACTAAGGCTTTTGATGGGATAGGGAGGGTTAGATGAGGCAGTTCCATTCCTTTCTGCTGCACTGCAAGAGCTGAACTACAATGACCTGCAGTCTGGTTCATAGTGGCACAGAAAACAAGCTTAATGCTTTTCACTTTGGTAATATCATCGGTACCAGTAGCTCATTGTTAAGGCTTTCGGCACCGTGTTTCGCACAAATCACTTCTTAATCAAAGCATGCAAAATACTGTATTCATTTGATTTTCAGTGGCACCCTCTAATTTGTCTGCTCCTGTCATTTACTCAGTTAAATTGTCAATTTTCAATGCAAGCTTGTTGTTGTTGTTGATGTAAACAATGAGGTCTTACTGACTTGCATAGGATTAAAAAACTCTTGACTTTGGAGAAACCACAGTAACTCGTACACAGACGACCACTTTTACTCACTTCACAGGTGAAAGAACCAAAAATAATTTCAAATGAATTTTAATATAAATTTTACCTTATGAAGGTTTGAGGCTGAAACGTTGCAAATTAAGTGAGTAGCAGTCTTTATCACCTTTAGCACTCAGTATCAAAAGAAGCTCATGAAACACATGGTGGTTCACATAAATCCCAAGGGTATTGAGACAGAGAGGTTAAAATATTTTGAGATGACACATTCCCAAGTCTACATCCTGCTTTCTCCTAAGTTACATAGCATTAATTAACTAATAATTAAAAAAATTCTAGAAAAACCAAGTGAGAGTTGGCTTGGCTGCAATTTGTGCTGTAGCCTGGCTTGTTTGCGCTGAGATTTCACTGCACAGCTGGAATCAATCACACCAAAGAAAAGCAAGACAACAGCAGAACTAAACTTACACTGACTGCAACAATACAATAAACAATAGTATATAGAAACTGTCAAACCCCATGCCAGTGTGTTATGGCAACCCTTACATAGAGCAGGCACTGTTTTTCTTTCTCTGTATTGTTGGTTTATCTGTTTACTGGCAAAGATTCCAGGCCTAGAACACCGCGGTTTGTTCCAGCTTCAGAGGTGCTGTTTATGTAAGGCTGTACGGCGGCACACTAATTACAGAGTGCAGAGGATGGGGATTATGATGACAGCTCTGGAAAGCAGATCTGCCTGCACGGTAAGAAAAGGAGGCTCTGTTTGGCAGCTATCTGCTGAATGGTGGACTGCTGCTCCTGCTGAGCTTTGCTGTGTCACCACAATCAGAAAGGCAGTTTGGGATAGAAGTCTTAGAAAAGCCATCTCGACTACAACCTGCCTGTCACCTACACAGGGTGGGGAATAAGTAGCTAAAATCGGTATCAATCACCATCCTTGTTCTGGTTAGCCTAGTCTTATTATTCTTCTTCAGGATGGGGGAGATCCTGCAGGACCTTAAATGTTAAGCAAAATCAAATGTGTTTATAATCTTGTTGTCTTAAAACTTAAAGCTTTGGTGTGTAGTGCCATCTAGTGGTGAGGGTTGTGAAATGCAACAAACAGCTAACTGCACTCACTTGCTCCTCGGATAAAATAAGGACTTTGAAATAATTTTAATGGCAATTGTAAATAATTCAGCAGTAAAAAAACTAATTCGTACTTTTTCTACATCAATTTAATTTTTTAAATCCAACAGCATAAAGGCTGTGACTGTCAACTGTCAACATATGGTGCTCTTTTAATATCTTTATATAACAATTTAAATCAGTAGATCCTCCTAAACATTACACAGCAAACCTTTAAGAGAAGCTTAAACGGACCAACACAATAGTATCAATTCTGACAACCACCATGAAAAAAAAACTTTATATATTTAAAGCAGTGCATTTTACATAATTGTTCACATTACACCTTATCCTAAAATTATATTTCACCAAACAGATAACTAAGAACTGAATCTGGACCAACCAAGAAAAAAAAAGGGGTTTGACCCCTTTAGTTCTAGTACAACCCATCCTCATACACCATACGACTCAGACTTTTCTCCATTAACACCCACCCTCTACCTTCTCACGGTTCCGGCTGCTACAGAGTTAAATTAAACAGACTAAGCCATTTCACTCAAACTTTGGACTCCAAGGCCTGTGCTAACATGCCAGTTACTTATCATATGTCTGTATTAAGGTCCCTAGAGTGAGCTGATGTTGCAGGTAGTCTAAAGTCACCTCCATGATAAACAGTAACCAGGAGGACAGTAGGCTTGCCCCAAGGTGACCTTGCTCTGGCCAATGGGAGAAAAAAGGGTCTGTGGTGAAAACGGGCCTCCCCATTATAGTGCACATGGTGTTCCTCATTGTGTTTAATAGAAAGAGACACTGCAGCACATTCCTCTGTATTGTGGTCAGGATCAAGTGTAAAACAAAGGTTCGAATATTTTAACTTTTGGCAACAGCTGTAACGGAACTTTCCAACTGTGCTTCAAAACAGTGTCATTAGACAAACACATGGTACTCCCGGGTCAAAATTTTAACACAGAGGGAAAAAACTGCTCCTTCCAAAAAGAAACAGTGTTCACAAAGCTGACATGCTCACTGATAAAATGTCCCTAAGAGGCCCTTCATCTTATCTCAGGGTGTGTTCAATCATCTTGGAAAGCACAGAGTAAAGGATAGCACAAGTGTGAGCGTTAAGTGCACCAGTAAGGTTATCAAAACTTCTGATGTACAGTTGTTACTCTACAGGTGCTGAAATGATCAACAGATTGAAAATTAACAGAAAACATTTTTTATATTCAAATTCTGTGCTGTGTACAGCTTCTCCTGCATGTTTTCCTGTGTTTTATATATTTGTAAATTAAATAAATTGCTGATTTAAAATGTTGGAGAAAATAGGAAACCTAAAGGGCGAGGCAGAAAATATTTTTTATTATTTATATTATTTTCTCAATCAAACAAATCCCATGACCCAAACTGACACTGACATTAGTCTGCCGCCTGCCCTGTCTCAGGGCACTAAAGGTTAAGCCCATTGGTTCTTACGGAAAGTTTAAATCTAATAAAATGAGTCAAAAATACAGTTTAAATTTTCTTTTTTGAAAACAGAGAACTTTCATTGGCAGAAGTGGTGTCCCAGTGAGAGAGAGAGAGAGAAATACATACATACATACACACACACACACACACACACACACACACATATTCATTTCTTGACATGTTTTACTCACTAGGATAAGCTACAGAATTTTAAGGATTCTGCTAAATTCTGCCCAGAAAAAAGTTTCAAAATGTGTTGAATGTTTATAACTGCCGTACTGACAGATACACTTTATTCTAGACATAAACAATGCCCTATGTCCTATACATGTGTATTGTGTGTTGAGTTTGTACATGCATTGTGTTCTCACCGGTACAGTATTCTTTGCCCCCATGCTGGGGTACTGTTATCTGTCGGTATATAACAGGCTTCACCTCCAGAATATTCTCATCATGGCGATAGGACAGGGGCTTCTGTTCGTCCTGTGTGCTGTGATGCTGTGCCCTGTTGCTGTTTGTCTCATCAATCTGGGAGAAGACAGCAGCTTTGTCGAACAGAGCCAGGTTTCCCTCAAAGTCAAAATCTGCACCCATGTCCTCATCAGTCCTGTCTCCGAAGCACTCGTCATCCTTTGACCTCATCGGCCCTCCAGCACCTCCATTCCTCATACTGTTTCTCTTTGGTGCGGCTTGTGTGACCCCCCTGCTGTTGGATGAACCTGGAGGGGCTGGACAACACAGGGATATGAAAGCATATTGATATGACAGGTTGTATTTTATAGTCATTTTCAGAAGTACTGTCCATACTTTATGAAGCATTTGATGAAAGAAACGTCGTTATTTAGACATTAATTAATTAATTAAATCTCCATGTCCTCTCCTAGCCCCCACACACACACATCAACCCACACCCATGCCCCACCTTTAGCCATTCCAAGAGTCCTTGTTATGTAATGTCTGTCACGTTGTTTCATTTGTTTCATCATATCTCTATCAAATCCTGTGTTTTGTAGATAATTAATGACAATATAATTATTAACAATTACATTTTAGCATATGGTTATAAACCATTTAATGAATGTTTGTATACTGCTTATTAATGCTAAAAAACAGTCAAAGTAAAGTGTTGACATTCATAATATATCCTTGAGCTCAAAATGCATTTGTGAGCAAATGTTGCATAAAATGGGTGCTATTTTTTGATAGTAATAGTATATTCCTATAATCTATTCTATCATATATACTTATTTATAACAATAGATAGGAAAACAATAAATCCAAGAACACAAAGTAATAATATTGTAAAGGCAATTGCAGTTCATGGGATGTTTCAGGGTTGTTAAATTGTATTTTATTCCAAATTTAATTCATTAAGAAATATCCTAAACACCAGTATGAGAATCGTAATCTGACATACAGTGCAGACAGCTGTGGAAATACCGAATACTCGTACCCTAGGACTACATTTTATACATTGAGGGTCCAACACAGAGTGGAAGGCTTTGCTCTGGGCTACCAGGGCTATCTTGGCTTTAATCTCAAGACCAAAATGCACAGAACACAGAAATCCTCCGATCTCTCAGCCCTGCTTACATCCTAATCACCCCTGAAAGGACTTATGAGCTGTCTTACTATACATCATCATGTTGTATAAATGGTATAATCCACACACATTACGTTCCTGCACGCAGCAGTTTAACATTTTGACTAGATCCTCGAAACTCCTTTTATCTTGTGTAAGTCTGACCGGCAACTCCTCTTATCCTCTCACGGTTAGCTACTATAACTCGCTGAGAACAAAACTCTGCTGACACACAAAACATACAATGGCCGACTCAGCGGTACTCAATAAAGTTTACATACATGTAAGTGCAAACAAAAAAACTACATGAACAGAGAACAAAAAAAAGAAAAAAAAAGGAAAAACTGGAAAAACCTGGCCTTCAACCCCAACAATGCTGAGCTCTCACGCTAACCAGGAGACAGAGAGGCACAGTCGCACGCTACTGTCACTGTGACAGCTAAGGTACTTTGGACTCTCACGCTCTTTCTCAGGCTAATTCATAGTACACTGGCATTGATACAAAGCCACAAACCAACTATGAGCTATTGCTACAATATCACAATGCTGCCTTATAACCACATGTTGCCTCTAAACACAGACAATAATGCACTTCTAAACACAGAGGTGTACTATAAAGTATTTAAAAGTGGTTAACAAATTCTAATCCATTACAAGCAGCAAGGAAAACATTTTTGAGACTGGTTCAACATGTTGGGTAGAAGGGTGGTGGGTTAGTGTGTTCACCTGTGCGAACAGGGATAAGAGCTAGTGTCCTTATTACCGCAAGTCAACAATGTCTTTATTTACAAGGAAGTGTTTTGTCATGCTATGAATCAGAAAATCTGAATGACCTGGGCAGAACTCCAAGTCAAACAGGCTAATGGATAACAAGTAGCGAGACAGAGAGTGAACTTCACTGATTCAGTTTAGACAAACTTACCTCCACAAACGAGTAACTGCACAGGAATATTTCAAATTGAAATATGGGTTACGGTCAAATTGTACACTTAATTACAAAAACACAGTGCTAAACTGTGACAAGTAGGGAATACATATTTCTATTTTTAAGTGATCTCCAAATTGGTCATTAAGCGTTACAATTTCACTTACCGTTGCAAGCATTTTCACAGCAATTCCAGGCCTGGAAAACGCTAACATGTAATGTTACTGTTGACTAATGGGGGGTGGGATGGGACGGGATTAGGAACCTGAAATAGCAGGCAGCCTGCAGCGGTGTGTTTAAAAAGAAGAGCTGATGGAGTTACGCTAAATACTGGGTCCAAAGATGTTGTTTCAAGTTTTCATCAGTCAGGAAGTTTTTACACGGACCTAAAGTCGGTCTCCTCCTATCCAAAACAAGCGGAACAGCTGATTACAGCAGGTAATAAAGCTCGTTAAACATCCCGTTCCTCCGACACCCAGGCAGACACAGACGTCTGGCCAGCTGATCTGCAGCTCTTGTCGGCTGGAAAAGTTTTAATAACCTTCAATAACTGTCGCAATTTTATGTTTCTGTTTCTCTCGCTGTGCTGGATCTTGATGGCTTTATCCAGTTTTTTTTTATCCAGCTTTTGTTTGTCAGTGCCATCCAGTCAAGAAACAGGAGAGTGTGCTGGTGGTGGTGGTGGAGAACAGCAACAATACTAAGCAACAGGACTAGATCTGACAAGATAGAGCAACCCACACTGCTAAGAAAACTTGCTTATTGCCAGTTTGAATGACTGAACCAGCTGGGAAAATCTCAACTGAGAACATGAATCTGCAATGTTCTTCAACGCGTCAGGCGCTAAAGTTAATGTTCCTGCGTGCAAGTCACTTAAAACGCACTACAAACACACAGGAGTTGCTGTGTGGTTAATGGCGGACGTCCGTAGTCACACTGGGAAGCGCTATGTGTGGAGTTCTATGAATGTGAAGATAAAAAAAACATGGATACACACCAAAGCCTTTACAAGATATATAGAGGTTTAAAATAACTCTGAAGCAGGGACTTATGGGAAAACACTTTTTCACTCCATATACAGAGGTACCATGCTGGTTATGAGAATAGTTTTCATAAGGGCAGAGTCAGGAGGTCCTCTTCCAAAATTTGTGTTTAATGAGATCTGTTTGGATGGAATTCCACTTCTAGAGGCCTGTGCATCATTCACAAAAGCAGTTCATAAATTCCCATCCTCCTCTCCTAGAAAGATCATTGGCAGATATTCAGAAACCTTTTCTGGAATCCATGATCTTGTATAAGCAAAAGCCCACCCTGCTCACCCTGCTTTCCCTTCTTTGTGGCAGGGGGCTTCTTGGGAGCAAAGGCATTGCGTGTGAAAGGACCAGCCCTGCCCAAGCCACTCAGCACTTTGGCCCCATGCAATTTGGGCATTAGCTCCCTGGCCACCAGCCTGAGAGCTGGAGATTAAAATAAAAACTGAAAAGGTAAACATTGCTTCCACAATTGATATCGCTTTGGCCTTACGAGCACACTGGGACAACATGGCTTCCTGTCGGGGGAAGGAGGAGGGGGGTTTCCTGTGCTGAGCAGGAGCGAGCGAGAGAGAGAGAGAGCGAGAGAGAGAGAGAGAGAGAGAGAGGACAGGAGGGCACCGAGGCACGAGAGCCGGGCTTTGCATAACCTTCTCTTTAGGAGCTGACATGGAGAGGGAGGGGGAATGTTTATTGATCTTAGTCACACACATATTGTAAAGAGGAACTTTGGTACAAGCCTTTAGCACGCTATGGGAATCTTAGCGAGGGGGAGTCATAGCAAGACATGCTCAAGCTTCTTAATAGGAACTAGTGACACACAGGGAGTAACAGGAGAGACTGAGCAATGAGCTACGAGTCTTGCTGACACAAAATGAAACATACAGGCTGCAAAATGAGCACATTTCTTTTCAGAACTTTTCTCTGAGTAGAAAAAAAGAGGGACTGGCTTCTTATTGTGCAAGCTTCATTTTCCATACACAGGAAAAAGAATGAAGCAGAGGTCATTTTTACAACCAGGCTGAAGAGTATTACACATTGTCCATTAGCCAATTCTATTCACCTCTGACTTCTCCATTGTTTGGTGATCCCGAGTGTGAAACTGAACTGACTGTAAATGATTCCGGGAGAGGCCAAAGAGCTGTCCATGCAGACTTCCTCCTGACTGGATGTTGACAAGAGGAAATGCCATTTTTAACCTTTATTTAATCAGAAAGGTTGAGTAACACATTCTTATTTTAACAACTACATGTACAATTTAGGACAGGAGAATGTGTGCAGATGTGCTTTTCTGCATAAATGTCAAAACAACATGTGACAGACATTTCAGAGGTTTCAAAAAGTTCCTAACACACATATAGTCATAAAAACAGCTACAAATGACTCCTCAAACATTCTCAAATGACATCTGCAAAACAGGAACATCTGTCACAAGTTGACCCTTATCACTTATGACTCTAAGACACTAGATGAGACCTCACATACGAGTAAATAGTGCTACTTCTGAGTTGAATGAACCTTTCCACTACACAATGTCAGCTCTAAAATAACAATAAAAACAATAAACAATAAACAATAATAGAAGCTTCACAATGGCATAGTGTTTTGGCTAGGGTTGCTGTGTTGGACAGCATCACAGTGTTATTTGTTAATGGTTGTTGGTACGTTGTCTCCCCTTCCCTGTAAACTGGTCAAACGGGTCAATTAAAGTCAATAACATTGAACAAAACCTCACATTATATTAAACAAAATTCTCATTCCTAAGAAATAATTTTTCACCAAAGCCGAGCAATGCCTATGGATTATTTAACCCTGGTCAGGAGAGATGGTCTGGTGATACACACTTAAAGGGGCTGTATGTAGTTTTTCTACTAAAATGGATCCTTTTTTTATTGCCTGTGTGTGAAGGGGTTGTAATCTGACATTAAAATGATCCACTTGTTTGGCTCTTAACTCTGAAGGCAAGTATTCCTGTTCCTATTCGAAGGCTCCGGATCGGATTTTGAAATCCAGTGACTGACACCTGCATGCGCGCTCCCGAGCCTCTCGCTGTGTCTACTTTGCACTCAGCTGCAACGACACTGTAACTTACGACATGGAGTCTGCTAACACTAAGAAAGACCTGCTCCCAGTACAACACAGACTCCAACATAAACTCAACTTGTCAAAGCCTGCAAGAAATGATGTAACGGTAAAAAGCTAATGTGGAGCGATTTGTTTACGATCCCATAGTGATGCAGCCACGAGCAGCTAGCTAACGCTGCATTAGCTCGGACCCGCCGCTGTTTGCTTCTTAACGTTCAATTTAGATTTATTGCCTTTTACTGATAGGAACACAGCTTCCTCTCAGTCGCTGTAACTAACATGATCCACATAATATACAACCCAGAGGAAGAGCCAGCCACTAACACTAGTTATAGTAAATTTACTTACTGCGGTCTGAATGTTATAAAGTGTGACGCAATCTTTTAATATTCAGTCCAGCTCACTACCCGTTTCATTATCATCCAGTACATGTAACGTTAGCTGTGCTGACATTGCTGAGCCTCTGGTGACAGATTCACAGATAGTAAAGATAAGTTACTCAAAAGCAGCAGGCGAGCTAACGATGTAGCACGTCGTCTAAATGCAGTAAATGTACCGTGATCATGTAACGAGCCTGGATTAGTTCAACCTGCAGCAGATAAAACTATTAGTAACGTTGCAGTGGGAATTTACTTGAGTTTCCACCATGTTATGTGAAGCTGGCTCCCCACCTGTCTATAGCCGCTCTCACTTTGCCTTTTTTCGGGAGTAACTGTGCCGATATGGCGGCGTCTTGCTGCGCTGAATGAAGTAACGTTACAGCGCCGGTGTAGATCTGCCTGTGAGACGGGAACCTGGAAGTAACCGAGCCTGAACACGTCTGTGTGAAAAGCCAAGGCCTGCATTCTGTTGTTGCTGCGTTTATTGCACGATTTCTGTATGAAAGCGGTTGTGTTTCGGATTCTGCTCGCTCATGAGTTCAAGCGAGCACGCGTAGGAGCACACACGTGGTTGCAATCTTAAAACTGCACCACTAGTGGCCGCTGGAAACTACATAATGCCCCTTTAACCATTCAGTTCGACTGCAGACACTAGGCATTAGTAGCAGTGTTTGGCAAGTTACTCAGAAATTGTAATAAGTTACTTATTACTCCTTAAAAAAGTAATATTACTTTACCTAGTACTGGGTGATAAAAGTAAATAGTTATGTTACTACCACTCCACCTCTCCTCCCCCCAAACAAAGCAGTCTTTCTAACTCCCAACTTTTTAACTAATATATTCACGCTGAAGGAATGTTCTTTACAAAACATAATGTCTCTGAATGCCACCGGCTGAAATAAAGAATAAAGCAAGTAAATCCCGACTTTTGAACTACTGTTTTTCTGCACATGTATTTATAAGAGCAGTGTTCAGTATTTTTACAGAACATAAAAAGTTGCTTAACGTTTTAACAAGCTTCTTCAGCAGATGGTTCAATAAATTGGATGTAGAATTGTTCGTGATTGCAAGCTTTTTGCTGGTCGCAATAAGTTTACAACGGATGACAACCTTCTTTGCAACCTTCACTGTGACAATAATGGTGATACTTAATACAGCTGTGGAAAGAACGCCCCTCAATGCAGGCAGCCTTGCCATTGTGCAAAATGATAAACGTTTCTCCCATCCTAAATGACAGCTGGTCTCTAAAACCATTACTGGCTAGTGTTAAATATATATAGTTATACTGTAGAGAATAATGCAGTTCATCTCCATCTCCTGGGAGTTAGTTTTTCTATATCCCAGTAAGCAAATAAAAAATGCTCCCGTTTGGGGTTCAATTCAAAAGTTGGCTACGAAAATAAAACAGAGTGATGTCTCTCGTGTGTAACAGACAAGCTTAGCAATTCTCCGCCAACACCAGGGTCCCCCTCCTCCCCCGCATACTCCGATGCTGGTGAGCAGCGCACTGGCTGTAACCAGGCTGTACTTTGGGACAGACTGGGCCTCTTTCGGACTTGTGAGTTGGGTCTAAAATGCCGTTTCACTGATAGTTACAGAGCTGACTGGTGGCTGTGTGTGAGGCTGGTGCCGATTGCTACGCTTACCTTACTACACGTGTCTATCTGTTGTGCATTTTTCCGGTCCGTCAAGCGGCGGATGGCACGACGATTTCACCCAACACCACCACCACCACGTTACCCGCGGGGGGCGGCTGCTACTTTCATTCCCTGTGTGACACTAAAATTTATGTAGTGTCAGCTTCTGTCTAGCTGAAGGCCATTTTACAACAAGAAGGCAAGTTACAGCGTAACGTGCAGACGAAGCATCAACCTCGTCAGACTGCTTTCATCTTGGGTGTCATGTGACTAGAGTGTAATCGCAGCCTTTGTGATTAGAAAATCTCGTTATATTACATTGCAATAATATCGCAAATGCAATTAATCATTCAGCCCTACTGTACTCTGTATGGAATAATGCATGAATTTACGTTGTGTTGATGAAATGGAAAACCCATATGGCTCAACCTCTAAATGTTGTAAACATTGTAGAACTGCTGTACTGTTTGTTGTGGTCTTTTCATGGGATTTGATGCCAAAAGACCAGTGTGCTTGAAGCATCACTCTTTTAGTGGCATTGGAGTATTGTCATTTGGTACACATGCAGTGTGTTGTTTAATTTTTTTACACAGAGTAATCATCTGATATCTGAAAGATCATTTGATCTGCGGAGAAAAGTGACTCCCTTCCTACTGTAAGCTAGAAAACATCACATATGTTTGTTGAGCAACCTTAAAAACAGTGATTTGGAGTGACTTGCATTTCAGTGGGAACTTTCTGAGTATTATGAACGTGCTGTGTGTCAGATTTCCTTCAGTCAATGAATGACATCTATTTTCCATTCCTTAACAGAAGAGTACTGTACAGCCATCGCTGTGGTTAATTCCAGTCACGCAGTACACGACTCCCAAAATTTACTTTGCAACAATAGCTCTGTGATTTAAGAACTAGAAATTCAGCTTCACAATGAATAAACAAAAAGCTTCAAGTAAACTGGGCTTTCCCAACCTATAAAACCCTATGTCACACTGTCTTAATATGTGGGAACATTTGTAAAATAACAACAATGCAGAACAATGCTCTCTTTTGACAGTGTTAAATTGTTGTAGCTCACCTGCAGTGTTGAGTGTAATGGTCACAGGCTTCAGCACAAAACCTGACTTCTTTAGTACCTACTGCTGTTGCGGCTACAAACTGAACTCATACATGAAGAGCACAGTTTATATTAGCAAATGAGCTAATGTAAACCCATCTACCTACCTCTGCGTAGGATGGTGATTGGAGCAGTGCTGGACTGAGAGCTGCTGCTTGTTGCGTGAGTCGAAGTGATTCTGTTACTCTGACCATGGCGTCCTGAAGGTATGGACCCGGCTTCTGCTGTGGCCCCCTGGACAGAGATGGACTTGTTGACTGTATTCTGGATATCTAGGAACTTCAACTCCTTGATATCCATGGCTCTAAAAGACACACAAATTACTGACCTTAGTTAGAGCTCAAACAGCACTGTACTGATGTACAGGACAATGCACAGCTTCTCTCACGGTTCCATGTCACTGCATAAAGCTTAAAATTCAACAGATTTAACAATCCTCTAAAAAAAATAGTTAAAGCTGAATATATAGCTTGATCTGAATGCACATGGTTTTAGACAATTCTGGTATAGGCTGATATGTTTACTCCAATTACGTACGTAATGTAGTAATTCCTGGATCAAAATGAAATACAAGCATTTGACTTGTGGAGCCTCCAACCTGAAGAGAACTGGTTAAATCTGGGCATTTCCTGTTGAAAGATAAGATGATTTGTCATCTTCTTCTTTCTTACCTGAAAGTGACCTCGGGAACAGGACACCTGATTCCATTGTGATAGGGCTGTCTCAGTGAGATGGTCTGGCTGGCGTGATCCACTGATGACACCTCTCCCTGATAAACTCCCAGCGTCAGGCCACAGTTTATCGACACAACACTACCCAACCAGTCAGAGGCCATTCTGTTCACCGTGATCCTAAGGTTTAAAAACATAAACAAGAGACAATGATAATCAACCTATAGCAGTTGTTACAGTTCGTCTGTATTGGAGGACTGGCTCTGGATTGTTTAGAGGTCTTCTTTCTGGTGTCTTGACTTTTTTTTTTTCCAGAGGGCTGAGGATTGCTTTGGGTAGAAGTTTTTTTTTTTTTTTAAACTTGTCTATGGTCCTATTTTCAGCCCTGACAATCTCCTACTAAACAATAAACCCAACGCCATTGAATAATCTGCTAGGTTTTTGTTGATAATATTATTATGAGCGAATGTCTTACCCACTTTAATTAGAGACACTAGACATTGATATGGCATTCTGGTACAATCGGCCCACTAACGTTATGTACCTGAGCTTAGTTAACTGGTAACCCAGTAACGTTAGTGTAAATTAATTGGTGAATTAAGGTTAATACTTGTACCGGTGCAGAAAAGACATAGCGATAAAATTTTAAAATTGAAATTTAACTGATGACTAATGGACAGTTTGGTGTTATGGGATGCTCGGCATATTAAAAACTGGACCCTTAAATTTGAATGGAAATCCGGTTTTAGCTGCTGGGCTATGTAACGTTAACGTTACGGATCGTCGTGGAAACATTAGCTAAGTTAGCTACCGTTCATTTAAAATTTTTTTTTCATGTGTTGCGTGAGCCTTTCCAGGATAGAATTGCGTATTAAAACCTTGGGGCGCGAGATAACCTTAAAAAAACATCCATATGAGGGCAGCGTTCAGAGAAATACATGGACAACTACAACATTTAAGGCTAACACAGCAGTGCTGGGCAGCTAACATTAACGTTAGCCTTGCTCCTGACAGCCCTTTTTACTTTTTATCCAAACGAACTGTTACTATACTATATATAACTGAATACTCTGCCTGAGTATATTCAGCCAGTGATGGAAAGATTTACCTGGTCGATAAATCTGTAGCGAGGTGTCGAGGAAAGCAGAAGCTGCAGCAGCTGTTGTTTGTGCCGTTTTCCGGGTCGATCCCTAACGTTACTTCCGTTATCTCCCACGTGGGTTTGTTGTGATTTTATTTTCCCTCCATTAAAGTTTATATCCGTTCAGGAGAGCTCAGTATTCTCTCACATATGGTGTGGGTGACTTACTTTCCTTCCAAATCAAGCAAACAATAGAAACAAGATGATCATTACAGCATATGTTTTATTTTATTTTATATCACATGATGTTACACGTTATACAATCACTGACACATTTGAGATAGAAATACAAAAATGTATAGCTGTCTACTAATGTTCAGAAATCACTGGAACTCTTTTGGCATCCTGGTAGTTCATATACTGTAGATGCACAGCAAAACTATTTCACCTCAAATAAATGCTAGGCACATAGAAATTACTATAAAATACAACGAACTTGATACACAAAAAGAAAATCACATTTTGGGATACAAATATAGCTTCAGTGTCTTACATCCCCATTATAATGGAATACAAATAATTAGCTTACAAGTGTCCATGGTATCAAAAGGCAGCCTAATATCTGTTCAGTTCAAAGTCCTGTGTCACAGAAGAGAAAAATGTTGTTTGCAGTGGTCTAAATAGTAATGCCTATCCTGAAAAGCATACTGTTTGTCCCAGAGTTGAACAAAGCAAACCAAACATAGTCTCTGAGTGTTCTAGTCGTCTTAATGGGAACAGTTTACTACACAACACAACACAGGAGAACCAAGTATATCCGTATACTTCACTGAGTAGCACCAGTCATGTGCAGGAATATCTCTTGGGGAACCAAAAACATGACAGAGATAAGTTCATATGAACCAAAACATCTCTGACAATCTGCAGCAAGCAAAATCTACATATTTGCTTTAATGCCAATAGCTCTGTGGATCCATTTCAGGATCCAGTGCCTTACATTCTGAGAGTTGCTTCTTTCACTAACCCTTAACCTGACTATAACCCATCCAGTGTTATGAGTTAACTCACATCACCTGTTGAGTCAAACATTGTACATTCGAAATAGCACATTCGTACATTCACTGCTGATCCCTCGCTCGCATTGTGGCTCTCAGTTTGCAGCGTTTGTGCTTCATTGTGAGACCATATTCTGGGGTCATGTCCAGCGGCTCTCCAGGAATCGCGCTGAAGTGCAGCTTCTGGACCATGATTGCCAAGAAGAGGTAGACTTCATTTCGTGCAATGACCTCGCCGATGCAGCGCCGCTTTCCCAAGCCAAAAGTTATAACCTTCTCCCCCTCCAGCTTGTTGAGCTCAGTGCCATCAGCACTCAGGAAGCGATCTGGGTTGAAGGAAGACGGATCTTTCCACAACTCCCTAAGCAAGAATGAAGAAATAAGATCAGTGGAACCCAAGTTTGTGATCAATTAGCGGTTTAATCTCCTCATACAGAACAAAGTGGGTGTGAGAAATGAATGAGGACTGCTATTGTCTTTCTTCACAGATGCCAATGGGGTGCCCAACTCTGAAGTGTGAATATTAAGTCAGCCATCTTCAACCATGTTAATTAAGACAGAAAGAATGTAACGAAAATAACTTACGGATCATGGTTGATCTGCCACTGATTGATGAAGACACAGGTGTCTTTGGGGATGAAGTAACCATTCAGAGATGTGTCTTTTGTTGTGCTGAAAAAGAAGGACATGTCTAAGTCCACTGTATATTTACAGGTTTATATCACATATGTTCCTGTGCTTGTGATAGCTATGTTTTTATGCTTATGTTTTTTTGTTTGTTCTCCTTTATTATTTTTATTACATATTAATAACCTTTATTTAACCAGGTAGGACACTTAAAAACAACTTCTATTTTATTTACAAAGACAGCCTGGCTGAGGGAATTAGCCTCTTGAGGGGACGGGGGAGTGGATCCCTTTGTGTGGTTCTGTGAGAACTTGTCATACAATTTTCATAGGCACAAGTGGTATTTGAATACATTTAAAAGAGCTTAAGCTCACCAGTGTGGGATAGTAAAGGGCAGAAATGATGAATGACGAAGCATCTCCAGGATGAAAGCCTCAAGAAATGCCAAGTTGGGTCTATCCGAGAGACGAGGACTGCGATCCACATCCACTTTGTCCTCTGGAAATAAAAAAGACATTGCTGATTGGTTCAGGTTGAGGATGGAGGTTGCAGTTAGTCGCTGGGCCTCACATTTATACTTGATTAAAGCATCACAGTCAAGCATTTAACTTTGAGCACAGCAAATTGTGTGTTTCTGCAGTATATCTCATGTCATCAAAGCCATGCAATTTTCAGACCTTTTTAATTGTAATATCCAAGGAAGTAGTTTGTGTAAAATAGCTGTACTCACTCAGATTTTGATAAAGCCTTTCCTGTATCTCTGGGTAAGCAACCAAGTACATGACTGACCAAGACAGGGCAGTAGAGACGGTGTCAAAACCTAGAGGAGAAACATTACCTCTGTGAGGACACTCATATTTATGGAGAGGGTCACTGCCAATCAGATCCCTCAACATTTAGAGAATTTAACGTACCAGCTCCAAACAGGTCATTGACAATTCCTACAATCTTGTCATCTGACACTTGGACGTTGGAGTTCTCATCCAGCTTCCTGTCCTCACAGTGGTCAATGAGGGAGTCGGTGATGTCACGAATGTTGTCCTGAAAGAAGAAGATAGGTCTCAATAAATCTCCCATACATTGTGACTAAAAGGTGAAGCCGTGTATCATTTTCAGCAATAATTTGGTAGACGAAAAGACTAGATAAGTTTGAATGATTTAGCGCGTGGTGTACCTTGTCAAAGGTGGAATAGTGCTCGCTGACAATCTTTTTCACAAAAACATTGAAGCGATCATTGATGCCAATAAATTTCTTCATTGTTGGACTGGGCAGGAATTGAAGTGCAGGGATGAAGTCTGCAGGGTTACCACTGCCCACCACCTGGCCAAACTCATCACTGAGGTTCACGAGGCTGAGCAGCTCCTGGTCATTGTGGTCATAGCGTCGGCCAAAGCACATGGCACAGATCACATTAGCAACAGAGACAACAATGTAGCGGAAGGGGTCGAAACTGCCCTCAGCCTTCATAACAGTGTTGAGCTGTTTGATCAGATACGCTCCCTCTTTGCTGACGTGTTCCTCCAGCACGCAGGAGTACTCAGGGGTCGTGCCCTCCAGGTTGGAGAAGGAGCGCAGGGCACTGTAGGCCAGCTTCCTGCGGGCACGCCAGACACCAGCAAGTTCAGTACTGAAGGCCAGACTCTCGCCATTGTTGATGAATCTGAAGGAGTACAGGTCAGGTCTGCCCGCAAACTCGTCCCCTTGCTTGATGAGAGCCTGTCGAACTGTTTCAATGCCACTCAGCACGACCACAGGACGCATGCCAATCTGGATCTGGAAGACGTGGCCGTAGCGCTTGCTCATGGCAGAGAGACTCAGGTAAGGTTTGCTGCCCATCTCCAGCACATTCCCAATGATAGGCAGGGGCTTTGGTCCAGGCAGCCGACGAAGCCCCTCAGGAATCTCAGTGTGGAAAAACTTGAGGATCAGGTAGACCAGACACACTGTTGCCATGGCCACCAAACTCTCAGATACGGACACTGATCCAATGAATGGTAGTATCATTAGCGCCATGATGACAGCTCCTTTTTTTCTGGCTTCTGCTAAACCTGGAAATTAAATAGGAGGGGCATTGGACTAGTGAAGGCAGAGAGGAAGAGAAGTGTTGTGCAATATGTTGACTACATGCACATAAAGTTTAAAGTAACTAAAGACTGTCACAGGTGTGTGTTTGTTATTAATTAAACTCCATATGTTCTCATGCTGCACCAAAACACTCTTAAAAGTAGTAGGCTATGGAAAATTGTGTGCTATGTATAGAATGTACTGTATATATGTGCACAACATAATGAAAACATAATGAATAAAAAAGTGCATATTAAAAGTTGCAACTGCAAAGCCCGAACTCATACTTATTATCAGCTATGCTTGTAAAACAATCTCCCCTCTGCTCTTATCACTCTGACACTGCCTGCTCAGTTACAAATTTGTCCTCACGTGTATAATAATCTTACCTTAGTCAGATGGTAAAAGAGGAACAATGCTGTGGTCCCAAAAGTATTTTCCAAAATACTAAAAAAAATGGTCTGTAGTAGTGTTGTTGAGTTAACTCTCTACATGTCCCAAAAACAGAGTATGGGCTCTTGCTTTATAGTGCGCTTCACCGCTTCATTGGCTGCTGCGTTCATGACGTAATCTTCTCTCTCACTCTCTTTCTCTCTATCTCAAGACTGCTCATGAATGAAGTTTAGCTCAGAGAAAAGGTGCGTGTGGGTGTGCGCGCGTGTTTGTGCGGTCGTTGTGTGCGTGCGAGATTCGAGAAAGTTTGAATCTTAACGTCAATTAAGAAAATGATTGCACATTTGAAACATATGCAATTTGAAAAGTGGGTGCACCGGACTTTATAGCCTAAATGCTTTTATGTTTTATAGTCTACGGACAGATAGGACATAATAGGCATCACAGATAATTTACAACACTATAAAAATCCAATATATGATAACAGTGTTCAATTTAATATGACACCTACTGTTCTGCAGGTGGTTTAAATAAAAAGGATTTGCAGAAGCAAATTGATTTGGCTATTATCTTTCGAAATAGTTGAGCTATAATGTATAATAAACATGTTTAATTTTTATAAATGCGTTGCTATATTAAAAAATCCACGTGTTTATGTGTCAATGTTGTGTTTGCAGATGCAGAAAACTTAAATAATCAAACCCACGCAGCAGTCAATATCTCATGTGTTACAAATGACTTTTCAAAATGTTTTATATGTGAATGAACCAAACTGTAAAATAAATCGTGTTGATAATACCGGAGTTTTCATGATCATCTTACGAATTCCTGTGCGCACGCGATCCTTAGATGAGACAATATTGTCATTTCAAACGGACTTGAATCAGTATTTTGGGAACGCTTGTTGTCAAGGAGGTGTGAAGTATTTGGATTATATTGGTAGAGACTGAGAATAGTCTTTTGTCTCTTAAATAGCCCTGTATTAATAAATTAAACATCAAGAAACATTTCTCCTGTAGAAATAATGGAATACTGACCTGTAAGGGACTACACCGTGTCTACAAGTAAACAGTGTCATATAGTTTTTTTCTTAGTGTTGGCTTTCTGTCTTTTACAGTCACTCCTGTTTGACTACAGTAATAAAATCAAGGTTTGGGGTGAGAATGGGAGTTTGTGACAGCTACCACAGCAACCACCCAGGCAGATTTAAGTCCTGATAAAACAGTCAAAGGCAATTTCGTGCTTGTACCTGTTAGTTCTCCGCTGGAGTTAAACATTGACCAGTTGCGTGAGAGCACAGTGATCAAACCTTCACCTCCCCCTTTGAAGGATGTTAGGGTACAGGAGTGCAAGGGTAGAAGAGTTCAGTACCATTCCTTTGTCCCTCTTTAGACATTTTACCCAGAAAGTATTTTATAAGTAGACATTTACAGCATTTCACATTTAAAATAGGCTAAGTTTTGTACCATTTGCTCTGCGCCATCTGGGGCTTAAAACGAAGAGGCTAATATCTGATAACTTCATTCGTTGCATGAACTGAGAAATGAGAATTGTAAAAGTTAGAACATTTTTAAACCTTGACTTGTGTAACAAAAGTCAGATTTTTACAACAAGCTATCAGTTATTGCACAGATGTCGAAACGAGACTGAAATAACGGTGAAAGCATGACCCCACGTATGATGAAGGTAGGATGCTACAATAGCCTCTCTAATTAGGCGTGCTTCTCTAATCTGCTATGTGTCTATTTTCTTTGTCCATTGCAACTTTTAGGCTACACAAATTAACAGATGCTAAACTAATAACTCAAACTTCAACATATGACCAGCAGTTAATGTTATAGTAAAATAGGTTACTACCAACAACAGATTTTATTTGGATTCATTTTGCATTGACTAGTCAATCATCCTAGTTCATCAAGAAGCTCACTTGTTCTAATAATCTTTTCTTCAGTTTTCTTTCAGTTGGAGCTTTGCCTTGGAAAAATCGAGCAAGGTGGTTCTGAATTAAAATCGGTGAGTGTGGTTTTGGGGGTTTGTTTGACTGAATTTGGACATATATTCATATATTCTGAAACTGAAAAATTGTATTCAGTACAGCCAAGTGACAATGTGTGGATGAAGGACTAAAGTGTAACCCTGTGCTACAGCATATCATTATCATCATCATCATGTCATTTTTGTGAGAAAAACCCATCAAAAATAAAAAGGAATTCTATTCTCTAAAATATTACTGCTACAGGAAGAACATAATTACATTTTAATATCCTCGGAAATGTGAAGGCTCATTTTGGGAGCAAAACACCGACATGACTGCAAAATGAGCCAAGGCTCAGAGCGTTCTCTCAAGCCAACCACTTTATTAGTGGTGTGAGAAAGCTTCAGTCCTTTATTTGAAATACTACATATGACAATGAAAAGGCCAATTATCAGTGAAAAATAACAAGTCTGGCCATTTGGGTTTAATTGTTGTTGTCCTTACTTAAATTATGTAGGCGTATTTCTAATTAGCCTATGCAATCGCCAAAATAGAAAAGAGAGACATCTCCTGAAGTTGAACAGAAATAGACAGGAAAAAAAAAGAAAGACAAAACTGCTTGGCAGGATGAAATTGTATATGGTCTGCCAGAGGTGAGCAGACTATGAGCAGAAGAGTCTGATTTAGTATCAACAAATTCCTTTTCTATTCTATTAGTGTTCAATATCTGTCTTTAACTCAACCAAGATTGATGTGTCCAAAATGAATAATACTTCGGGTTTTGGAATAAAGTCCTATAAAACAAACTAAAAACACTGTTGGCAGATTATGGATTACAAATTAGGTTATTATTAATAATCTTATAGGCGAATAAAGAACCGCTGTGATTTGAAATTAAGCTTGAAGATAGATGTTTGTGTTTAGTGCGTGTTAGAAATAGGCGTAGCCTACACTTTCAGGTAGGCTACTGTAGCGGTAAAACCGGCAGGTAAAAGTTTTTGGTTGTTCATTTAATTTGCACATTCCGCGCTGCGCAGCGCTGTCCGGATCCTCGCGGACGGTGTGTCAACTCTCCGGGGACTCTCGCAGTGCGCCGCGGGGCTGCGCCTCTGGTGCTGCAGGTTGCGTGAGAAGCGGAGCTGCCGTTCAAGGGGGAGGGTCTCGGTCTTCTGGACAATCCTAAATCTGCTTGGTCAAGTCACGCGAAGGCAGCAGCCTCTGGAAAAGACACAAGGGTCTTAAACTTGCAGAACAAAGAGCGCAGGACGCGAGACTCTCTCTTTCCCCGCTTGGGCACGAAGGTGCACATATTTGCGCTCTATAGCTTCTGTAAATGCGAGGATCTTGGGGCTTTGGAGTCATGCAATCTGCCACTCAGGCCTTATTCATCACAGTCATGCAACACGGTGGGGCCGGACTGTGCAGCCACACTGGCGAGATCCCACCAAACCGCTAAACAAGTTATGAAAGCCGGAACTTATAAAACAAGATGAAGTGGTCACACTTTGTAAGCAGCGGGTCCGGAGTGGAGCCTGGGGTAGTTGAAGAGAGTGCAGGGAGTCTTTCGGTAAATTTAAGAATTACGTTTAACTTAGATTCAAGAAAGTGAGAAAATGAAAACAGACGTCCATATTTCAAGAGCAGTGGTTAATTTCATTCATATTTTCATAATTTTCACATACAAAAATATATACATTTCTATTGTAAAAAAACAAACAAAAACACAATAATTACAGGCAAATATATCATTTTTAAAGCTTAATATGAAAAAATTGAGAAATCTATAATGATTTGACATAAGATAGCCATACAGATACAGTGCTATGATCATTTCATGAGCATGACCTATATCATTTCTAGCTCAGTGGAACAGAGTGAAAAATCCAATCAAAACAAGACTCTGAAAACATTTGTCATATTTCAACAATATTCCACACTGCCTAATGTAGTCTGTTTGGTTCGGAAAAACAGTGCTGATTATATATTGCATTCTAGGTGACATCCTGTTGTTATTGTGGGTCAGCAGGTAAAGATAAACAACATCTTTCAGCAGTGTTACAAAACAGGTTCAAATGATAAACTTAATGAAGGGAGAATTTCCGACTGATTTCCGTTCTGTGCAATGAACAAATTCTAAACCTAGAGCAATGCCTCCTCCTGTTACAATATTAAGCAATCAAAGCAAAAGTGGATCTGATCCACATTACTATTATTTAGCTTGATACCAGTGTGATTATGTTAGTCTGGGATGAATCTGAACCTAATTAAAGTGTGGGCTTGTGGACCGACTAAGGTGAGAGCAGGCTACATTCTCTGCAGGACAGTGTGTCACATCACAACAGGTGAACAGCATTCACAGCCAGAGAAGGAGCAACTGTAAATGTCACACAGCTGGACTAAAAACTTTATCTCGCCTTTTAAATTAAAATTTTAGGCATGTAGCCGTTAGTCCTCTCATAAGCCAATCGTCTATCTCTGAATGTCAAACACTGACAAGCAGCTGCTCCTGCAAGAAAAAGAACAAGTAAAGGAATAGAAAAATGAGAGAAACCTAGATGTGAAAAGCTCTAATGTGAGAACCTAACTTCTTAAAAAGATTAAAGAGATTATAGGCTACTACAGTAAGTGAGGAGCAGTGCTGCGTGTATGGAGTTGACCACAGTGAAAGCAGTGGTTTGATGATCAGAATGAGCTGGAATGCAGAGCTGGACGCTGGCCTGGAGGTGTGCAGTGTTAGTTTGCCTGTGTCCATTTCACAGAACTGGGAGGGGTTTGGGTTGTGCAGGAAAAAAATGTTTTGCCCACAGCCATATACCACTTAAAGAATTCTTGGACATAAAAGCAGATGTAATGACTGTGAAGGTTGTCAGTTTCTACTCACGCAAAGGCTGTCACGCACACACCTTCAGCAGTAGGTGTGTACCTCTGTTTCACTGTGCAAATGTCTTTGCATACCATCGCTGTCTGGAGGTGTCTTTTCTTTGTGGAAGTTTTCGTGAGTTGGCGTGAGCTGAATTCACCTCCACGGGTTCTCATGAAGTAATAAAACATCTTCAAAACATGTAGATAAAAATAATAAATCTATTGTGACCAAACCAAAAAACTATTGCTCAAAATAGGTTTTAGCGTAGTTTTTAGTGTCCCCTCTTTCATACAGGTACCTTTTATGAAAGTAGAAAAATCAAACATTAAGAATAGTTTAGATAAAGATGTACATAACTGGCTCAACATAAAGTATACCTTCATTGTTTCTTTTCTCTGTGGTGGTGGGGGTTCTTGAATAATACTTCACACAATACTTGGGTAAACTCGAGCGCTGACACTGACACCGAAATCTTTACCTGATCCAGCACTGCTGTACGGATGAGACATGAACTTCAAGGAAGTGGAGTGGGGGTGAGGGGAGGAATTTCCCTTCAATGATCTGTCAAGTATCAAATTAAATTGTCATGTCACTCCTCCATCTTGGTGCTGTGTCCCATTTAACCAATGGCATCAACAGGTCTCTTTTGCAAAGTCACACATACATGTTTGCAGATATCCCAGGTGTGATAACTGTCATTATTTACTTAACTCTAGTAAATTTCTATTATATTTCCATAAAAATGGCAAGTAGTGTTGGGCAATATACTTGAAAACTTATCAAAAAGTTAATTACATTACTAACAACTCAACAGTAAAAGTAAGGAATTGCATTACTTGTTACTTCTAAAAGTGCCTTTGAAAAAATTCTAATCTGCCACATGTTCTGTATACATGTGTGGAAAGAGAAAACACATTGTGGTTTGACATTTCCTGACATTTAGTACCTTTCGCCCACCGTTTTTCTTTTTAAAGCTCAATCCAAAGACATCCAGCTGTTTTTACAGTAGTCCTCCTCATGACGAATAAACTGAACTTCATGTGTAAAATTGGTGGAATGGCCTATAAGCTCCGTATTGTAACATAAATGTAATTATACAGTTTCCAAGGGAACAATGGCCTGACCAGTATAGGACAGGGCTCCTGGCCTTGTGTGTGCCCAATCGAGTAAACCTTAATAAGATTATTTTAGACTGCAGGTTGTGACACCTTGAATGACAACCATGAATGTTGCCCATGACCTACACAATTTTACAGCATATCCCATTTACTGCATGATGATGCACATCAGTTACATTTTTGTAGATCTTGTACTCCACAAAACTGCATTTGAGGTTTTTCAGTATTCTAATCTTATCTGTTGCATGTGATAATCAAATTTGACAGTAAAACTATGTTCTCTTTTCTGTATGTAGGCTTTAAAAGATCTTGTTTCATTGAATTTCTGTTGCATCTTATAGCGCATACTCCGATTGACTGTTACTTGAATGTCTGTTCCGTGATAAACACGTCATTTTGAGTTTATATTACCTTATAGGTTAGTTACGGTATTTCTTTTTTCTGTTCAAAATGTGTCCTGTTTTAGTGTTAACAGTGCCTGTGAAATATTTAATAGGCTACTGGATCATTATAATCACTATATAAGTGGTTATTGTTGTTTCAAGCTACTATTGACTAATTATAATATTAAGAATGCACCATATATTATAAGCTAAGGTGAAAAATTTCAGTCTGAAAACTAACAATAACATCATAGTATTTTGTGTGTGTCTCTTAGGGTGCAGTCAGTGCTCTTGAATGATGTGATTTTTTAAATTTTATTTTTATGGAATACTCTCTCATAGCGCATATATTCAAGTTGATATTAAATAAAGGTAACCAAACATTTATTTATTTACATTTAAATTTACATAATCTGTATCAAACTAATGTGAATGTCAGAATTTTAAGAAATAAAAAAGCAATAAATTCACGTTTTCTTGAAAACATTTGGTGCTGGATGTCTCCTTGAAATAGGACTAGATCTCAGGATACATGAGACATGAGAAGACCAGTGACTGGTGCAACAGGTGGCCACACTGTTTTAAAAAACTTAAAAATTTATTAAACTTTAAAAGTCTAATTAATCTTGCAATAGTTCAGTTCATACAGTCCATAGACATCAGGCACGGTGTGGATCACCACATAGGCTAAGCACTAAAATCAGCTGATCAGCCGCTGCTGACACGTCCGTCACAGCAACTACATGAACTCAACATAATGTAAATATGACGCAGCACCTGAAAGAGCTGAACAGAGAGTGTGTGTCTTGCATGGCGGGGAGTGAACGATCGCGTGTGTCGGCGTTTCTGTGAGTGTGTGAATGGGTGTGGGGTGTACTGGATCACCTTCCCTTCCTGACCAGGCGCAAATACCAGATTAGTAACTGAGCTAATGGTTTCCCCTCCCTCCCATGCCCACAATCCTCCGCAAGCCAGTATTTGCGCTCCGCGGCAATAACAATAGTTGCGTGCGGAAATATCTCGGTCATCCATCTTTCTGTCACCTCTCCCTCTCTAGTTGAGCACGAAGGTGTCATAACTGAGCGTAAAGGGAAACCCCTTAAGATGCGTGTCTAAGGAGAGTCATGACCTGCACGGCAAAAAAAGAAGAAAAGAAGAAGCTCGAAACCTGGCCTGACACGCTGTGCGTGTGTGAATATTTGGCTTAAATTCAGCGTAATACAGAAATGGATATAGCTTAAACATCTCAAATGATGGAAATGTTTAGGCTATACAAAAACATTTTGTGATTAGCAATTATAAATGATATTTAAACCTGTGTATAATTTAACATTAGAATTATTAGTCTTGGTTAATTTAAACCAAATGGTACTGAAATAGGCACACTTACATAAACCTTTATTTGAACAGGAAAAGTCCCATTGAGACAGTCTCATTTACAAGGTAGCCCTGTATAGCACAAGTAAAACACAAATTTTCAACCATGAGTTTAAAAAAAATACATTAGGTAAGATACAATACAACACAAGTTTACACAAAATGCACAAAATATATACAAAGACAAAAAAGCAATGAGTTAAATATGTAAACAAACAAAATTAAAAAGACTAAATGTATAGATATGACTACCAAAAACAAGTACATATGTCTGTTTGAATGTCTGATATTCTTTTTTTAAAACCAGCAAAAGAAATTGGCATGCCAGTCTTAAGCTTAGACTGGAATTCATTCCAGAATGATGGGCCAAGACAGACTCCTCTTTCCTGCTCCTGTCCTCATTCTTGGTACCTTACAAAGTAGTCCTTCACTAGATCTTAAATGATATGTACTTTGCATGTGAGAAAGCTTTAAACAGATATAAGAAGGCAAAAGGCCTAAAATGGCTTTATAAATGAAAATGCACCAGTGTAGCATCCTGCAATTTATGTGATGGCCAATTTACCATACTGCATAAGATGCATTGATGTGTCTGATAGCCAGCATTTGTGATAAACCATGATAAAGAGAGTCTAGCTTTGTCAATGTCAATGGACATGCAAATTTATAGACGATATCACCATAATCTAGCTGAGACAGGAATAATCCTGCGACCAGTTTTTTATGTGTATATCTGTAAAAGCAAGATTTTAATCAATAGAAAAATGCCAGGGTAAATTTAAGTTTTGTAGCAAGAGCTTCAATGCGTTTTTTAAAGGTAGATCCTGTTCATGTACATGATAAAAAGCAGAGGACCTAGAACTGATCCTTGTGGGACACCCTTTTTAGAATAACAGGGTCAAATGTTATATTCCCAGACAAGTTGCGTCCGTTCAAAGAGATAGCTGTGAAACCAATTTGCAGCTCTATGCCCAATACCAATATTCAACAGGATTTTGATTAACATGGAATGGGCTACTGTATCAAGCACCTTTGTAAGGTCAATGAACACAACCATACAGAATAACTTTTTATGTCATCAGTAACTTTTAAAGTGGCAGAAACTGTACTGTAAGCTGATCTAAAACCAGATTGCATGTCATTAAGAATATTTTGCGGAACCAGAAAACTTTTACTTGATTACTTGATCAGACACTCAGATCTCCAAAACCTTTGCTGAAGCCAAACGATTTGAGATAGGTCTTTAATTATATGTGTCATATGGATCACCAGATTTCAGCACTGGCGTCTCCATGAAATAGGGACTTTATCTGTGTAAATAGAAAGGTTAAAGATGTAAGTGTGCACCTTTGCTATAATTTCTGCTGCTATTTTTAACAAAACAGATCCAAGTCCATCTGGCCCTGCTGCCTTCTTGGAGCCAGTGCTCTGCAAAATGTGCAAAACATCTGACTCCAAGAATGGTGCAAGCTCAAATGCCATATAAGAAACAGAAGAAGAAATTATTTCCCCTTGTAGAGTCTGGGATCTATGTTCAGCCAGGGATGAATTATTCCAAGCTACCTGTGAATTAGATTTACCCTGGGGAGTTTCACTTATTGCTACCTGGTAACTATGTGGAACAAAAGAGGTTTCACCAAATTTATCTTCAAAAATATGTCTATGCCTTTTTAAAATGAGCATTAGATGCATTTACCATGTCCCTGTCTGTAGTGCTCTAATAGTTTTCCAGAATTTCGAATGATCATGCAAACTATTTGACATTTGTGGAAAATAGTATTCAGCTTTAGATTTTCTGAACTCAAAGAAAGCAGTTACTGCAATAACTAGATCATGGAGCAATTTGTGAACCACATATATCTATCACATAGGGAGTATTATATGTCATTTTAGTGATAGTTTGAGTTTAAAGTTAAAGTTTAACAAATTCTATTTGTTACTTGTAATATAAAACAACATTCACACTGTATAGGGCTTAAATAAGTTATGACATTAAAAACAACACAAAACAAAATTATAAAACAGAAGTTGGAAGGAAGATATAGTTTTGACAAAATGAGAAAAAGAGTCCTATATTAAACGACTGGCCTCTGATAATGAGCCTTTGTGTGTATAGTGAAAGTTTTGCGGTGGTGGGACAAATCCTGACTACAGACAGCATCACACACTATCCACTTCTGCAATTGAGTAAATTGAGGGAATTGAGGTCATGGCCTTGTATAACTGTCTGGCCGTGGCGGCATGCTGCCACCACGGTAAAAAAACATGGGAAAAAAGTTCCTCACATCTCCCGGAACAATATTTAAAGCTCCATTAATCAATACATTAAAAAAATAAATATAAAATGACAATGAGTTACAAACCTGAGTATTATCAGCCCACTCTGCAGCTCTAAAACCTTTGGAGCAAAGTGTGTTCTGTTTCAAGGGATGCAGGCCTACTGTTTCTCATGGACATACACTCAACAGCCTCTTTATTAGATACACCTGTTCAATTGTTTGTTAACTCAAATAGCTAACTCAATGCATTTAGGCACGTAGACGTGGTCAAGACAACTTGCTGAAGTTCAAACTGAGCATCAGAATGGGGAAGAAAGGGTAATTAAATGACTTTGAACATAGCATGGTTGTTGGTGCCAGGTGGGCTGGTCTGAGTATTTCAGAAACTGCTGATCTACTGGGATTTTCATGCACAACTATCTCTAGGTTTTACAGAGACTGGTCTGAAAAAGAGAAAATATCCAGTGAGCGGTAGTTGTGTGGACAAAAATGCCTTGTTAATGTCAGAGGCAGAGGGAGACTGGATCGAGATGACAGAAAGGCAACAGTAACTCAAATTATTTTTTATTTATTATTTTATTTTACCTTTATTTTACCACGAAGTCTCATTGAGATCAAAACTCTCTTTTACGAGAGAGACCTGGGCAAGGTAGCAGTCATACATAATCAAAACATATTAAAAAGCTACATACAAACATGACAACATTCACAAAAACAAACAAAAAACAACACAAAAACACATCTCTATTCAAACACTGTAGCCTCTCAAGAAAAACTTCTTCATTCTTTATGATGCTCTTAAATTTTATTAATTGATATATGAAAATATATATAAATATATATGTGAAAATGCAGTTTTCCCCAGATCTGTCAAAACCCTAGGTACATTAAAAAGCAACCACTTAGAGGAGCGTAGCTGGTAACTAGCAGAATTGAGACAGAGAAGGGTACAGAGGTAAGGTGGAAGTTTACCTAGCATGGCTTTATATATAAGAATATACTATTGCTGTTTTCTGTGGGTGGTCAGTGATGTCCAACCCACCAGATCATAAAGAATGCAATGGTGAGTGAGGGACTTTGTAATAAAGCGTAGAGATGCATGATACACTGAATCAAGGCTCCGTAAGATGGAGGAGGCTGCGTGCATTTATAATATAGCAATCAGCATGGATAATCAATCACAGACAGAAAAGTAGCTTCCACAAGTTGTTTTTTGGCATTGAAAGTAAAGCTAGATTTATTTCTAAAATAAAAGCCAATCTTCACTTTGAGCTTCCTAACTAGATTAGCAATATGTACATTAAATAAAAGTTTGTTGTCTATCTATATACGCAAGTACTTATACGTGGGTACCCTTTCGATGGATTTACCATAAGACGTAAAAATGCTAAGATCATCAAGCACCTGTAGGTGAGCTTTTGAGAAGACCATGTACTTCGTTTTCTGAGGATTTAAAACCAATTTTAAATTGAGCAGAGCAGTTTGTAATGACTGAAATGCTGTCTGAAGCTCTTGCACAGCCTGTGCTATGGAAGGAGCATGAGTATAAATGTCAGTGACATCAGCATAGAAGTGTATTTTTGCTTGAACATCCTTACCTAAATCATTTATAAAAATAGAGAACAGAAAAGGTCCCAAAATAGACCCCTGGAGGCCCATTTAGATAAGTTTGTTCAGCAAAAACTCATGATCAACTGAATTGCCTTAGATAGATCTACAAATAAGGCAGCGCAATGCTTTTTTCTGTCTAAGGCACCAATAACATCATTTTTTACCACCATAGCAACAGTAATGGTAGTGTGGCCAGTTCTAAAACCATTTTAAAATATTGTTTAAAATATTATTATCAAGTAAGAATTGTTTTAATTGTAAATTTACCTGGGATTCAAGGATCTTAGCCAGGATTGAGAGTTTGGAGATTGGACGGTAGTTGTTTAGCTCTGAGGGGTCCCCACCTTTAAATAAGGGGACAACATAAGCAGCTTTCCAGATTTGGGGTATTGAATTGGACATTAGACTCAAATTAAAAATGTGATTTAAAAAAAGTACATTTTAGTTTCCAGATGAGTCTGACAACTTGTTGTTAAAGGAAGGATACTGGTAACCAAGGAGGAGCTGAGGCAATATTAGTAATATTATTATTAAGTGCAAATACATCTCAAAAAGTGGCTCTACATGGAAAATGATTTTCTATCATTTGCAGTTAAGAAGTTTAATCCCTTCTTTTGAATTGGCTAGTTGCATTTATATTTAGAAGGTTATGTGACATCTAGTCATATCAACTTGATGGCTAAATTGAAATACTAATACTACTAATAATAGTAATTATTAGTCATATTAATGCTGTTTGAAATTGAATCATGTGTTTTTTGTATACCCTGTAGGTTTAATAGTGCTATAATATTATTTCCATGTAGTGATCTGTGATTCACAAAACTTGTGATCTCATCAGTTTGTGGTCACTATTATTGCATCAATTTTAGACTATTTATTCTCTGTAGGATAAAAACAAGTCTATATTTCTGCTGTGGTCTTTTGTTCTGGTAGCCAATCCTTTTTTTCCCTATGGGAGAATAAGATATGGATAAGCTTGGCACGCAATACAAGTCATGCATGACAGAAATTAACCTCTTCTGCCCCCTACCACTATCACACACACACACACACACACACACACACACACACACACACACACACACACACACACACACACACACACACACACATACATACACACACGTTGCCCCCACCACAACCTTCATTCTCTCTGCAGTGTAAACCAACGGGCCCAAATAGCCTATCATCTACCAGTTGATCCACAGAGACTGATCTCAGCAAAGAGGTCTCACTTTGATTCATTTGCAGGGGACCATGATGAATGGACCAATTGCTTACAGTGGATGTGTATCAGCATGGGAAATTAAGCATAATCAGTTGTAATAACTTATAAATAACTTCATTTAGAATCATGTTTAGTTTGACCAAATTAGCTCTTTTCTTGTGTACATGAGTGTTTGCACCCATAAGTACTATGGGTGGTACTTATTCGTGATTTCAATGATTGGAGTGAGAAATCTGTTTTGTCCATTCTTTAAAATTAATTTTATTATTATATTGCCTCAAAGCTGATTTAGTGAACATGTGAGCTAAAATAAATTAAAATACACTGGCTGAATAACTTGACTTGTGCAATCTTTGCACTTTACCTGTGTACTGTAACTGTGACCAGAACCATCTTTTTAGCCTTCTATTTTTATCCTTTCATGTACATGAATGTATAGTAGGCTGTCAGGTCTGGCCAAATTACTTGGAAAGCTAACACTACATTTTATCTAAATCAACAGATGGTAGATTCTGCAATATAATAAATGGTATATAAACCATAAATAAACATTCCACTCATAAATAAAAACTCTGCTTTCTGTTGGAGCACTACATGCTGCCATGTAAAAGCAGAAGTTTAAGAGATGGGTCATGTTGGTATTTAAATATCTTTAATATTTAAATACCATCAGCAGAATCAATGATACTGTCTGGTAGTTGCAGTGCCAGCATCTAAAATCCTATTTTCACAGAATAATCCATGTCCACATTTCCATGCTGTGTAGGCGTAGGAAAAATGCAGGTTGGAAAGTATTAATAGAGACAACAATAAAAAGTGCATTCAGTTCAACAGAGGGTAGGACAAAAAAGTAAGAAAAAGAGGGGTTGATGTTGTTGTTGATGAGGAACTAGGCCATTTTTTTGCTGACTGAGTGATTCCTCTCTCAATAGAAGATCTACGGGTTAATCATTGTGCGTTGCGTGCAGACTGTGTTTGCTTGGACAGAGCCAAGGGTCGGGAGGTTGTGTACAGAAAGAGCTGAGTGAGGTATCGGTCACTCTTTTCTATCAAAACAATCATCAGTCGTTTTTTTAGACAGCACGCCAAGTTGTGTAAAAGAAAGAAAAAAGTTTGCAGTTATATATTTGAAGTCCATCTCTGCACTTTGTTAGGATAATGCACATCATTAGGAAAACAAGATGAGATTGAAATCATGCTATGGAAAAAACGAATGCCTCTCACTCTGCATACCTCAAAGGGTAATGACAAAATACGTTGTAGTAAAACTAGAAAAAGGAAATGTTTTGACACACAGATGCGGGATAACTACTTTGTTGTGTACACTACAATACACACCTAATGAGATTCAAGTCGGACTATACTCACCTTTATCCAAAACCAAAACTAGAGAACCCAGTCACAGATTAAAAAAAATAGTTACAAACATTACCCCTATTGTGTGAAGTCATGAGTGTGAGTGCTCTTCCATGCCTGTTAATGTTATGCAGTTATCCTGGTTTCAGAAACTTGGTTCTTATAATGGTTTAGTGAAACCCCTCAAGCTGTAGTACTCCTATAGCCGACACTGTCTACTATCTATGTATGCTTAGGCCTAATTAACAGTAGTTAGGAAAAACATTGCAACTTTGTTTTTCTGGCAATCAGGAGAATCCAAATTCAGCAGAAAACTCAGAAAACTGAGTAATTTCTGCTGAGGAAACTCAGCAGTTCTGTATGTGTACAGAAATGACTGTCAGACGTGTGCACTAACACAGATCAAAAACCTGAATACTGTTAAAATCATGTACAGTGTACAGGGAGACGAATTACCAGGTAATTTTAAATCCATTGAAACATCACACCACTAATATAATCAAAACCAGAATAAGACACAAAACTATTATACTAGTGTGCATCTAAAGATTCACAGTGACCTCCCTGTTTGAGTGAGGTTTTAGCTCAGGATGTGTTGGGGCTAGGAATCTATCTCCAGTAAGCAGTGTGTCTTCAGTATGCATCAGTAGGCCTCTCCTCAGGGTGCTGTTGACTAATCAAATCAAACATGTTAAAGCATAGCAGGAACCCTCCTGGATACACGGCTTTCAAAGGCTTGTAAATGTTTTCTTCTTTAAAAGAACAAGGAATCAAAGATGCCCAAATGTTTTTTCTCACATTATTTGTTTCATGTATACAGCGGCTTTGCCAAATCTGACAGTATGCTGTGCCACCTACTGTCAGGGCAAAAATATTCGTTATATTGTACATCTTCTTGTTGTTGCACTTTTCCATGTGTGGAAACCACTAATTCCCTAGTTTCAGGGACAAAAAACTAACAAGAAGATGAAAGCATTAGAGGAAGATGATGCTTAAGAGTTATCTGTGTCTAAATTCTGATTCGCGGAGAGTTTGGCACTCAATCAGGAGAAACACTTAAATGCTTAGCAAAAATATAGTTTTATTCCAATTATGGCAAGAATACCAGATTAGAGAAAAGAGGACTATATTTTGTCATGTATGAAGGTTTTCCCTCCAGTTAATTTACCCGCTGCACAGCCAAGATTGTGTTCCTTCTGCTGTCGCTAATTTTAGTGACACACAATTATGCATATTACCTTGATTAAATCATACTCAATACCGAATACTTACTTGCATATTGACACATGTGCCTGCATAATAATAATGAAAGAAGATCACTTCTTATATCACAGGAGAAGCTGGTCTGGACTTTCTTACCAAACCGTCACCATGCCAAGGTGGGAAGAGCACTGCTTTTTAAGTGGATGAGAGGAGACCATGTGAATGTCAATGATTACATTGACATGATATCATCCGTTAACTGACCCACAGATAAAGTATGATACGATTTCTAAGCCCACCTCATTTCCATGTGGCCCACGGGTGTACCATCCATCTCCAGCCACTAAAGTGCGCTGCCTTGTCCTCTGCGCATTGCACTTTGTACACTTGCCCTCTGACACCTGATTTAACAAAATCAATTTCTACTTGTACCCCTATGTTGGGGCTATAATATGTAGGTGCTCACGTACATATTCTATATTATGGCGCAGAGATATAATTGCTTTTACTACTTTCTTGGCAAAGAATTTCACAAAACCTTCTGCACCCCTCAGTTTCTTTCAATAGTTTCAATGTTACCCAAACATTTCCCCAAATTGCTGCAGAATAGAGTCCTGCTTTTTCATTTTGTCGCTGAATTCTCAGGTAACAAACAATCACACTACTCTACATGCAAAGTTGTGCATTTATAACAAATGAATACACCTTTTGTATTCAAAAAACATGGGTATAGATAGAGGGTGTTAGAATCCACACAGAATGATTGGCAGAGTTGAATGATTCCCTTGCGTGAGGAAGCTCTGGTTATTCAGGTACACATGTAGAGCACTGAGGCATTTGTGTGCCAAGCTTTATCTCCTTAATCAGTTCTCGTTGCCACCAGTTAATCATTTGTGCATGCCAGGGCTCAGACACATTGCATTCATTACACGCAGTGGGAGAACAGAGGCAGCATGACGACACTCTGGCTGATAGTGCTGACTTAGCCGCTGGACAGTGGTGTAAATTACACAGCCACAGGCCCTCCCTTTGTACCAGCGGGAATAGATTTAATCGTGTGAATTGTGAAGCACTCCAACATCTAATCCCTCTGTGTCTCAACATGCTCTTTTATGCAACACAATGAGAGAAACCTACAAGGACTGACACATCTGGTCACCAGGTTTATATGTGAATGTGTGTGTGTGTGTGTGTGTGTGTTTACATGTATGCATGTGAATATGTGGGTTATTGTGTGTGACAGGGCCCACAGTAACGTGTGTATTTGTGCAGTTTCACAGCTTATTTTTAAACTTATTTGCAGTGATGCTGCAAATAAGTGCACTGATGTTGACTTTAGAAATGTGAGCAAACAACATACTTCTATGTGCTTTATGCACGTATATATTATGCAATCCAGGCAGATGCAGATAAAGAGTGAAGAAGTAAGTTACCAGCTCTGGCTGCTGTGTGCCGTGCTGGCATGTGTGATAAGTAAAGACAGTAATCCAACAGCTTGTTAGCTCGCAGGCCCTCACACAGCAGGAGATTAAAGATGGTGATCCTGATACAGGAACGTTAAAGAGACACAACAGAAGCCGCTGAAGGAACTGCCACACCTGGCATACGTGTATGTCGCAATGTGTGTGTGTGCGTGTCATCTGCTGTAGATATGTATGTGTGTGAGAATGACAGCGAGAGTTACACCCCATGTTGCCAATGGGTGTAACCTGGCTTAAATAAATTTTGATCCCTACAGGGCAGCGCTGCTTGTCATCCACCCATCTCTGGGATGTGAGCATCCCGTAAATACAAACAAAAATGTGACTCTCCTCCTGTTGCTTCCTTTCCCACTCCTTCTCCTCTACATATTTACAGAGACACAACACTATCTGCTCCTCTTTCCTGTCCACACTCCGCAGGCTTTCAGCATTCAAACATGCATGGTTAATAACAACTGAGAGCTAATGAGTGATATGTTGATTTGACAATGTAGTTTGAATTGGGAAAGAAAAGACTGTCTCACGAGGAGATGCCACTGATGTCGTGTCACACATGATGACAGGACACAGTGTTCAGACAGTCTGCCCTCCAGTGCCACATCAAATCAGATTACAAATAGATCTGCCAACAGCCCATTAGCCTGCCTGTCAAGTGAGAAATTATTCTGATTTGATCTTAAGCCAGTTCTCAGCTTCCAAATGTAATTTATGTGCAATCATAATTGTAGCAGTTCCACAAAAATCTGCCAAATGCGTTACCGCTTTGCCTCAGGTGATTGTACTGTGTTAATTTTTTTTGTCGGACTGAGCGCCTTTGATGTTTATGTGTTCTGCACAGTGATACTCCAAGATCTTTCTGGATACGTCTGATATGTTAAGCTCTCCTGCTGCCTTAAAATCACAAAGTAAACTATACCCGGACATATAGTACTTAGGTTTGTTCAAAGATCATTAGTAGACTCTCAGCAAATGTTATCCAGTTATATCAATCATTTAGTTTTAATATCGGCTGATTAATGGGTCAAATTAACACTAGACCTTTTTTGTGAAGTAAGAGTCTGACCCAGCACCAACGTCAGCAGAAAAGGTGGATACCATTGCAGCTAAAGATAGTTAGGTAAGTAGATAAGACATAAGCCTCATTGAATATTTGCTCCCTCTCCCTTTCACTTCAGTTGACATCTAGATTGCATCTCTGCCTCGGTGCGAGCTCATGGCTGGCACGGGCAGACTTCAAGGTCAACAGTCACCTTTGTTCAACTATGATGTGCAAATCAGCCAATACAAGTAGTATTATCTTAATACATGCCAACACCCAATTTTGTTCACTATTACAAAACTAGATTGCATACTATTTATTTAATACTCATGTCGCAGTCATGACAAGTACGGGTCAGTTTCTTTAGACTGAAGACATACACTATGCGGTAGTAATGTTGCATTCATGAACGGTCTGATTATTTTCAATGTTATTTTTCTTTGGTAGGTTCAAAGGGAACTAAGTCGTATTTGGGGAGAGCCATTCTGTTTATAGTTGTAGCCAAATTTCACCGCCTGCCCTCTATCTACTCCCCTTTACATGTACAGTGTACCAGTTAACATTACCATTCTAGTCACACACTGTCTGCGACCTTAGTGGGTCCTCTTGAATACTATCCTGGCCTAAGCTGGTGTCGAAGATGAAGTGTTTTCTAGTATTAAGTGTTGCATGAATTGCATTCAAGGCAATAACACAAAACACATTACATACCAATGTTAAATTCAAAGTAGTAAATTCACTGACAAAGCAGAAGGATATGGCATCACCTTGTGTAATGTTTACAGTACAGATTTGAAACTGATCCAAATCTTACCCTATCATTATCCTAGTGATTATTTTGCAAATAAACCTAGCAAACTCCGCCCTCTAAAAAAAGAATGATGGAAGGGAACTGAGCCATAACATTCAGCTCCCCTCAAAGAGCTGTAATCACAATTATGTGGCACAATTTGGCAAAACCTTAATCATTGCATCTTACATAAGGCTTGGGATATATTTCAACTAGGCTTATAGGGCATATAGGGCATATGTAAATGAACCTATATGAAATATTTACAATTGCAACACAAAACATTTTGCATGTAAATCCATGCAGTGTAGGAGGGGAATTAAGACCATGATGTTCATGCGGTGGTGCAGCACCAGCGATGAACACCTCAGTTTGCTGTACGTGCACAAAGGCAAGTGAGTAAATGTGCAGGTATGCCACTTTACATTCCAGTTCTGACTCACAGATATGCTTTTGAGCAACCAGCCTAAATGCTGTAGTCTTGCAAAATGGTGCTTTCATGTTAGGGAGATATTTTTGGTGAAGAGAGGTGGTCGTGGCTGCAACACTGAAAAAAAATCAGTACAATGATCCTTATTCAGACTAACTGTATATCACTAGCACAGATGTTACAAAGACAGAAATGCACAATACTGTATGTTATCTTTGTATGTCATCTTATGGGCGTCACTGTTATATAAACTACACAATATTAAAGTACATACTGAATAGAAGGATCCACACGTAATTGCCAGGTTTGCAGATATCCTTGTTTTTCTCCAAATCAGTCATTAAGCTCCGGGCTCAACAGTGAGCACATAAACAAGCTTTAGGACACTCCCAATCACAGATGAATGAAAACTTTTTGTGAATGACAGCTTAACAAAGAATTCTATCTCTCTGTCATTCAAGACCTTCCCTACTGAGGACATGCTGATTTCTTTGGCAGCAGCAGGCTCCAAATTATACGGCACAGGAGAGCTCTGACAGTACAAGCAGGAGTCCTTTGGTAAAAAATGAAGATAATACCCAAGAAGAGTTTATATCTGTAATCACATAGGTAATGATGATCAAGTCGTACAACAGTGTAAAATATCACAATTTGTGTGACAAATACATGTGACAAATATTATGACGTATAATGTCATCATTTAAATAGTTAATTTTGAAAAGTCAATTTTGTTGCTCTTTTCACTGTTAATCAGAACACAATATAGATTTATCCATTCAGCTGCTGTTCAAAGCATCCTTTTACTTGGTAAAACCGCTCTTCATCACCTGCAATGGCTGTAACAAAGTCATATTTTGAAAGGTAAAGGCTCGATCGCGGGCCAGCGGTCTATGGAAGATTCCGGATGGATTCTGTTTATGTTAATGTTCAGGTAAGTACACTAAAGATACAGAGAACAGTCAATTTTTTACTCCATTTGATATATCTAACCTAATATCACAAATCAGAATTTGTCTGAGGGGGTTTCTAATCTGTGCAGCATACGACACTCTCTATCCACAGACCCGTACATAAGTTGAAAGGCACTAAAGACAGTCCACATGTACAGTATGACTTTACACACTACATATTCAGGTTTCTCCACCAGAATGATATTTGTTTTCTTTTTTCCTCCTGAGACAGTCATATGTGCCTGATTTTTTTCTGAATTGTTTTCTGCAGTCAATTGCGCAACAGTGTTTACGATTAGGGAAGACAGGGTATGTTTGTAACAATCCCAGGGCAAGTTCCATCTCAAAAAGTTGTGCATCGGTTTGCAATGTTTTCTGATTGAACGACATGTTTGCTTGCAATGTTGCGCAACGTTCTGCAACGGACTTCCAGGTATGTTTTCTCCCATTTGGTGGGTGTGTCTCAAGTGTAACCCAATCAACTGCTACAAGTTTGTAAACACAACAGTGCTAAAAAGGCAGGAAAATTCAGTGCGCTTGCGTACACAACAGGGTGTTCAGGGAACCGCCATTTCAGTTAAAAATACGTTTTGCTACCTTTTGTTGTTGTCCCGAATTTCTTCAATCAGGAACAAGTTACGAATCACTTGATTCAGTCCTGCACATGCTCAGTTTAGTCTTTATTGTAATTGTATGTTTTCTTTGAATTTCAGTATGTGTCTGACACATGTAGGCTTCTCTGGGAGCCAATGAGGCTGTCATCACTGTGAAAATGCAAGGCAAACAAACTCACACACACACAGTTTGTTAAATTGTATTATTATGTTCGTTACAATTTTTAAAAATGTATTCAAGTAATTGAAACAAATCAACTAAAAAGCTTTCAATGCCAGGTTTTTCTCATACTCCATATCACATAATGTTACAATTTACTCAAAAAGTCCTCCAACCTAAACGTCAACATAGGTTGTATTTATCAACCTCCAAATACGACTCACATGAGAGTATCCTGTAATAGCGCAACAATGCCCCTACCAGTGGCGTTAGTCCATGCCTCCAAAAAACAGCAGTTTTTAACCCCGTTTCCCGACTGGACATACGTTTCAGAAATCACATGACCTATGTCACATGATATAAACATGTGGAGACCACAGCGATCTCATCTGCTAGTACATTGGCTGGTTAACCAGTTGACATGCTTACAATCACTTGGGTATGAAGCTAACGAAGCTAATGCTACAATGTAACTTGCATAGATTACGCAACCCACTGAACATCATTAAAAACAGAAGTTACGCAACTTCGTTATAAATCAAGTCAATCTTGTTTCACAAGAGAACCGAGCACAAGTCTCAAGGGTGAAAAGCAGCTAACTTGCTAACCATCCACCCAACCTACCACCACTAAAGTGCAACTTTCTGGCTATTGCTAGTCTGTGGAGTAGTATGTAGCTGCAGTAGAGGAGGCTGCAGTTTCAGGACCGCAATCCTAGTACCAGAACTGCATTTCTAGCACACTTGTTTACTTTGATACTTCCAGCTAGCTGGCTGGCTAGCTAGTTAGCCACCACCACTCCACTAGATGGCGTTGTTGCAAAAGAACTAGGGTAATAGAACTGCGGTCCCAGGAATGCGGGGGTCCTGAAACTGCAGCCTTACGCTACTGTAGCTCGATAATCTTGAATGTGTGACTGTCTTCGTCATGTGTTTGTAGTTTTACGGCCACTAGAGGTCTCTGCCACAATAAACGTAAACATGAGTCGTAATTTTGTGTGGCTGAACCAACCTTTATGGTCGACAGACACATTTTACTCTGGATATTTTACAACTAAGCCAGACTATGGGGTGATTTGTAACATTTTACTCCTTGTGTCTGAGACTAAACCATGCACTTTGTGTTTGTGTTGCAGAGATCATGGCCACACCATTTAACAGAAGTGTAACATGTAATTATGTTTATGTCACATTTTGAAAGCACTGGATTAAAAGAGTTCCAAGATACAAACAGACATGTCAAAAATGTGATAACCATTCCCTTATCTCTCTTATAGCAGCGTTTCCTTGTTTTGTTTTGTTCAATGTGAACTCACCTGGCAGGTGCTGAATGTCTGCATGTTTGCCACTCATAGGGAATGACTATGATAACAAAACCTAACAATCTCTGATGGGCTTACCATCCATAAAGAGCACCAGTCATGTTTGATGGTGCACTGGTACTGAACACAGATCTTGCACTGTATTTTTAAAAAGTTACCATAAAACGTTTGGTTGAACAACTCATGTTTACATGGTGGGATTATCAGATAGCAGAAGTATAGCGTGCAAAGCCAGGCAGTTTTGATGACTGAAAGGTTACTGAGCCTGACAGATGTGTGCAACAAATATTTGATAACATTTTCAGTAGCTGTTATGTTTTTCACTTTGAATATCAGAGTCAAATAACCATGACAGCCCAAAGAGTGGTGTGAAAGAGAGAAGGGAATATTTTGTACAGCCATAGTGAAGTGCTGTCTGTCCCAAGCAAACGATAACTGAGCCTCGTCAGACCACAGTGAGCAAAGCCAAAAATGGAGGCTGTTCTTGTGCCAAAGAACTCCAGTGAGTAACTTTTAATAAAAAAATACCATTGAGGTCTTTTAGCAGGACTAAAGAAAATACTATGTCTTTCTAAATCACCATATGTTGCATTGATTGACTTGGGCCCTAAAAACATTGCTAGAGGTAACTTTCTCAAGAATATTTCAAAGGTGAACATGGCCACATTTTACAAATTGAAATTATAGGAATGTTGGCACAAAATATCAGCAATTGGCAGCTTCTTTCCAAAAAAAACAACAAGTATAACTTTCACCCTTTAAAGCTGTATGAGTCAATAGTGATGAGCATGAGTGTGTATGATTATACAACAGAGAATGGTCTTGTTTTACTACTAACTTCCATTACACAGAAGGCAGTGCCTTCTGTGATAATAGTAGTAACTATTATCACAGAATGAGAAAGCTCTCCCTATCTCCCTATGTGTGTGTGTGCTTTACTTTTATTTGTTGTACAGTAAAATATATGTACATATATATATATACATATATATATATACAACTCTTCCCTTTCCAGTAGTCTGTGCTTTCTCGTCCCTCTCCTCTCTCCTCCTATCACTTCCTGCAGGTGTTCCTGGCTCTGGACCTGTGGAGTCTGGATCTGTGGTTGAGAGTCTCCTGCTGCCCCCCTGTTTCTACTCGACACCCTCTGCTACAATTACAACTACTGTTACTAGTCCCATTGCTATTATTACTGTTATTATTATCATTAATATTACAATTATTATCATTAACACAACTATAAATATCTGTACCATTTTTCATTCAGTCTATAGCAACATTACCTTTACTGTCTGTACCTCTATGTGTATACTGTGTAGGCTGCCTCCCTCTCTCTCTTTGTCCTTCTCTCTCTCTCTCTCTCTCTCTCCCTCACTCCCAACTGGTCGAGGCAGATGGCCGCCCACCCTGAGCCATGGTTCTGCTCGAGGTTTCTCCTTGCCTGTGTCGCCTAGTGCTTGCTCTTGGTGGGAATTGTTGGGCTTCTGTAATAATAATAGTAATAGTAATAACTTCAGAGTATAGTCTAGGCTTGCTCTTTATGAAAAGCGCTGTGAGATAACTGTTGTTGTGATTAGACGCTATATAAATAAAATTTAATTGAATTGAGGACCAGAGCGGACTGTAGTTTGTTTTGTATAGCACTTTTCTAGTCTTTCGACCACTCAAAGCGCTTTTACACTATATCTGCATTCACCATTCACACACTGAGACTAAGTACTAACTAACATTCACACACATTCACTGGCGGAACAATTTCGGGGTTCAGTATCTTGCCCAAGGACACTTTGACATGCAGCTGGGGATTGAACCTCGACCTTGATTAACACCCAACCTGCTCTACCTTCTGAGCCACAGCCTCCCCTAATTCTCAACATGTTGTCCAAATTGCATGATACACTACACTCCATTGGGTCCGCAGCAACATAACCGCCATGTGTGAGGTCGATTGGATGAACGATTCTCAACTTAATCGAAATACAAATACACACACACACAGTCTCCTGCCTTTATTAGACAGACAATGAGATCAATTTACCTCAATACCTTTTTCCTCCCTGGGGGAACACACATGCGCACATTTATTGAAAATTGTACAGCTGCAGATGCTCTGTCTGGACCTGTGAATTCCTATCAAAGCTACCTTTGTTTAGACTGCTGCTGAACCAAATCTAAACATCCATTTAGTATTTTTATCAGTTGGTCATGGGGAAAGCTGAGTATTGGCTTTTTACATATTTGGTTTTCTTCCCAGTCAACAAGTTGTAAAAGCAATAAGAATAAAAACACTCCTATGCTTACAAAAATAAATAAAAAAATAATAGCATTGATAACAATTTAACAGTTCCTGACATGTGACTAGATACCATTTAGGAACTTAGTAAGTTGGTTGTGGCTTTCAAAGACATAATGTTAGTAATGTACTGTCTATATTTGTTGAAAGAGAAAAATTACTTGTATTTCTACAGAGAAAACCAGAGGTGGGTATCGGTTATATGTAACATTTCTACATTCAGAAGTCTAAAACCGGCTAGACCTATGTTATGTATTTTGTTGAGATAAACTGTAATGGAAATGATGTAATTACATCATTCCAAATGTTTCCAGCAATCTTCAAACCTAGAGAAATTCATAACTGTTTGAGGTAACTTTGTATATTATTTACCTGCCTGTCAAAGCCTCATATCCCCTTTACGCCTCTAGTTGTTATAACTTCCGAGGAATCACGGGAAACACAGAGGAATCACAGGAAACACAGAGGAATCATGGGAAACACCAGATGAAATGTCAGTGAGAGTGAGGAAGGAAGTCAGCGAACTATCTAGCTAGCCACTCTATTGTTTAGTATTGTCTGTTTTGCTCACTCATGATGGAGTACGATGCATGTTGGATTATTCATTGTTGTTAGCTGTGCATTCTGCCCAACAAAGACAACAACTCCAATGATCTCACGCTGCTTCACAACTTTATCAAACTCCTTCTTTTGTTATTGTTTTGAGTGACAGAGACCTAGCGGCTGAAATTATGTACTTTGTCTTTAAATTTGTTAGTGTTGTACAATTACCTGTTAAAATAATTAAGTAAACAGCATGATACCTCTGCTAACCACCATTTTTACTGAAAGGGACTGTCAAAATCACATGATCTCTTTTTTATTTATTTATTTTATTGTGTTTTAATTAATATGTTAGTGAGAAAGGTTTGTTAAAAATGTAAACAAGAAAAATTCACCAAAGGAGTGCCTAGATCAAGCAGATGTCGAGTCTCTGCAAGTTTTCAGAGGAAAACCATTGCCTGGAAGGCAATAAAACCACATTCAGTCATCTATAATAACACTATTGACTATCACAGAAATACAAAATGTCAGGAAAATAGACAGCAGTTGTGTAAATCTGTGAACACCTGCTGCTGATAAATAACACTTCAAACAAGGGCACGAGACACCAGCCTCCATGCCACTCTCAGCCAGTTCGACACAGCTGCTGTCTAAGCAAGACCTTTGTTATGGGGGGAGTAATTTCGCAATGCTACTGGTGTCTGCACAGTGGTTGCCAAGCTCAAATTGAATTATCAGCCTATTTTCCAAAGCAGGCCACTTGGAAATTCCACTATCATAGATACCACTATCATGCCAGAAAACTCTGCTTGGGCCAACAACAACAGTTTGTGATGCTGTGCTGTGCTGTGCTGTGCTGTGCTATGCTATGCATGTGTGTCTGTATGTTTGCACGTGTGTGTGGGTGTGTGTGTTTCTCCACACCAGTGTCAGCAGGATGAGTGGCTGCGCATGTATCAACCTTGACAGTCAAAGTGATTTGTACAGAGATTAAACAAACACAAGGGTTAAACCTGAATGCTCCAGGTGTCTTAAACAGATCTATTGCCCACATGAGTGCCATCGGTTGATTTAGTGGTTCGCTGGCATGCTATCACAGTTATCCAGCTGTGGTTTGGCCCCAGAATATCAACAAGTCCTCATTTTCACACAACAGGTAACTGGGACGCAGACATAGGAGATTAACTGCCATTGCCAAAGCCAAACACTGTTGACAGGAGATGTTACAACTTGCATTTGTTTTGAAGAATGTGAAGACTGCAGGAACACACGTCATTATAGCAATGGTATTATTTTATTAATATAAAAACAAGCCCATGTAAAATGTTGCTATTATGTTGCTGACAGAAAAATGATTTGGTGGTGGTTAAGGAATGTGTGAGATTCAATGAGGTTTAGGTTGGTGTGAGAGATGAGTTTAGTATTTTGAATAGTAAAAAAAAAAAATTAAATTCTGTCTTCCATGCTTCCTCTTTCATCCTACCCCACATATGCTCAATGATGTTCATGTCTGGTGACTGGGCTGGCCAATCCTGGAGCATCTTGATCTTCTTCGCCTTGAGGAACTTTTGATGGAAGTATGCGATGGAGCACCATCCTGCTGCAGAATTTATGCTTTTATGATTGGGAATATAAGAGGTAGCTAAAATTTCTTGGTATTTTAGACTATTGATGTTGCCTTCCACCCTGCAGATCACTCGCACACCCCCATACTGGATGAAACCCCAGACCATAATTTTTCCGCCACCAAACTTCACTGTTTTCTGGGTGAATCTCGGATCCATGCGGGCTCCAGTAGGTCTCCTGCAATATTTGCGGCGACTGTGGTGTAATTCAACAGAAGATTCATCTGAAAAATCCACCTTCTTCCACTTTTCCAGCGTCCATCCTTTTAGCAGGCTGTGGGCCTTGGCAAATGCCACACGGTTTTTCAATTGCCTTTTGTTTAGTGCTGGCTTCTGGGCACTGATTGGACCATGGAGGCCATTTCGAGACAGAATCCGACAAACTGTTCTGGTTGACACAGGGACTTTAGGTGACCAGGTCTCGTGGAGCTCTGCTGCAGTGGAAAATGGGCTGGCCTTGGATTTTCGAGCCAACAAACGGTCCTCTCGAGCAGTTGTCTTGCGGGGTCTGCCTGACCTGGGCTTGTCAAAAATATCTCCAGTGTCTTCAGATGTTTTTTTTATCCTCTGTACTTGACGCTGAGACACATTGAAGGTGTCTGCCACATCAGCAGTGGATCTGGTCTTCAGCCTCTTGATAATCAAAACTTTAGTCTCAGGGTGAATCTTAGGCATGTTTGCAGGGTCTAGTTGCTGTTGATGTGAAGGTCTAGTGTACTGGGGTTGTTTTTATACACACCTGAGACCTAATTGATCCATTATTAGTCACAGGTGAAGCTCATATGACAAGGAGACAAAATTGACTCAATGGGCTTTACCAAGCTGTGAATATTAGAATACTTTTTGACAGTTTCGTTTTGCACTGAAACATAACTACAAAAGCTGTTGGGATTAAAATGAGCCATTTCTTGTAAAAATTAAAAAAAATAAAAAATCATATTTATATGTCCTGGGCTGACTGTGAAAGTATCAGGCATTTTTGTCTATAATAATATACATATATAATATTTGTCTATTATAATTATACAAATTGTTACAGTTCATGGTGGTGTGGCAGGTTGGAGGACCCAAATGCAAGACGCAAGGCAGAGGAGGTACAATTCAAAGGGGGTTTATTGTGGCAAAAAAACAAACAAAAGGCGAGCACACTTACTGACAGAGTGGCTGGTGAACAGAGTCCAAAAACAAGGTAATCCCAACAGAAAATCCAAAGGAACAGGGTGACAAGACAAGTAAGGCTGACAACAGGCAACAGAGTGTATACATACAACCGACAGGGAGGGTAACACTAACAATGACAGGACAAAGACTGAAAAGAAACATCAAACATATATACACCAGGGACTAACGAGCAGGGCGGGAGTACACAGGTGACAGACATGAGGCTAACGAGACCAGGCAGGCAGAGAGAGAGCAGGGGAAAACAGAGAGACTGACATGCAGAGGGATTAAAGGGATAACAGACACAACACAGGTTACTGATCACTAAACACAGGCCATATTACAGATCAGAAATAATCAAACTAACTCAGACACGAGCAAACTACTGATCAGACCGGCTTTATAAAAGGTAGACATGCATCCAATAACACCCGCAGATTATACAATTTAATATATTACTCATCAATACAACAGAAAGATACTCTCATTGCCACATTAGACGCCGAAAAAGCTTTTGATAGGGTCAACTGGAAATTTTTATTCACCACGTTACAAAAATTCGGCTTTGGAGAGTCATTTATTAACTGGATCAAGATTTTATACACATCACCATTGGCCATAGTCACAACCAATGGATTAACATCACAAAGCTTCACACTGCACAGGGGGACGAGGCAGGGATGTCCACTCTCTCCATCTTTATTCACGATTTTTATTGAACCCTTAGCTGCAGCTATCCGTCAAAACCCAGCAATCAAAGGTATTGAAACACCGCAACAAACACATAAAATCTCACTTTATGCAGATGATATCCTACTATATATACAAGAACCCCTAGCATCTACTCAAGAAATAATTAAAACAATCCAGTCCTTCTCAAAAATATCAGATTATGCAATAAACTGGAATAAATCTTCCATCCTCCCCCTACATAAAACCAAATGGGATGTGGCACCCCATCAATCACCTATACCTATATGTCATGACCACATCACTTACTTAGGCATTAAGATTTCCTCCAGACTGTCAGAGTTGGTAACACTCAACTTCACACCGCTGCTAAAAAAAATAGAAGACGATTTGCTCAGGTGGCTCAACCTCCCAATCTCCATAATCGGCAGGATAGCAGCAATAAAAATGACGATTCTACCAAAAATTAATTACCTATTCTCAATGATTCCAACCCACCCTACACTCACCTGGTTTAAATCACTAGACTCCATTATAACCGCTTCTACTGGAAAAATAAAACGCCAAGGATAAAACTAACTACACTACAAAAAAGTAAGGTTCAAGGAGGACTAGAAGCACCAAATTTCCAATATTACTCAATGGCTAACCAACTGCAATACATATACAAATGGATTCACCCCACCCAATCTGATATTATATGGCTAGATATAGAACAAGCACTATGCAAAGAAATAAATATAGCTGACATACCGTTCCTCACCAAATCAATTAAACAACACACATGTTTTAAGGCAGTAACTATAGCCACCACTCTGACAGCCTGGTGGAAATTTCACCAAATCACAAATCTTACATTAGCTCCATCTAACCTCACCCCTCTATGGAACAACCATGACTTCATAAGCAATAAAAAAACATTGAATTTTCACACATGGTAGGAAAGGGTATCACCCACATCAAGCATATTTTCAAATCTAACACATTTAAACCATTTCCACAACTGGCTCAGGAGTATGGCATTGGGAACAACGAATTTTTAAAATACCTACAAATCAAATCTTCCGTTCTGACAAAAATAAACATCAGAGATCCAAATTTAGAACTTCCACCGGCAATATCAGACTTGGTCAACATTTCCTCCCCAAAGAAACTGCTCTCTAAAATATATAAAATGATTTCAAACCAACCTCAGACCATATACTTACCAACAATAAAATGGGAAAACGATCTGTCAATAGCTCCTGATGCCAACTTCTGGACCCAAATCTGTAAAACATCTATCTCATGTCCAAAAATGCGAATCTTCAGTTAATACAATACAAAATACTTCACAGAACACACTACACGGGCAATAGATTAGCTAAAATGGGTTTTACATCAGAAGTTTGCACACATTGCAATCAAAATTCTACAGATACATACATCCATGCAACCTGGCACTGCACTCCAATCAAACACTTTTGGGAAGAGGTCACACAGTCACTATCTACTATTGTTGGCTGCCACATCCCACTTTCACCTTCCCTTTGCTTGCTGGGGGATCTCACAATAATCACTGATAAAACTATAAACTCTAAAATACTCCTCATAGCTCTAACCATCGCCAAGAAAACTATCCTCATGAACTGGAAAACTAGAAATAAATTACACATTAACATTTGGAAAAATCTTATCACAGACTTCATTGCAATGGAATACGCACCTCCCCATCATAATTATTCATCTGAAAATGACCTCCACCGCCCAACACTTTCCGACCTCTTACAGATATGAACCCTTTCTCTGTTTTTAACTCCGACTTCGTTGTTTGAACCTGTTTCCGTCATCACTGTTATTGCTATCTATACTGTTATGATTACTATTTTCACTTTTATTTTTTCATTGTTGTAATTGCTGTTGTTGCTATCTTTTGCTTTCACCATCGCGATCACCACTACCATTATCATTTATTATTAATATTGTTATTACTAATATTATTATCATTTATTATTATTATTATCATTATTATTATTATTATTATTACTATTATTATTATTAGCATTATCATTATTATTATCATTATTATTATTACTATAATCATCAATATTGCCATTGTCAATGCTGTATTGGAATTAAATGCCATAGTCATCACTACTGCAATAATTTCCCCCTTATCTCTTTATGGGTTTTTAATGCACTACAACATAGAATAGGAAAAAAAACAAAAACAAAAACAAACAAACAAACAAACAAACAAACAAAAAAAAATGTATATATGGAAAATCTCACAAAACACCAAGGCAGGCAAGACAGGCGAGAAGTGGTTTCAACGGGACAGCATCTCTGTCCCAACTTGGGACACTCTCGCACTGTACTCCCTCTTTTAATGCACTTTAGACATTGTACATAATACACACACACACACACACACACACACACAAAAAAAAAAAAAAAAAAAAGGGAAAAGATAGGGACTGATGAGATATGGGGGAAGGCTAACTTAAATAATCTTATATTATCTTATTATATCATCTTTTATTTTATACAGGATTGACAATGGCAAATTCTTACATAGGAGGAAGGATGGAAATAAAAATCAATACAATATTGGCAATATGGTGGTAGTGGAGAGTGGGGTGGTGATGGTAATAACAATGTAATAAATAATAAAAGGTTACTTTGTTTACGCATACACACACATACACATACACATTCCCACACTCACACGCACTCACATACACACTTAGATCAAACACTTAAATCACTCCTATGTCAATGTCAATGTCACTCGTATGTCACTATGCTCACTACTGCACTATGTTGGTTTGTATGTATGTCTGACAATTAAAAAAAAAAATCAAAAAAAAAAAAAAAAAAAAAAAAAAGAATAAAAAACATTGAAAAAAAAAAGAAAAAGAAAAAAAAGACACGAGCAAACTAAACTAAAATAATGCAGACAAGGAACCGGAACTAAATACCAAAACATGAACCAAGGCCCAGGACTGAGAACAAAGACAAAGAACTAAAATGCAGGACCAAGAGCCAAGATAAAAGACAGCACATAAACTACTAAGAAACAGTCAAATAAAAGGACACATGAAACAATGACAAAAAACTCAGAAACTAACAGGGAAAGATACAAGTCATAACACAAATATAATTATTAATATTATCATATGTAGATCTGTAGAACCATTCACAGCGCGATGGCTGTACTAGTGACACAACCCGTAGTACCGGAAACGGAGTGGAGCGGACAGGGCCAGGTGATTGTGGAGTGACAGGCCCGCTGCTGACGGCTGGTGATCGTTCTCTGGCTGAATGAAGTCTGACGCTCCTGAATTTATGCATGGATCCGTGATGATAGAGAAATATAGAAATTAATGTCAATAAAGCAGGCTGTCAATATTTTAGAGACCGCCCAAAATATCACAAATCATGCTTTTAGCTGATGTCCTTTTAAGGGGAGCTAAGCTCCCCCTGGCTCCCCAGTAGTTCGCACCCTAATAACAACAAACATCCAGCATTTTGGAAATGCAAAAGTAACAAACTCAAAGTAATAGTGTATATCACTTGCTTATTGGTTGGCAGGCAGTGGAAAATAACATTGTTTTTTGCCCTCCAACAGAGCATTTTCCTTGGAATGTGACGTCACATGAAAACTATGAATTGACTGGCATACAGTCGCCAGTAGTGCCAAATGTGTGTTAATGTGTGTCATCCACCCTGTCATGCAGACTCTGTGCGGACTGGTTCCAGGGCAGCTGGACCAGAACCGTGCACAGCCTCCGAGACCGAGAAAGTCCAGTTTGACCAATGGCAATATAGTACCGAGGTGGTTTTCTTGCCATGTTTGGCAGCATGGCTAAGTTAACCAACCGAGCTAACCAGCAACAGATAGAGGCAGATAGGCTACAGTCAGCGGTTTAGCAAAAATTAAAGCTATCCATCAGGAAGCTCTGGGTAAATCATCTCAGTACTCGATTCCCTGTTGGTCTTTGAGGCTGTGTTCAGTCCTGTTCATGCCGTGTTCACTGGTAGGCTGCTGAGCAAGGTTTCGTTGCCTGCCATCACTCCCTGCTGGGCCCTCCCGGCCTGTCCTGAAACCTTACAGTGCATGAGTAAAGGTGTAAACACCTTCATGCAGTCTATGGTAAACCCAAACCACACCCTGTGCTCCCAGCTCCCAGTATAGGCAGAGTGAGCTAATTTGACCAGTGCACAGCTAACTAAGCTAATAACAGCAACTAGTTAGCTGTTTACTAACTTAAGCAACAAATAAAGTTATCTGTCCATGAGGAAACTCTGTGAATCACAGAGTTGAGGCAGAGCAGTAGGGGGACATCAGAGAAAAAACTAAAATATATTTTCTCCATATTTCTAATATTTGTCCATCACATATGATCCAGTTTCACAAACATTTGTGAAAAAAAAGATGTGTTTTTGTACAGTAATCAGTGGGGTCGGTCCCAGAAACACTCTGCTTCAGCAGCATTATATATTATATTGAGAAATCTTTTCATTAGACACTGAATGAATATGAATATGAATATGAATAAGTGCAGAATGACTCATCAACATTTTAAAATGCTTTTCCAAATGACAAACTCTTAAATGTCAGGTACTCTGTTGTCTTCATTTGCCTATTTGGCATTGAGGTAATCCAAAAGTTACTAAAAATAATTAGATTACATTGCTCTTTTTGTGGTACCTTGATTACATTACTGATTACATTTTTAAACAAGTAATTAGTAATTGCACTGGATTACATTTTTAAAGTAACCTTCCCAACCCTGCAAATAGGCAGTTAAAAAGGAATATGTTGGAAAGTGATTTCATTGAAAACTACATAAAGCCCCTTTAAAGTTGTATGTGTCTCTCCTAAAGCAACATTTGCATTAATGTGGAGTTTTGTTTCTGCCAAACTAATGAATGTCCAATATTCATCCTGCTTTTAACTCTGTTTTGGTCTGCACAAGCTCCTGAAAATGTTTGGCCTTTGAGCTGCTAAATGCTCCACTACTGTATGGGCAGGTCATCACACATTCTTACTCCCAACTAGAGGTCTGCAAGCCTGTCTGGTCACGATGGGGCCCAACACGCTGGCTCAATTCGGGCTTGAGTCGGACTCGGGCTCACTTATCTCCTTTCATTGTGCCCATTTACATGCAGAGCAAACATAGGCTTCTGTGTGATGTTGGTCTTAGGTCGGACTCGGGCTGAAAAATTCAGGCTGGGGCCAGGCTGGGCTTGAACACCACAGGCCAGGGCCGTGCTAGGGCCGGAGATGCTTTAAGATCCCCTTTTAATGCCTGTTAGTGTTATTTTTTTAAGTGTAGGGCTACGTGGTCAAGTTAGCAATATATGCAATGTCCAGTTAGACTTTCAAAATAAAACTAGTGGTAAACTTGCAATTTGGTTAGGTTTAGGACGAAACCACTTGGTTAGGTTTAGGAAAACGTGGTTTGGGTCCAATAACTATGTTACTTACATGACTTACATAAGTTAAGAAATGCTACTTGCCTAACTTGCCCAACCCACATAACCCACGTGACCTACATGACCCAGGTATCTTCAATAAAAAGATTCAAAGTTGACTTTTCGTTTCATGTGTGAAACACCTGTTTTCATGATTGGTTCTAGTGAAACACCATTTTCCTGGGTGAAAATCTGTTTTCTGTGCCACCTGTCCACCCCAGCCACCTCTTACCCTGACATTTCTATGAAATATCCTAGACCTACCTTTAGCATTCAAAAATTTCCCCATTGTGTTGACCTACCAAGGGGTCTTCACCATGCATCCATATATGATGACTTGGGAGTGAGATTGAGAGGGAGGTAGTATTCAGCATTATTGATATAAAATATTGATTGAGACTGGCATAGGTTCATGTTTTCCTGGTAAATGGTTGGCATCTTTAACAACCTTTCCTACATTTTGGATGTAACTAATATCTGCATTACCACAAACATAAAGGCCTTTCTCAAACCTAATTTATTATCAACAGCATCTTTCCCAGGAACCTTAATAAGTATGTACTGAAGTTTTTTTTACACCAGATTTCCACTAACTTCAAGTGTTGGCTACGTTTACTAACATTGCACAACTTGGAGGTTTTATTTAGGGTTTTACTGACCACTGTGCAGAAATACACCTCTCATGGTAAAATGCTCCAAATATTCAGACGGAGGCTTACATATAAATGTTCTGTCATTGAGAATTTGCATGCCCCCAAGCATGTAAAATGTAAAAAGCTCCACTGCCACAGGACAGCTGAGGGGGTCTGTGTAGGTCTAAAAAGATGAAGCTGGTGTCCTCACGCAAGGCAACTCTGCTACCGGAGGCAAAGCTCTTTTTTCCCCTAAAAACAAGAGAGCTGTGGACTTGCTCATCCGGTTTTTCACACCGTTGGCTCTGTTGCGTGCATGCGAACAGCTTGTAAATGACAGAGGAAGCCAAGGTGTATAGAAACCAAGTGCCTCAGGCCAGGGGAGTTTACACAGAGTGTTGCCATTAATCCGCCCTCTCAGATTTTTCTCTTCAATTCTGCCATAACAATGCCAATCAAGTGCAACTTTGCTGTGAAGCTAAGTGAAGCATTTGGCACCTCTTTGATATGCATTTTTGACAGATGTGATATTGTATCTATGTAAAGTCTGCCAAGAAGCACTATGGTGGAGACACAAATCATCAAATAAATTAGAATTTTCTTACTATGAGAAAATGTGGAAATCTACTGCTCTTGCAGTCACAGCTATATTAATGTTTACATTAAACCATTTTGTGTTTTAACCACTCATTTGTCACATACAGTGGGCTCACCTGAGCTTCCATGTGGGCCTCAAAGGGATCTGCACAGAAACATATTCTGAGACACACTAGAACCAATTACAGTGTGCACACAGCTTCCTCTGAAAGAATGTTAGCTTCATCACTGTTGTACTGTCAGCTCTTGATTGAGGGATCAGTGCCTCTGAAAGAGCCTCATGCAGTAGCTTCATAAACAAACACTTGCAGGACAACAGATAATACATACTGATCATGGGATAGGTAGCATGTTTTTTTACACAGCTAATAAGTCCATTACTCATCAGACAAGCTCCAGTTCTCAGGCCTCTTAGCAGCTCCATTATGAACAGAATGACAGAAGTCAGTCTACAATCGGAAAAGGGTGTGCCCAGAGACAAGGACTGGAAGAGGAACAGGCTTCAGAGAGTAACTAGGGTGCTTAGCACTCAGCCTCAGGCACGTAACTCAGATTTAAGAATGAGTTAGCGTGTCAAGATAGCGTGTCTTGCAGCAGACCACGCCTGCACCTGTCAGGTGTTCTGTGGCATGCCTGTGTTTCGTGCGGTAGATCATATGTGCGTGCATGGCTGCATGTTAGATAGTAAGACGTGTCTAAATGCGTGTGTGCTCCCTCTTCTTGTTGCACGCAGCTGCATATCCTAGCGGTGATGGACACCTGTGATTTACCTTATGCCTGCAATGGCTACGGATCCCTGGAAACATCTAAATATTTTTCAAGAATTGCAGCGGTTCAGCTGTTGGGCTACCTCGCCCTTTTGCTGACACATTAAATCTGGTTATATAAACCATAAGATTTCTGTTCTCCAACTGTTGCAATTACATGTGCCTGTGGGTTTGACTCATGACTGAGACCTGTGCTGTGATTGAGAAATGTTAAATTTCTAGAGGTCCCAGTTTTCACATTACATACCAGTAATCCATGTTTAAAAACTCTCCTAGGATGCCTATGTCTTCGGGCCCACATTACTGAATTTCAGAGGCTGTAGTGGGCTCAAGGAAGTTTTAAATATATAGTGAAGATATGTGAAACTAGATAACCTAAGTAACCCATTGGTGCAGGAGGGGGGGATAAATAATGATCCAAATGTAGGCAAAAATTTGGCATGGGAAAAACTGGCATGGCCATTTTCAAAGGGGTCCCTTGATCTCTCACCTCAAGATATCTGAATGAAAACAGGTTCTATGTGTTTGCCTACCCACAAGTCTCCCATTTACAGACATGCCCATGTTCTCCTAATCCAGTACAGGTTTGGGCAAAAGCATGTAGTTTTTTTGTACATTTATCTGACGCTTTTATCCAAAGCGACTTACAATTGCTATATATGTCAGAGGTTGCACGCCTCTGGAGCAAGTAGGGGTTAAGTGTCTTGCTCAGGGACACAGTGGGGATTGAACCCGGGTCTCTCACACCAAAGGTAGGCGTCTTAACCATTGCGCCATCCCACCCCACGTGTATATGGTATAAATGTTTTTTCACCTATTTTAAAAATTATGTATTTGTATATTTCTGCATAGTGGGGTCCTCAAACAGCGGCTGGAAAGCTGAGGCTCCTGTGGATTCCATGAGCCCAACTATGTTCATGTGCGATGATGTCAGGCATTCACAATTTCTATGATGTTCTTTAAGGTCTTGGTGTCTTAATTTGGTATTTGGTACGGATTGACCATTTCTACAAATTTTGTGAGTGGTCAAAATGGTAATATTTTGCACCAAATATGTGCATCAATCCAAAAATTGCTGCATCAACTTATGGGACATAATTGAGCATGGGAATGGCCATCATATACTTCCATCATAATGTCCTAACCCCTTTACATTCTAAACTGTCAAACTTTAAATTGGTGCCTAGACAAAACACAACATTTATTACAGATATATGACTAGAAAAATTTCACAAACAGTGCCAGGCTGCATCTCAAATTCCTCAGTTTTAAGATGAAGCATACCACTTTTATGTGGCATAAACTGCTATCTCCCCCCTGCCCCTCCTAAAAAAATGTGTCTGTAGGGAGGGGTGGAGGGGAAGAAGCTGGAGCAAAAATCAATTCTGTAGGTGACATGTCTTGTTGAAAAAAACCAATATATATATCTATATATATCTATATCTATATTTATATATATATATATCTATATCTATATATATATATATATATATATATATATATATATATATATATATATATATATATATATATATGTACATATCTATCTATCTATCTATAGATTCCAGATTCTTTCATTCCAAAGGAATGATACCAGGTGAAAGATGTTATATAGGTGAGTCTAGTTTCACTCGTTTGTATTTCACTCTTTTAGGTTTTCATGTCCTGCCAATGGATAAGATTTTCTGCCAGTCTCCAAAGCCAGCACTTGATTTTATCTTCAGCTTCGGTACATGCCTCTTTTTTCTGTCAGAAGGTGGATTGTTCATTGGTTACAAAGAGGAGATGAATGATAAACTTCAGTAGCTATGTTGACCTTGTACTGGAGCCCGCATTCATTCTGAAAACTATTTTTAGACCTTTGTGAAGAAAGCTTACTCCTTTCAGGGAGAATATGGTGTTTCTTGCCTTTATAACACGAAACTGTGGTGAAAAGTACAAAATAGCTCACTGGTTTCTTCTCATGTGATGAATGCAGTTTCCGTATTATTTGATGGATGGAATGAAACAAGAAGTGCAGGGAAGTTTCAGGAAACCCCCCACACAAATATGATAAAAGTGTCTGATGTCATTGTGAGAATTTAGATCAGGATCGAAAACTTTCTGGGTGGAATGAAAAGATGAGGTCAGTTATGGGCTGTTGATCGGAGGTGGTAAATGCTCCGTACTTGTATAGCACCTTTCTAGTCTTTTCGACCACTCAAAGCAGTTTTACACTACTTCTGCATTCACCATTCACACACACATTCACTCACTAAGTGCTCAAACAGAAACTAACATTCACACACATTCATACACTGGCTGAACAGCCGCCAGGGGAAATTCGGGGTTCAGTGTCTTGCCCAAGGACACTTTGACACGCAGCCTGGGGGGAGCCCATTAACGGCCAACCCACTCTACCTCCTGATCCACAGCCGCCAAGCAGCCAGCGTGGGGAAGGACTAAACTAAAACTAGTCTAAAGACTAATGTTTGTGATATGTGTTTCGATTTCCTGCGGGGTTTTTTCCAGAGGCTCATGGTTCTGGCTGTCCGTTCACCTCTGTTTTCCTTGTTGAGAACCCCATCCAATACTCTGCTTCCAACAGCTGCCCTATGAATAAATACCCTGTTAACCATTGCATGTATTTATGCCTGCTTGCTAAATCATGTCAGCAAGTTTCTGCATGTGATTTTGTCAGTGATTGCCTGGAATATATGAAATCAATCTCAACATTTATGATACACACACATGATATGGAGTGGGGCAGTGGGGGCATAGTGAGTTGGAGACCTTTCTAGCCTGTTGATTCATCCTTGAGCGAAAAGAGTGACGTGCTCTGACCCTCTCCTGAAGGCACCCAAAAGAAAAGATGTCTGAACACAAATTAGAAGAGAACATAATGACTTAATTAACTGACCTGAATATATACTCAAATACACACGGGCCACTCTCATAAGCGCCTTCGCACACGGAAACACACACACACGCAGAGGCCCAGACTGTTTGAAGTGACAACCCTATCGTGCATGAGGTTTATTTATGAATGGCTATGGTGCGCCAGGACGGAAATTCCTCTCATACTAGGAAACATCTGGCCAAATTGTATCTGTTGTATCTTAATTCTCATCTAAAAATGCCAGCAAATGCTTACACAACAATCGATGGAGTCTGGCATCCCAACATCCTGGATGAAAACACTTGAGACATGTGTTATGTCATAGATAATCAGAGGTAACATTTTATGGACAGTTTTAAAAAGAGATATGGTAGGCTATTCTGTTTTTTGAAAACCTGTTAAATGATTTAAAGGGATGTCATTCGCAAGGGCATAAAAATAAAGTGTACTAAATTGTAGTAGTAGTTTTATAAGTATGAAATATATCAATTGTAAATGCATCCTAATATATTAAAAAGCAAGATAATTCAGTTTTGAGGCCTACTTAACATAGACAGTTTTTGCTCTGCTGATCTCATTATGATGGAGCTGACAGATCTGTTGTCGCGGGACGGTATGGGAACTTCGATGTGCACTGTGCTGTCCCCTACAGGCGGAGAGGAAAGCCTCCCAATTGCATGACAAGTGGTGAAGAAAATTAGATAATCTCTTTCGCTCGCTTGCCTCTCTCACACTGACACGGTTCTTAAATTGTTTCATGTTGTTTTTCCTGATCCTGGTTGCTCCGGCAACGACTGTACTGTGTGCAGTGACCGCACGGCAGTGGGCGGAGCTGTTAGGTGAGAAGCCTGTCAAGTAACACACACACACACACACACACACGCGCACACACACACACACACACACATAGATATAGGTGTATGGATAACTACATAAATATATAAATTAGATATGATGCATACATCCAACATCACACACAGTTAATGTAATCTATCTGTCTACTTAGGCCTCGATTTATCAATACAAAGATGCACACACAACAGTGATACACACATACACACTTTCTCTCACACACAGAAGCACAGCAGAATTTAGTGAGATCTGTTCATAAGGATCAAAGGATCAAACACAGCCAAAGGCCAGACAGTGTGAACTCCACCACAGCAGATCAAACATGTGGCATGTTATTTTTCAACCATGTCTTGGTGGTGGGTAAGTACGAGCCCAGACAGGCCCCCTCTGACAGCCTGTGCTCTTTAATTATCCCTCCAGCTGTTTATACGCAGGCATTTGACCTCTAACCTCTGATACTTACACCTTTCATAATGACACCCAGCCACGCTATAGTTCAACGGTGTGTGCTGAGGATAATGAGCATAAATGATAGGATCATTAATTTATTTAAGTTCTATGTTTGGAAAACTATGAATATTTCTTGTTGCTAATGATATGAGTATGTAGTGCTGTGAAAACTCACTGCAACATTGGCACCCTCTACTGGTGGAGAGGCTTCACTTAAGGTAGCAGGTGTGTAGTTTAAGGTAATATATTTTTAATTTATTAGTAATTTAGTTGCAGGAATAGGAACTGTATGAACAGTATGGCTTTGCAGTCATTTTGGCATTGAAAAATGACTTTGAAGCCAGTATATGCTTATTTGAGCATTGATACTGTTCTCATGTCTGTCTGTCAAGACATGAGAGCAGTATCAATGACTTAAAATAAAGACTGCAAACAGCTGGCTTACCTGGGCCTCTAAGGCTCCTCCTAAAGTTTTGGTGCAGAGTACAGATTAAACAAACAAAATACAATATGTTAATTAGCAAGTGTTCTCTTTTCAGCCAAGAGTTAGATGAGACGATTGATACCACTATAATATCTGTTCGATAAAGATGAAGCTACCACCAGCAGCTTGTCCACTTAGCTTAACATTGGCATAAAAACTGAAAACAGCCTGTCTCTTTTCAAAGTCAACAAAATTCACTTATAAGCACCTCTAAAGCTGACTACTTATCACAATATGTCATTTGCTTTCGCTGTTTCCCTGTGTTTCCAGTATTTATACTAAACTTGGCTGGTGGTAGCTTCATATTTAAGGGACAGAAATGACAGTGGCATCTTATCATCTAACTCTCTGCAAGAAAATAAATAATCTTATTTCCCAAGATGTGGAACCATTCCTTTCATTGGTTAATTTATGGCTCCATCTTCATTATTTCATTGGGGTTTTTCTTGCTCACAAACAAAAACTGAACTGCGTGAAGCAAGGGATTAGGCCTACTGTATTTTTTTGATGCACTAATTTTGCCATGCTTTGTCAGAATATGTAATGTCTAATTCTTAGAAGTTTGATGATCCGTTAACAAAAAATAATCATGAAAAGGTGGAAATCTAGATTTAGACAAACCTTTATTGAGCAACGAGTTAGCCCTTGCTGACAGCTGCTTCACTCTATGAATCTTTAACACAGCCTTACTTGTTCATGTCTCTTGTTTCTGGTCAACAGTTAAAGAATGAGATTATGCGTAACTCATTCCCATGAAAAAGTTCCCTTCACGCCATTTCTCTAATTAAGAATATGTTCACAGTCACGTTTCCTGAAGTTATTTTATAAAGTAATTCTGTACTTTCCAGTTCAATTTATAAATCTATTTGATCTTTTTAATTAAAAATGTTTGCTTGTCTACAACCTTTTAGTGTAATATTTAATACTGAATTATATTTCTAAGCAGCTGATGCCATCAGACTTTACTTATTCAAAATATACAGTCAAAATATTGGATTATTTTTAGATGAACACATTTCAGCGTTTCCATACTTGAACTTGTTGTTTAATTGTACAATTTCAAAATTACATCAGGCATAATTGTCTTTGTTCAACAGTCCAGGCCTGGGATTGTAATACTCAATATGTGAGTCTCATGACTTTGTTTCTGAACATGCCTGAGAGTAGAGACTAGCTGCAGAGCTCAGATTTGAGGGCTGGTTACTGCAGACAGGTGCAGAGGAGGCATCCTAGGTCTTTGTACCAACATCCTGCAGGCAAACTGTCAGTGGCAGAAGAGCTTCCATGGACGGACTCAGAAACAGGAAGAGATGTAGACAATAAAGTTCATCATTTGAAGTGGTTCTACTCAGAGGTACAGACATAAAGGCACACAATGTGTCTTTCTCACTCTATGTCCTGCACACACATCCCTCACTCACACCACAGCGGAAAGATTCCAGGTAGTGCTTGTAGTGGATAAAAGAGTCTGTAGTCCAATTCTGTTGATATAAACCTTGTATCTCTCTGTTTTACTGTCTGTGACGGTGTTGCGGAGGCTCCATGCCCAGATCGTCCCTGCTGTGAGGTTAGAAATTATTTACATGTTGGGACTTTGACCAGTAGCATCCTTTATCAAAAAAGAAACAAAGGGTTAAGTTTTTCTGTGATGGGAGAGACTGTCAGGTATTAAGCATGAGATCTCCTTGTCCAGAGCCCCACTCTACAATTTCCACTTCCCCACTGGAATGAGGAGGACTGTCCAAAGAGATGCCTCGCCGCTCCCCAAAAACCTTCTCCTGCAGTTCAATTATGTCATTGCGGATGTCAGCCATCATTAGCAAAAGGAAGTCGAAGGAGCCGGGTGGTCCCTGGGGAGAGAAGACAAATTGAGGAATTGATTAAGATGCCCTGCATCGTAATTTTTCACTGGTTTTGACAAACAATCAGAACATGCGGTTTCCTTTTGAGAGGTTTGGGGGCCTAATAGACCTTTTTCACAGCAGAAGTAAAGGTCTATTACACTGATAATGACAACTGACAAAATAATACACGTTATACACCACACTCTTGAATAAATTAAGCTGGCCTATGAAAGCTGAAGTCACTGAATACAGTGACTACTACATCCACTTCAAACATGAAAACAAAATGAGTGCAATAATTAAAACAGTAACATTACAGGTTCACGTAATTCAGATTCATCATGTAAATATACAGAGCTGTATTTGGCTTCTACAAAAAGGTTGCTTTAAATAGATTAAAATGCAATTTGTAGATTGCAAAGTCAAAGTTCAATTTAACGTTTCAATGCGTAAATACAAGGTACATATTTGAATGAAGCATGCAGGGTGAAACGTAAACAGAGTAAAATATCAAATTTCCATCACAAGTGCTTGTGCACATTTGTCATTCACATTTGTTTGTCACAAAATGTAGATGGATGCAGGTGCATTAAAGACTCTAAGTCTAGATATAAAATAAATATAAAATAAGTTAAGGGATTAGCATTTAGAAAAATGTGACTGCAGCATTTTCAGAAAATGTGAATTTCTGTTTTGAGTAAACATCAACTTACAGGTGGACCTCTGGGACCTGCAGCTCCTCTGTCACCCTATAGATAAGAAACAGCCCAAATGAACCCATTTTCACCAGACACCACTTTCTAAAGCCAACTGCATCATGTCAGATTGATTCAGAAAAAAACCCATTGTGTTGTATTTAGTAACAATTCGCCAAAGTGTCCTGAATGCCATTCAACTGAATGTCAAATAGGTTAAAACTGTAATGACCATTAACACACTAATTTGTAGTGTGTAGTACAATCATTGTCAACATATGTAATATAAGACACCAGAAATATAGCAAAGTTATTTTTTTCAGAACTGCTTGTAGATCAATTTTATAACTTGATGGCCTTTTTATTTTGCCACTGTATGTAACTTAGGCTTCAGTGCACTCCATTCACTCATTGACAGGTGTCTAAAGGCATTGTAGACACTAGATGGCAACAGTGCAGCTCCACTCACACATACTGTACAGAGACACGCATAGAGACAAGACATTCCAAGCATATATGAGGAAAATACAGATATATAATAATGACCTTTTGTCCATCTCTTCCTGGTGCCCCAGTGGGTCCCTGTATGAATGAGAAGACACAGAGAAGCTTTATTAAGCTAATAAAATTAGGACAAAGGCATTAGTGATGCTGACCAATGGACACACTTCTTGGTCTGGTAAACACATTCATGTATATTGTTACAGCTGCAGAGATGCAGGTTTCCTTTCAACAGAGATACAACTTTCATGCTATAACAAATACCAGAAATATGTAGACGTTCTCTATAAAGATAAATCTTAAATACAGTCATATTTGGATGGGTTTCTTTTATCAGAGATTAGCAAAACATAATTCCACCATGAACACTGGCCACCTCTTCTCCACCTTTAGTTCTTCCCTTCTTCATGGGAATTGAAAGTGGACTGACTTCACAGTGGACACACACTTGCTCGCTTAAAACAAGTGGCACCAAGGACACGTATGACTTGCTCCAGGCTTTGGCACGCTACTTTGATGCCCTGAAGTAGAGGTTCCAGTAGGAACTACACTTTAAAACTTCTGAAGACACAACAGATGTGTCCCCTACATTGCGGAATAGTTTTTTTTTTACCACTGGCCCCCTGCGGCCTCTTTTGATGTGCTTCAGGTCAGGCTCTGGACCCATGGGTCCCATGTCTCCCCGTGGACCCCGAGGGCCAGATGGACCCCTCTCCCCTGGGTCCCCTCTCTCTCCCGGTTCTCCTGGGTGTCCTGGTGAGGATAGATGAATACAGTGATAAAGAGACTATTTAAAATTGGTTGGTCAGTAGCATCAGAGTGAGAAACTATAACAGAACAGAAAATAACAGAAACAGAGCAATGCTAAACTCAGACAGGTCACTTAAAAACCTGGTCACCTTAAAGCTTTTTTTGGAAATAATCACTGTCTAAAGTTAAGCTTAAAGGTGACATAAACCCCACACTTTTCTTGCTTAAATTGGTGTAAAACATCAAACATAACCAAATAAAAGTGAATAAATAAAAGTTCAGCACAGTTTACTTCTTCATGCTCTTCATCTTTATTATTCTACCAACTTTAAGCAACACTGTTGTTGCTGCAGATGCTGACTTTATTAACCGTAACCTTAAAGTTAACATCTATATCACCTGGGACCCCAGGTGCTCCTGGAGGGCCTGGTAGACCAGGAAGACAAGGGCTATCGGGGCTTTTTCCTGCCCTCCCCAGAGATGGCTTGTCACTGCTGTTGGCCAAGCCAGGTACCTACAAATACAGAGAGGAACGAATTAGTAGGATGAACAAAGAAAAGCAAGGTAATGGGTGTAGTTCCCCATATTTTGCTTTTTGCTAGACTCTGTTTTTTAGAGAAGTTCAATCATATCTACACTTTTAATTTCCAGTCTGCTACATGCTGAATTTTTTGAAACATTGGCTGTAGTAAGTTTAGTTACCAATCAATGAGTGTTATCAATCATAAAATGTATATATAAGAAATTAATAAGTACATTCAAGAACTATGGGTACCAAAAGGTGGCAATCATTCCAGTTGGCATCTTGGTAAAAAAAAAGCTACTGGTAAATACTTTGTGGTTCAGTTTAAAGTGGGCTTAGCTTTTCTAAAGTAGTTACCTGGTTGGGTGACGGTGTGTTGCCCAGCCTTAGTTTTAACTGCAGCAAATTGTTTTTCATGTTCATAAAGTCCTGACAGGTGAACGAGCAGGTACCAGCACTCATCAAGGTGTCTGACTTCCCAGACGAACTCACTGCAAGACAAAACCTACATTTCAGATGTTTCTAGCAGACATTCTCAGTGTGGGTGGCCACAGTGGGAATCCAGCCCCTAACATTTACATCAAAGGTGTCACACTGACGCAACACAGGCCAAATTAAATTCAATCACAACCATAATTCACTTAATTTCCAGGGAGTAAAATAGTAAAACAATTACTAAACAACCATATTTCATCCATCCTATCATGTACAGAACCTTGATGGAGTAATGAGCCCATGTACTGACACAGAGTGACTTTGCTCACTGAAATTTCATCTAAAAGCTGTGAAGCTGAAATTGAAAGAAATAAACTCACAGTTATGTACAGGGATGCAGGAGTGTTGGTCCGGTGCGAGTATGTAGCCGCTGCGACAGCGACACAGGAAGCTGCCTACTGTGTTCACACACTCGTGGTCACACATGTTGCTGCCAGAGCGCTCACACTCATCAATGTCTGTGTGTGTGTGTGTGTGTGTGTGTGTGTGTGTGTGTGTGTGTGTGTGTGCACGAAGAAGAGGAGAAAGAGACAAAAGAAAATGTACATGATCACAAACAAATAAAAAATCAAGTTTGAAAGTTTGGAACTCTTTGTCCTAACTTCTCAGCATTGGATTGTTTTCATCTTTTTTTCATAATGTGAGAGCTGTGAGACTGTGATTACGAACCATACATCATAACCCTGTTGTGACTTCATTATAATATAATTACATTCACATGGCATTTTACATTGTGTGCCACTGGTTTTATTTCATTCAGTGAACCTGTCACCACGTGACAGGTTCACTTTCATTCATAAAACCGTGTTTACATACGTAAACATTCGTTTGCTTTATGGCAGAGGGACTGCTTTACTATGTACAACAAGAAGAGGGCGCTGTTTCTCTAGTTTAGGAAAATCCTGAAAAATGGCCAAAGGGATGTTATTTGTTTGAAGACATGCCTGTGGGTCACTGTAAAGAATAACAAACTGTGGTGTGATGAAATGAAATGGCAGTGATAGACATGATAGTCAAAGTATTTAACCAGGACATGAGAAGGTGGTGTACTGACCCAGACAGTAAGGAGATTTGTGGTTGCGGTGTCTTTCTCGGTCGAAGCGATAGCCGGGGTAACATGTGCAGACAACTCGTCCAAAGTTATCAGTGCACTGCTGTTCGCAGGGCGATGCTGCACACACATCCACGTCTACAGAGAGGAGGCAGAGAGTACGCGTAGACTGAGCATATTCAGGATCGCTGTCTGAATACCAACATCACTGTAATCACCCAGGACCACTGTTTGTCTATATCACCACCTCCTTACACTCATAAAGTTCTACAACTACAACTAGGAACTGACCAGTACAACTTCTACTGTCCATGGCCAGCACTATAGGCCTTTTCTCATACCAGATATTTTAAGTTGAAACAGTAAGAAAACCGGTGGTGTGAATAATAAAATGAATAATGGCTGCTTCAGTTTCAGGGTCCTGGCTCACTGTCACATTACTTACTTACGGGAACACTTGAAGAGAACAGAGCTGTTGCTACAGCTGGAGTAGGAAAATTAGAAACATTTATTTTGTTGTGTTCGTTGAAATTCATTCTTACAGCAATCAATGTCAAATGCTCTGGGGCAAAAAAATGAGAATCCGGTATCTGCGTTAACACCTGTGCGTCTCCTGCTATGACAAGTCAAAAGCTGTGTGTGAAATCTCTCCCCTATTCCCCAGTGAATAATCTCTGAGTAGTTTACTCTATGGCGAGCAGTAAGTTTAGATGTTGCACACTTATGAATCATCACTAGTTTGCATAATCACTGACCGATGTAGGGTCGTCATTTTCATCAATAAAATACAACCCATTGCAATGTGAGAGTTAGCAGAGCGCAATCTACAAACATGGACACTACTTTTTTTTCATTAGGGTTAACTACATCAGACTTGGTTGTGTGTACTCAACCCACAGGAACCATCGCTAAGGTTATGCACGGTTCTTTTATCTGATCCCAGGGCTTTTCTGCCTCAATTAAAGCCTCTGGCTAGGGCTATGAAAAGTGCCAAACACTTTCTAAATCATTTTGAATTATATGGAAAGCAAAGATGCTTTATTTTAAATAGTGGTGCCTTTTCACCACTATTTAAATGAAATTATATTGTATATATTGTGCTCTATGGGTTGACAGTGTTGATGGTGGGGCATGAAATCTAAGGCACACCTGCTGTAAATATCAAGTAAAAATGTCTAATTAAAACATGCATCAAGTAATACATCGATCTGAAGACATAGAGGAACATCAGATGTTGTAGGAAACTGGTTTACAATTGAGTGAATTTATGGAAGCCAGCTGGCAAATGGCCATTACATATATGCGTATACAGTATCGCTAAATATATACATAATGTAAATATGATTTGTCACAGACAGTAGCATCAGCTGGGTCTGCTTCTTGGACGTCCATCCTTAAAAGGCTGTTATGATGATGGAGGAACAGTGTTCTCTAGTGGACAATGTGAATCACTGTTGTTTCATGGAGGAACACTACAGTCTATTTTCCAAGTACTGACGCCATAAACACTTACCAGTGTTACTGATCATGATTATGTCAAATTTTCACAATTATCGGCCTTTTCATATGAATGACCACGACAAAATATGGCAGCTGTCTGTGCCAAAACTGGAGGCAGTTTCTTTTTTGGCTGTTATGTTGTTTGGTTCACTGTACAGCAAAGTGCTAGTTATCTGAAACGACTCCAAACCGACAAAAGCTGACCATAATAGGTGCATTATCTTGACTTCTTTAGAGGTCTAAACAGACGAATGTGGTTTGCAGGCTGTGTTTGTGCAGCTTGTGTTAATCTATAAACTGCTGTATGGGCTGTATCAGATTTGGAGTATGTGAGTCAGATCTGAGAGTTCATGAGCCAAGGAGAGTGTGTTTGGTTTACCTACTTTCAGGTATGCACTGGCCCATCACAAACCTGAATCCATCACAGCATTTCCTCCTGAAAAAAAGAGAAAAAATTAATACCACCAGCCCTTCAGCCTATCATCATTAAATTAATAATTTGAAATATTGGGAAATAGGCTGATTTGCTTCTTGCCAAGAGTTAGATGTGAATATTGATACCTCTCTCATGTTTGTATGGTAAATATGAAGCAACAGCCAGCAACCAATTTCTTAGCTTAGCATTAATAGGTACAGCTTGATGGACAGTCAAATATACTATACTGATACATACTGAAGCACTTCTGACAAACAGGATTTAGCACAACATGTGGTGTTCAGTTTTTTTGTTTTGTTTTTTTGCCATTTCTGTATTGCAGCCAGTTTGTATATTGTATAATTACTTGCAAACATTTCACCAGCTCAGCATCCTTCCAGCTGCCTGGGAACTTCTGGGCTGTTCTGTCATTTTCACACCACAGTAAAAAAGTCCACTGATGAATACACGTGGAAGGGTAGCAGCAGTTAAGGCACGACTTCTTCTGACTTGGCTTACTTCTCTTTTTGTTCCAGGGCCAGGACTTGAACTCTGACCAAATAAACAACTAAAAACTATTACACAAACTCAGGTTTTTAACTCCTTTACAGTCTCTGCATTTGTGATGTAAGCTTGTAACTGCTCAGTGGATGCAGTGTTTCTGAAATGTGGCATTGTGCAATGAACATTGGGCAACTATTTCTCCCAAAATTGATTTATGGTGTTTGGCAATGACACTTGTCCAGTCATCCCTCAACAATCCAACACATGTTACAGACATTACATTTTGAAAAACAGAGGAACTGGCTCAGAAACTGGTGCAGCCACGCAACAATTAACACACACACACACACACACACACACACACACACACACACACTTAAAAAAAGAGGAAGAAAGTCTGTCTCCTGTCCTAAAAACAGCATGCTGTTACCGGAGGGAATTTAGCATGCTGCCTCATTCATGTTCCCCTTATGACAACAAGTTTCTTTTATTCTCCTCCAGCCTCCATGCAGTGTAACCCTAAATCACTCCGTGATCCCGCCTCCTTCTCCTGAATGAAAAATAACCTATAAAACAGTGATGCCGGCATAAACTGATGAGATCCAGATGAGAACAGTTTTAAGCTGCATCCTAGCTGGGAGTGTTGAGAGGGATGGATAAGGCCGGGTCTGGAGCTGAGGTGGAGAAAGGAGAATGAATGCTGAGATGAACATATTCACTCATTCTTTCAATCAGTCAGTCAGTGATCTAAGCTGGGTTAATGCATCGCAGATCGAGTCTGTCCTGGAGAGGAACTCCAGAGGTTTATTCCTTTGCATGAAGGCCAAAAAGTTTATTTGACTTAAAAGATTCAAGTCGCTCTGGTTCTGGTATGACAGTCACAATTTCTATTAAATGAAAGTCTTCTTTATTCAAGGTGAGGACCCTAATTTTATAACAGGTCATTTCTCTTACACTAACAATTCAAGACTACATAGAAAACTGATCCATCTTGACCATCCTAAACTTTAGGATTGATATGACATGATAATATCAAAGTTCTTACTTTAAGGAGCACAGACAAAGATGATCGCAACCAAGTAACTATGGTTCAGTTTAAGGTGGAGCTTTTCTAAACCCAGGATGCACCAATCAGATACTCAGGATCGGTATCTGTGTCGACACGGACCAGCCATGACGTGACGGATCCGCATTAAAGTTTCTACGTTTGCTAATTGACCCTAAACACAAATTACTGTACATCTGAAGTTGATCATAATGTTATTAGTTCTGCATGTATTTGTTTAAAAACCAAAGTATTGGACAAACTAAAGCTTTCACCCTCATAGTGCTAGATGTTAAGAGATGACTTAAGTTATTGCAATTAATTCTGATGAATAGAATTTTATTTGCACCAAATGCTATGGCAATCAATCAGATAGTTGTTGAGACATTTTCGCTCAAAACAACAAACATCAACCTGCAGAGAAAAAGTCAGGAGATCAAGTCAGTAGGATTCATTATCTGGGAACAAATAATGTATGTACCAAATACTATGGAAATCATTCAACAGTTTATTGAGCTACTTCGGTCTTTCCCAAAGTGATGGAAACACACTATCAGGGGATGATAATGTGTTTCCACTGCTAGGATGGCTACAAACACTCATACAAGCCCAACTTAAGAGCATCTAAATAACAAAACAGAACAGACACAGTGGCAAACAGCAGAAAAGCAACTCATATCAAAGATCCCCAGAGCAGTAAAAGCAAACTGATCTCACTACAACACTCTACCCATCCATGTACATCGACAAGCCGTCTGTCAGTCAGAAATGCAGCAACCTCAGCAGTCTCCCCTGGGTGTTTGTGATGGACAGGACAGGAAGGCTGGGGTGCACGGACAAGTAGATGAGGGTGGAGGGAGAGGTGACCCGTGTGTTTTTGTTTTGGAATGTGAAAGTATGTTGGCCAGACGGGCAGCATGACACGACCACTAAAACACAGACCATTACACTCAGTGGAATCAGAATCAAATGTATGTGTGTGTAAAAGTTCATATATATATATTCATATATATATATATATATATATATATATATAATAGAAGTAGCTCTCAGCAGTCTTGATTAAACATATCAGTAACCTACCTTTCAAAACCGAGAACAATCTGTGTGTGTGTTTATGTCTGTTAGAATACATCTGCACACACAACACGTGTGTGCATGTGTGTGTGTGTGTGTGTGTGTATGTCTGTTTCTGTGTGTCTGTGTGTCTGTGTGAGGGCTGGAAAACCATCCAGTAATTGGGTACGGCCTTTTAATGTCAGTCAGGGTTTATTAGTGAGAGCGATCTGTGACGCTAGCAAGCTCCCACTCCCCCCTCTCTCCTTTTTCATGTCCTCTCTGTACACTTTACTTCAGTCGCCTTACATCCAGTCATTTGATTTGAAACATGTCGATTTATACTCAAGCCATTCTATCAGTCTCTTGTTTCTCAGTACAATCCATCGGTTCACTAGTTGTTGACACAAATCTCCATCTCTTTCTTTCTCTCGTTGGACTGACATTTTGTTGGCCTCATGATGCCGTCTGTCCATGAAACCTGATGAGGTGTCTGTCTTTTCCATCTTTATTTCATTCAGAGGAATATTTTTTGGTCCTTGCTGAGACCAGGAGGATTGCTCAATGCCTTTAACAGCCACTATTCATTATTCATCATTCATTCACTATTCACTTCATACACATCTCAAGAGCAATTCCTATACCATAAAGGTGCTTTTAAATGGCGAGCGGTCGCTGTCTCCATTATTTTCTATCTAAACAAGCCAGCAGCTGTGTTGCTGAGGTCGTTGCTGCATCCTGAGTTTATGATGGTTCAACTTTTTTTTAACTTGCTGCCGGGGCTTGGCGTTTGACCAGGGCAACCACAGAAACCGCTGTGAGGGAAACGATCAATGTAAATATTCAGATACTTTACTTAAGTGAAAGTAGCAGTGCCTCAGTGTTGAAATACTCAAGAAAAAGTTCTGCATTCAAAATCTAACGTAAGTAAAAGTACAAAAGCATTAGCATCAAAATATACATACAGAATAATGTATACTGTAATACTGGATTATAATTAAGGTAGAAGGTTACAAGGTTCTATCTCTAATTATTGATGCATTAAGCTGTACATCATTTTAATGTTGCAGCTTGTAAATGTGGTGCTAATTTTTATAACTTAATATACTGCTGGGTAGCTTAACCTATAATAATACATCATAATTCATAAGTTGGTGTATATTTTGTATTAAAACAAAATCTCTGAAGTAACTAGTAACTAGTAAGAAGTACAATATTTGCCTCCAAAATGTAGTGGATGGAAGTATAAAGTAGAATAAAATGGAAATAATCAAGTAAAATACACCTCAAAAATTGTACTTAAGTAAATGCGCTTAATTACCTTCCACTGCTGGAAAGCCGTTGGTTTTACTACTATTTGAGTCCCCTGGATTATCCACTTCTTCCCCAGCAGAGATCAGACAGATCAATGAAGAAAAGTGTTGGTATCATATAGGCTGTATCTCAATTTATGTATATGTACTGCGAATGTGTACATCAATCTCTTTGTATTTAGATTTGTAAGTGTTCTTAGTGAGTGAATGTTTAAAAATGCAGCCATTTGAGAGTTTTACCCAAGGCATAACTGCAGAAGTTCCTCTTCCATCTCTTAAAGCCTCAATTTTTAGTACATTTCTTCCAAACAGCTAGACATTGTGACATAAACAAGAAATCAACTAAAGTTAACAACTGCAGCACTGAAGTGTTCTGGCTTTGTAAGCTGGCGTTAAAATATATATATATGTTCTAATTAGTTGCAATGTGCATATGTTTCACAATTCATTATTTCTGCATTAAGAAGATACATGGATATGATAGAAAGGTTTGGAGAGAATCTGGACAGCCTCTTTTGTCTTTCGCCGACACACTATCAGTGTGGATATCATTAACTGTGACTGCTGGCTGCTGTTTTTGACAACTTGTGTACACAGAGTGCAATAAAGTACAATAAACAAAGAACTGGAAGTGGACTGGCAATTACACAGCTCTAATCAAGCCATTAAAAAAATACCTTTATTGGCTCTGATACAGATCCTGCAGAGGGACAGACGTCTGACATGGCCCAGTGATGCTGTCTGCAGGCAACCTCCAACATGTCCTTACTATTCCATTTTGATTCTGCATGGCACACTGACCTGATCCCATTCAAATCATCCTAAACTACATCCCTACTCGTCCTCCTCTCTGGCCTTTGGGTACCAACTTTCTCCTACCTGTCCCCTGTGCTGGTGAAGGCTTACCCAGCAGCTACCTGCCCGGTGAGGGGCGCAGGCAGGCTCATGTATGACCCCAATCTGCTGCTGCAGCTGCTGCCAAAATCAGCACGGTGGCATCGAAAGAAATACAGAGACAGGATCCAGAGGCAGACCTGGGCCTGGATCACTTTACACTGAAGATAATGTACTTTAGCAAGGGGTCTCCTTCCAGAGGGGGGGCAATGCTCACTGTTATGGTTTCCCCATCCAGCATTAGTATGATTTATTTGTGCATTCACAGACAGGAATGTGCTACAAAGACAGGATATTCATTATAGCACCCCAAGAAAACCCCACTACCTCCCCAAGTCTCCAGCCCAGACTGTGCAGGGGTCCTGAGAGCAGGGCACAGTATGGATGATGATTTCCATAGATGACGCTGTCACTGTGCATTATCCATTCACATTACAGAGTTTTGTTCCCCGTTGTTTGTAAGTAGAGTTTCTACATGTGAGGTTATATGAGGATTCAGTATCCCCCTACTTTGAAATGAATAACATCTCCTGTGTGTCGCCTCAGATTGCAAACTCGTGGGATGATCTGAGGGGGATGATAAGATGATGGGGGTAGGAAATGCCACGAGTAAGAAATGACGGAGGAGGACATTGGTAGGAGGAGGAGTATGATGGTTAAAAGACAGAGATGAAGGTTGTTGTCAGCTCAGAGTTTCCCTCTTGGGACTCTGGTGGGAGGAACAGAGGAAGTGGAGCTCATTGGAGGTCAATGGCCTTTTGACACATCAGGACAGGAGATTGGCCGTGTGTGTGTGTGAGTGTGAGTGTGTATATGTCTCGTCATTTTGATGGATGCTTCTTACTGATGTAGGCTATATGTGTTACATTTAGGGCATGCTGTATTCATCAACTATGCTGCAATTGATTTATTTGCTCAGCAACACTCACAGTCGCAAGCAGTTCAAAAAGTTGGCTGGTCATGGTGTGGATGATGGTGTGGTGATGGATTATGCTGAAACACATTAGCATGATGAGACCGACAATAAAACACATTTTTGGAGGGCTGCCATGTCCATTTCCTAGATATTTATTGTGTGTTTTCAATCTGTTGCTAATTTTCTGCTGTTGGTGGGATTTTAAGAGATTTAAGAGATAAGGTGTTCACTCCAAATGTCCTTTGTGTATTTTATAATCCCCAGTAAATGACAGTTATATATACTTCATAAGAAGGCTAAAGTAATTGATGCTTTTCCACCCGTTTGTTTCACAATACAACCAAGAAATTAACTCCTTCTTGCAATTACTTGTTTGAAGATTAAACTTAAACCCCAAATCCCCTCATAATATTTGAGGTTTTGTCTCCACTAATTAAACAAAAAGAGGCCTCTGCATCAGGTGTGAAGGTGTGAAGGTGTTGTGGACAGCCGCATATGTACAGCTTTTTTAGTGTTAGCGTATAATTGTGTGAGTATACATATGTGAAGGTGTTAGTGTGGTGAGTGTGAGCACCTCCTCTCTGTTTATTTGCTCTGCCAGCCCACTTCCAGGACCCAGTCCTCAGGGGAAAAATCAGAGCTCTAGCCTAACAGAGGAAGCTTTGACTGGGAGCACAGGCGGTCTGAACCACTTCCACCAGAATACAGGCTGACCTGCACTCCTCCTCCCCTCTGTTATGACTCACCTCTCCCCACTCGCCTCATCTTTCCATCATTTCTCCTGCCATTCTCCCATCCTGACCGCCTCTTTAAAACACCCTTTAACCTTGCTCTAATTTCCCCCACTGTCATCACTGCAGGATCATAGGAATATATCAATACAACCATTGAACATCTAAACAGATACAGTCAGCTTTTATCAGATAAACACGTGTCTAACTGTTATTTTAAACGCCCGTCCCCACTCTCTTTTCCATCCACTGGTCCGCTGTTGCCTTTGTTCTCTTAGCTTATAAGTGCTGTGTTTCAGTGTTTGTGAAAACAGAGGGAAAAGGCTGGCTTAGCTCATGCCAAAGATAAATAATCTGCCTGCCACATCTGTAAAGATCACTAATTAGCACGTTACATCTATTTAATCTGTATACAAACCGAAAGATTATTTTTTTCACGGGGAGTTTGTCATGCAGTGACTATTTCTTGGGAGTCAGGAGTCTTGTCGTCACCGAGAGGTTGCCAGGAAATCAGAGACCCCCAACTGTTAACTCTTGCCAAGACAGTGACAGTGAATGTCAAACTTTTCCTTCAAGATGTGATATTTCAAGGATGAAACACGTTTCCGTGGGCTGCAGCATCACAGGTTTGGGTCTGGCTGTAGACCTTAATTGCATCTCACTCTTTCTTGTTCCATGTCATGTGTCTGCTGGTGTTATCTGATGAAGACGTAAAATTCCTAAAGAATATTTCTTAAAGTAGCCTCATTATCCTGTATTATATCTCAAAATGTTATATATTATCCCTATTAGCTGAGATTAAATGCATTTTCTTCTCATCCTGTATATTGTAACTTATTTTCAAGAATGTCACTTAAACAAATAGTTAAATATTTTGGGAAAAGCGTTTATCTTAGATGGACTTTCACGCTGTCGCTCTTATTGACAAACAACAGGTGATCCAGCTGCCCAGCATTTCTGGTATAGAGCAAGTTGCCAGGTACAGATTTGCTGTAGATAGTCTCTGTTCTTGAACAGTTAGTCACAGCATATAATTCTCCCTACTAGCACAGTAGTTGTTTTTGCGTTTCTGTTTATGTACTAATTAAACAAACATGATACAGATGCGTCAAATAGTGAGCTTTAGGGGTGCTGTTCCCCTATGTTTCTGGCCTTTATTCTAAACTAAGCTAACCATCCGTGTCCTGATCACACAAAAATGATGAACTTTTTCTTCAAAAGCCAGTCATATCCTTAAAATGTGATAAACATGAAAAAAGAAAACAATTGGAATCATCTAATTGGCTGGGTTATCAAAGTGTTTGTGTGAGACCAGACCTCTTCCCTGCCTTTTTGTTTGTTATTCCATTAAACACAAAACCTCAGACACCACAGACCAGACTTCCAACTTAACCTCATGATGGAGAATAATGCAGCATCTCGCCAGCTCATTGTGACATTTTTTAAAGTACCCTACATTGTTTCTTCAATCATGATTTCCCAGAAACCACTGACCAGATTTGAATGAATTGCAGGCAAATGATCTTCACACTTCATGCCAGCCTTTCAAATTGGCTCATAAATACTATGGTTTTAGGTCAAAACAAGATGGGTGTGTAAGTGCTCCGCCATTAAGAGACGGGAACATTTCTAGGGCAACATGTTTATTGTTGCCTGATTTTCACTTGTTTCAAGATTAAACGAAGCATTTCATGATTGCGATGAAGTGCTTTCTGTGACACAAAAATGTAATCTACTCTGTCCACGTCTATAGGGACATAGAGGTCCGTAGACCCACTGTACCTGACCACAAAGAATGCAGGTTTTTGTAATGATGAGTACTGATCTTAGATGTCACCTTAACACATTGGGGTTTTTTTACAGATGGCATTTTAATGTCCATAACAGCTGTCATGTTTTAGGCCACAAAGGCTTTGATTTACTCCCTGGCCCACTGATACCAGATGTTACTGTCTCATGCCCACATTGTGAAAGTATCTGGGAAGCCACAAGAAAAATTGCAATATCGCAATTTACCAGACCAATATTTCCATCATCATTATTCATTGTATTATTATTCATTTTTTGGCATTGCATATTGGCATGAATATAAGTGTATGGGAACTTAGTTGTGGACTGGTAGAATGGCTTACATCAGTGAATATGCGTGACAAAGAGAGAACCTGTCAAAATTACAGGAGATAGTGGCTGATGTTCCAGTACAGAGATAAGGGAACAGAGAGAAGGGGAAACAATGACCAAAGTGGAATGCGCAAAAGAAAGGTAGTTGAGAGCAACTAAAGTCAAGCTAACGACAGACCCTTCATAATGATGTGCCTGGTTGAGTTTTCATGCCAGACAGGAAAGCTGTTTTAAAGGAGGACCTTTTACTAAAAATCCCAATATAGAGACTGTAACTGAGGCTCACAGTAATGGGCTGATAAGACCAAGAAGGTTTTCCAAGCCTTCTAAATGGCCTTGACTGCATTGATGTTGAAAAATCTTGGAGGTATTAAGAGATTTATAGCTCTTTTCAGTTGTTAATTCCCCAGCCATTACACACCACACCTCCTCTATCCCCTGTTTTCAATTTTGTTACATGAGACAAAGCTTCATGTATGCAGGATCATGCACCCCGCTGGGCTTCAAACAATACTGCAACAACAATGTCGTTCCAGTCTATCAATTGGCCAGTGATTAGTTTTGTTGAGGTGACAGCACAGCCATAAAAGGGCTAAAACGAGCTAATCTACAGCAGATTGTACTCAGAACAGAGAGAAAAAACAGTCATTGTGCTTGTCTAGAGGGCCGTTCAGGTGCGCACTAATCAGAAAAAGATGGAAGATGGTGACTGGAGTTTTTCGGGAGGTCCAACTCTGGTCTACAGCTCTACGAAGACAATTATACCTCCATTAAACACAGGAAGCGTAACTCGAAGGCCTCGTAAAGGGTTTCTCTGAGAAAATGAAGACAGAGGACAGCAATGAGTGCTTCTCAGTGTAATGAAATGGCAAAACTCAGAGCAGTATAGCGTTGTTGAAAGAATCTTGTGTCGACTCCAAGTGTGAGAAAAATGAACAGGTTAGTGTTCCCACAGTTGGGGTTTGCTGATCACCATCCAAAGTACACAGAGAGCCAACGCCAAAGGGAGAAAAGAGAGTGATAGTTTGAATAGGATGCCCCTGTGGACTTCTGGATGCAGTGCAAACAATCTTTAAGCGGATCGTGTTCAGTCCGAATGTGTTGCCCTCATGTGCAAATCGACTGTTTGTTTCCACATGGCGAGATTTCACCAAGCACTTGAACATTTTGAGCTCACAAATCCACTGTGTTAATGAGGAGGACCGAACTGAAGACAGAGCTGTCAGCACCTCAAAATGTTCTGCATGATAAACAGTAGGCTGCTGATAGAGGGAATTTAATCACCAGAACACACACACACAGGCAATATGTACATACCATGCACACACATATGTTTACAGTTTATCAAAAGTTGTCCCACTCAGTACCACCAGACATCTATAAAGTACGACTGCAAACTGCACACATTTACAAGCATGGATGATCTCATTTATGTGCACCTGTGCGCACGCACACACACACACACACACACACACACACACACACACACACACACACACACACAAAAGTATCAAATGTAGTGATATTCAATCCAGACATCTACAAAGTATAACAACACACACATGCACTAATGCACAAACATATTCACATACTACTCACAAACACATGTCCAGACACAAGGCACACACGCTGATGCAGGCATCTGGTCCTTGTTACCTGTTTCAGACCAAAATCAAATCACCTCCTTTCATTCTTCAGGCAGCAGTTTCCTGCTGTTCAATTCTTTCCTAATTTCACTGTTTATTGTTTGTCCATTTTTGCATTATTCCCATCATTGCCACTGGGGCTGCTGGTGAAATGTGTGAATTATATTACTACTGAGCAATGATAAACTGCCAATTTTTCTTTAGAAAGAAAGAGGAAAATACAGATGCACATTTTTGATTCAAGTGAGAAAAACTTAAACATCACACTTGGAGTAGGATGTTTTTCAGCGACAGCAGCAACATAATAGCTTGTTTTATGGCTTGTAAGAGGGGGACCTCTGACTGCGGATCCCAGCTGGCCCTGAACGTTCAGCCCTGCAGTGCATAGTTTGAGCCACCAACATACAGCAAGGAAGAGAGAACATGTGGACTCACACACCTGCTTCTCATCACCTGCTATAGAAAGCAGCCATCTGTCTTTACAACCAGATACAGATGAATAGCACTTTGATGATGTGATACATTCTGCCTGTTTCTCTCTGAATGTCTGTCTCTTAGACACAGTGAGAGAAAGAGACCCTGCCAGCTTGCAGTCCATTTCATTGACATGCATACCAGTATGGTAAAGCACTTAAATAATTCTGAACAAAAATAAAGTTATCAAAGCATTGTTCACCTTGAGTAATGTTATAAGTGCTAATGTTAGCTTACACAGGTTGCTCTGCATTCAGAACTCATTTTCAGGTGTCCAGTGCCCTGTAGAATTCCCACAAAAAATTTCTGCACAATCTACAATCCCACAAATGAAGGCCCTGCATATTGTAGATTTGAAAAGCACAGGTGTAAATAATACTGCAAATAATGAATTCACTAATTCTTAATCCTTTGATCAGAATGCAGGGAAGTCAGATTTGTTTCTCAAATCAGATCTTTAAGACGGATTGTCAGCACTGTTATTTACTGTTATCGAAACAGATTTGTGTGTCCAGACATCACCAACCTATCTGCATGGGTTGCCATGGTAACTACATACGCTGGTGTGGCGACTGTCCAACGCAGATGCATGAGAAATGGAGATTCATCATACCGCCCTCCATACAATGGCTTTGCCAAGTCATGGGGTAGAGTTCTGCGGCACAACATGACACACCATTTTGCTCAACTGCACTGGTGCACTTCCATCACTCTGGATGTCGTGTCGTTGTTGTGTATGTCGCGTTGAGTGACTTCAGGTGTGGTGGGACAGCAGAAATCCCGTTCCTGTGTACTGTATGTACAGTTATCTGAGACTATACACAAGGCAGCTAGTTAGACTAAACAGCATTGTATTATGCAATCTGGGAGCAATTGACTGATGTTACTGATCAAAAGAGGAAAACAAAGAGGAGGAGGGATGTGAGGAAAAGAAGAAAGAAGGAAAAAGCAAAAAGAAGAGTGAAGGTGAGTCACAGAGCGAGTGAGAGGGAGGAGAGAGAGAGAAAGGACATAAATAATAAAATAAAATAAGAAAATGCAAACAGACACAGAAAAAAAACAGGCAGCAAAAGGTACTGACAAAAAAGGAAGATAGATGGGCAGGATGGATGGAGGTGTGATAGGATGAGGTGTGAAAGAGATAAACCAGAGAAAGTGAGGGAAATGGATGAAAATATACAAGAGTGGGAATGTGAGAGGGAACGCGAGAGAGAGCACAAAGTGAATGTAATGTTGATGCCGCTGAACGGCTGATTCGCTGACTGTGCCTGTCAGCAAAGCTTCACTCAGCATCCCACCACACGTCCTCATCTAGGTGGGAAGCCAATTACAGGAGAGAGAGAAAAACACTCAGCGGCCTCCTTCCCTGCTCTGATTTCCCCTTCTTGCTCTTTTTAAAGACCTTTCCGTGGTTTTCCAGGCATGTCCCCCACAGAGGAGAGCACTAGGCCTGCCGTGGTACAGCTTTATTTCGTTTGGATCAAAAAAAATTCCTCAGCTTCCAAAGTCCCCCTCTACTTTACGATACTTTCTTTCCTTTTCTACATCTGCCACCTTCCTGTAGTTTTCCCTGCTGTGCACATTTTTTTATGATCTTTTGGTATTATTAACCTCACTACACTGTTTGTTAGCGGCCCAGGAGCTGCCATGTGCTTCAGAGAAACAACCTTTAAAATTTTAACTAAATATATGTAACTGGTCTGGCAACACAGAACAGTCCAAATGGTAAGGAGGGATCACTGTGCACAAAAATGTGCATCAAATGTAATTCATTTCTCCACAGTCAGACACTGTTGTGACTGCTTGTTACCCTAACTCTGCTTTTTATTTTTGTGCTTTTGAGCAGTTAAAATCTAAATGAAGAGAGGGAAAGGCAAGAAAAACCCCTGTTGAGGGATAATTGTATAATACAGGACTGCTCAAACTTTCCAGGATCCCATTCTCAGGTCTCAAAAATGAGCTTTAAGGAGATGTAAAGTATCAGAATCACTTTTATTGGCCAGGTTCGTGTACACATATGAGGAATATGACTTAAATAGCTTTGAGTGTACATACACAGAGCAGGTACACAATGAGTAACTGTGTAATAATGTAATGAGAATTCAATTGAGATTCAATTGAGATTCAATAATAATAATTCATATGATTTACAAATACACCTGATTAGGGCTAATATAACTGTATTCATTTTAATTTCAGATAACAGTGTCCTATACCACTAGTATAATATCAATTCCACTTATAGCAGTTTCATTATGGTACATTGCTCTCATAAATTAAATTATTGTGCAAGAAAAATGCTCGACAGTTGTAGACAAATTTGTCAATGCTGAGTGCTAATTTGTCAATAATCATAACCATTCATGCAGAACGAGTCCAACATTTTGAAAGTTTGCTGTCAACCTTTTTTTGATGTCCTGCCCCATCTGATTGGCTGATTGGTCAGTTCACAAAAAAGTGACATCGATGAGCAACTTTACTTTAAACTATTGTCAATGGATTTGTTTTGGTGACAGAGCATTAAGCCAAAACTGGAATCAGAGCTCTTCTGTCATCCAGCTCTACACAGTGTTCCTTAGTTTCTGGAGTTTACTGTGTCAGATTACTCAAAGAAACTGCTGCTAGCTGGAATAACTGCACAATTTTAGTAAACTAATATAGTAAACTGATGAGTCAACATAACGTTGGAGAGTGAAGAACCCCTCACAACAGGGTACTATATTATGCTTTTTCTTATTTATCTGCCTAGTTAACTTGGTATGTGTCTTGTTAGTCTCAATGATTATCATGTCAATCAGGACAACTCATTACCTCAGTTTATTTTTATCTAATCTGCTGCGCTGTTGCTGTTTTCTGAAGTGTTTTGTTTTTGTTCTTTATTCTGACTGAAAGTCCTGCTTCAGTTGGCCGGGTTTGGAATGTTTTTTTTTCTTCACACTCTCTGGCAAGTTTGCTACTTAGTGATGCATCATTACTACTAACACGGTGGTTTCACAAGGATGTGTATGTGTGTGAGTAGGCGTTTATAGGGGGGTGAAGGTTAGTAGCTTTGAAAGTATGTGCCAAGGATCCAGAGTTGAGGTGCAAGAGGGAGTCAAAGGTGATAAGAGGGAGCTTAAGAGTCTGAGATAACGCTACTTTATCTTAAGTCCTGTGTTAGAAGTGTCATGAAGCAAAGATCACATACACACTCACACAAGGATCACAGATACACCATACAAGCTTGGATCTCCAGCTGTCAGTATGTTAATCAATCACCCCAAGAAGTCAGCAAATTGGTCAGTCAGTTAGAAGTTCAATCATCAGGATATCATTCAGTCTGTAAGCAGACTCTGTGTCTCCCATCTCACTGTTATTTTAGAGGTTTAACTGCTGAAACTTTACACATCTTCATCTCTCAGAGGGACCATGACACCAGAGATGTTCCCCTGTGGCCTCATCCTTCCCCCATCCAAAGGCACCACAATCTACTCTCAAAAGGTAGAATAAACAAGACACAAGTATCAGCTGCTGCTGGTCAGTTCAAATCAAGACAGACTAAAGTATTTTTTGTCATACTTATAAATATATACATATATATAAATGATCAGACATGATCATTTTTGACAAAGACAAGGACAGAATCAATTTCTCAACACCAACCTCGCTGACCTTCTCTGCTTACCACAAAAACAGCCGTCAAAGTTCTGCAATTATGTGCACTTCAAAACAACACTTAGCATGTACGAAACTTGTTGTTTATTTCATTTGACCTGACCTCAACCCCAGGGTTAATACTAAGGCTACTAGACAGAGGCCTGGCTTCTGTCTCTCCGGAGCAAAACAGAGTCCAACATGAACAAGAGAAGCTGTAGGGTGGAGATGGAGTCCAGGCCATGAGTCGGGTTTCATTAATGAACACTTTAAATGTTTCTGAGTAACACACAGGGCAACTGTGAATGGTTTGTACTTGGACTTGGTGCTTGTGAATCTACAAGACTTATAGACCTCTTTCAGAGTTTCCATACATGGTACCTTGTACTTTCTTTTTTCATGCTGAACTTTAGTTTGTCAGAATGTTCAAATTATGCTATAAACATGTGGCATGACCTTCAAAACCACTGGTATCCACTCCTCAGGCATTTCGTGGCAGGCTTTCATGTCCAAGACTAAATATGATTACGTGAGCTATAGTGAAGAGAGGGAACAACTGATGTGTAGAGATCAGCAAACAAATAGCTAACCTTCAATAATCCCTTTGAGGAAGTCATACAGATTGCATAAAACACAAAGCAAAGTCTAAATCTGTGGCCCACTAACTCAACCCAACAAAGACACACACAGTGGTTCACTTAGTGGAATAAGAAAATCCCAACGAAAGATTTGAACTCACTGAGTCAAGCCAACAACAATGTTCATAGACTAAAAACAACCAAGCACAAAATCTGAAGCTCATATGGCTTCACAGTTCTGGGTCTGTCACATACAAAGCACGTTTTTAATTTACAAGCTTCAGATACCGATGTTGTATCTTACAGTTTGTGGGTGATCAGACTGTTAATATACTTATATTTAGAAAGTATCACATACCATCCTACCCGTTAGCATGGTAACATTACTTTACTAGCACTAAAGATAAAGTATAGCTGAGACTGGTGGGAATGTCATTAGTTGTCCAGTATTTGTGGAGATATTTCACTGAAAAACACAAACACAAACTTCATGGTAACACAAGAGGAAAAGTCAGGGGATCACTAAAGCCAGTAGGTTTCGTCTTATGGGAGCCATGAATGCCTCTATAAAACTTAATGGCAATATAAACAATAAGTTTTGGATTGACTGATGTACCCACCAAAAGACAGACAAGACACTGACACCCTAAAATTGGACTTCTTTGGTGGAACTCATTAGGAGAGCTCCACAGTCTGGGACTGATGGTTTGCCCGAGAATATCACTTTAATTGCAGAGAAAGTTGGATTATTCTGGTTGAATTGTGGTTTACGCTGCCTTGGCTTGTGACAGTGGTTCTTAACTTGATTGCTTCATGTGGGAAAAAATTGCCAGCATTCTTCCAATTTGACCATTTGTTGCATAAGTACTAAAGGGTTTGGGCACATTAAAACTCTTCATCTACATTCAACCAGGAAAAACAGGGAAAAAACAACTTGAATAGAACAATACTTTAATATAATGGATTTTCAGGACACATGTGTATCATTTTAAAGGGAGGAAATTAGACAAATGCACGCATCCAGACTGCATTTTGAACAGAAAGAGGAAACAGAATGCAGCATATCTGATGTGGACACTATCCACATATGAGACACATGTGAATGCCAGCTGTAAAGAGGCCTTCCTGCCTTCTGTTCGCGGAGGCAAACCCAGCATGAGTGGTGTACTGAGTCAAGTGGCTCAAATCTAAGTTTGTTAAACTAAACATCTCATCATTAAAGCAGGCATTATGCCTTTGACCAGTCGGGCTCTTTTGTACAGTAGGCACACAAGATCAGAAACAGATCATGTCATCAACAAAGAGCCGTACAGTCTAGTGATGCTGGTAAAAATGTTGTCGGGTAAGCACAGTTGTATTTGTGTACTGTGTGTGTGGAAAATGAGTACTTCATCTATAACAGATGGATAGTGAATTTGAAACAAAAAATGTGTGGAATGGGCCAGCAGGGTAATGATATCAGAGACCCCCGCAAAGAAACTTTGAAAAATGACCAAATCCTGTGTGACTCAGCTTTGAGATATTCCTGGAGGCAAAGACACACTGATTGTAAGCATTGCTTTTTTCTAACCCTTATTTTTTTGCACTGTTTTCATCAGACCACTCTTCTCTGCACTTCATCGTGATGCAGGTATGTTTGTGGAGGAAAGCAAGAAAGTCAAATAGGAGAAGTGTGATGAATATGGACACATCATAATTCAATCATTTTCTTCACGTGGTAAGATCATCTCAGTTAAGCCACAAGAAAGAGACACGCTTTAAAAATGTGAGGAATCGAGGGAACAGATGCGGTTTTATTATATGTGTTATGAGATGTCCTTTTCCCCCCAGCTTCATCTGAAGGGATGTCAGTTTCTGATGATCGCTACACACCTGGATCAGCATATTTTCTTTATGTATTTGCACACATAACATACTGTACTGTCCAAACAGTTGGGGCACACAGGCATCAGACATCTGTCAATTTAAGATTATTTTCATCATTGATTAATCTACTGATTATTGTCCTGCTTAATTCATTAATCTTTGCTCAATAAATGTCAAAAAATATGAAAAGTGCCCATCACAATTCCCTAAAGCCCATGGTGTCATTTTCAAATTACTTGTTTTGTCTTGTACCATCAGTCCAAAACCTGACTAATATCATAAAAGACAATGGAAAGCAGCAAATCCTCACAATTTAGTGGCTGGAACTACACAATATTTGGCTTTCTTGTTTAAAGAATAAATTGCTACTATGTTGTATGTTATCCAGTTGATTTGTCAGTCTCCTTTCAATGATTTATGTTACTTTTAACTGAATCGTGTTATTTCTTCTTTTTAAAAGTTGGATAGTCTCACAATTCATTTTAACAATCCAAATTCGATGTTGTTAAAGTTCCTCTGATGACATCCCACACATGCTCAAATGTAGCTGCTGGGATGATGTCTAGTGTTGATGTGTGGCTGAAGATTTAAACTTGACTCAGCTTGGCAGTGGTGAAATGGTGAACACTTGAAATACTGCTAATCTCAGTGAGTGCTGCTATTTGATGACTTGTTCAGGTGCTGGAAAATGTTTGTTCTCTCCCATTTTTTTCAAGTCTGTTTCTGCAACAGTAGAACACACTCAAGTGTATTCTGCGGAAATGGATTCAGTGAAAGGGTAATTTACTCAAAGCACTAGCAGAAATTATTAGGACACCCTGCCTGCTGTGAGACGATACTATAACAGAAGATGACACTTGTTATGAAATACCACTTATAGGATAGTATAGAATACAAACTATAATGATCCTACTGGGAGAGATGGATCATTGTAGCCACAAAAGTAGCAAGTATGGAAACAATAAAAAGCCTCTGTGACATCTATCATCATCCCTTACTTAATCTGAGTAAGAGACTTACTGTAGTGTAATATGATGGTGTTATCTACTGCGTTAATGAGCTCTACAGGGTATTTAAACCAGAACAACATGGCAATCAAGTGAAAGGTTGGTTTAGTGGAGCCCATCAGTTCTGTCAAATTTGGATGCCACAGCTGACAGTGTTTAGAGACTGTTCAGAAAGCAGCAGAAATGAACTCTTACTATCATAAACTTGGTGTAACAGCCAGCACAGACAATACAGAAACAATACATACAGACACATACACAAACAGGCAACCTCACACATATTCACATCACTCAGAATCTGGGTATGCACAATGTGGTTTGGCACGGCTTAAATATGACCTCCAGAGAAGACAGAATAAGAACACGAAAAGGCCAGAACAATAGAAATATAGAAATCTATCTGATTCACCGTCCTCGTTGTGAAAACCGCAGTGGAGAAGGCGGGTGAGACCTACAGCCAGCAAGGTCGCTGTTTAGATGGTGAGAGCAATGAGGGTTTACTTCTACACAATACCACAAAATCCTCTGAGACAGATACATCACATTACATTTTTTTGAATTTAGCAAACAGTCTTGTCCACAGCAACACACACTAAGTGCAGCAGAAGAAGACAATGGCAAGACTGTGAAGATCAGTGACATTAAAAGGAACCAAAGGCAAGAAGTCAAAAGAGTCAGAATCATAGTGCACTGAGAAGATAATCGGATTAAGGAAATTTCTATTTGGGCAAATAAACCATAATTAGAAATGTTTAGTATTTCTTAAATATGACTTTTCTTAAACATCAAATCATCCTTTTCGTAAAATCTGTCTTGTGTTGAGTGCTACCATAATTTAAGTACCATAAGTACCATAATTTGCTTTACTGTTTTGATAGCAACTAAGACCACTTTCTTGGGAAAGGTGTGAATTTTTCCAAATAATTACCATATCATCTTCAATCAGAACTCTAGAAATCTTACTTTTTCCCCAGAGTGTTTGAATATGAGAGAGCAGTGCCAGCTGATGAAAAAAGAGAAGAAAACAGAAATTATTGGAAAATGTCCAGCCTGTCTGGACATGACAGAGCTGTGGGTAGAGAGACTCTTAGACTGACCAGGTATGGGTCAACTAAAGTTTACAAAACGATTGTCCAATCATATCTTGGCAACAGGAACTGGGCACAGTAGACCTGTCAAGGTTGGGACTTTACCACATGCATTGCAGTCATTACTGTCGTAAAACAATACTCGGGATCTGTAAATTTCCAACAACACAAAAGCAAGCATGTAGGAAATCTACTACAAAAAAAGATGTTCCCAGTTATATACTTTACTACTTATATAAGTAACCGAGCAGTAGCCTACTTTCAAGGCCAATAAGTACATCATTAACTAACTGCATTAATAATTCCCTATTATGTGAATGTTCTTTATTGGATTGGGGGAATTTTTCCGACGCCCTACGCCAATGTTATCCGAGAGTAACCAGCCAAACAGGGTTATTTTACAACATAATAATGGTCTGGAGTGATATTTTTCCTTGTCTGGTTAACAGCACAACTACACTAAAACAAGAACAATGGTGTTCCATGTCTTCTACACTAATCATCAACTGGTGAAGACAATGGGGTTTTTTCTCATGTAAGTAGCCATCCAGTGCATATTACAGACCTCTTTCACAAGGTTCTTGTTTCAAAATCAGATAGCTGAAAAATAAAAAAACTGATTCATGACGCTAACATTAGTTTAATTAGCTAGGTAGCCACAACAGCTCACATCTGCGATCATTTTAGCTGGCAAAATCGTTGGGCGCTGACTAGCAATGAGAAGACTGGTTTTGCCTTCCTCTGCCTGAAATCACGGACCGCCCTGCAGTGGAAAGCTTGACAGGCATAGCACATGCACCGAGGTGAGTGGGGCGTAGGCTACAGGTCGATTGTCAGCTGAGACTGGAGCACTTTGCTGAGTAAAACCCAGAACCTCCTCATATCTGACATGAACAGTAAAAAGAACAATTATCTAGATAACTCAGCGAACCTCCTTTGTGAAACTGACCTCAGACCTACAGTAAAAAGTAAACATCCATCCAGACAGACTAAAACCTTCTAAAAAATATGTAAGACCACTTCATCAGCCCTGTCCAGACAACACACTGCTCTCATGAATATTACTTTCATGAATTGAACGTAACACTTATGTCCAAACACAATGGATAAAGCTGATTGCCCCTAAAGTTGTTTGCAAAATCAGTTTGACCAAGATCTGTGCTGAACTGCCTTGAGAAACATGGCACAGAAAACACCAACCTCATCTAATCCACCACCTCCGGCACCGCACATCTCTTTTACAGCCAGAAATTAAACACGACGCAGAGCCTGTTACAGTCTAACCTTGACAGTAAACAGATCAGATGGTCTGGACTCACACCAGACCTGGTGCCTCATTTATAAAAAGATCTTCTTACGCCTACAACCAAATCCGTGCCAAAGTTTGGCTCCAGAAGGAAGTTATCTAAACGTCAAAATGAGTGATTTACATTGATTTTCTCCTGTTGTGTATGATGTATCATGAGCTAAAGGTCTTACAACCTTCCACAACGTCTGTGTTGAATTAATTTGTTTCCTTCAACCTATATTTCAAGATGCTCATACGATGTATCAAAGGATATGTGATGATATAAATTAGACCCTGGAGACTATAAGTAATAGAGAAAGAAGAGCAAGGAAGAAAACAATTTCACTAAGAAATATATCATACATTACAAAAATTGCTTGATATTCCCCTTCCCCCGATATATTTTGTGCTTGCCCTAAATTACAAAAAAATACTTCTCTATTCACTGATGATTGAACAGTTCAACCAAATTTGGTGGTGTTAATCATTTTATAGAGTCTGTAGCCCATGGTTTCCTCTGAGTGGATAAGTGCAATAAAAATAACCCTGTCAGACTACTTCTACATTTTAGGTTATGATGCAAGCCTCATTTCCCGAGGGGGAAGCCTTCCCTAAATGTTTAAGCTCTGGACTCAAGCTGAGAGAGGGGGAGTTCAAGTTCAAATTCTCCTTTACTGTCACAGAGCCAGTCGGGTGGAATTCAGTTCAGTGCAGATGAAAGTTGCAGGACAAGATAAGTGAACATTTCACAACAAGTGTAGCTGCTGTTGATTCTTCGTCATTCAGTCTCTGAGTGATGATCTTCAGGAAATTATTATTATTCTCTCCCAAGTGGATATATAGTTTCCAAAAGAGGGGTGTACTGTGTGGAGTTCTGGAAATGACACAGCAGGGTGGTTTAGTGGTTAAAGAAACTGCTCCAAAGCTCCAGAAAGTTTCAGGTTCAATCAGGCTTCAGCAACCACTTGTCCTGTCAGTATCCTTGCGCAAATCGCTGTTCTGGGAAAGGCAGTAAGCTAAATACCAAAATATATTTAATGTGCAGAAACTCCCCACTGTTTCACTCAGTGGGTCAGACTCGTTAGACCCAAGGACACCATTGTGGGTCACCGCAAGGGAAAGTTGTGGGTCTTACCTGAAACAAGTGCTGTTCTTCCCCCCAGCTCTGACACAGGGATACTCCACGGTCAAGATTTTATTATCTGGACACTCCGTTCTGACAAAAGAAAGACACAAATGTGAATGACTGGCACTTTTTACACAGTTTTCCAGCAGGTCTACACATATTCATGGGGGATTGGGGATAGGGAATGACATGCAACAGAGGTTCAGGAATGGACGCAAACAGGGGACGTTGCGGTTCATGGTCGGCGCCTTAATCCCCAGGCCATTAGGGCTCCTCGATAGTTTCCAAACAGCTGTCTGGAGCATCAGGGGGTTAAACCTCAGTAGTACTTTGACATGAATAGCTAAATTATCCCCATTTTTTCTGTACAGCATATACATACAAAGCACCATACTAGAGCCCGATTGATCCTGGAGATCTGAGGTCGATATTGATATAGATATTTAAGAGATTCAAAAATAACAATATATCGATATTATTTTTTTTAACAGAAACACATTTAAGCTGAAACGATTAGTCGATTAATCGATAAGTCGACGGAAAAATGATTGTGGTAATCAATTAACTGTTCATGCAATTGTTATGGGTGAAAACACTGTAATGCTTCAGCTTCTCCAATGTGATGATTTCTGGAAATAGCTGAAAAACGTGTAAAAACTTGTCAGTGCTCTCTGCTGGACAAACTGTTACTGAATGTCTCTCCTGTAGTCATACAGCAAGACATGCCATGAACATGACATTATAAATTGTGAATTTCAAGACCAAAATACCAACATATATGAGACCTACCAGTCTGATTTTATTAATGAGCCTATCATTAACTTCACAGCCAGGGGGCAATGTCACCAATACAGCGTATAGTCATACAGTCTATATTTCAACTCCACCATTGGAAGACTTTACCTGGTTGAATTTGCACTGAACCTTAAAAGCATGAATCTGAGGGTAAGTTTGACAAGGTGGAGAAATTGTATAGGTTCTTCCTAAAAACAACACTGTTGGCTTACTGTCGGGTTTAACTTGCGGCTCAGCGGTTTGCTTCACAGCGGTTTCCTCTTCTGCTCAGAATATTGGGTGCATGTGCTCCACTCACATCCTCTCCTCACCTCCTGACCTACTGTCTCCGGGCACCTTAATAGCATCTGTCATGTTATGTCTGAGCACAAGTAACATTTGGCTCTCTGCACCGCGACCGATTCCAACCATTTGGAGTTTCCCTTTGCCTTTTGCATTTCCTTGAAAATCACATTAGATTAGACGCGCTACAGCGGTTCATCCAGGGGTCTCCTCTTTGACAGCCTGCTCTCACAGTATGCCGTAAAGAGAAGAAACCAGTAAAACATAGACTAAACTCTATTTAGGTTTTTGACACTGTGCTAATCTGACAGCGAAGTGCTTTGAGTTTAAATGAAATGCCAACACATAGCCTAATGTGAGTGGAGTGGAAGTTGCCAAGAACTTTGGTCTCATATTCAGCTTAAAAACGACTCTAGATCATCAGTAAACTGTTATTCAGACTTTGTGGTTGAAGTTGAAAAACGTACAATTACTTCTGTTTCTGAAACTTTCTCTTTAGGCTTTTCGTTGAGTTTTGCATGATGAAACCCCCGAGATTTGTAAACCAATACATCCCCCAATAAACTCATTATGGATGAGGCATACATGCGTCATCACTATACTTCCGTTCATTCACAAAAGATCGAGATATTTTCAGGGATCCTCTTATCAAGTCTATGATACTTACCTCGAGGTGTCCACTGCGAGCGTCGTCCTGATAGAGCTGGCACCAGATTCCCACAGGAAAACAACACAGATAGCGCCAAATGGTAAAAGAGTCGCACCATAAAGTTGACCCATGTCCCTTCTGCGCACCGGGACAGATGATCTGTTCAAGTGAAAAAAACTTCACATCAGCAACACGCCGACGTTTTCATCTGTCAGTGACCCGCGCGGCAATAGTATCAAAATATCAGGGATTCTTGTTAAGTATCCCGCAGAGGTGACGCACATGGAGCCTGTGGATAGTAAGTGCTGCGCTGTGCGTAGGGAGCCCCGTCCTAAATTTACGCACTGAGGCAGAGACCCCTCGGAGAGCTACTGAAGGGTTTACAGCCCAGTGTGATGTCACTAATCCCTCTGGATTTACATTCCTGACTTAGAAGAGACTCAAAGTAACGGAGTATACCGCACTGCCCAGCGGTGGTGATGACGTATTGCGTTATAACAATAGTAAAAATAGGCGCCTTTAATCTTATACTGCCGATATTTTCTAAGTCAACACATTTCATGGTTGCATATAACAACTTCACATTGAGGTGGGAGGAAATTTTGACATGGGACGGTGGGGGTGGGCGCGCTATTGGACCCTGAAGCATGGGGTTAATGTCATTTTAAAAAAAGGCTGACTAATGATAAATGCACAGTATACCAAAATACTCTATGGATAACAATACAATTTTACCTCAAACTTAATGTGCTTGCTGAAAACACTGACACGAAAACTAGACTAAATGACAAAAGAGAATCAAATTGCAAACGAAATGAAAAACAAAGCAAAAGTCAAGAAAATAATAAGAGTGAAATAAGAGCATACATATGAAATTGGCCCCGAATTTAATAAAAACCATTGTCAAGCAGATTTAATTAAAAAACTATAAATGTTGACGCAAGTCCCAGACTGGGCAACTCTTCTAGAAGTTCCAAATGCAGCTAAAAGCAGTTTCATCATGTTTGGATTTCATTTTGGGAACAACCAGACCAGAGCCAACCTCCAAAGTTCCAAACCACTTTGTGATTTTTAAAAGAGCGGTAACTTGACGTGTGTTCTTTGACAGATGCAAAAATGTGATAATTGGATGTGATTTGGTCTTTCTTAGGACTTGAGCTTTGTGGGATGTAACTTTCTGAGAGTTTTTTTTAAAAATACCAGACAAAAGGTCATAACAAGTATCCTAAAAATACAGGCCTGATCAGCTTTTGTAGATCGGGTTTGAACAACACAACCATTTTGGGCAGCTGTTTAAATTTAGTACTGAATCCTTGATGATTTAGTGACAGACAGCTAAGATGAACTTTTGTTTTTTCTTCTTTGGCACCAAAGATTTACCCATTTTATAGGAAATTGTGTACACCTAGTGAGTTTGGTCAGTGCATTTTCTCAAGCAATCTAGGAGACAGTACAACTTTTATGATACAGTTATGCAAGTGTGAGTGTCATTGGTATAATTATCATGTGAAAATTCGTTGTTTTTCTGGCATTTTGTTGAAGCAGCAATTAACAGGTTACAGGCTGCCTCAGTATGATTCATTTCTGAAGACTCATCCAATTTCTGAGGAAGAATAGAGCAATTTGTCTCTGATATTTGCAAACGTTAGAAAAGAGCAGTGAGTATAGCAATAATAAATGTGTTGCGTCCAGATGAGACAAAACTTGGTGTAGGGTCCACTTGTTGCCAAAATGCTATTGGAACCACATGATCCAAGCAAGCATCAGGACTATGAAGAAGTGAAAGATGTGCTTATCCCAGTCTTACCAGGAGGTGCTCAGTGCATGTTTTTTCAAACTCACAGCCAATCGAATAGCAGAGATTTTACTTTGTGTTGATGTCTGATCTCACAATCTGCTGCGTATTTCGAAATAAATGAGATAAACCTTATCACAGTATCTGTCAGGTTTGGTTTGGAAATTAGGCTAAAGGTGAAGGGACGAGGACTTAAGAAGAAAGAAAAAAGGGATTTTTAAAAAAATGCCTCCATGTAGAGGTCAGTTTTCTATGCATGGTAATAATCTGCTCATTATTTATGTGTTTTAAAAAAAATCATACTTGCAATCACAGCCTGATTACTTTACTGATTAGTTTGTCATAGGCTCTTAAAGCTGCACTGCACATACTGCTATCTGATTAACCCAGCACACTATGTACAGAATTTGTATTTCCCCATTATTCTGACGAGTTGCAATATGCACATTAACATCCAGAATCAATGATATTTATAAACTCGTGTGAGCACTGCTAACTGTACATTTTAGTTTCTTTTTAAAAGTGCTGAAAAGAATATTCTTCATTCCGTTCACAGATCCTGTAGTTATACAGCAAGACATGCCATGAACATGACATTATAAATTGTGAATTTCAAGACCAAACTAACAACATATATGAAACCTACCAGTCTGATTTTATTAATTAGCCTATCATTAACTTTACAGCCAGGGGGCAATGTCACCAATACAGCGTATAGTCATACAGTCTATACTTCAACTCCACCATGTGAAGACTTTTCCTGGTTGAATTTACACTGAACCTTAAAAGCATGAATCTGAGGGTAAGTTTGACAAGGTGGAGAAATTGTATAGGTTCTTCCTAAAAACAACACTGTTGGCTTACTGTCGGGTTTAACTTGCGGCTCAGCGGTTTGCTTCACAGTGGTTTCCTCTTCTGCTCAGAATATTGGGTGCATGTGCTCCACTCACATCCTCTCCTCACCTCCTGACCTACTGTCTCCGGGCACCTTAATATTCTTCATTCCTTTCACAAATCTTTCATATCACTTTGAAATGGAAATGTCTGTGGTGACCAGCTTAGAAGACGCTGTATCTTTATTCCTTATCTTGACACACGGGTAATATAAAACAACTTTAATACAGATTAGATTTGGACATAATAATTAAATCAGAGATAAATTGTACAGTATTGCTTAAAATCTTCTGTTTACAAAACCTGAGAAGAAAGATTTCAGTGAAATATTACATATGTACCCCTACAAAATTGTAAGTGCATTCATTCGTCCACTAATGATGTCATATGAGATTAAAAATAGCATATGGCCTAAAGAAGGTCAAAATAATCTCACACATAACATAAGTCCCCATCTGAATAAAAACACTTCAGTGAATATGATACAAATGTTGCAGTGAGGTTTTATTCAGGGTGACTTGATTGCCAGTTACATTACTTGAGTTTCTGTGGGCAGTTTTTTATGACTCCCTGAAAGAAATAAAGATTCCAGTGTTGTGGGAGTAGATCTGACCAATAGTCACCTCAGTGGAAAGCCTGGCGCAGTGGTCAGTGGATGGTCAGACAATGTTAGGTAACTCTGTACTCAGTGGTCTCCTACACCGTCTTCCCCCTGGTGCATGGGGTTCTTGGCCACTGTTCAATAGAAACAGCTGGTTTTATTCACCACAAATGAATCATGTTAGAAATACACATGCACTCACTTACACACATACTGTATACATGCATGCACACCGTAACATGGTCTAGCACATCAAATTAAACTGCACAGTCTCCTTTGGCTCCATTCCCTCTAGAATCAAATAAATTCATAAAATATATAAAGCAACATTATTAAGGAACCGCAGCAAAAGGCAGCTGTTGAAATGGCAGCCTCTGCTTCATTATTACGACCACACAGGCCATGGTTTCTCTAGTTCCCACGAAGGAGTGTCTCCTTTCTCGGTTTACTTTGGTTGTGGTTTTTATTTGGTGTTTGTCTATCTGCATGTAAGCAGGCTGGAAGAAATGTGTTTTTCATTGAGGGCTGGGGCCACATTCTGTATTGTTACCAACTTCTTGTCATTCATGGATAAAACTGCCCAATTGTGAAACACATGAAATCAAAGACCTTTATACTTAACTTTCCGAAGGAGTTAGAGGGGACTTAAAACTTGGGGCATAACATGGGCACATCTCTGTTGCTCATCACCTTTAGCCGCTCTGAAGTATAATGCATTTACCACTGAGTCCTTAGCATTGCTTGAAATGTAGCATTGAATGATTATGTTTACAGGCACACTAATCATCTAATTACTACTAATCAGCTAACTTAACAGATACATTTCCAAGTACTTTAAGACATGCGCTGTTTATACTGATCTGATTACTGCATACGCCAGTTACTGAGACACTGAGCACAAATGTGGACGTCTCCATGCACTTATTCCTCATGGGACTTTAATTAGGATGTGACAGTTTAAATGAAGCCATTTTGTAGATCAGCGAAATGTGTACTTTCTTTACACAATCTGTCTTGCCAGGAAGACCCGCAGAGTATGGCACAACCTTCGCCTTTATTCATTTTCTATGGGACACGAGAAGTGTGGAGGTCAAAAGCTGACAAATTTGATGAGGGTGACATTTGGCTAGCGAGTCTATGGGGATTTGTAGAAACACTCTCAAAGGCAAAGTGATGCAGCAGTAGGTCAGGAAGTTTAGTGGAGTTTCTGGAATCCCTCTTTTGTACGTCCCTTGCCTCACAGATACAAACAAACACAAAATGCTGGTTGGCATAAAGTCACATTGTCAGTGCAAGTCTTGGTTGCTTATTTACATGATGTTTGCTAACAAGCAAGCTACTCCCTAACTTGCCAGCATTGTGCCGTTTGTTCACAAAATGCAAATTTGTAATGATTAGCATACATGCTATCATCATACCTAAAGGCAACAACTAAAATCAGTTCGGACAAGGTTTTCCTACCTGTATCACAACAAAACTCTTGGGATAGTGTACATTCAATAAAAATAAGATAATTTTAACTTGTCCATCACCATACATGCTCAACCACAACTGTCTTTAATAGAGCTTATCAGTCCTGAGTAAATGCACTAATAAGCAAGGCTTTTGACTTCATTGTTGTTGATTTTTGTGAGCTATTCTCCCACTTTCAAGTACACAATAAGATTTTAGCAACAACACACCATCAACTCGACTCAAATGACAGAGAGAGTACCTACACTTTACTTTTTTGCCTACATTAGCTCAAGGAGCACAGTCCTTGAGCCACAGATACTATCTGTGCTGAGTATGTGGACGACATTAGCCTCTCTAGAAACCTCATCTCTTCTTCAGACAAGTCCATGCAGGTGGAAGTTCAGCATTTGAACATGACCCTGAATGTCAGGAGGAGGCAAGAATCACAAATTGCTCTCATGAGAGACATGTTGCTGCTATCGTTGTTGTTGTTGTTACTGTATCTGGGTAGTGATGCAGAGTTTATGGCTCCAATGGCTGATTATCCGTCTTGGCACGCCACTCTTAAGTCACATGGTGGAGAGGCATCAAAGCTCCTTCGTCAGTTAAGAGTACTGACCCACACAAGTATGCTAGTGGATGACCTACTGATGGTTCTGGTGCAAGTTTAGATAATCAAAGAGGGTACTGCCCCAAAGGAATGAAGCAGCAATCTCTCAGCTTACGAACATGATGAATGCATCCCACCCTCTGGCTGACCTTCGCTAATACGAATCTGAGAAAGTACTCCCCCCACCAGGACTAAGCATGTCCAGCAGTCTTGTTTACATACTGCAGTCTTTAACCTTGGACATGACACCTTTCTCTTCTGAAAAAATTGTATGGTTTTGATATTTTGCTACCTTTATAAAGAAGATTATACGGTAGACTTGAACTTGCAAACATTTTTAATATTTGCTTTGAATATACTCTCAAACCATCCGTCAGTCCTCTCAGACAACCATCACTTTTTTCAATGTTGTGCTGTCAGTCCATTTAAGAGCCGGTGTCCCATGTGGTAAAGTAAGAAAAACATGGTCTTATACACTGCAGACATTACCCAAAGTTAAGAGATACAATACTAACTATACCTATTATTAACTATTATTGATATTTAATCCATTGAAACAGCTGCATATTAGAACTGACATAAAGTAAACATCAGAGACGTATTTGTAATCTTACCAAGATAAAAAGAGAAAATAACTGTGACTTAGTCTATTTCCTCATAATGCTTTTTGTCCTTACAGTCCATCATGAAATACAGGCTGACCAAGTAATATTTTCCAGTCTCTGAGTTGGCAAAATATTCAATTCTCCTTTGCCTGATAAACTAACACAGTATCATGACCTCATGTCACAGAGCTGCACAAAGATAACTTATTTTTTACAAATATAAATAGATTTCTTTAACGTCTCTTCACCTGTGTGATTTATTCATAATTGTAGTCTTCCACTGCCATTAGCAGCACTGCCATTAGTAACACTCCCATTAAACGGTGCTTGTCAATAAAATACTGACAGGCAGTTGCATGAAACAAACCTGGCCAAAGTTTTCATGTCTTCCAGTCGGATACAATGCTGCAGTTCTGTTTTTATTGTAGTTTGCTGCTTGGAAACTGAGGAAATATGAGTGCTGCATGCCTCTCTTATCATAGTAAACAACCTGACTGTTCAATCCAAATAACATAGAAGCGATCCATCAATGTCAAAACAGATCATGTGGAAGGAAAAACACTTATCACTTATATTGCACAACTTAAATGTTTTGGTGTTGGTTTATGTTTAGCAGAGACAAAAGTTAATAAATTGACATTTGGCTGACCTTTAGACAAATGCTTTGGCTTGCTTTTTTAGTTTCTTTCCTTCATCACTTCTGACAATTTTTTGGTTTTCTTCCAACAGACAGCGATTGATTTCGCAGAACCTGGTACAACCACAGGTCTCGTTACTTTTCAGCAGGCTTTAGTGTAGTACATGCCTTATTTTCACACTGACATGGACCTGGGGCCATTGCTCCACTGGGACAAGGTACGAACTTGTAAAAACACAGCAGCATCACCACTTATTGTTTCATGAAATTCATGAAACAGGAAAAGGGGATTTCTTTCCTGCTTATAAAAGCTCTAGAGAAGTGGCCAATGGAAAATTATTTTTTGGTTTACTTTACAAAGTTATGTCCTCCCACCTTTCAACTGCTGTTCAACATCTGACTTTAAGCTTTAGAAAAAAGCCTCTTTGGAAAATTATTATTATTTTTAATATTTATATATAACTGCATGTTGCTATGCGGAATAATGGTGAAATACATGTGTAGTATGACTAATAATACACATTTCCGGGGAACTGTCACTACTGCCACACCAATATCTCAGTTTCCCATTTGTCTGCCATATGTCAAGGCAATCCTAAAATCCAGTCTCCTGTCTTTCGTTTACATCACCCTAGCAGGTTTAAGTCGGGGTTATAAACTCAGGTTTCCAAGCAACATTATTCCGAGGTGCATGCACCCAGTAGGTAGAAATGAAACTGTAGTGCAGTCTTTTTCATGATCCTGTGTGGCTGGTCAATAATACTTATTTCTCCGTAACACATCCGGCATATCTAATGTGTGCTATATTTTAATGGTTAACAGCAGGAAGTTCAGAAGTGTTTATGTTAAAGAGGTGGTATTATGCTTTTTGGCTTTTTCCCTCTCCTTTATTGAGTTGTATATCTTTTTTGTGCATGTAATAGGTTTGCATAGTGAAAAAGTCCAAAGTCCAGCCCAAAGGGAGTTCCCATCTCCCACAGAAAGCTATGCTCAGAACCGCTTGAAAACAGCTCGTTTGTAGTCCAACCCTTCACTTCCTTGACTTGTGACATCACAATGCAAAAGCGTCATAAAGCTTGCCAAGCGGCTGGCGGGGTCAGGCATGCCCTCAAACCAAGCTAGTCTGAGTGGAGGCCCTTTGGCTCGACTCGCCTTTGTTTGGGTTTCCATTGTCGAAATGTTGTACCTGTACCTGCTTCCAGGTACTTTTTTTGTATCACCGCCCTTCCGTCGAGGTTCCAAGGGAGCTGAGGGATACTAAAATGTAACGTGAAAACACGACAGACTGCTGATTAGTCAGAGAGAATATTCACTATTCACTGCATCATCATTGTGTGCACCAGACAGACGCCAGCAACAGGAAGTTTAAGTTACAGTTTTCGTATGGAATTTCACTAAATCCACTTCTGAGAAGTTTTGAGGTGAGAAATCAGCTGTGTAGATTTCGAATATTGACAGTTTTACGAGAAGTGATGGCGGAACAAAAATGTGATGAATATTTTCGGAGTTGAGGAGCTCCGCAAGTGCCCGCGGGAGGAGCGTGTGAGGCCGGCCAGCCGCCCGCTCACAGAGCCCTCTGCTCCCGCAGTCACACAGACCGCTGCAGCAACAACGGCAGAGGAAAACACAGCTGGAATGTTTTCATACCGCTTATCTGTCTTTACATTCAGAGGAATATTCAAACGTTTTAACCGTAGACTGTATATTTTAAGAGCTGTGTGGATCGCTGGTGTGTGTGTTGCATTGAACATTACGTTGCGGCCGTTGTGTGTGGCGTTTCTAACGTTATCTCTGGGTACTATCTACAATGGAAAACGGAGCAGGGCCGAGTAGAGTCGATTGCGCTATGGAAGCATTTTTGACAAGGCAGCATAGATCGTCAGAACACCGGCAACAGTTCAGCGTTTAGTCCTGATGGTAAGATGTGGAACATTGATGTTGTGTGGTCGTGGACTGGTAATAACTTATACCATCTGCTAGGTTACGGTCGCCGCCTGAAGGCTTTGATTTGGATCACACTACCTTGTTTCTTACAACCCACCCTTCTCTGCTTCTGATTGGCTAGTAGTCCTTACCTAGGAACTGCACATGTGTAACTCCCAACAAAGATATGGTACAAGTAAGATGCATCACTCTGTAGCTCAAGAGTGGAGCGTACAACAGACAAGCTGAAAAGAGGAGCAGCAGCAATGTGCAGTATGAGGAAAATGTGTTATTTTTGAAAATTAAACCATGTAAACCTATTCTGGTACAAGCCCTAATTAAGATTTTGAACCTGAAAATGAGCATAATACCACCCCTTTAAAATCCAGAGTGAGGGCTTCCATCTTCTTAACATGGGCTGCAAGTAAACAAGAGGATTTCATGCTAATGCTACTTTTTTAATGCTAACGTTACTTGTTACTTGTGCAAGGGAGGCTTTGGTGCTTTTCACCCTTGACCCCAGTTGATGATTTGGGACACACAGTAATTAAGTAATTTGTGTTGTTTCTGTTTGCATTATCAGTGCTACTAGCTGGCATATGTGTATGTGTCATGTTAATTAGCTACAGCAGACAGATGTCTGTCAGCATATAATGTGTATGTAGTGAAAAAGATTTGGAAATGCCATGACAGCTGCGTGCATGTTCATCTATAAAGAATAATTTTACTGGTTTCCAGCAGGTTGCTTAATTTCTAAATAAGGAAAAGTTCAATATACTGTCATGACTTAGTGGCAACATGTTTTCCACTCTCCTACTTAGCACACTCCCTCAGGTGTATTCAGTGTGAAATACACTCACCTAAAGGATTATTAGGAACACCTGTTCAATTTCTCATTAATGCAATTATCTAATCAACCAATCACATGGCAGCTGCTTCAATGCATTTAGGGGTGTGGTCCTGGTCAAGACAATCTCCTGAACTCCAAACTGAATGTCAGAATGGGAAAGAAAGGTGATTTAAGCAATTTTGAGCGTGGCATGGTTGTTGGTGCCAGACGGGCCGGTCTGAGTATTTCACAATCTGCTCAGTTACTGGGATTTTCATGCACAACCATTTCTAGGGTTTACAAAGAATGGTGTAAAAAGGGAAAAACATCCATTATGCGGCAGTCCTGTGGATGAAAATGCCTTGTTGATGCTAGAGGTCAGAGGAGAATGGGCCGACTGATTCAAGCTGATAAAAGAGCAACTTTGACTGAAATAACCACTCGTTATAACCGAGGTATGCACCAAAGCATTTGTGAAGCCACAACACGCACAATCTTGAGGCGGATGGGCTACAACAGCAGAAGACCCCACCGGGTACCACTCATCTCCACTACAAATAGGAAAAAGAGGCTACAATTTGCAAGAGCTCACCAAAATTGGACAGTTGAAGACTGGAAAAATGTTGCCTGGTCTGATGAGTCTCGATTTCTGTTGAGACATTCAGATGGTAGAGTCAGAATTTGGCGTAAACAGAATGAGAACATGGATCCATCATGCCTTGTTACCACTGTGCAGGCTGATGGTGGTGTTGTAATGGTGTGGGGGATGTTTTCTTGGCACACTTTAGGCCCCTTAGTGCCAATTGGGCATCGTTTCTGACCATGTTCATCCCTTTATGGCCACCATGTACCCATCCTCTGATGGCTACTTCCAGCAGGATAATTCACCACCGAGTCACAAAGCTCGAATCATTTCAAATTGGTTTCTTGAACATGACAATGAGTTCACTGTACTAAAATGGCCCCCACAGTCACCAGATCTCAACCCAATACAGCATCTTTGGGATGTGTTGGAAAGGGAGCTTCGTGCCCTGGATGTGCATCCCACAAATCTCCATCAACTGCAAGATGCTATCCTATTAATATGGGCCAACATTTCTAAAGAATGCTTTCAGCACCTTGTTGAATCAATGCCACGTAGAATTAAGGCAGTTCTTAAGGCGAAAGGGGGTCAAATACAGTATTAGTATGGTGTTCCTATTAATCCTTTAGGTGAGTGTACACTCCTAGCCAAAACAAAAGCTGGTTTCCGGCTATATGTTTTGGTCACACTTTTCCTCCTGAGTGAACTTACGGTACCATTTTACCGCCTTTAAATTCTGTCACTTTTGTACCCGCACAAGCTCCTATGATTTATAGTTTGTAGGAGGCTTTGAAAGGGAGAGGGTTTTTTTGTTGTTTTTTTGCTCTCACAGGTGCAACCAACGGTCAGCAGCTGAAAACACAGACTCTCACAAGCAAGTCCAGCTTTGACAGGACTCAGACCTCAACAAATGTTGCCCCGCGCAGCACTGCAGCCATGTGCTAAAGCTGTGTCAACTGTGATGGATTTGGCTCGGCTCTGCACATGATGACGTGATATGGTAGCCTACATAAGAAGAAAGAACAATAATAGGACTGATGATTCTGGGGACAAATAACAAAATACTTTCTGTTTCAAACCTGAGTATTGTGTTATCACAGGTGAGATGATATGAGACATTGGGCTGTGATCTAATGGTAGCGTAAGTGTAAAAATTACAAGTTGACAGATGTTATGTGTGGGACTATTTCTTGACCTCCTCTTAATTGAAATTAAGAGGAGCTTCAGACAGAGACAGGCTAGCTGTTTACCTGTTTATGGTCATGCTAAGCTACTCTTTTTTTAAATGGGGGAAGGCTCTCGGAATAATTATTTAAAGCAATAGCTGTACCTTGGCTGACAAATAAAAAGACCACTACCTGCAAAAACCCAATCCTTTAGTAATGCAACATTGGTCACAATGTTCTCCACGTAGAATAGAAACACCAAGGCAGGGAGATATCACTAAACTCAGAAAGCAAAGAACTTAAAGATTGCAATTTTAATTTACAGAGAGAAATTTGACAGAAGGTAACCAAAGAACTTCAAGTTGTAGATAAAACTTTGAGTTACTGAGGTGAACCACCTGCAGCAAATGTTACAATGGCACAAATACTCCCTTATGACAACACCTACAGTATTAGCCAAGTTCTTCTTTTGACATTGGGAGGGAATTTATTTTTTACTTTCTAAAAAACACCTCTCCCGTGAATGATCTATACATCAGTCATACCAGTGGTGCTTTCTGTAAGAGTAAGGGTTTATACTGACTTAGTGGGAGGGTATATTTTGATAAATGAGAAGCTGTGCAAAATAATGTCATTTGGTTAACCCTCAACTACATCCTACTCAGTCAAAGGGGGATTACGTAGCTGTGTGACCCAGGCAGGCGGAGAGGGCTGACACTTTGTGTGTGTTCAGTGATCGGTTTAATGGGGTAGAAACGGTGGCTATGCCTGGAATTCCTCTCAATACGGCCATGACCTCCTCGAACGGGAGGAATTACAAGGATAGTTGTAGAGGACGGGCCCTCTTTTTTCACACTCTGGGCAGATCCTGCGGTGAGACCTTCAGATCAGCAACATCATAAGGCCACAAAGGAAAATGTTTTGTGACTTTTAGGTGCTGCCCTCAACAAATTTTCTGCACATGCAGGCTTACAAAGTTTACAAAGACCCCCAGACTGACTCTAGTCCGACTGCCCCACAAAACAAATATTGAAGATTAGGGGGAAAGGAAAACACTAGCATTTAGTTCTTTGCATCAGGATCTGTATAATTTAGTCCTCTTTGCCAGGAAAGGTTAAATACTTGACCCGAGAGCACAACAGAACTTCATAAATGAATATACTGCATGATTGCATTGAATTTCCAGCATGCATTGTCACAGTAGGAATCAAGAATATGCCTGGCATTAATCTACCACTTTAGCAAAATGGGACCACATGCAGACAAAAGTCAGATATGATATATGAAAAAGTGTGCGCTCCCTTTGCACAGCTGACTTTTAATTTACAGCCTACCATCATGAAGTAGGGGACTGAATGGGGAAACTGTGTAAATCTCCTCTGTGAAACCTTGAATTAAACAGCTCTAAAAAGATAATGTGAAAGCCTCGTCATGAATCAGGCTGCACAGTGCACAGCTGTGTGGCCCGGGACATTCCTGCACGCAGTAAGTCACTCACAGAGATGGTGGTAGAACACACACAATGGAAAAGACAGAATTATTCATCATTCCATTCACACTCAAGGGAAATATTTTATGTTTTCACTGACTTCGGAGGTGACGTTGCCCCAAAGGAAACATAGACAGGGCGACTAATGGGGCTAATTTTTTCTCTCATTAATGGCGCACTGAGCCAAAGCGAAGGTCTGCTCACTGTCCACTCAGCACCAGGCTTCCCAAGTTAATCGCTATACTTTAATTAAATGGACAATGTGCTTCCTTGGAACCCAGACCTAATCAGATCAACTTATTGAATAATGATGACAGGTAATTCTAATTAGAGCTGCACACTAAATCTTATTTCCTGTATGTGATGTCTTGCTATCAAACAGTGTTTGCATGGGTGTGATATGTATATGTGTGTGTGTGTGTGTGTGTTTCATGTTTTTATATCCCAGTGGGGACTTAAACCTGAATGCACACTAACTTGTGCATGGGGACTTGTGGGGACAAATATTGAGGCCCCCATAGGTAGAGACTGATTTTTGAGGGTAGAAGGTCCTTAAGATGTGGTTTTAGGTTTCAGGATAAGATTAGGGATAGAGGGTGGCTTAAGGTTAGGCATGCAGTTGTGATTGTTAAGGTTAAGGTAGGGGGCTAGGAAATGCATTATGTCAATGAGACGTCCCCACGGGGTTAATAATCCATGATTTTTTTCCTCCTTTATTGTATCTGGTTACAGAGTTTATGTCCCTGCACCCATTTACGATGAGCCCCTCTTTTTTGTCACTTTGATTATGTGAAGCCTTTGTTGTGTGTTTGTTTCACAAAGGGTGATGATGCTGCTTAACAGTGGTGCAAAGAGATGGTAAGAGACAGGAGACAGGATACAAACCACAGTCTATGGTGCCAAATTCAGACACTTTGTATCCCTGATCATACATCATCTCACAAGGTACTACAGCGTTTTAACAGCATTATGACATGACATGTTGCAGTTTTGGTTGCTTCTTTGCTTCATTTTCACCTCTCTGGAGAATGGTTACACTATCATTTTAAGCATTTGATCTTTTACAGGACCATAAGACAGGACACACACAGTGAATTCCCATCAGCAGAAACCTGGAGTCCTTACTAGCTATTGTAGTTTAATCCTATTCAGTGAAGATACTGTATCACTGTCTTCAATAATGCAAAACTACATGTGGTAAATGTCAGTTCGAGTTTTTGTATCCCTAAACATCAAGGCATCAGTTGAAACTGCCTCTCTAATCACCACAGGGTGGCTGTTCAAAATAGGGATTTACAATTGACATTAAAATCAACACAGGTTTCCTGGTTACCAGAAGAACTTATCCCTACAACCGCTTTCTTGTTTTTAAAGCAACATTAGCTCTGTTTATGAGGAATTGTAAGTATGGCTGGAACACGTCCTTGGCCAATCAAACTGTTTGGATAAAAATACCTGTTGTTTTACAGTTTCCTTTACCTCGCCTTGCTAAAAGAATATACATGCAGAAAATATAAGACAGACCGGTGTGTCACTGACCCAAATAAAAAGCCATCGTTCATAATTCCTTTATGAGGACGATTAGGCAGTGCAGACTTACAGGTTAACCTTGAGACCTGACAGAGGCACTGAGGGCCTAGTTAAGATATCTGAGATGCAATATAAACAAATACCGAACAAATTGGACTTCAGGCAACAAATAAATTCTGCAGTTTTTAACAAGGCGGGCTTTATTCTACAGAACAGGCTGTTTGGAAATGGGTGGGAAGTGGTGATTTTAAAACTGTAAAGGTACCAGTAAGCAGGAGCAGATGGGGACACCGGGCAAGCTTCTTGTGGTAAAGCCCTCAATTGCTCTGTGTAAATGTCCAACACGTGGTTTTGTTATTCGGCTGTCTTTACTGTTCCCCGTAAATTTGGAATTGTGAAGGTCGTCATCAAGGTAAAATGCAGAATGCAAGTACCAACGAGATGGTGTCATGAACAAACAATGATTTGAGCAAGCGGGGATGAATTAAAAGCATTCAATCTCATTACTTTAATCAAAACCATCTGATGACCAACAGTCGGTCCACTGCAGAGAGGGCTGAAGAGGGAACTGTCGGTTGTTGAAAGCCAACAGTGGAGGTCTGTAACCCAGTGTAATTGTCTTTCTAACTCTCTACCTTTGAAGTGAGAAAGGCAAGAAAAAACATGAAAACTCCCCTGAGTACTTTTACACTGTAAGACACCATCAAGTCAAATCAAGAGGTACACAACTTGTTGGTCTATTCAGGCATTGGCCAATGCAATGCGCTAGGTAAATTAGAGTACAAGATTAGTCTTAATTATCATTAATCAGTTAATTATTGTAGAATGCACTAATTATGTTATAAATCTGTTCTGTAACGTGATTGGTGTGCTGTAACTGTATATAATGCTACAACCTGCATAAGATAATGTGTTGAACAAATACATATTATGATCAGTTTGTTACTTGGGCACCATTTACTGTATGTGTGTTAGCATATAACATTTAATGTATGATGTAGACACTGCGCATCAAATGTCTTTGCACGTCCCTGGTTTTGGTTCGTTAAATACTGAATTTGCCTCTAAGGTTTATTGATATTGTATTGAAAATTGGTTGCTATAATAATATGTTCTCTGTTTTTGGTAAAGATTTCCTGTGAGGCTAAAAATACGGGAGAAAAATAAGGACTTTTCCATGTCATTTTCCTTATCTACAAAATGAATGTAAAATATATGGCTATCTGCAACAGTTGCAATGTTGCTATAATTTCTTTATTTTTTGTCTTGCACTGTTAGGCACGCTGTCTCTTCAGTGGTAAAATTCAGTAGAGATTTAGAGAATTAATGCTCCGTGGCAATCAGCAGCAGTTGCACTCATTATACTTGTAGCTTTAGCTAAAATTCATCAAAATTTGAGCCTGGTAACCAGATACCTCAAATGCCCTTCCACTCTAATTACAAGGGTGTTGTTGGCTCCTTATTTTATTTGCAACACGCAATATTTGCCTTACAAGAATGAGTCAGATAGCAGAGAAATGGAGAAAATAAGGGATTTTCCAGTTCTGTCAAACTGAGAGAGCATTCTCACATGAGCAGTGATGTTGATAACGTAAACATCACCGAAAAGGCTGTTGTTGAGTTCTTAGCACCTCTTATGAGAAACAGCCAGCTCTGTGTGTGTGTGTGTGTGTGTGTGTGTCTGAATGAATAGGCACATCTGTGTGGTCTGTGTCCTTGTGCAACCTGACGTTCACCTCCCACCGTGATATAGAGCAAAGGCAGAAAAGGGATTGATAAGGAACAAAGGGGTTAATAGGATCTGGAACAGGCTCTTTCAGGTCTGTAGGAACATAGTCATGAAAGACAGACTCAAAGTATGTCACATTAAGTGCCTGATTTAGCCAATTTAAATTTAGCTTTTTATCTTTGGCCTCTCTGTGTAATGCATTATTGTGTGACAGAAACATCATCCCTTGTCTGGTACCGTGACTGATCTGAGACTTCTGTTAAGAACCTACTGCAGATATCAAATAATGTGTAATTCTTTGTTTTCTCTTTCTTTTTACAAATCAACGTATATCACTTTGGAAACATGTTGAGCTTGAAATGTTTCCCGTAACATCATTGTCACATAATCATCTGACATCCAATATTTTATTTATTTCCCCTGGCAGGCAAGCCAGGGGAAATAAGCAAGCTGTAAAAGCTGAGGACAACAGCTTGGCAGAGTAAAAGCATGTCTCATACTGCAGTGATTAAAAATATAGAGCTACAGTACACAGTGTATCAATACTGATCAATCTGTTGTTCAGTGTTATCATTCTTCTGTGTCTTTTCTTTTCTTTCACTGTTAATAGAACACACCTGTATTACAAGTATAATTGCAGGTACATTACTGTACTGCATGAAAATCTGCTCCCTGGAGATTTGATTCTAAAGTTATGTTTAAAGTAGCATGTAGATCTTGTATTAAGGAACAGCTTTGTAGTGTCAAGTGCGGTATGTAGTAACTTCATTTTTCACTTTTCTTCACAAGATGAACTGTTACCTTAGCTTACAACCCAAAGGCCATTAACTGACATTTTAAAACTGTAATGATCTGAATGGACAAATTAGGTGAGTAAAGTGAATGAATTCTTCTTCTTGAACAAATACTGTCATGGTTCCTAAGAGCAAGACACTGTTGTGAAATGGAAATGCTTCGCAGGAAGAATTTTATAATTCTTTTTTTAATTTGTGTTAGTATTGAGGCCTTACATGAATAAAAGTAATACCACAATGTCATAATGGTCTTTCTTCACTCAGAATTTATTAAACAAGGAAACAGAGTGCACGTTCTTTTTATGAAAACCCAAGGAAAATCATTGACATTTGCTGATTTTGACATCAGACTAACTCCATAATGTTCAAATAATAACAATAATCTGGATCAATTTATGGTCACAGTCCCAGTTTTCTGTTCTTTTTTATTCCTTTTATGATAAAGAATCTAGAAAATAAGGCTCCAGCTCATGAAATGTGGTCATCGAATGGTCTGAAATTCTCCAGGGTTGATACACCACTAATAGCACTCTTTCACAGCATCCTTCAAAAGTTCAAAAATGGGTTTCATGCAGAAGGGCCTGTCAGAAAACACAACAACAGAGATAGTTTGAACAGAAACGAGCCTCATGTGTTTTTGCTTAACGTTGCAGGGCCCATTGTTTACACGGAGAAGAGAGAGGCACACTGAGTCCAGCTGCTCTGGAATATTTGGGCCTTGCAGTCTTTAACACATCTTCATTGTAGCTTTCACCAGTCCTCCCCTGCAGCTGCAGTTGTGCACCATGCTGTCCTACTGAATGCAAAGCAGGGACAGTTTGTTGTGATGAAGATATGTGTATGAATATACAATGTATAGTGGAACACCTGTTGCATTTGCATTTTGACATTTTTAGTTTCTTTCATCACCTGTCATCACCCTTAGTCTAAAGGTGACAGTGTTGGTTTATAGTGGCAGGTGAATCCTGCTCTTTGTCACACTTTTATTTGAAGAAAAACTATATATATACTAAAAAAAATATTGCCTTTTTTGTAGACATGTGAAAGCTATATAATCTGATTCAATACTGTTCATTAAAGAATATAAAATCAATGTTATATAAGTGGTAAGGATGCAGTAATGTAAGAAGAAAATATATTGATGGAATTATAAGGACAGTCAGAAATGGGGAGGATTGTATATTTTTTGCTTTTGCTGAAGAGAGCATAGTCTACCTCTTGGGAGAACACGGTAGGGTCTTCCTCTTTCCTCATCCCAGATAATGTTTTAATCTAAAACAAATCAGACTACAACATAATCTGATCCAAATCACATTTATATTTAATACTTATAATAAGGGTGGGGCAAAAAAGTTACAGGGTTAACTGTTTATTTACTAGCTTTTGGTTAAAATAGAATAGATGAAATTATATAAGACAAAAAGAAGACAGAAAAAGACAAACCATTGTGTTATGTTTGCCATAACTTTGGCAATAGTTAATTCTACTATTAAGCAATTTGGCGGTTGTGGTTTAAAATTGAAGTGTACCATTTTAATTCACTTTATTATTAGTTATTATTGGTTAAACAATTGGTATCAATGAAATATGTGTTTCAGCCCCCAGAAATACTTTTTGTACAGTCCCTAATGCCTTTATGATATTAATTTTGTCGACATTGTAAGGTTGAGACGGCCTGTAACATGTTTATATGTTTTCTCTGGCTGTCTCTCACTTACACACAGCCAGCAACCTGAACAATGTCCCTGTCTTCCTCGATCCAGCATCCATTTGATCCGATGCAGACAGGCTCGAGACCTCTGACCGAGCTGCGATTTCAGGGCTCTGAGCAACCTGACCCGGAGGGGGTTAAAGTTCTGAGCTGGCACAAGGGGGTGTGAAAGCTGGTCTTATTGTGACGGAGTGTTCATTAATCATGGTCACAGAACTTACTAATAAAGGCAAAGAGGCAGATTTGATCTCAGCTATGGTTCTCTGATCCTCCACCAGGTCTGTAGTGGGCTCCAGATGTGAGGGCTGACAGAGGAATCACACACACACACACACACACACACACACACACACACACACACACACACATGCAAGTCCATGCACACATATTGTTTTTGCACGTAACATTCACATGCATTCATGCACTCAAGGGATTGTAAAATCATGTGCAGGATTTTGCCTTCAAAGAGCAGAAAGGCAGGGTGTGTTTGTTTTGACACAATGTACAGATGTGGCCTTCTTGTCAGTGTGTGTGTGTGCGTGTGTCAACAGCAAAGTCATGTTTTCCAGGTTTACTGTTATTTAGTCAAGTTACAGTTTCAGATGCTTTATGCTCAGAGATCCACAAGAGGGCAATATTCAAGCAGTTTTATTAGGAATCATGGTGACCATTTCATAGTTGTCCCTGTCTGACCAGAAAAGCTAATGACATTATAAAGCACTCAAATTGCTGTATAAAGAAAATAAAATACTGTAAAAAGTCGAAGTTTTGTTTGTTTGATTATTTACGATACACACTTTATATATAGAAAGGATCAAGCTGTGTCTGTAGACAGATCTGTGTAGTAATATTTTTAATATTTTATTTGACCCTGTGAGAGCACACAATGTCAGATTATGGACTCCACAGCTGTTCCTAATTGCTCCTCATTGCTTTGCCTTGGAACATATTCCAGCGACCGGCCACCTAAAAGGTTAAAATTGTTAAAGTTGTTTTATTGTCCTAAGGATAGTTTTATTGAACAACTGGATATATCCAAGTGTTTTCCTTGGTAAACTACCAAGATGTGTGTCATAAACAATTGAGGTCCAGTCCAGTGACTCAACAATCAGAATCACACTGTAGACTGTGTTCATTTGTGCCAGGAGAATCAAGTTAAACTGTAAACATTGTCAGATGTAATATAAAGTACTGAACAAAGTAATAAGTAATACTGTTGTATGAATGGGCTCTGCAGCTCGACGGGTAACAAATCAAACACAAATTTCAAGTAAGACCTACTATTCTTTCAAGCTCACACAAACATTTAATAATACTTTAAGATATTTCTAGCCAGCACTCAGAGGCCATTATGATCTATCAACACCAAGGCAGCTTGAACTGTCTGATATGAAAATCTGTACGTGCCTAAAGTGTTTTGGGCTTTTTTTTCTAAGCTTCTGGCAAAGCTTAAGAAAACTTCTATCTTCATTTATATGGTATTCTGTTTGGGATTGTGCAGTGCAGGGTTTTGCAATCTTCTAAATGGGGTCTTTTAAAAGTGCACTTACCATTTGTGTAAACTACACCGGGATGACAGTAGAGGTTACTGACAGCCTGTGCACTCCTATTGATCTGGGTGCCGAGTGGAAGCAGAGCACAGTCAATATATGTGACCAAGATGGGGCGAGACACAAAGAGGTGAATCAGCCGGTAGGCAGACAACAGCAGTGAGGTAACTTTCACAACTATGCTAAGATGTGAATTGTGAGAATGCTGATGTTAAGCAGGTATAGTCATCTTCTTAGTTTAGCGTGATACCATGCTAACATTTTGCTAATGAGCACTAAAACCAAAGTACAGCTGAGTTTAATGTGAATATCCTTGTCCAAAGTATTGGACTAATTTACATTCTGATGTGATGATGGCTCTGGATGAAAAGTCAAGGGATCACCAAAGTCATTAGGAATGATCTTGCGGGAACCTGTACATTCATGAGAAAGTTAATACTGCGCCAGTTCATAACAGAAGTTATCTCATTGCACTTTTCATATAAAGCAGGTCTAGAGCGTACACTTTGTAATACTGTTTACAGAGACCCAACATTTCCCACCGTGAGTAAGCAATTGGCTACATTGGCAAACTCCCTTTTAACAGTCAGAAACCTCAAGCAGAACCATGACTGAGGGTAATAATACAAATAGCAATAAAAATAATAGTAATAATGATAGTAATTATAATCATGGTAATAATAATAGGACTTATGATAATATTTGTGGCAGCAGGTGTCATGGGGACATGGGGGCAGCAGACTCCAGACTCCACAGCTCCAGAGCTGGAAACACCTGCAGAAAGCAACAGAAGGAGAGAGATGAGGGTCGTGAAAGCACAAAACTATGGGAGAGGGAAGAAGTCGAGTTAATAACATGCACTAATGGGATACAAATGCATACAGATAGGGGGAAGAGGAGAGTGGAGCTCAGTGCAGTATGAGAAGTCTCCCAGCAGTCTAGATCTATAAGGGCATAACTAAGGGATGGTTCAAGGTTCACCTGATCTAGCACTGACTGTAAGCTTTATCAGAGGAAAGTCTTAAGCCTACTCTTAAACTGGAAAGGGGGTTAATATCAAAGTTTGATTTCATAATTAGGCAACATTGTAATTGTATTGTCACACAAGCCTCCCCCTTTCTGCTACCTTCATTAAACAGTTTTGGACATCACTTTATCGTTAGACACCCATGTCAGTCTGAAGAAACTCAGTGAGTGAATACAAGTGATGAAGCAGTGTGTGGGAAGTTGTTGTGAGGAACTTTTTCCTGTGTTCTCAGCGAAGACTCTGAAAGTTTTTAATCTTTTTGTCATGGCATCACTGAAAAACAGTTTGTTTGAGCACGTAGGTGGTCCGCCTGAGCATCCAATTTAGCGTAGTGGAGGACATGTCCTCTCTACCCCAGAACAGAAAGGCCCTGCTGTCTCCTCAGATGAAAGCAGGTGCACAGTGACAGGCAGTAAATGTCAGACCGTGGGTCTAGTGAAGGCAGCCGAGACAGCGCAAAACTAAAGGAGTGAGTCACGGCTGCATCCTGCAGTGCAGTGTGGACGATGTTAGAACTCAGTAAGGCTGAAGATCTTTAGTTCCCAAGTCATTAGCCAGATTCGATGGTCAACAATGACACTTTCTGTGCTGATGTTCCATGGTTTATAAACCCCACACGATATTTTGCCCACACACGCCATCAGTGATGTCTGTACAACCCACACAAATAAGAAGAGTCAGAGAGGTGAAGAGAGAGGTAGACAAGCCTGCACGTGTGGATCAATAGTGCCAAAACACAGTCGGCAGTCAGACCAGTGGAGGGTTGTTAAGGGACTGAGAGTCAGGGACTGCTGCTTACTGGAGTGGACCAGGTTTTATTTTTCTGTCTTTGTGTGGCAGAGAATAAAGTGTCCAGTCCATACAGAGTCCAGCTTAATTTGACATAATTGACTTCTCACAGTAAAGAACGTGAAACATTATGTTGTTGTTTACTGTGTTGAATTATGCAGCACAACAAAATAACTGCTCGTGCAGCGGTTTCCTTAAATCAAGAGCAACTTTTGCATTGCAGGTTGTGAAAAACACTCAGCTTATCAAAAATGCTACTAAACCATGCATTCTGCAGTCACATATGTTAATAGTCATTAATAAAAGAGTTTATCACATTATAATAAGCTACAGCAAAAGTTAGCAAGTCATCTGACACAAAATTATAGCCAGAGATATGTTTCACAACCTGGTAATTCAAGTTCTATAAAACTATCAGTGGCACCAGAAAATAGTCCTTTAGTGTGCAGGTTGTGTTTTCACTTTTTATAAGATCCTCTTTTTCTTATTTTCTCGTCTCCCTCACTCACACACTTTGATATTTTTGGGAACAGTGCAAACTGTTCTATGGCTCAGCATATGATCCAGGGAATCCCATATTCTCCTCTAAGCTGCTTTGATGCATCTTTGTAACAGTGGCAGAGTCACTGCAGGCCCACACAGAGAAAAGATTACACTGTGGATAAATCAACAAAATCTCATTTACTTAGCCTCCCCCAGGAGAGGAGGGCAGATTGGAGGACTGAAGAAAGAGAGGCATGTCTGTGTCAAATGCTTTACAGACTCATGCCAGGAATTTTATTTTATGTCCTTTACACTAAACAGGATGTGGAGTATTTTGTGCTTTCATGTGTAAAGGATTTATTCCCAAGCACCACAGAAGCATCTGGGGAAAATATTTGCTCAGATCCACTTCAGTCAGGATTGTGAAATTACAGATAAATCCCTATATCCTATATAGAGGAATATATATTTGTTTTACAGTGAGCATGTATTAAGCTTATACTTTAGGTGGTAGTAAACCGCAGCTGGGTGAAGGGAAAAACAAACCAATACATTCTTGTATTGCATAATATAACTTACAAATAAATACAATTCAATAAAACAACATTCAAATAAAACTATTTTTAACACTGGACCCTCTGGAGTGGCCTCAAGCAAATCTGGAGCTTTTCTGGACCTCACCTGGGCAGGAGTGATGGTTCATGCCAGTACAAGGTGTATAAGGAAAGGAGCCATGAATTTGTTGTAAAGGGGACGTAAAGAGACGAGTGAGAAGCATGACTTGATATGATGAGAGTAATTACGTGCAAGAATGGGTTTTCCATCCAGCTGGGCCCATGAGATACAAATATCCACATTTTACACATTGCGATGGTTTTCCAACTCACAAGGACATAACTTTTTGTGTGGGCGTGTGCATTAGCGTGTACTGTACTATGTATGTGTATGTGGTAGTATTAACATTTGTGTGGTGATCTGATATGACATAAGATCACCCTAGGAGATATCCTATGGATATTTATAAGTATTCGGAGGGATGTCACCCTCTGTGAACAGGAAATGATGACTACAAGATTTGGTCATGAAGCATATATTTGCCACAGCATCTCTGTCAGGACCAGATCATTTGAATGCAGGCAGTGTGACAAATCCACCAGTGAAGGCCAAGGAAAAGTTTTGCATATTTCTTAGGAATATGACAAATGAAACGGCATTAAAACTGAATTTTTATTGTGCTGTGCCAGTAATCCAGTGAGTCAGAGCAGTTTAGTTTAAATCATACATTTGGGTTTTATTGACTTTTATTTTACTGAGTGCAAGGCATTCATTCAGCTGTGACGAACAAAATGTCCCCATATTACCATAAAATCACCATGATAGCTGTCATAACATCTGAGGACTTTAGCTATTCACTGTCTCAGGAGCAGCGCCAGCATTTGTCCTTCAGTGACACTATCATTTTAGTCTGCTGTTCAGTTATTTAAATGATTATACTGGTGGTGCTCCATATTTTAATATGTTATGTATTTAGTGGTATACAAATTGTGCACGCTTTCCATTATTGCTGAAAAATAGTCAGAGGTTTTTTTCTTTTAGCCATACCAGCTGCATCCCTTTATGCATGGCAATGTCAGTTTGTGGGCCTGTCTGACAGTCCACCATTTTTTCCAGACTGAAATATCAATAACTATCACGTGGGTTGTGTGGGATTATACATTTATCAAGGGGTTGCTTTTGCTCTTTAGTATGCTTAGAAGTGTGATTTGCTTAAGATTGACGTAGTGATAAGATAGGAACAACATGTCTAGCATCATATTAATCAGTGTATAATTAACCATAGAGCATGTGCAGAAAACAGGAACCGCACCTTTCACCTAGTAAACTCTGCAGCATACAGAGCATACACTTACACTCATACAGCACCCCACGGACACACAAACACACACGATATACTTATTCCACCCCTATACACATACATAAACCATACACTTCACACTGTCCAGAATCTTCTGTCTGGTACATGCCCGACTAAACACGGTCATAGGTCATACATGATATTTGCATCTTTACCAGACATTGCTAAATAAGGCAAAAGAAGATGTGCATCTGGGTGCAGTTCCCAATATATAGTTATTGCTTAGCAGGAAGACCTCAGACTCTTGTGGGGAACCTCAGACTTGTGAGGAGGATAGCAGAGTCTCCAGATATATATCTGCGTTGTGAGCTCAATAAAATATTGTAAGAATCTGATAACTCATCTCCTTCTGATCCTTTCTTACCTCAGCAGTTGCCATTAATGTTTGTACGTACATTTATGTTCACCAGAGAGGAATAATGTCAAATGACATTAGTGATCTACTGACTTTGTGGTTTTTAGTGAAATGTAGCATGCTAACACATTAAACTGACATAGTGAACATGAAAACATTCTACCTGCTAAATATCACCAGCATTGTCATTGTGAACATGTTTGCATGATGATTTTAGCATTTAGCTCAAAGCACCACTGTGCCTCTGTATTGGCCAGTCAGTGCAGTTACTAGCATGGCTGGTAGGTGTTTTCAGACAGCGAGCCATTATCTGTTTTTGAATAGGCGGCAGTAGGGCGCAACACCACTGCCACTGGTCCATGCTACCTCCTATGCAACTCGCCAGTACCATACACCACAGGCTGCTGCTATCCACCTGCCTAAATTATAACATGATAAACGTAATAAACTCTTTTATTACCTACCTTACCTTAATCTCATTACACAGCTAGACAGAGCAGATATCTTTAATGGAGGAAATGGACATGAGGAAACAATATGAAACGATTAATCATTACTGTACATACTGCACAACTTTGAAGCTGATTCTGCTCCAAAGCTGTTTGTTCTCTGTTGGTAAAGAGGAGTCAGGGAAGATTTGCTCCTGTATCCTTTCCCAAAAACTCCAACATACGGGGGCAAATAGCCATGTCAGGATCAGAATTAGAATCACAAGCAGCTTTATTTGCTAGGTATGTGTACACATACAAGGAATTTGACTCAGGATAGTTCACATGAGCTTACTTATACAATAATACAATAATAAAATTAAATAATTAACAGGCTACAGTATAGAGAACACATATGTACACACTATAAACAAAAACAATATAGACAGATTGAGACAATAGTGGAATGAGCAGAGTGCAAAGGATGCAGGAGTAAATTATTATTATTATTATTATTATTATTATTATTATTATTATTATTATTATTATTATTATTATTATATGAAAAGCTCTGAAATAGAGAATGCAAGAATGATGAATAAATAATAAGTGGTAACCAGTAAACAGGAGGCTGATTAGAGACAGGAATTATTCCTCACACTGTGAGTTCGTTGTAGTCTGCTCCTCTCCTTTTTGGCGGCAGATCCAAACCAGACAGTGATGGAGGTGCAGAGAACAGATTGGATGATAGCTGTGTAAAAGTGGATTAACAGGTACTAGGTGGGTTAAGCTTCCTGAGCTAGCACAGGAAGTACATCCTCCCCTGGGCCTTCTTGATGATGGAGTCAGTGTTGGGCTCCCACTTTAGGTCCTGGGATATAGCGGATCCCAGAAACCTGAAGGATTCCACAGCAGACACAGGACTGTTGGTGATGGGGGGCAGAGTGGGGGGGCTCCTCTTGAAGTCCATGGTCATCCCCATAGTTTTGAGCGTGTTAAGCTCCAGGTTGTTCTGACCGCACCAGAGAGCCAGCTAATCAACCTCCCGTCTGTAGGCCGACTCACCACCATCCAGGATAAGGCCGATGACCGTCGTCGTCAGCAAACTTCAGGAGTTTGACAGATGGGTCTCCTAAGTTGCAGTCGTTGGTGTAGAGGGAGAAGAGCAGTGGGGAGAGCACACACCCCTGGGGGGGTGCCAGTGCTAATAGTCTGGGTGCCGGATGTGATGTTGCCTAGTCTTTTACCTTCTGACTCCTGTCAGTCAGGAAGTTTGTGATCCACTAACAGGTGGAGGCTGACACAGTGAGCTGGGTGAGTCTGGTGCTGAGGATGTCCGGGATGATCATCATGTTTAAATTGAACTAAAAACTATGGAGGCAGCAGCAGCAACTAGTCGCTGTGTAAAAGCTGTCTTGTTAAGACTGTGTTCCAGTGGACAGTGAAAATACAATGCAATGGATTTAAATGTTGCTGAAAGACCAAAACTTTTTTCTTTTTCATTTGTTTCACATTTATGTTATCATGATGTCGCAGTGTAGCTGTTAGCAGGGACTGATTGTGTCCTGGGTTTTACAGGGATATAAAGGGCCTATGTCAAAAGACATAAATGAGTAAAAAGGAAATAACATGATGATACATTGCAAATCAAAGCTGATATGAAACAGAAGACATTTTGACTTGTCAAATTAGAAGAAGTACTGTATTTACTGATAATATTAACATTAAAATTATTTCACTCTTACTGTTCAAGCTTGCTGACTTTATTACAGCCAGCGCCTCCGAGGCATCACCTAAACTCAATAAAATACACATCTGTTTGGCAAAATCCATTTATATATGTCAATTTGTTCTAAATTGTTTGATACTGTTGAGACAATACATGCCACCAACATGGTCAATATACTATAAATACGTGCACACTACAATGATTCCTTTCTAGGAGCCAAACATTTTTACATACTACTATTAAAACACATAACATTTTTGTCATTTTAAATGTTAAAAATTGTTATGTTCAAACCTCCTTCACTTTGTTAGAGTTAAAATATTGAAATGAAAGTGAAGAAATAAGGGAAAGAAATTTCTTGCATCTTTGGTCTGGACACTGTGATGTTAACCTTTAAAACCTTTGTTTTATATTTTATTTTTATCTTAATGTGTGTCTCATGGCATTCCTATTTCCACTAATTAACATTTGTTGTTTCAGTGGTCCAACTGACCACATCTATTTCTAATCTATTTATTTTGTAGTGTTACAATGACTGCATACAAAACTGTCAGTCCATGCTAAGCCAGTCCGGTTGTTTTCGAAAGTCATCATGCAATCAGGTTTAATGTTATTCTTCCTTAGGGCCTATCTTGTATTAGCCTGTTTAATCAAACCAACTGAGACACTGCTGCAAATTGTGTCCAAGAGAGCCACAGTGGATGAGTAGCGCATGATAGACAGTCAATAATGTTATTTGGTAATGCTGCTGCTTGGTCACAGTCATTTTGCAAAGTGGTTCTTCATTCTTGTATCCATCTATAAAGTTGAAATCTTTTATTGTGCATTTACTACACATGAGCAGACAACTGAACATTATACAGTAAAACCAAACAGGCATGCCATACAAAGTGAGGCCACTGTAACGGCCTCATACATATTAGCAAGAAGAGGTGTTTACAGTGTGTGGATGAATACTGGCACAGAAATACATCACTGCAAATCACGAGCACGACATATATGCTCCATAAAGGTTTTGATCTAACAAGTTCTAATCAACATTTGAAGCCAATACAAACAGTACCACAATATCAACACAAGTTGCATACAACCAGAATAATACAGTTATACAGATTACAGTTTTAAGTCACAGAGGAAATAATCACAAAGGCAATATCGGGAACATTGTTGATATGGAAAAAGCTGCGGCACATCCCTGTTGCATACAGTGATCAGCACTTCTCCCTCTAAAGCTCTGTAGATACTCATGGACCACCTGGATATTTGTCTCTCAGCATTTACCAGTTTTCTTTAATTCCTTAACGTTATCGGTTGATAAATGACACAGAAAACTATCATAGTTGCCATAGCTACCGAAAATCCACAAAAGACCTAAAAATAAAAAGACTTAAAATAAATACTTTGAAAATGGGACTAAACCTCTCTGTGTTTCACTCACTGGGCGGAGGAGGAACAGCAGCTCAGTCAGTCACTCTGATTGGATGGTGTGCCAGCGGGCCGTCTCTGTTTGAACCCGACTGCACATTTCCTTCCAGTGTCCCTCTCCCGTCTCTGAAGTATCGCTGCCAATCAACACACGACCCAGAATACTGGTCTTAGTGTAGAGACGGCCCTGCAGATACGTAGAGATGTCTTTTAAAAATCACACATATTCACTTACCGACTCAGCATATTAATATAAAACTGCATGTCACTGTTTAATATGTGATGTTTATAAGGGACTTTTCCACATAATGTAGAATTTCCTACCTGCATGACGATAAACTCAAGGACCAATGGCAGCTGAGTGATGTCACCAGAGGGCAAGTCAAACAGGAATGGAGCATTCCAGACGGGGTTTGGGCCGCTGGCCCCTTTGGTCTCCTTTGTACCAATTACTTTCCCATCCTGACGCAGGTTTATGACAACGTAGTGGTCTGTGGGGAAAGAAATGACATCCATGGTCATGATTTTGTTCATTTATTTTTTCTATTCAAGTCAACTTCAGTTGTTTCTTTGTCAAGGGTAAAGAAATGAAAAAGGATCAGCAAAGTCACAGACGTTAACATTTTTCGTTGGTGTTGGCATAAATGCATGTACACTGCAGTCTTGTGTTTTATGTTTTTACCTTCTCGTGAAACGGTCTACACATGTTGATCTACATCCTCACAGCCCTCTCTGAACGTTTGTCCCCTGTCATTGTTCCAAATCTGAATCATCACTTGCAAAATATCATTTCCTTTGTAAATCCATTCTCGCATCCTAATTGGATTGACTAAAATTAAAAGGCAATGTATCATTGTCAGACAAGAATCGGAGCTTGTATCCTGATGAATTTCAGGAAAAATTTGATCCTGAAACTCACAAAGAGGACATAACTGACCACTGAGCCGCTGGCCACCTAAACTGTCAGAAAAGAATCACTGCTTCCTCCTCTCCTCACCAGCATCATCAAAGCAAAGCTTTAAATCAGATGCAGTGAGATATGATACAGACAGGAGAGGAAATGACACCCGGCTGATCAGTTCCTAATCTGATTATACTACAAGCCAATCGGGGATCCGGTCTATCTGACTGTGGCTGAGGCAATAGAGGAGAATACAGACAGAAGCTGTAAACCTTATGAGCAGTTTACATGACAGCCAGTGAGTTCATGTATGGTGCAGCTTACAGTGTGAGTATAATAATAATATTTGCAATAAGTGCAAAGTAATATCCAAACACAGGTTTGTAGATGTTGTTACATGGGTGTTCTACTGGTTGCCCCTGGTAGATCATAAAGAGTCGATATTGTTTTAACATTTTAACCAGGTTTAGGAATTTTTGATGTGGCACATACTGAGTTGAATGTCTTTTGAGGCTTACACGAGGTGATAGTACAAATGAAGTTGGAAAAGCTTAAATGCACCACCTCTGGCTTAGGTAATACATTTTATAAAGCTTAAAACTCAGCACCACACATTTCAATAATCATGAAGGGTCACTTGTTTTTTTTTTGTTTGCTTGTTTGTTTTTTTGACATGGTCTGAGAATCTGGTCTATCATTCCCAGATTGTCATGTATTACGTAGATTTTGCTAATGTCGTTGTAAAATGTAAGCCCAAAGGCAACTACAAGACAAATTAATTCAAACAAGCCACCAACAGTATATTCATATTCCTATAGGTTGTTGTGGAGAGACTGGTTTTCAAAGTGAGGGCACAGAGCAGGAAGGAGAGACAGGTGAAGAACCAAGGTTTGAGGCTGAGGGTGACATACAAGCAGAGTGTGGCACAGACAGAGAATATGTCATATGAATCCACAAATACTCGACCATCATGTTTGTGATGTTGAAAAAATATTGTAGTGTACGTGTAGTCTTGTGATTGAGATTAATCAAATTCTCCCTCATGTCATTGATCTATCAATATAGATATCCCATGTGTGTTTCTTGATTGCTATAGTATGTGCCTGTATATACTTTATGTTTGATTGTTTGTCTTTTCCACAGATATCATCAAATGTAAAGACCGATGCAGCCGAACTTGTTTGAAACTTGGAATTGTTTCTAAGGACCTTGATGGGGGACTGGAGAAGACGTTTCAAGGCAGCCTGGACATTTTAGCCCTCTGAACAACAGAGACACAGTATTTGATATACCTACTCGGTGGGTGTTGAGGGCAAGTCATGCCAAGTTTGAGCAGCACCAACAACCATGGAGGGACTATCAGAAAGCTGTACCTACTAATGCAACTCTGGCAAATGTCCTAAATAAGGAACATAACAAACAGGGTAGAGAAAAACTAGAAAAACTATATGTGTATGTACCTTCATCTGGGTCATGTGGCTAACAATACGAGATGCACCAAGAGAACTCTAGTGGTAAAGCTCCACTTAACATTATGGATTGATTGCCTGCCCTTAAGCATGTATTGCAAGAGATAGGCCAAAATGTAATGGTGAAAGATTTATTTCAGCTCAAAGTCTGCTGGCACAGATAGATCTTGAATTCACAGTGCATCTTGTTCCACTCTGTAAAGTGTTGGAGAAAAAAAATGATATGCTCTGATATGCTACAATCCTCATAACTAAAGCTGTTGATTTAGCTGAAGCTTTACAGCAGACATTGACTAACTTCAGGCAGGAGTCATTATTTAATAACTTGTGGGATGAAGTGTTGAACATTTCTGAATGTGATAATGCAACACGACAGCTGCAGAATCACAAAAAAGGCTCTAAAAAGCTCTACACTTGGTGAATACTGTGTACTGATGACTGCTGGTCAAAGAGAATCAGAACCACATAAAGACAGCCTCTTTACAGCCTGTTTCTACATCATAACTTATCGGATACTCGATGAACTTAACAGACTTTTTCAAAGAGAATCTGTGACATAATGAGTAACATCCAAGCTCTAAATCCAAGAAGTGATGTATTTGTGAAAGAGACAGCTCTGTCATCATTTGCCTGATTGTATGATTCAAATATTGATGATTTGGGGCATAAACTGCATCAGAATTATCCGAATTTTAGACATGAAAATACAGACTGGGATGCAGAGACCCTTTAGTATTGTAGAGCTTGTATTGTTCACTGAGTATAAAGACTTTTTGCATCTAAGAATACACTATAGCAGAAGCTAACAGAAATATGTTTTATTTTGTTGTAATATTGTAATTTAATAATAACTAATCAAATTAACTTAAGTAACTAAACTAACTGCAAGCTACTAAAAGAAATACTGTTAGTAAAACCAATGTTATATTATTTGTGCACTATTTATTTTACATACTGAAATAAACATTTTGATATGTAAATAAACAACTGTTTGCTGAGAGGTGATGATGATGATGTTATATTGTCATATTGTGCTTAATCTTGTTTCTGTTGCCCGCCTGTGTCCAAATAATGAGTTATTGCAAGTTTCTGAAATGTTTTGGTCTTTACCTGGAGCTCCAGGGAGCCGTGTGAGCTTGGTCAGATTCTCTGCCTTTCGGACCATCACCTTGATGCGCTGGCCGAGCGTCTGGTACTGCAAGAGGACGAACAGTTGACCCAAAGCCCGCGGCACACACACCAAGCTCTTCCTGTGACCTAATGTTTCCTGGGAACTCACACTCTGAGGGGAAGAAAGAGGGGAAAACCAAGAGATAAAAAAGAGAGAGACAGAAAAAGAGAGATTCAGCAAGAGGGGGAAACCTCTTTCACTCAACAGATGTTCCCTTCATCATTTGAGAAGCAGGGAATCAAATGAAACCAAGGAAAGAGGCCAAGAGAATTGAGCAGATTAGAACTGTGGTGCACAAAACTCATGCTCACAAATATGTTTTTATGGTTTTGTCAGTGAATGAGACGACCAATGGATTGATGCCTGTCAGAATCAATGTTTCAATCTGAATACTTTTTTTCGTGTGAAGGATTTATCCAAAATCCAATCAGTTTTCATTCATTAGGCATTTTAAATTGACCTGCCTGAGGAGCTCCGCTGGGTAAATCTGTATCCCGTTTTCAATCACTTCAATCAGTATTTGTACGTATCCCTCAGAGTTGAGTGTTTGTTGCCAATTTGACCACTGATCCTAAAATAATACATACGTTCATGCACTAAAGCACTTTGGATAAAAGTAATATCTAATGCGCAAGTATGATGATAATTTCTATCTGATTTCATGTCAGATTTCATTTGCTTGTAGTGTTTGGGGTCCGGTGAGTCACACTCTGCTGTCAACTGGCTGACTGTTAGCCCGCCAGCGGCTTGCTGAATCCAGGCAGCAGAGTGTAAAGGCGATTTCATCCAACAAGTGTGTTTCGGTTCAGTGCCTCTGAACCACACGTCCACACGTCACTCACACTTACACTGCCTTTTAAAAGCAGAGACATTATTCAGCCAAACAAACCTTAAAGCTACAGCAAGAGATTTGTTTTTTCAACTTTTCATCAAACTTGAGTTTCCAGCTAGTACTGGTCACTTCATAGGCTGTTTAGAGGCAGCTTCATAATAATACACCATTCATTTTGTTCCCATTTGGGGAGGAGGTGCACATCCAGCTTGCTGGTCTTGTCTAGTCCTGTCGAGGCCAACCCATCAAGTTGTAAACCAAAATCTTGAACAGTTAAGCAACAGAGGAGGTATTAAATCTCAGGATGAATATATCTGACCCCGTATTTAGTTGTTTTATACATCCCACCTTTGACTCAGCTATCTGAAAAACTCTATGAGCTACAATACAATATGAAGCAAAATGCATTTAAAGCAAAGGTAAGACATGTATCTGTGCAAGCAATGCATTTCTTTCTCAACTAAGAATCACTGGTGTAACTATACACAGCAGTTGTAGTCTTCTGTAAAAACTGTGCTGCATCCCTCTTCATCTGTGTGTCTTCCCTATTTTAAAAAATACCTAAAAAAGGTAGTTACTAGAATCAGAATCAGAAGAATCTGAATCAGAAAAAAGCTTTCTTGCCAAGTAGTATTTTACACGTACAGGAATTTGCTTTGGTGATAAGGTTCTACATGTAGACAAACATATACTTGACATAAATAAAATTAAAAATATATAAATAGGGAACAAAAATAATAATATACTTACTTTTAATATAATAATTTTTGTTCCAGAAAGAATGCAGAAAAACATTATCATCCTCTGACAACAAATTACCCAAAACATGCTTTTATGTAATAGTCTGGCTCTTTTCTTTTTCTTATTTATTTGGTAACACTGTTACTCTAGATTTCTTGGGTTACATAACAGAATAATTATATGAGTCATGCAGTGATCTCCAAAGTGTGGAAGCCTCAGAAGAGAGGGAAAAGTAATATAAGACTTACAAACTTCTCCCTGTGGTCTTACAATTATTTATGCAGGAATGATTGATTGAACATTCACACACACTTTCTCAAGATGCCACAGGCTTAGCAACCTTCAGGTTACTGCCACCTGCTGGAAATGCAGTGAAATAAAGGGTTTTGGTGGTGCAGGTGGCTGAAAGCTACAACAAAAACAAGTTTACTCTTATAGTAAAGTATTGTTGCAATGTAACATCAGACCTTCAGCACTTCATGCAAGCAAGGAAGAAATTGTTTGCCATCTTTACTTTACACCAGCTTTACTTTTTTCCTATCATATAACTTGGCAAGAAGACTGCTTCCCATCAGGTGTGTTTGTATTTTCAACTTTCTTCAAGCAAGATATAGCATTAATGAAGGGCGTCACTTTGTATTGAAAAGTAGTGGGGACATAAGGTTCAGATTGGGAGCGTGCTGATACTTTTGGGTCACAAGACGTGACGATTCACGAGAACAAGACAATATTTGTAAGATCTGAGATCTGAGATTTTGAGCATTAAACTTTTAAAGTTTAAAGTTTAGGCAACAAAAGCACTTTGGTAAAGGTTAGGGAAATATCGTGGTTTCCGATAAATGTTAACACATTAACACATTGTGTCTGAAGTTACTGTATTAAACCAGACCACATTAAACCTTGTCCCGCCAGTGAAATAAGATAACCATGAAAAAGTTGAACAATGGTGTAGTTACTACAAGCAGATATTGTATTGGAAGACAGGATGTTTGCGTGGACAACAAATGAAATATGTTGTCAGTGAGCATCATACTTAACATTTTTGTCTCTTGTCAGATATGATTATGAACAAAATATCCTCATTATCTTAACAGAAAAGTACTCCGCTGGCCATTAGTTTTCAAAACTTGCAAAAGACTGTCTTAGCTCAGCATTAGTATTTGGATAAGTAAGAAAGCATTCCTAAAGTTATTCTTATGATCATACTCTGTCAACAGAAAGCTGAGGTTAGCGGCCATTTGACGGGGGGAGTGTATGACTTATGAAAAGAGCCTGCATGCTCAGAAAACTTAATGCTGATCATCCTGACATCAATTGCAGCCCCGTCGTCATCAGACTCCTTTTACGATAAAATGCACAGACCCCACATTGCTGCCACCTCATGCCCCCTATTCCCATGAGATGTCAAAACAAGTAAAGCAATCCAGATGAATAATCAGCAATACTCCGGCTGGTGCCATTACACTGATTACAAAACCTGGTGTTTTAGTATAAATCCAGGAAGTGCCTCCATTAAAAGATGGAGTTACTACTGCACAGCCCTCTTTTACGCACCCGCTCTTTAAAGAATTATCGAGATTGCTTTCACAGCAACCTCCTCCTCCACCACCACACATTCACACCCGGCAGCTGCTATCATTGAGAAAGAGGAAGGTGATGGTGTATGTGTGTGTGTGTGTGTGTGTGTGTGTGTGTTTGTGTGTGTGTAGGGGAGGATGAACCATACATGGACGTGAATGGAAGGCCAGAGGTAAGTACGCCTGATTCTGATTTTCACATAACTGTAAAATAGGAGAAATCGTACAGGCCTCCCCACCAAGCACACAGCACGTCTCTTTGGCAAAAATCAGGGTGACTGGCTCAGTGACTGAATCATCAGGACCCCCTCCCTTCAAAAGTCTGTTATTAATGCCCTCTGGCAGTGTTTCAACAGAGCCGCAGAGGGCACGGCGTGGGCACACTGCCAATTTGCTGCACTCTGCTTGTTTGCTCTGCAGTCACTAACAACAATGTCACCATGACTAACAACAGTGGAAAACTGGCTAATGGGAGAACTGATTAGACGCTACATTCCTTCATGGATGAAATATGATATGTGCTATTTATACTGTAGGTCTGCGTGCCTAGCTCTCTTATCCATTAATTCAACTGAAAATGCAGACTTTGGATAAAAAGACCTTTGGAATAAATTACATAGTACATACACTAAGATACTGTCAGCGACCCCAAAAAGGAGGAACAACCTGACCTGACCCGGCCCGTACCAGCTAGTTGGTCCCACGTTCTAGGCTACTTTGTATCTATTTGGGTCCAACTTCAATTGCCATAGGTCTAAGGTCTGTGTAAAATTATGACTGGATCTGACAGGACCTAAAAGAACTTAAGAAAGAGCCTCATAAGATTTGCAACACATACTGCATCTTAGAGCTAGCCAATCAAATTACTCTACTGACTATAACGTCTTGTGATGTTAGTGAGTGCTTCTTTCATTTCAAGTAAAATTCACTTTTCTTGCCAATTATAAGATACCACTCTCATGTGTATTCGCACCAGCAAGAAATGGCTACCCTTGCTTTTGTCTGAAGGTATGACAATCTGCCAGCACCTCTAAAGCTCACTAATAAAAGTTATATGTAATTTTTTAAAGCTGCACAAAAACCGAAGTGTAAAGATGACAGTTATCATCACTTTACTAGCCTCTGCAGACTCTTTAACTTAGTTCTTAGGGCCTGTTTGGGCTCAGGTCCAGTTGCACTTGGCATTTTGACTAACATGCTTTCCAAAGCACTTTTATGTGTTTTCTTACTCCATACGCTCTTTGCTCTTGAAAGCTTAATTGAAATCTAATGAATGAAATGATCCAGTTATGATATACCTTTTTTAGCTTGTTTTTAGTTGGGCTGAGCTGCCTAGTGTAAGTTGTGGTAGTGTCAGGCTCCCAATCCATCTGTTCGCAGGGCAGCTCCACCACCCCCAGCGCAGCCTCTCTTAGGCCTGAGAAGTCCCTGCTGTAGACAGCAAGTCTCAAGGTGCAGGTGTGCAGCTCTTCCACAGAGCCCACTTGCAGAACAAAGCTCTGGCTGTGGAGGTCTGGGCTGAGGCTGCGGCGCCGAGAGGTGATCTGCTGAGGGGAGGGGCAGAGGGGAGGAAGGCTGACCCGGACAAACACCCCATTGCGCCTTCGACTGGCCCCTGAGAGCCCCAGGATGTTGACCATCAGGGTGCCACAGACAGAGGAAAAGAGCAAAGAGAAGTGCAGAAGAGGAGCTGGCTTGGACGGCATGGAGAGAGAGTTAGAGCCATACTTTGATAGACAGGGCTCCCCCCTGCTGGGTGGGAGCTGTGGCAGCACCAGCTGTCAGCTGACTGCTTTCACTGCAAAGAAAACTTTCTCCGCTCACGGTGCTGCGTCGACCCATTGCCTGACGAGACTTGGAAACCAGGGTCAGCTTAGTGAGGGACGGCAAAGAGGCTCTGCCATGACTTGGACGTTTATTGGGTGAGCAGGGAACAGCCGGGGTGCTGAGGCGTCGCATCGGAAAAGAAGACCCATGGGACTGCACCAGCTCAGCTGATCTGGTAGGGCTGAGGTCAAAGGGCAGAGCAGTGAGGTCATCTTCAGAGGGAGAAGAGCTGCTTTTAGAGGAAGGGAATTCCAACACGTCCCCATCCAGCGCGCCTCATACTGCTGCTTGACAGGTTGGGTACACAGAGATGGAGTCAATGTCACAGTCACACTCTCAGCAGGATGAGGAGACAAGAAAATTCCCTCCTTGTCCTCCGATGAAATACTCTTCCTCCTGCGACAGCAAAGGATGCAACCGAGAACCAGACAGTAGCAGAACACAGCCAGACCCACAGCCAGCAGGATCTGCAGGTGAACTAGACAGACAGAAAAAAGCAGACACTGTTTACTATTGTAGTGGTCATGAGAAGCTTGAGAAAGTGAATCTGTGAGTGACCAGGAAAAAAGAAAGCAATTGGGAGAAATGACGAGAGAGAGGGAAAAGAGAGACAAATGCGTGGAAGACAATATTGCCGCAAACCTACAAATCAAATTAGTTTTGTGCTTTTGAGTGACATGTCAGTAAAGACAAATCACAAATCTGAAATAAAGACAAATTCATTATGAACGATCTTAGGACATCTGACTCTAAACATGATCTTGTTGTGTCTGCCCTGTGCGTCCTTGATGAGATTAAAGAGGAAATGTCTCAGGGTTATAATCATAATTGTATAAATAGTAGTGTCACTGCTCCTGCTTTGATCCAAAGCAGCAGCAGTGCGTATGCAGTACATGTGTGTTTGTATTCATCATTCGAGCATCTTGTTGATTACACATTCATTGTCAGCATTATGATTTTAACCAGTTCAAAATCCATTACAAGTTGGATTAACATTAAACATCGACAACATAACTCTACATGTTTATTCTGTGTGTTCTAGCCCTTCACAGAAACTATTATAACATGGCTTTATACTAGAAAATTCAGATCACACATAACATTATGGCTGCACCATTGCATCAAATTTCAGATTTCCTGAAATTAACATTTGCATACTGCAATTAACACCTTTCAATAAAAAGGAAATCTTTGAAAATAAAGTTCCGTGGGTTGGAGCATACACTGTATAAAATTATGACAAAGCTGCCAGAGCAACTGAGATTGAGGCTGTTAAAGCTGACCCTGATGTCCATTTAACATCAGATAATGAGGGTGTATTGGGGATGACTCATGCATCAGACACACTGGTGGATAGTGATGAAAACATGGTTGGAAAGCGGTGAGCTTCAGCCAGTGACCATCACAAGGTAAACAGCCAGCAATGAGAATGAAAATGAAAATCATTCACTGAGAAAAGCCTAATGTTTCTGTTATTATAAAGACTAGTAAGACACTTATAAAATCCATTACTTATTAGGAAGAGATGCTATGATATATATTTTTTTTATAGTTTTGCTTCAAATATAGGAGTATCTATTCAGTTTAGGCGCAGCCCATCTTTGATAAAAACAGATTTGTTTAATAAGTGAGCGAAACACTGAACAAAATCTCATTTGATTGTCTTATAATGAGGGGTGTGTCCTAATAAGCACCATAGATGAATGATCTCATCAAATGAGACTTATCAGACAGTAAAAGCACCCTGCGTGTGGTGTACACTAAAGATGCAAGCACTGTCAAAGCAAGTGAGTGCTAACTGTCAATGCAGATCCATTTCAGTGCATCAAAGAGCCTGTCCAGCTGCAGGCAGCTCCTCAGGCAGCCTCCATTAAGAGATAAAAAACATAGCTGAGTGCAGCAGTGAGGTTAGAATATAAAGGTTGATGAAATTGCTCTAAAATATCACCAGCCTGTGAACATGATTGATATAACCAAACCAAATGAGGCAATGGTGAAACCTGAGCTGTGCCAATTCAGCGTTTTATGCAGAAATATTTGTCCTGCAGCATGTTTCTCTATTTTGCTGCTAGTGATCATAGACTGCAGGTACAATTGACTTAATCATAGCAATGACAACATGGGAAATGGCATGCAATACATTTACATAGACAGTTGTTTGAAGCTCATTCTAACCTCTGGGCTTAAATTTTATTTGACTACAAACTTGGTCTATATTCATACAAAGTTATCTGAAACAAACAATCAGGGAGACCTTCCCATTGGGCTGCAGCCTCTTTCCACATCAGTTTTGTGTGAGTGCATCAAAATCGCTCTCCCTATAAACAGCATAGACCCCTCCGACACGAGCTCTTCTTAATATCTGAAGTCAGTATAACAGAAGTTAGCAGGACAATGATTTTAATGAGATCGGTGCTGCTTCCTGATATTTGCATTTTTTCTTTCTGTCGAGAAAAATATAGGAGGAGGCTACAAATAAAAACAAAAACGTCAGACACAGATTACAGACTAAACAAAAGCAGTAAAAGTAAGAAACACGCACGCTCAAGAGCACTTAATGCGTCCTACCTCCCAGAGTGTACTGCGACATGTTCCCACACAGTTGGTGTCAGTCAGCAGAGTCAGTGTGAGCGCTCTTTATAAGAGCGGTCCATCGCTAGTGCGCAGGGACCTGAAGGCTTCCAGCCAATAGCTTCATCGGGTGACTGAGTTTTTATTTCAATCGCACTGACTCTGCGTCAGAGGCAGAAAGTCATGACATTGTGATCTACCTCCAACATCATTTTTATAGCGAACTAACACAGCATAGATAAATTAAGGCATGTGGCAAAAGTAAGGGACTGTAGGAAAATTAGTACGTAGCGTCAAAAAACAAATCTTTTTATGGCGAGATTTACTGGAGACAAAAATGTAGGCTAATAATTATGTCAAAATAGTTATGTTAAAATTGCAGTTCCAGTGAGTCATGGACCATTTGGTGCAAATACAAAATACAAACCTGTGCTTTATTTTCCACTTCAAAATTAAGTTGTAGCTACTGGAGCCATATTTTTGATGAGTTATGCGTTCATCTCGCAAGACGTCGAACCTTTTATCATCACTGATGAACCATGTAGAATATTATATTGTTTTTAAACCACATTCAGTCAATTCTCAGTGGACACGCAGGAGACCGGTGAATGACAGAGCAGAGAGAGAGAAAATGGTCAACAATAAGCCTTAGTAGCTGTATGCACAGTGTAAGTTACAGTGAGTAATAAATACAGAAAAATACCACCCGTGCTTCAACTATATGCAATACACACACACACACACACACACACATTAAAATCATGAAAACTATTAAATGATAGTTTTGAGCTGGGGAGAAGTTGTTTAAGTGATTTCTAAAACATAAGAAAAAAATATTCATATAATGATATTATAATATTTTGGGGGTGGTAGGGAAAGCAGTGGTTCCCATAATTAGCCTATCTGGATAAATAACAGCCTATTTGGATAATTATCAATGCTGACCGCCACATATTGATTTTCCAGATTTTTACTAGGCATATTTAAAATAATTTTTGATAAAGGAGCTGTGTTGAGGAGCATATATTCGTGCAGCACCTCCTGGCTCGCTCTCTCTCGCTCTCTCGCTCTCTCTCTCTCTCTCTCTCTCTCTCTCTCCTGAACACTGGGGCACAAACCTGTCTAACGAAGAGCACACCTATAAATATTACTTTTAGGAATGAGTCCAAGCGTATCACCAGTATAGTAGCCCATGGCCCCTTACAATTGTTAGCCATGCTAGCCACGTGATTCTAGAGATGGCAATGTTGGTCAGTGGGTCAGTCCAACTCTTTTGGTCAACACTTAAAAATCTCAATTTCTTGCTATTGAATGGATTGCCCTGATATATTGTGCAGACATGTATGGTCCCCAGAAGGTGAATCTAACGATCAGCATATAGCATTGTCATTGCAAGCATGTTAGCAATAAGCTCACTGAGTACTGCTTCACAGAGCCACTAGCATGGCCATAGATTAGTCCTGTTTAAATATTGTTTGTATTCAGTTTAAATCAGTGTTGAGGTGAATGAACTGCTTGACCAGGGTGATTTTAACAGACACCAGCCAATCAAAAACAAGTATTATCAATAACTATTATTGCAATGTACACCCTCTGGATGCTTAAAATTGTTTAGCAGAAGAACATGTAGACACAAAACGTCACAAAATGGGCAGAAAATCATCTTTGCCTCTTATTTTGAATTACTCCTTCAGCATATTCCAGCTTACATGTTTGAGTAGTTCCTCTCTCCTTTGGTCCGGGTTACAATAAACTGAAAACTTTTCCAGAAAAGCTTTCAGTTACAGAGTCTTTTCAGCTAGATGATTTTCTTTGCTTAAAGCTAACCTGAATACTCTTACCCCCTTACCTGTGGATATGCTTTCAAATTCTCTGGCAGACTGAAGGCGTTCCTGGACTGATTCTGTTACGAGGTGTTGAGTGGAATTGGATTTCTCACTTGCCTTTAATGAGGAGCTTTGCACAGGTTGGGGATGTGCATTGTTCAAACAAATGTGACAAATCGAAGGATTTTGGAAATGAGCCAAAAATGTTTTTATGAGTAGAATGACCTTTTCTGCAAGAACAAAAGAGAAAAGCGGCACATTATGTTGCAGCATGGCAGCACTTCAATATTACATGACTAGGAGCCAATAACACCTTTTCTTCAGTTACGGGAGACCCATTTTATTTCTGCTGTTGTGTCTTTAAGTCCTGTGATTCCACCAAAGTATGGGCTGTTTGTGCTCCAGTCCTGCTTTTAGGACTATTTAGGTCTAATATTTAATATTGATTCCATCAATCCTGGAGTACTTAAAATTAACTAATCAATAAACTTAATTTGATCAGTTGATCAGTTATTGAATGGTTGGATTTGTTCATAGAACTAAACAAACAAATGTTTCAAATGCACACTATCAGGAGCAGAGTGACAATCACTTTCAGCTGCTAAGGGGTTATAACTGTGTGTGTGTGTGTGTGTGTGTGTGTGTGTGTGTGTGTGTGTGTGTGTGTGTGTGTGTGTGTGTGTGTGTGTGTGTGTGTGTGTGCGTGTTGATATAAGGCTGTGTAGGTTCGATTTTTCATTTTGGTCTGTTTTAGTGTGATTTTTGGTGTTGTAAGGAAAATCTGAAATACATAACAAATTGCACAGTTTCACTGGTTTTCTGTGCCTGCAATACCTGAAATGTAACCATATATAATTACCTTACACCATCCTGATTTATGATGAATATACTGTATGTGTTTACTATACACTACAATGTGTACAATTACAGATTTCATACTTTAATCTCAATTTAGGGATTTATGTGCATGAGTTGGACTTTGAAATACTAGATTAGTAAAAGAGGGAAGGGAGTGTGATGGGAAATAGATACTTAAAGATGTACCGATCAAAATTTTTTATGTAAACAACTACCAACTGTGAAAGAGGTCATTCCTAGTGACAAACCCAGAGAAAATGACAACACAACTCTGCAGTCCCCCTCAGCTCTACGGGAACACATAACTGTTGTCTTTTTAGCTTGTTATGCTGTCAAGTGGTGAAAAAGTCAACTAATGTACCTTTAAATACGAAAGTCAGACTGACTCGGTCACTGATCTCAACACCAAGTCATGCTCTTTAACCTTCAACAAAGCAGAATACAGTATGTCCCTGATTGGAGAGAAATTACATGCCTTTTGGCAAACTGCGTGACTGTCCATGTTGGCTTTGTTATGTAAAAAATATGGCTGCCCTCAGGCCAAGAGTCTCTTAACGGAAGCCTTGTGTCTCTCCGGATTAAAACATTATAACGCCTAGGGTCACTTTTCTTTTTGCTTCTGTGTGGGTGTGACAAGTATCCTCTCATTTTAATACAGACAAATGAGCTACCACTTAAATATACTCAACTAAGCATTGTCCGTCAGGTGTGTTGAGCTTCAAATGTCGATGCAAAATGTTGAAGATACATTTTGTGCTAGGATAGTCATGGAGGTTTCCATTAGACTTCTCTCTGAAATTTAAGAGACAAAGTCAGTTTTGCGGTCGTCACACAAAAAAACATTTAAAGGTGGAGTAAGAGATTCTGGAGAAATCCAACTCCATGACAAATACCTGATGTAGTGCAAACAACAGTAGTGTAATTAATATTAGCTAAGTTGTGGGTTAGCATAGGCCTACTGTTGTTACAGTTGCTGCTGATAAGCTAACACACAGAAAGGACATGTGCCATAGTCAGCACAACAGCAATACTCACAACTCTCCTGCTACAATGGCTAAAATCACAAGAACAGCATAGCAAACTTGAGTGTAAGTTGAATGTCTATGGGCAAGTCATTTAAAGTCACACACAAATCATGGGTGGAATAGTGTTGTGTGGAGGGTTGTAGGCCAATTTGTTTGTTCCAAGGGCTGTGCACAAAAACCACAAAAAAATTATTTTAAGCACACACACACACACACACACACACACACACACACACACACACACACACACAGAGAACAGACAGCTAGTGGACCCTGAGGAGATATTTGCTGAATTTGACAAAAAGATTGGTCCTGGATTAGAATCACTTACCCCCCACCTTTAATGTTTCAGAATAACCGTAATGTTGACATAATAACAGGCTACACATGGTCATTTTTTTAAATTTAACCTTTATTTAACCAGAAAAGTCCCATTGAGATTACTAATCTCTTTTTCAAGGGAGTCCTGGCCAAGACAGCGGCACAGATCACAACAATTCAGTACATTACAGACAATTTCATATCAAATTCATAAGACTATTTAAAATTTACAAACCATAGATTTCATTTCCAAACATTTGAGCAACAGTTTAAACTGGCCTATTGACACCAGTTTCTTTAATTTCCAGAATTTTTGTAAATTGTTCCATGTTCCATGTTGGGAGCGGAATACTGAAATGCCACCTTACCAGCTTCTGTGCGGACACTTGGTACAGACCGTAGCAGTGAGCCTTGTGAGCGTAAAGAATACAGTCCAGCCGCTTTTGGTTGAATATATTCACACAGATATGAGGGGAGCAGACGCAGAATACCCTTATAAATGAACATATACCAATGGCCAGCCCACACGTGTGTAAAGTTCACAGTGGTGTGTGCGAGGCTTACAGTTTGTGATAAACCTCAATGCGGCATGATAAACAGAGTCCAGTAGTTTCAATACTTGGGTTGGGGCATTCATATAAATGAGGTCACCATAATCCAGAATGGGTGTAAATGTTGCAGCTACAAGTTTCCTTTTTGCAATGAAAGAAAAACATAGCCTATTTCTAAAGTAAAAGGCAATTTTCAGTCTCAGTTTCCTAACCAAATGTTCAACATGTCCATTAAAACTAAGACTGTCATCAATTAAAATACCTAGATATTTAAAAGATTTAACTCTTTCAATTTCTGCCCCTTGAAGAGTGACAATTGGAAGACTTATCGGCACATTGTTCTTTGCTTTTGAGAATAACATCAACTTGCTCTTATTTGCATTTAAAGTAAGATCCAGTTGTAGAAACATGTTCTGAACCATGTTAAAAGCGTTTTGTAATGTAGAGACACCGGCACTAAGAGTGTTTGCAAAGCTGTGGATAACCATATCATCACCATAAAAATGGTAATTGGTGTCCACAAGATCCTGGCCAACACTGTTCACATAGATAGTGAATAAAAGTGTCCCCAAAACAGAGCCTTGGGGAACTCCTTTAGTTAATGAGAGAATATTAGAACAAATATTATCTGGTTTAACACATTGGGACTTTACCGTGAGATAATTACAGATCCATCCAACTGCCTTTTTAGATAATCCAATATTGATCAGGTCACAATGGTGGGTTGTGTGTATGTGTACATGCATGTTAAGTATCAGTGGTCCTCTATAGACTATCTTTTTGGGAATTGATTTTTTGCCATTTCTTTATAATACATTCACTTAATACCAAGGAACATTTTGTGCACAGAAAAAAAGTTTATAATGGCTGACATAGCTGATTTGAAATGTTTTAACCATGTGGAGCTTTGATACAGATTGTTCATAATGCCAAAACGCTTTGAATTTAAGTTTGCGCCACTGCTGTACCCAGGGAGTAAAAGACCCCAGGCATTGTTTATTATGTATATCACCTCCCTCTGCATCCTTTTCCAAGAGCAAAGATACATCATTTTGCCAAGTGTCCTTATTTAGAATCATTGGACTTCAGAGAGATGTGACTAGCACCTCCTGCAGCCCTTTCCCTCTCCTCATTATTCCTCACAGTCCAAAACTTGTTCACTTTCAATTATAATTTTTACTTGAATGGTAATACGAAACCTTAACTTAAATATAATACATTTTTAATTAAAATTTAAATAACTAAATTACACTGATGCTTATTAAAATTAAATTCCACTAATACTTTACTCAATAAATGTACACAACTTATACTCTGAGGGAAATTTACTCATAAAAATGTATTGTGCTAGACTCAAATACTAATGGAGACTCACTCAACAAAATTATTAATAGTAAACTTTTTTACAAATGGGAATTTAATTTTAATAAGCATCAGTGAATCAATGTAATTTAGTATGTGGAAATTAAAGTTTCTTTTAAAAATGTATCATATTTAAGTTAAGGTTTACTCAAAAATATTTTCACCAATACTTAAAAAGTTTGAAGTAATCAGCTTCCACAAATATTTTGAGTATTCTGAACTTATTCAGGTTTACAGTGTAATGCTAATTATCTAAGCCACCTGCTCTGATTTCAGCACATGTGCTGCAGCAGCATTTGTAGTATCGCTGGCCAGCCACTAGTTATTACTGACGTCTGCTTGCAGCTTTTGGCCAAGACCCACACACAACCGCCAACACTGGAATTTTTTTTGGAAAATACAGTGACTATTTAGTTTGACCTTTTTGGCTTTTAATAGTTTCATAATTGTTAATAATTGTTTCATATTATTATTAATACTTAATTTAAATATTCTGTATGTGTCTGTAAAGAGATTTTTGATTATTTATTAATCATTTTGTTATACAACTAGGATTATTATTGATGTATCACACTTTTGAACCAATCAATATGCATATTTCAATGTGTTGCAGATGAAGAATCTTGCAACAAATCCGTTTGGGACCCGAAAGAGCCAGCACACAGAAAGGAGTGATGATACAGTGATGATTTAATATTGTGCATATCCGTGTGGGCTACTCTTCAACGGACGCGTTCATTGAGCCCATTGTTTTGTGCTATAATAGGTTAAACTAAGAACTTATTGTGTGTGCACAGATGTTACTGTTAGAGCTATATTTTTAATTTTTCATATTTAATGTAGTTTCCACCGTGATGGGTTATGCTGTTTCCCGTTTTCCTTTTCTACCAGCAGATGGCAGTATTTAAATGAGCAGTTCCTCCTTCCATGAAGTGGTGTTAAACATAAAAATAGGTGCGTTCGAGATGACGGCGGCTGACTTTCGCCGACTTCATAGTCTAACGTGAGCTGCAGGTGACTGCAGGGGCGGGGTATAAAAACTGCGCCGTAAAGTTGGACACATTCTACCCGCAGCAGCTTACTGTGAGCTCAGATCAATGATTGATCTCGCGGAATTTGCAAAGAAAAATACCGCGAGACCAGGCAATAGTGTGGTTCCAACTTGGTGCAGTCGGGGAAAAGCAACTGCGACCGCCGGACTCGGTGCCTGCAGCCGCCTTGCTCCCGCAAGGTTTTAATGTCATGTGAGATGGTGACGTTTTGCAGCGCCGGCGAAAGTCGGACACGATTTCCAGCATGCCTTTTAAGTCCAGCATGCATCAAGTTAGTGCTGCGCAGCGCCGCATGAAGTCAAACGCACCTTATGTGGTAAGAACATTCAGGCTTTCACAATCCATAAGGGCTCAGATTAGGGGCTTGATGTTACATTTGGGCCATGAGATGTGACGATGCACGAGAACAAGACGAGAAGATCTTGAGCACTATTTAGATTAAATGTTCGATGTGAAAATATATGTGAGGGGGGTCTGGGGGTCCTCCCTCAGAAGATTTTTAGTATTAAAATGGTCATTTCCTGCATTCTGGAGACATTTTCTGCTCCAATTTACGGTGAAAATGCCTTTTTTGCATGAGGGAAAACTATATTGCATTACATGTTTTCTTATTGTGCAAATCAACCGTTCAACATTTTCTTTTGTTAGTTAACATTTATTGGTGCTATTTTTTTCAGAAAGCTTTTAACAAATGGAGACAAAATCAGCCATTTCAACATGTAGTTGGAACATGTCCCCAGCATCCCCAGTGCAAATGGTTCTGCTCATTGACTTGGACCAATCTTTGCCCATTCCTCTGTACAGAACAGCTTCAACTCTTGGATGTCAGTGGGTTTCCTCATGAGCTGCTTGCTTCTTCATCCTTTCACAACATTTCGATCATTTTAAGGTCAGGACTTTTGACGGCCTTTCCAAAACATTCCCTTTATTCTTCTTTAAGGTAGCTATTATGTCACGATATAATGTGAGAGAAATTGAGTGTGTAACTACATAGCAGACAATAAAGGCAATTATAAAACGGTAAACAGAAATAAACTATTCAGTGGAGCAGTGCTGAGGATGAATTAGGAGATTTACAGCCTGAGGGATGCTCTCTAGTCTGGTAATACGACTGATACTTCTGTGTCTCTTCCCAGAAGGCAGTAGGCGAACAGGCTGTGTCTGGGTGGGTACTGTCCTTTATCCTTTGGGCTCTGCGTAGGAACCTCACCTCACCGATATCACTGGTGCTCCGGAGATCAGTAGCAATGATCTTCTGAGCAGTTTTAATCACTCGCTGCAGAGCCCCCTGGTCCTATGGCTGTGCACATCCCGTGACACTTTGTGATGTTTCCAGTCAGGATGCTTTCTATTGCGCCTCTGTAAAAGCTGACGAGAACTTGGCGTGAGAATTTGGTCTTCTTAAGTTTCCTCAAGAAATACAGTAGTTTCTAAGCTTTCTTCACCAGCGTGGAGATGTGACATGGCCATATCAGGTTCTCTTTGTTCTTGCTCCACCTCAGCACCACTGATTATATGCATTGTCCAAAAAACGAAACTTAAGCTAAAAGAAAACAAGCTACTGATTATAAAATGACCCCAAAACGCGCATGCACCAATCAGTACCTTTAACAACTTTTTGACAGTTTCTTTTTGGCCAAGTTTTCTCTCCCTTTGAACATGACAAAAGAGGAGTGAAGACTAAAAATCATGTCTACATGTGTTGCCTCAGCAGGGATGATATTACATGAGAAAAGTTGATCTAGAGACAGACCTGAAAGCAACACAGAATGCCTGAGAGCTACACTTCATTTTATATTTAGATATTTTGAAATTGCACCTGCCACCTGAATTTTGTGTTTCCTTTTACATAAATAAAAACAATTCCACCGTAAATTTCCTCCAGAATGCAGGAAATTAAGTGTTTAAAGAGTAAAATTTCCTGGGGAAGGTCAACCAAGACTTAAGGATCTTTTTGTCTAGTTCTCCCGAATCTGATCGTAATGTCTCGTGAGCTGAGTGTCTTTTCACAACGCTGATCTGAGCTCATATGTCCCCACCACTTTTCAACACAAAGTGACGCCCATAGAACATGATTAGGCGGCACTTTACAATACCTTATCTTAACGCCTTCAGTGAGACAGCCCTCTGAAGCAGTGAATACAGGGCTGCTGTGTCGGAGCCGTCAGACAGAAAAATGGCTCGCTTACGCTCAACAGTATATTTGTTATTTATATGCCTCAATAGTTTGACAGAAGCGGACATGGCGCATTCACCGAGGATGGTCTTCACAGACAAAGGTATGACATATTTCGATTTTCTTACTTCAACTTCGGAACATTAAATAGGTTTGACATCGCGCTGAATGTCATGTACCCAAGAAAATACGACAAGGAAAGTGTTTTACCATTGTGAAATACAAAGTTTTTTCCCCCAGTTCATTTTAAACATAGACTACAAAAGTAGCGCAGCTGCAATACGTTTAAATTCAAATCTTAAAGTGCTCTTCTGGCAATAAAAAAGCCTGGCAGGTTCAAGAACGAGAGGGACTTCTGATATTTCTAGTGGTAGAGGAATAGACTATAGGAAATATAGATAGAAAAATTACATGAATCTTTATTGACTGACTAAATGGTCACACACAGGCGCACACTAAAGTCATAATATGAGTATATAACTTTATCCCCTGTATATTAAAGTTATTAACTTACTATTCACTGCCATCAAAGCCAGCATATAAAATATTTAAACACACACACACACACACACACACACACACACACACACACACACACACAGGATTTAAAAAGTACATTCCATTTCGCTGCTTGAGTTCCAGGGTCCTGTCACACTGTCACGCCTCATTGGGACTTAAATAAATAGATAAATAGAACACAGACATCATTATGTCTTATTACTAACACCTTTGATTTCCCACTATGGCAAATCAAAATGTCTGCTGTGAAAAAGACCTGTCCACTTTTTTTTTACTTGTGAAAAAATATATAAAGTGCTCAAAAGCTTAAACTCTTTTCTTCATTGTAAAATTCGCTATTAAAAAACGATGTGTCAATGGAAACCAAACGCACCATCCAATTGAGGGCTGGATTCAAAGTCACAGAGAAAAAAAAGTTAAAAAACTGAAATCACAGTTTTATCGAACTTTCATGACTTTTATCACGGAAACTCATAATGTGACTCGGTAGTGAGTATGGCCCCCACGTGCCTGGATGCACTCCTGACAATATCTGGGCATGCTCCTGATGAGATGGCAGATGGTGTCCTGGGAGGTCACCAGTGTAAGGTCTGACAACGGCTCTCAGGATTTCATCCCGGTACCTAACAACAGTCAGGGCAATGTTGGCTAGCAAGTGAAGGTCTGTGCGACCATCCAAGGATATGCAACCCCGGACCATCACAAACCCACCACCATGATGTTGCAGACAGCATAACTCTTTTACATCTGTCACATATGCTCAGTTGAACATGCTCTCATCTGGTAAGAGAACGGGGTGGTGGTGGACCTGCCAATTCTGGTGTTTTCAGGTGAATGCCAGTCTAGCTGCACGGTGCTGGGCTGTGAGCATAGATCCCACTATAGGATATTGGGCCCTTGTGCCACCCTCATGAAGTCTCTTTCTGACAGTTTGGCCAGAAACAGTGACACCAGTAGCCCGCTAGAGTTCACTCTGGAGGGCTCTGGCCTCTGGCCTCCTCGCACAAAGGAGCAGATACCGGTCCTGATGCTGGGTTGATGCCCTTCTGCGGCCCTGCCCAGCTCTCCTAGTGTAACGCCCTGTTTCCCTGTATCTCCTCCATGCTCTTCAGACTGTGCTCGGAGTCACAGCAAACCTTCTTGCGACGTCACGCATGGATGTGCCATCCTGGAGGAGCTGGGCTACCTGTGTAACCTGAATGGGCTGCAGGTACCACCTCATGCTACCAGTAGTGACAAGGACACTAGCAAAAACACAAAACCAGAGATTAAAGGAAATATAAGGAAGGATAAGGAGAGAACAACTGTCTGTGGCCACCACCTGCTGTCTTGCTGTTATCTCTACATTGCACCTGTTGTCACTTTCATTAGCACCAAAACAGGGGACACTGATACAACATCGCTTATGCTTCCTAACTGGAGTGATATCCCTAAAACTTAAGTGACATGACATTATACTTAAGTGTTCCCCTCATGTTTTTGAGCTGTGTACATTATCTCACGTTCGCACTTATTCTGCATTTATTTTGCAGATTAGCAAACCTCAAGCTGAAACACCTCCCATTTTACCACAAGTTCTCTGTGCGACAGTGCTTCTAAAATGCTTACATTTGCACAATGGGCTTCAGGCTATGTGCCATGCATTTGAATGATGGGAGAATATAATTTATGAATGAAATAAAGCATGTCCTCTGCTTGCTAGCTGGCAGCAACAGAAGAAACTTGTAGAAGAAAATTGACGATGATGTGGCAGGCTAACTTGGGTGAAGGGAAAGCTGACCACACACTTTTATAGATGGCAAAACAGAACTTTTCAAAAGCTACGCCAAGAAGAAAACAAGTAGCGTTTTTAAAGTCAGTTAGTCTGCAGAGGGGTCCAAATCTACAACAGTCAAGCCCTGCTACACAGCAACGACTTGTAGTACTGACAAAGTATACTGGGTCCTTAAGAGACTGAAGTCCTGCTCGCAGCTCCGTAGCCAGCGTTACCTGTTTGAGGTTTGAGGCCTACCCTTTTGAAGCCTTAAGTTTGGCAAATTGGCCTTCGCCATCTTGTTTATTTGGAACCAGAAGTGCTGAGGATACGCATTGCTACGTCTGTATCCTAGTTGATAGTGGAGGGTGACATAAAAGTGGATTTTCAATTTTGTCCTGTCCCAATCCTAGAACAATGACTCCCATGCCATTGTTTTCCCAATGAAAATTAAAAAGCGAAAATAATGTTTATTCATATTAGAACTGAATATTTATATATAAAAACTGACCTATGATTTCTGTCACACTCGCTCCTGTTGACTTCTCTTTCCTGTCCTGTTGCCGTCACATGACGATTAGGGAAATTGACTCCCATCCCAAGAGAATCCCACAGAAACCCATCACAGGATTCCGGAAAAAATGTCAGCTTCTAATTGACAGATCACCATCTATGGTCACAGCTGTCATATAACGCAAAAACAGAACAGGAACAGCGCTTGACCACAAGACAATCTGTAACTGAAAGTGGAGCTGTGAATATGCTGTTCTGGGGAACTGATGAGAGAAACTGATGATGGGGTTGAAAAGCCACAGGTGAGGAGATGGGCGGGGGAAACCAGATGAGGGCAATGTTATTGCATGGCCTCAAAAAGTGGCTTGACCTGAAACAACAGGAGAGTTAGTGATAAAGCAAAAGCAGCTGAAAACAAACTAATAGTTGGTGGATTTGTGACACCTTATTTGTCATTCTAACTATGCTGTCTTTTTTCTCTGCAGTGAAAAGTTTCCCTTTACCTGAACACCATGCACCCGTACAGATCGTTCTAGAGGAACAGCCACACACAGTGACATCTGTTGGACACAAACACCTGATTTCATTCAACTTGCAAAATCCTCAGCAGGTAGTAAGCATTTTGGACAGTCTTTGATAACTCATGCCTTAAGAAAAATAATTAGTATAGAATCAAATAGCAACAATTTACAGTGGTGTGGAAAAAATCATGGTTCTACATTTTTTTTCTTTCTCCTCACAGACTCCTGTGGAAAGAAAGGTGTTGTGGAAAGATTGCAGCGGAGAAGTGAGCAGTAAAAAAAAAACATGGCTTAATATCAAACAGCAGAGCATTTGGTATGCTGGTCAGATCTGATTGAAATATCAGCTGAAATTCTTTCTCGTGTCATTTAGGATTGTGGCTATAATATCTCTGTGGTCCACAAGAGGGAAGAGGCCAACCAGGTGTTTGTGTGTGGAACCAATAGCAGGGAAACGCTGTGCTGTTACATGGTAGGACGCTGTGGAGATGTACCAGATGTTACTCAGAATGGAGGGGAAATACTAATGTCTGTTTAGCTGTAAACATTCTTCACCGTTCTTATCTGTCAGGTCACAGTGGTTATCATTTCTCAGTGGGACAAGCCACTTCCTCTTGTTTGAAACAATTCACCGATGCTGTTGCAAGACTTTAAATGATATGCAACACTTCCTGCTTGTTTAGCTGTAACCTATAAGAGGGTGTGTGTGTGTGTGTGTGTGTGTGTGTGTGTGTGTGTGTGTGTGTTAAAACACCAAATGCATAAGCTTTTCTGTATTGGGTGTAAGTGAATCATTAAATCACATATGTGCTGGCCGTGATGGAGAACAGCGGAGATATTTCAAGATCTACTGTGTTTTCTTGTAGAATTTATCAGATCCGTCACCCATGTGCATTCCCTCCGAAAAACTGGAAAAAATAGAACAAAGCATAAAGGAATTTATCATAAAGGAAGGGGAACAGTCTGCCCTTGTGGGTGAGTTTCTGTTTTATTTTGTTTTTTGCATCTGCTGATGAATCTCTGCTTTCTGAATAATCAGTTTTTCATGATGGCTTTACACTTTGGAATCCTCAATATGTCTTTCCTAACTTATCCAGGGCAGGTGTTTGTTGAACACCTATGCTCTTTTCGGCACTCCTAACCTGCTGTATACGTGATTTTTCGCTGCATCCTTGCTACCACTGCTTATACTGAGGTTGTACAGGTACTTCTTGCTTGCACCCACTAGTCAGGCCAGACTCCAGTTTCTCCAGTACACCAGTAGAGACACATTATGTCCATCCCACACATTTTGCTTTCAGTAAGCAGTTTTTCATACTTCTCATACTATCACTGACAGCAGAAACTGGTGTCTGGAATATGAAAAATGAACTCACGTCTGCTGCAAACTAAAATCACAGTGATGCTGCTATCATAACTTAATCTGTAATCATTTGTTCTGTCTTTGCAGAATCAGCAGGAAGTGCAGATCTCTACATCACATACTCTGGATCTGCATCTAACAATTTTGTTGGCATCCACAAGTTTGGGGCACACAAAGTTGGACCAGCACACAGTCATAAAGGTATTTGCATGGAGAGATTTTCTGTAAAGACGTTTATTTTATGTCAAAATGTTGTCCTCTGAAACACCCATGTATCCTTAAAGGCAAATAATTACTTTGATTTTGTGTTTTTAGAGCAGCACTATGTGGGTTTGGTGGTCAGCAGACGGGAAGACCATCCCTTGCAGGACAAAGTTTATGCCTTCTATAAAGAAAAAAACAAAGAGGACGGCTTGTACAGTGAAATGTGGCTCCCTTTCGTGACCCAGATTTGCATGGTAAGGCCTGCATGATTGATAAATTGGGATTAAATAACTTCCACAAACATTTTAGATGGACTATATGAAAAATAATAATAACAATAATAACAAAGGACCTGCTGTGTAACTACATCCATTTCATATTCTAATCATTACATTAGCATTATGAAGGAATGATTGATCCTTGCTGTGTGCTTTCCTTCTAGGCAGATGCTGGTGGTCCCAAGAACAACCTGCAGTTTAGCTGGACGTCCCAGTTGAATGCAAGGCTCTTCTGTGGTGACGTCACCAGCAAACAGCACTTCTCTGAGCTTGTAGATGTGGCTACTGTGCATGCACAAAAGTGGCAGAATACCATGGTTTATGCACTCTTCAGAAATGAATGGTAGGACTCTACTCCTGTTTGATGATATTGAATCTCAATCATCAGTACACTTCAGTGCACTTGTAATGTATGCCAGTTTAGCCCAATCAAGTACATAACCACAAACCATCATGAGGATAAAGAATAAAGACTCAACAAACACTTATTTACATAGAAGTAAAATAAGACGAATGTTTGTTTGGCAAAATAAGCAAAATTTTGTAGACTGTCTTCCCCTATACTTTGCTTTTGCTTAGTTCAGTTCCTCTTCCTCCTAAACTCGGCTGTTTTTCAGTTCTTAACCTGCATTGGCTAAAATGTTAACTGACCTCACAGCAGTTTCTTGTTGCTGCAGATGTCTGCGTAGGCCATCTAACCTCTGTGTCTCCGCAGGGGGATGAGTGCTGTATGTGTCTACACAATAGAAGATATTGACAACATCTTCAGAACCTCCCCATTTAATGGCTCAAGTGAAGAAAACAGGTCTAGAGAGGTATGCGTCTTTCTAATTGATTCAAAAATGTAAAAACTTGTCTCATCACGAAATGTTTCCTGGCATTACTCTGGCTGCTGTCTTTCAAACCATGTGCTTAAATATAGTTACAAAGTAGATCATGTTATTAGTTGTGAGTAATTATCATGACTCTGATGCAGTTTTCAAATTAACATTTCAGCACATCTTGAGACATAACTTGAATTAGGCCTTTTGCATGTTTTCTAGTAGCCTAAAGTAAACAGTAATCTCCTTAAAATACCAAATAACTACATAATTAGTTTTGCTTTTGCCTTTATTTTAAAGCCCCTATTTGTAGAAATTCCCCACTTAGTCAGTTGGCGTGCAACCAAAACCAAAACATGCCTATTTCTACAGTGTGTTCAAGACAGCACAAAGATTCCTCCAGATACCCTGAGGAAGATCAAGAGCAATTTGGAGATGAAGGAATGGATCCGCCCTGTGGACAACTCTGGCCCACTTCTCTTTAATTACCACAGCTACACTCGCATCTACGTTCCCACTTCCCAGCACAAGAGCAATGATCAACCCCCGGTCTTGTTTCTTTCACTAAGTGAGTAATAAACTAAAAATAATCAGGGAAGTTGATACTGAGAATAGGGTAAGTCTGGTTTATATTTGTGTACATTTAAGGGTGATTACATACAGGTTCCCCAAATGTTCAAGTGTGAGAGCATCAAAACTATTTTGGGCAGCATGAGGCAAGTGTAGAGACTGGGGGGCTGCAGACACTCACAGCAGCGAGTTGAGGGATCACATGTGTTGCACAAGTTAACTTGAACCTTAACATACACAAAAACAGATTTGAAACTCTTCTTGGAATAGTTGCCTCTCTACTCTGTGGACTAGATTCTGTGTGGCTTGGCCTATTAAAGGCTGGCCTCAAATACCGTCAAATTCACCCCACTGCCTAGTGCTGTTCTCAGGGGCTCATGCCTAATTCTTTGTATAATTGCTCCAACAGTCAAGTTACAATACTGACCTTTTCGGTGGTACCAAACATTCACTCCTACTAGAGAACATCAGCAGAGGCGGTGCTATGACCTCATAGAAAAATATAAAAATCAAATTCCTTTTCTTTTTGGTTACAGTTTTTGGCTGCATAAGTAACAAAAACACCAAGGAGATACAGATATATTAGCACAAATGATTTAATTTCAACAACTGAAAGCCTCAGCCTTTCAATTGTAGATAGGTTTTGCAAAAGTCCGACTATGGTTTTAAAAGTATAAAATAGGACGTGAAAGTTTAAGCCAAATCTGGCTTGCTAAATCTGATTTGTGTATATTTAAATGTGATAGATGTTGTCAATCAACTACTGCAAGCATTAAAAGCAAGTCATAGAGCCTCTAAGTACGCGTACTAAAGACTGTTGTACAATGAAACAAACTGGCCAAGTCTAATCCTGTAGTTCATGGCCAAATCAGGAAGAGGAAAGATCCAAAATAAGCACTTTAGCCTTTTTCATTAGCCATCATTTTCTTGACATGAATAGTATTTACTGGAGTTTCTCAACAGATGTTGTCATTTTTTAATCAAACATTTAGTCATCTTTCTTCTAAGGGTCACATGAGGTAATGAGAGGTTTGTTTAGACAGGTTTATTTAGTCATCATTCCTCCTGTTTCTTTTAACAGATAATGGAGAGATTCATAAGGTGATCCGGAACAAAAACTCCACCTTTATGATCGCTGAGCATCGACCTTTCGACCACACCACCCACATCCTCAGCGTCATCCTTCACCCCTCCTCTGTGAGTAATACTGGCAACACCGCAGCACAACTATTCTCCCCTCCATGACACAAGAGTGGGAGTATGGCAGACTTTTATTCATATGACAATATTGGTTATAGCGAGTTAAAGAAAAAGTGTTGTGCTTCGCGAAGAAGATGAAGTTTGAACTTTTTTACAAGGATAGGTTTGTTTTTAATGAAAAGGTCAGTAATGGCCCTGTACCATTCAAAACCATCTGTACTGTGTATCATCGCAGAGGAATCTGTATGTCAACTCCAGAAGTGAACTTGTGCAACTGGATGTGGCAAACTGTGCCCAGTATGGAGACAGCTGTGAGCAGTGTGTATTAGCCAGAGATCCCTACTGCGGCTGGGATGGCATCCGCTGCACCCTTGCAACAATGTAAGACCACATTTAATCTAAATATCTAAACATAAACTTTCATTTCACATCCACACATTACATGTAGTGCTTCGCTTAAAGATGCCCGTGGAGCTTTCATGTGAACCAACACATGCTGTTCACATTCACTGCTTGTCACCAAAAAACATTTACAAAGCAAACCTTCCACCATCTGAAATTGTTCCTTGTACACATTACCAACCTTTTGAGAAGCACCACTTTATTACCAGAAGTCCAGAACGTCACCACAACACAAATTCCACTGCTGTATGTTGTTTTTGTTTGTCAGCACAGTATCAAGTAAAGACTGTGGTGTATACTTTCATTGGTCTAACCAAGATGGCATCAGTGTTTATCAGCCTCAACATAACATAAGTGATGTTACATTTGGCATTACTGGGTCTTTTTATTTTGTTTATTAATCCATTATTTGGCATAAAATAAGAGTAAATACTGAGGAGTGGATTATGCTGCAGGATTGGTTTTAGTATGGACAGAGCTACTTACATGTCTGACTTTGTTACTGCCCGAAATGAATGATCACTTCAGAGCTGTGATTTCACTTCACACTCCAGTTAGATTTAAAGAAACAAAACACATGGGATCGGACACTACAAACACTATAGGAAAGTAATAAACACTGAGGTTTTGGTGTGGCGGCAGTTTAAGTGGTAATGGACTGCACTTATAAAGCACCTTTCAACCACTCAAACCCCTTTGCATTACATGTCACATTAACACATTAGGACTTTCACACAATAAGTATATTAAGTGCCCAAGGGCACCTAAACATCTAGACTGGGGGAGATGGGGATCGAACCACATACTGATAAGTGAGCGACCCACTCTGAGAGTTACATCCTCAGTGTGCATTGCAAGTTCTCATGCAAAGCTTTCAGCATTTTGTTGGTTTAGTAGGGCACAGAGCAAATAGCTGTCATGAGGTCTGGCAGCTGAACAACAGTCAGATGACTTTTAGACTTGGGTAAGTGAGTAGAACATCATCAGTTTCTCATTATAGTAAATGTAACAAATGTACCAATTTTTATCTATCATTAAATGTAAGTTAAAAAAACTGTACTCTCTTCAGGAAATAAAAATAAACCCTCATCCTGTGATGATAAAAGCTGCATTTGCTTGACCAATCTATTATACTATGTGACCTGACCTGACCTTCGCTTGGAAAATGACACGTCAACAAGTCAATATGGACTAAATAGGGTGAAGTGATGCGAAAAGCCAAAAAAAAGTTGATACATGAAATGACTGACGGAGATCTGCACGCAGAGTGATATTATTATTATTATTATTATTATTATTATTATTATTATTATTATTATTATTATTATTATTATTATTATTATTATTATTATTATTACATTCTCACTTTAAACATACAGTTTTAGTCCAGCTGGCATAGAGACTTGTTACAGTGGGATCACAAGTTGAACTGAAATTAGCTTTACTTTTAAACCTTACTGTGTTCTCTGTAAACAGGAAGTAAGAACGATTGTTTCAAATGAAAGGCTTTTTCTTAGAACATGTCAACTTATCCCAATATGTGGGAAGTGGGTGGGTGGTTAAACTTTGGCACATACATACAGACACATCCCCACTCTACCACCCCCTTCAGACTCATTTATTTCCCCCCTAAAGCAACGCATACGTTCCGTGATGTGGTTGATGACTTTGATACTTGAGCTCACTTACTCATGTACAGGTAACGCAACGTAAAAATCATAAAAAATCATGCATGCATCCTGCTTGCCCACACATAGACAAGCTGACTAAGAAGGAAAACCGGAGGTGTGTCTGTTCTTCCTCTGAGTAATAGTCTGAGCAGCAGTGCATCTGTAATATTGCAATTCAATGACTGGAGGTGTTTTCTAAGGCGTGGCTTGAGTGAAGAACGGTATACTGGTGTGGATATTTCTGGAATCTAGAGAAGTTCCCCCAAATTTCAAATTAAATATGGGAATAAAGGGGGAATAATTATTGGAATAAGCACAGAGTCAAGTTCTCTGCAATAACATCAGTTTAAATATCAGCAGGCCTATATGTAGTTTGCTAACACTCATCTTCAATGTAACTGATTTTCTCTGATTCACAGTTACACACTGCAGGATGTGGCTCATGGGAACCATTCCATCTGCCTATCTGTGTCAAGGCAGCAGCCTGGTATGTAGATGTTTACTGCATTAAAAAGCCCAGTCTGTAGTCTATTGTTTAAGACCAATACATTATAGGTATTTTCACATAGCCAGTTGAGACGTTTGACATACTTCTAAAGAGAGGTTTCTCTGTTCCTGTGTTTTGTGGTTCAACACAGACACTAACTACGTGCTAATTTCATGCAACTGCAATGTCAAAACTGATTAACTGTTAAATCTGAAATGCAGCTAAACTACAACCTAGCTGGATGTAGGATACATGGGGAAAAAAGAAATTGAAATTTAAGTGTGTGTGCCTAACACATGTAATTTGTGTAATTCTGAAAGTTCTCTCATTTCTTCTTCGCTAATTATAAACTGTTTGCTTGCCATTTGTAGATTTAAAAAACACATTTCAATTATTATATTGAAATTGATGTTTAAATGAGTAGTTGGACATTTTAATGCTTATTTGCTTTCTTTCTGAGAATTAGATGAGAAGAATGTAGCACATTCATGACTGTACGCTAAGTAAAGCTAAGTAAGCTTAGCTTAGTTTAGCATGAAGACTGGAAACAGCTAGGAAAATGTCAATCTACTTCCCTAAAGTTACTTTAATATCATTAATGATAATTGCCTGCATGAAAATCTAGGTGCTGTGCCTATGTAGTTGGGCCTCTCCCTTCTTAATACATCAGTCCAAATGCATGTATGAAACCCTGGATCAACATCTAAACACATGAATCTGTAGAGGTTATAAGAGTTATCAATAATGAATTGTTTATATGACATTTAAGAAAATATCAGTTAATCAAACGTGACACATTTATTACTGTTGTCTGCACAATCTGAAACCCCAGCACATTCTCTCTATAAACTGTACACATACTGTGTAACAGACATTTACTACACAGCTTGCAACGAGAGAGAGCAAAGTTAAATATAGTTCATCAAAGAATACTGTTTCCTTTCAGGTTGTTACCTCACACCCTGCAGCACAGCTTTTTCTTTTCTCAAAATGAGGGCAATATCACTTCCTTATTAGCAAGTTCTACAGGGGCTGATGGGCTCTTTTGGGCAACATTTTAGTTTAAAACATTTTTTTTTAAAATTAACTAAAATTCACATCAGCATGTGTAGAAGTTTTTTTCTTTATTATTCTGAATCTCCTCATTAAACAGAAAAATACAACCGTACACTTTCTGAATTCAAATATCTCTCTTTCATCAAACTATTTGCCTTGTTGGCATGGTCATAATAGGCAAACAATCTGCAAATGAAACAGTGAACTACATTTACATGCAAACCATTTTGGTAATAACTAAATGCAGAAAGAGATTTACATATTACTGCCTCAATAGCTCAGTGGGTACAGTGAGTTAGCAACCGGTTTAGGAGTTGTGTGTGTGTGTGTGTGTGTGTGTGTGTGTGTGTGTGTGTGTGTGTGTGTGGTGCTGTCATGACATGAGCAGGTTTGTCTGGCTGCCAATACAAAATACTGTATTTGAATTTGGGTCACTGTAAGGAAACGGGTAAATCATCATCTTCACTCAACACAGGAACCTTTATCCCCACATCAATAGCTACGCTCTTTAGGCACAAGCACACTAATTCATGCTCACCTACAGTGTTTGTGCTGACGCGGTCCCGTTACACACTGTAATTTCTCTGCAGCTTCTCTCAGGAATCGTGTTGATTTACATGGCCTTCATGTTTTTGTCTTGAAAGTGGCAGCCCTTGAGATTACAGCCACTGCGTCACATCTTTTTAATTAAGCATATTCAATATTGCCTGTGTTTGTGTGCCTGTTAAACAAGGCTGAGTTGAACTCTTAACTTCCTATATTACCAAATGCTTCACACGATATGGGAAACTTCCAAACAAAGGACATGGCCAATTACAGTATATGTGTCTGAAGTAGCCTTGCTCTACATGCAATGTGGTTTTGGCTTAGTCATGCCCCTGCCACAATGAATGCTGCCCTTGACATCTGATCTGTGGTACAATATTGTGCTGCAATTTTAATTTTCTTAGCCTTACTTGTCTTTCAGAAGAAAAATAGTATTGTTGAATTCTTTGTTTCCCCATTTTGTTATCATTTTGTTACCTCATCTTTCAGTTGTTTTAGTCACCTGACTATATCACAAATGGCCAAACCACCCTCTCTGTTCCACTTAGCCATTAGATATGTTTTTTGCTTGGACCCAAGTGATTCAAGACCCAAAGCCAAACAAGCCTAGTTAAATAAAGATTGAATAAATAAAACAACATCTGTATTATAGTTAAACATACTTTGTTTTGTTTTCCCAGTGCGTAGATTGTCCCCTGAAACACATGCAGACAAGGCCAAGGGAAGCATCGTACTTCGCTCTCAGTCCAAGTATTTCCTTGAGTGCCCGGTGTCGTCCCATCACGCCCAGTACACCTGGCGTCACTTTAAAAGCTCCACAAACAATGAAAGCTCCACATCCTGCAACTCAAGAGAGGAGCGGTGCCTTCATCTGATAGAGAGCATGGGTCCCGAGCAGGTGGGAACATACAAATGTGAGTCGGAGGAGATGGGCTACAGCAGAGTCCTGGCACAGTACCAAATACAGCTGGAGAACAGGGCAGGGGTGCATTCATCCTGCCCACTGGTCTGGGTTTGCCTAATGGCTGTTCTGATCAAGAGTTGTCTTGTTAGTCTCGAGTAAATAACATGATACGAATACAACTGTGATAAAAACTTGTCTGTAGTCATACAGTAGCTAGGAGTGCAGCATTAATTCATTAATGCTTTTATTAAAATTGTTAAAATTTCTATAATTCATAAGTAGTCCTAGCCTTCAAATGCAAATTTCAAAAGAATGTAAAATACACAGCTCAAAAAATGAAGGGAACACATAGTCATCACAGTATAACAACATGTAAATTATAGCAATTGTAAGTCGCTTTGGATAAAAGCGTCAGCTAAATGAATACATGTAAATATAAATGTAAATTAAACTTAGAGAGGGATATTAATCTGTTCAGGTAGGAGGCATAAGCAATTTTGAATCAGTGTCACCTGATTTGGTGCAAATGAAAGTGACAACATGTGCACTGGAGAGGCAACAGGCAATGGCCATAGACTCTCCTTATACTTCCTGACTGATTACTCTCTAGTTGCGTTTTGCTAGTATGAGACGGTACCTGCAGCCCATTAAGGTTGCGCAGGTAGTCCAGCTCCTCCGAGATGGCACATCCAAAGTGTTGTCGCAATAAGGTTTGCTGTGTCTCCCAGTACGGTCTGAGGAGACACCATGAGACAGGCCATTACACTAGGAGAGCTGGACAGGGCTGAAGAGGGGCATCACCTCAGCAGCCGGACCAGTATCTGCTCCTTTGTGCGAGGAGGAACAGGAGGAGCAGAACCCTACAAAATGGCCTCCAGCGAGCTACTGGTGTATGTTTCTGACCGCACTGTCAGAAACAGACTCCAGATACTCTAGTGGGATGTGTACTCACAGTCCAGCACCGTGCAGCTGGACTGGCATTTGCCATTAAAAAAACAGAATTGGCAGGTCCAACACTGGCCCCTCGTTCCCTTCACAGATGAGAGCAGGTTCACACTGAGCACATGTGAAAGACGTAAAAGAGTCTGGAGACGCAATGTTTGAACGTTATGCTGCATGTAACATCATCCAGCATGAGCGGTTTGTCGATGGGTCTGTGATGGTCTGGAGCTGCTGTTAGGTACCAGGATGAAAATCTGAGAGCCGTTGTCAGAACACGTGTTGGTGTTGTGGGCCACAGCAGTAGCGCCACAGACTGTCCAGGGGGTCAATGATGCCCTGATCAAAGTCTGGGAGGAGACCCCCCCAGGACACCATCTGCCATCTCATCAGGGGCATGCCCAGACGTTGTCAGGAGTGCATCCAGGCACGTGGGGGCCATACTCACTACCGAGTCACATTATGAGTTTCCGTGATAAAAGTCATGAGAGCTGGATCAGCCTGTCAGTTTTTTAACTTCTTTTTCAGGGTGATTTTGAATTCAGCCCTCAATTGGTTTGTGGTTTTGGTTTCCACTGACACGTCATTTCGTTCAATGAATCATACATTATTAAGATTTTGAAATTTAACCTGTTTTGTTCATCAAAATCTGATGCCTGATTTAAGCGTTCCCTTGTTTTTTTGTTTTTTTTTTGAGCAGTGTAGAAAATACATGTTGAAATGTTCCTCTTAAAATATTTCTGAATCCACTGAATGCACTTGATGTTTTGCGCAGAATGTAACCTATAATGATGCAATACTACCTGTAAGTGTTTTGCACCCGTTGATGTTAATGTGAAATTCTGTCTGAATGGAGGAGACATTTTCTTGGCAGTACTTTCCTCTCTTGCATCCTACCTCAGACTTGCTTGACAGCTATTGCGTTACAACAGACTGAGCCATATTTCCTAATGTTTTAGCTTATATGAACCAAGCCATAATTAAATTCCTATAATAATACCAGTATTTTCTAACAGGAATTCTTGGGACTTTTAATCTTGGATTAACATAAATGTAATACTTAGTGATATAGATGTGCACATTTTTTAACATGTATTGTGGAGTCACTGTTTTGTGTAAACAAATCACATCAGGGTGGACAACCTCTTTGCACTAGTAATTGTTAGTAAAGACAAATAAGGTCAAAAAGTAAATTGCCTTATTGTCCCTCAGGGTAATGAATACAGCAATGCAATAAAAACACTGCAATGTTGAACTGAAACTTGTATTAGTCGTGCAGGCAGTTTTTTTTTTAATTCTTATTATATCCATGTCATCGCTCATCACTGTATACTGAAGGTTTGTGGTGAATATTTTTTTAATAAAATAAAATAATTAACCATTTATCTTATCTATGTGCATTGTTCCCTTTTCACATAAATGCAACTGCTGTAAAATGATGGCAGCAGGCTACATGCATCACTTCACATTTTACATTTAAAGAGGCTGTCACTTGACTTCCTCATACATACAGCCAGTTTCAATCTCAAGATTTATTTGACAGTTTCTTTCAAAAACAAAAACTACTGGCTCCATTATGGCCCCTGTGCTTTAAATGGTCCAGAATCATCACTGTTGGGGAAATACAGAAAGGGTTGATGGGAATTTTCACAACTTTCGTTGTGACATTTCCTGAACATGATGTGTTAAGACCACAGTGTGATTTGCTGTCACATGAAACTCATTTGAGAAATGATAATGCGCTCATTTAAATATCAGCATGTCCCAAAGCCAGAATGACTCATAAAAAGCCTGGGCTGATGTGTTTGTAGAATAACCAAACTTACAGATATTCATAATCAAGCTGTAAGGATCTGTTGCTAGGGACTTGCTGAACCTGTGACACAGAAACCTCCCTATGGAAGTCCACTTTAAAGGATGTGAAAATGCTTCTGGGTGTCATCAAGACTCTAATCTTTGTGTTATAGCCATTCAGAATCAGCAATGGGTTCAGAATCAGCAATGGGTGTGACGTTTGCGAGCACCATATCAGATGGTGACATGACATGATAGGAAATAAAAAACACACATGCAAATAAGATATAAAGTAAAACTTTATCATGACATACAAGTTTAAAGCCCTGAGAACCATATCTTTATATTACTAATATGAACAAAACTGAATGTGAAAACCACTTTGGAAAAGTGCTCCTCTTAAATACAATCAGCACAAACCAGTTTTTACAAGCATTCATGTGTTTTGTCCTTTTTTTGTTTGCTTTAATCAAAGAGAAAACTATAATATCAGTAATATCATTATTATCATGTCCATAATAATAACAGTACAAAAATATGCACAAACCCCACAGTTGAATTAATATACGGAGCATTGTACAAGCCAAAAACATAAAATTGATAAATGAGGTATTCGATAACCACTTGCATATGCGCCTGTTTTTACACAGATCAGGTTAGTTTTTAAACAATTTAAAACTGAATTAACTCCAAAATCATCTGAGAGACAAAAGGTTCTGCAGACTTTCAACTTCACAGCTTCCTGAGTGACGAGACCTTGCCTGCAGTTACTGACGACAAAAATAGAAAAATGCAACACCAAAACCAAAGTAGCAAAGTGACCACAGCTTCCACCAGTACTCGTCCCTCAATGCAGCTTCAACATCAAACGCAACAGTGACTGCAGCCCACTGCCCTGAGGTATAGTGTTATGACGAGGTAGGGGCGGTCTCTAACACACAAACACACACTTACAGGTACAACACATCATATATACTCATCCACTCAGCATGTCAGGTGGCAGGGGCCTGGAGGTCAGTGAGGTGACCTGAGGGTTGCTGGTTTGAAGCCCAGAGATCAGAGAGAAGTGAATGACCAACCGTCCAAACTGTCCACTTCCACCCAATGATCAGCAAAGTGCCCTTCAACAGCAGAAGACTGGGAGTAATAAACAAAATGGGAGGCTAATGCTGGAGAGAACTTCCTCCTTTGAGTAAAGATTTTTAAAGTGTCATCAAAACTCAAACCCAAACTGAATTTGTGTCATCTCCTTCTGTGATATAATAGACGTACCAGTGGCGCCACCTGCAGTGTCCTTAATGTTACTACAAGTCTATGTAGATGTGGTTACAGGTCTGGTTCACATCGTAGGATTGTAACCACATACTGTATATAGTAAATCTGCTTTTTCTATCTCTCTCTCTCTCACTCACGCACACACACTCACACACAGGCAGTGAAGCTACACTATCAAAACAGTCATTGCTTAGACTAAGCAGATGACACAGAAAGCTTGGACTTTGAAACAAGAAAATGTTTTAGTAGCACAGCCTAAATGATTAAGCTCAACTTCCTAAAAACAAGGTCCACCAGGAAGAAAATAAAATAAAATTCCACAAATAAATAGCAAATCTCAGCTGTTAATGCAACAGCATGAATGACTGGTGTCTAACGTCTGATTGAATTGCTTCCCAAAATAAAAAGTGATTACTCTCCAAAGGATTAAACTTTAAGAGAGAGACATCTTCCCAGCCAGTTGAGGAGTGAAACCTGCACTGGCTGGATCTCACCAGCAACTACTTTAAGGCAGCATCTACAATTCTCACCTTTATAAAATACAGTTATGTGTCATACAGGGTTGTGGAGGGTACACCAAACGGACTTATGGCAACGTCCTTAAAGTCCTCAAAGCTTCAGCTGTGATCTGCACTGCAAAACGTCTGCAAAACTTGACACGTAATGGTTACAATACAGTCTAATAAAGCAACAAGGCTGCCCACCTCAGATCACGCTGGGCTTGGAGAGGTTTCTAAACTGTTCAAATGCCTCACATTCAACACAAATAAAGATAGAAAATTCACTTTCATCTGTTGTGGTATTCCAAAATGCCAAAATTTTACATTAAAGGAAGAAAAATACCATACAATTGGAGGCCTAATGCAGGCGTTTCTGGATTATCAAGAAGTGGGCGTTTTCATAGAGGCCAGACTTGTGGAGCTCTGTCGACACTGGCTATTGTGTTGGAAACCAGCCCCAAGAGCCGATAAAGTGTAAAAGATTAAATTAGGGAGACAGCTCAGGAAAGCCCCAGCACCTGGGATACTGTTCTGGATAACAACACTGAAATATCTGCTGACAAAAATGTCCCATCGTTACATGTTATGTAGTCAGATTTTGATACTTGCATCCAGTTTTAAATGTACATAAATTTCAATTCCACTAATCAAGTCATGCCGTGAAACATGGGCATTCACCTCACCTAAAGACATTTTCACTTAATTTAGGAAAAAAAACCCCTCAAAATCAGATTAAATGAGATTAGAGGCAACATTTTTTGCAGTCCAAAAAAGACCTTGAACTGCCTTTGCTGTGCCCTGCAGCAGGATTGTACGAGGAGGAGGAGCGACCTGGCTAGTCTTTGGTATCTAGCTGTGCAATAAACCAGAGGCTAGCGTGAACCAGAAGATTAGGCTGTCACATGATTGTACACATGCATATCATTTCGCCGCTGTCATGAAAGAAGACGTATCAACTGTGATTAAGGTGTGTTAAGGTGGTTTGTTTTTTTCTTGTTTTTTTTTTTTGCACTCCTGCAACCTTGAAACCAGCTAACAATCCTACAGATCTACACGTGTCAGTGAGGAACCAACTATTCTTTTCCTCTTCCCTGAAAAAAAAAACCCCAATGCAGATATATATCATTCTTCTCAGACAACAACTTGAGGAACTAAAGAAAAGAAAAGAGGAAAACGCAAGCAAGCATAAAACAAGTTCTACAAGTAAATACAGGAGGAGATAGATGTTTACCACCCCATTTCTGTTTGTCCCCAAAAACCACCAGCAGCAGCAGTGTGTCGGCACGTTCATGTTCAGTGTCAGTTCAGGTAGGATTTCCATCCCGGGTTGGGGCGTCAAGTCTCCATGGCTTTGCGGCCGTATGAGGTATGTAGTGTGGCTCTCTTTTCGAGAGTGTGGGGTGAGGTATTCTTGAACAGTCGTGTAGACTTGTGCATTCTTCAGGTAAGAATCTGTTTGTTCCCCTCGTCTTTAAATGAACAGTGATTCCTTGCAGTTGTCACATTCCTTCCTGAGAGAGAGAGAGAGACGCCCTCCAGAGCAGAGAGGCCAGTGTGAGGTCTACGCTATTAACGATGACGCCGTCAAAATGACATTCACCTCTGCGGCTGCAGCTGGAGGGAGGATGCACAAATAAAATGGGGGACACCAAACTCAAACCTGATGCTGCACGGCCTCCCTGTGACACAGACCGACAGGGGCCGGCTGGAGAAAGGAGCTCAGGGCCTGCTGTGGGTGGATTAGAGTTGCTGTTCCCCCAACTGTGTGTGCAACATGTTTGAAGACAGCAGACTGCAATAAGTTGAAGTTTAGGTGGGCATAAAAATCCTGTGCATTGCTAGTGAGAGTTTACAGTTTGGTTTGTATCATTAACCCTCCAACTATTATAATGGACTTAACGTGATCTGAACTGAGAGCAGACCTGTGTGAAATCAGGTATTTGATGTGCTGATCTACAGCATCTGATTGTTCACCAGTTTCAGTTCAGCGAAAGGGCTACAGCGTGTTAAAGAAACCTGAGCGGCCCGGGTAGGAGGCTCGTCACTGTGAGGTGGGTGCTCTGCACATGAGGTTCCACTGGTTGGAGTTACCTGACTTCCCCTGATTGCAACTAGGTCAAAAAGAATATAAAAATAAAGTTTGATTCGGGTTAAATATACTACAGCTCCTGAGGTAAAGACACCACTGCAGGTTACTTGATTTGAGGTATGTAAAAAGAGAGAGAGAAAAAAATCATTCTAAAACACAAAATCAAAAAGACAACAAAATGGCAACAAACAAACAAAATGTCCTAAGATAAAACTTTTCAAGTTCAGTTGTGACTACACCTGTCAGTGGGTTTTGGCTGAGCTGATTGTGTTTAGCATGTACATTTGGATTAACGAGTGTGTGTATGTGTAGAGTGTGTGTCTGTATATGTTGCTGTTGTGTGTGTTTGTAGTGTAGTGCGTGTTTGTATGTTGAATACACTGCATAGCTGTGCGTTAGGGCACGTGTTGTCATATAATAATCTTGGGCTCTGTGTTCATGATTGGACAGCCAAGAGGTTGACAGGGTTGATGAGGTATTTGTTGTGCAACAGTCTGTTATTCTTATCGGTTTCTCATTGTACTGTATATTCTTGCTGGGCCTCCACGGTGGAAGAAAGGCCTGGGGAGCAGGTACAAAGGGCAGCCTGAGTTAGGGTGACCCGCTGGGTGCCGGCTCAGCCGAGCTGGGACCCTTGGAGGAGGAGGAGGACGAGGGGCTGAGGGTCTGAGCCAGGGGTGCAGAGAAGCCAAAGCTAGTGCTGGTTCCAGCAGGGGAGGCTGAAGCAGCAGCTGCCGACACAGCAGGCCCAGGTGCCCCTCCAGACTTCTGGGCAAACAGAGTTCCTGTAGGAAAAAGGGCTCAATCATTCCATTAACATGCCGCCTTTATCACTACAAGTAACAGCACCATTAGGTGGAGCAAGTGAAAGCAAAGGCATCACAACATTATTGCTATTTATCGATGGTATGTCCCACACAAACCTGAGTAGATTGTGCCATTGACCTCCACTGAGACAGTGATGCTGGCATTTCCATTGGTTGAGATGCTCAGAGACATGTCCTGCTGCTTCTCATCTGAAGAAACAGGAATAACAGCGCATTGAGGATTTTTTTCACGTTCACATATTTTCCTTCAAAATCCCAATAGTGATACACTTTGATGTGCTCATCCAGTAATGGTGAACTTACAAATGCTCTGCCTCCAAACTGCTTCCCATTTTAAACTAACATGACTACTTATATCAAAGGGCTGAAGATTTATGCAATGACTTTATTTTTTTATCTGAACATAATAAGAATTGTGGAATTTAGACTTAAGTTTGACATTGACATTAGTTCTTTGCTGTTGATCGGAGTCACTGTCAGTGTGATCATATTTTTGTGGAATATTTAATATCCACTGGAGGTCACTTTGGTCATTCACCTCTGTGGAAAAAACGTTAATTTAAACAACGAAGTATCAAACAACAAGAGAAGTTGGACGTTGGTTCAAAAGAATATCGTCAAGTGGCAGCACTGACCTCTGGTGGTAATGGTGGGGGCTCCCATGCGCAGGTTCATGGGCATTTGGGAAGCCATGGCCAGAAGATTATGTTGGAAAGCCTGCTGCATCAGGCGCTGCTGCTCTTCCGCCAGGCGGGCCATCTTCCTCTCTGGCCCGTCTCCTCCGCCGCTGGTCTCCAGCTTTTCTCTCAGCTGCTCCAGCGTGGCGGCTCTTGCCAAACCCGCAACCTGCTGCTGACCCAGGGCCAGTGCCATGGAGGGTCTCGCCGCCATGATGGAGGGAGTCAGGTCTTCTGGAAGAGAGAGAAAAGGAGGGTTAGGTTTGTGAATTCAAATTGACACGTTAATCAGGAACCTACAAAGGGTGAATGAGAATGGTTGAACATGTGCTAGCCTCTTGCCCGTTGGAAGCTGGGATGGTCCAGGCTGTGCAATGCTGAATAGGATAAGTGGGTATTATGGATGGATAGATTATATTTCTATGTCAGTCAGAACATAATTTCATCCCAGGTAGATTTCTAGAATATCTTATATAGTTGCATATCATGAAAGACATGTCATGAGAGAAATGTGTGTTAAGAAACTAAGGCCATATTTACACACCTTTATTTTTTTAAACAAAATAAGTGACTCCAAGTGATTTTGGTTCTAATGGACGACACAGCAAAGACTTCCCAACTTATCAAATATTCTCTACTTATTTCTAGTTCAATTAAACCCGTCTTTATAAAGCTGATGGCCCCTTTTGAAACTCCTTGAAGGAGTCTTTACACTCCACGTTAAGAGTGACCAATTTAAATAAAAACAAAACAGAGCTGGCTTTGGGCACGCAAAGCAGATACACATCTAAGGTGACTGGGTCAGTCAAATCAAGTACCATCACACATGACCACATAGAGTGTCAGGTGAAATACGCTGCACTTGTCAAACCTCGGATACAATCGGTGGTCCATAACAGAGTCACATTCCCACCAAGTCAAAGCGACATCAGAGAAGACAGCAGGGTAATGACAGTTATCAACTGGATCCTACTGATGTGCAACGAAGGCTTCAAAGTTCATGAAGTGTCCCCCCTGCGTGGGAACCATGTTATTAATCGGTAGTTAAGGTGAGGGCTCTCACCAGCCAAAGGCAAAATTGGTTCACACAGTGACTCTTAGACACCTGGTTGCCCCCCCCCCCCACACACACACACACACATGCAGGCATGCACACACTCACAAAGTCATATAAAAACACTAAAATGCACACACACAAACAAACACACAAACACACAGCGGAATACAGGAGGGGAGGAACGTGACTGTTGTGAGAATGTAACTTACTGCAACGGTTACATGTTTACTTACTTATGAATTGATTAGTTGTCAACTACTAAATTAATTGCCAAAAATTTTGATAATCGGTTAATAGCTTTGATTCCTTTTTTTAAAAACTTTCCAGCTTCTCAAATGTGAATATTTTTTGGTCTCCATGACAGTAAACTGAATATATTTGGGCTTTGGAAAACACTGATCGACTTTTTCCACAATTTTCACAACTAATCAATTATTTGAGAACATAACTTAATACTTAAATCTGTAAATACTTTCCCATTCATGTGTTATTCACTGCTATGACTATATGTAGTTTTTCTAAATTGCAACAGAGGGCAGTATTTCCCTATGAATACTTCTCTAATAAGTCTCAGCACATCTGCAACTGGAACATTTCAGTTCAACCGTCAAGAGAGGTTACAGTCTCTGAAGTAAACATTTACCCAGTTTGTTTTTCCCCCAGCAACACCCTTCTTCACCCTTCATAGTTACACACATGTATATCTGAGAGCTGCCTGTTTACTTTCAGGCAGGTGTTTTTTTAGAAGGTAACCCCCTACACCCAGTTTTTTCCACATTTAAATTTGTGGGATAAAGATTTGCCTCCTCTTCATGCTGTCATGAAGCTTTGTGATTATTTTTCAGAATATATGTTACACTCTATGAGCTTACCATCTCTTCAAGTAAAAACATATTAATGTTTTTTTTAGTGGTGGGCATAGATTAATTTGTTTAAATCTAGATTAATCTAGAAATTAATCTAGATTAAAATGGCTCATTTGAATTCTGCCAAAGGCATTTAAAATATGTGTGCGAACGGGTTTCATGCCAGGTGGCGCATTAGACCAGGGGCTCATCTCCTGTTTCCAAAATGCATCACAATCTGCTTGAGAAAGCTGTTCTACTATGATAATTGGTGATGAAAATAAATCATGTTCAATAAGATGTACTTGTGTGTAGCCTGTGATGTGCTTTGCGTTTAGGTGGTACTTGAGACTGGAAGAACTCCTACAGTAAACTAATTCTGCATTGCACAAGGTGCAAACAACCTTAGTCTTGTCGAATTTTCCATTGGGAAGCTTCTTAATAGTAAATTTTCCCAGAAGCAAACCCGGCGGCTTCAGAAATGTTCGTACACAAAGTGCTGTCCAACAGCTGTCTGTGGACGTGTTGCTACAGTTAGTGTGAGTAAATACCGCACAATGCGTTTTTTAATCAACCGGTGTATCAATAACTAACCTGGCTAGTTGTAAACAAACAGCTGGCCAAGTGAGGTTGTAACTGGAACGCCGTCAACTCGGGTGTGACGTCATTCCCAGCTCCGCCCTCCGAGGTAAATGGAATGCAGCAACAGCTGCATCCATGTTAGCACGTCACGTTTGATGTGGTAATTTACAGTTTGCATACACACAGGTTCAAAGACTTGTTCTTGCCCCCTACAGTGCAATTCGGTATACATCTGCGCTAAAATATCAAGGTGAAAGTCATCATAGCTTGCGTAGTATAGACCCAGCTCCCAACCCAACTTTGAGAATAGATTAACAGCAATATTTTTTTTTTGTCGCCCGATAAGAGTCTCACGTTAACGCAGCACGTTAACGCCAATAACGACCCACCACTAGTTTTTTTTAGACTTAAATGCCATTTGTGTACATAAAAGTTCTGTGTTTGCCTGATTATGATAACAGACTAGGAAGTTTTGTTCACGCCATCAGAAGTCTCTATGCCTAGTAGTCGACTTTATGGTTCCTACCTTTCTTCAGAGAGGGTCCTGGTGAGGCCTGCAGGCCATTGAGGGCCCCTGAGGTGCCTGCCCCCAGAACTGAAAGGTGCATCTTGGGAGGTGAGAGGATGTGGGGAGCTGTGCTGGGAGATGGAGAGAAGCGGAAGAGGCTGCTGCTGTAGCTCGGACGACGACCCTCGCGCCGGTTACTGTCGATGGCAGCCTGAAGCTCACCCGGGGAGCTGAGGCCTTTCCTCTCACACTCATACGGGTACAGGTATTTCATATACCTTAAGAGGAGAACACAAACAAAGCAATGCATCAGATCCTTCGTGCGCATTCACAGATGTAAAAACTGTGTTCGACACCTTGTTACACGCAGACATATGGGCAAAAAAATAAATTAAAAATCAAGTTTCTCCAGCAGAAATCTAGCTGTGTTAACTGTTTCTAATGCCCTTCCCTCATTATGGAAACCGGGCCTCTTGTTTACATGACATCTACAAAGTCAGATTACACTAGAAAACCAGTAGCCTTACTTAAGTACATGTAATCGTGCAGAATTTAATGAGAAACCTGGTATAAACATTGATGACATCTAAAGGGGCTCAGATACAGCTCTCGTTTTTCCCATCCCATGAGAGCATGTGGTAAAATAAACATACAGTATTGTGCATGCTGACTGCATAATGGTGGAATAGCAGCACACATGATCAATAAGAAGCTGAGAGCAGCATCCATTAGACAGAGCCAGCGGAGCAACGCTACATAAGAGCCCACCAACATTAAAAATACATAAAGGTTCATTAGGGCACCCTGCTAGTGGACAGGATAGAGGTGTTACATCAGGTGTTACATATACTGAAGGATTTCCATCAAGAGAGCAAGAGAGTTTTAGTCGAGGACCGGCGTACAGGCTGTCAGTCAAACCCCACCTTAGTCACTGTGAACTCTGACCCAGATCCCATCAATAAATCTATGGGAATCAATGGGCTCTGTGTGTGATGTAATGGACGGAGGGATTGAATGTGAGGAGGGAAGGTGGTCTAGAGGAGGAAACAGGCTCAGATGTGTATAAACACATGGGCCCGGGTTAATGTTGACATCATCCACACTCATACCACTACACACACACACACACACACATTTGTGGCATAAGGAAGTTGCTTGTTTCCAGATGAGAAAGTCGCACACTTGAGATTCTTCATGAATTTTCCGTAAATTAAATCAGAGTTTACATAAGATTAGACAGGCGAGGTATCTGGGTGTAAACAGTGAAATTATAGCTACTCCAGCCAGTGAAATGAATTTCGCTGGTTGCTTTTCTGAAACAGATACAAAGACTTACTGTGTGCGCAGGGTGAAAGCTGCACTGGTGATGGAGGTAGGCAGGTTGAGTCCCTTTGTGATTTCTCTCCAGATCTTCTTATTGATAACCTCCACCAGGCCTCCCTTCTCTGTCACCAGCTTGTACAACATGTACAAATCCAGGACCTGCTTGGCCATGATGGGGATGCGATTGACTGGAGTTCCTATGGAGGAGAAGAAAAAACATAAACATAATATAATTCAATGCGTACATCTGAATTTACTTCAGAGTCCATTTGTGTGTCACATGTGCATGCAATTTTTAACACGTACAATTCCAACGGGAATGCAACTCATAATGCTGACAATTTCTCTCGTGTGCTTCCCTGCTGAGACATATTGGCACCTGACACAGAAAATACATTTAAAGCTGCTACAGTGAAAATGACAAAGCGGGATGAATTCTACATTATGCATTAATCCATCCGCCGGTCAATTTTGAAACACTTTGTGTCGATCCCTCTGTGACCACCAGACGCTGATCTAAGTGCTGTCAGGATGACAAGGGTGGCATGCCTGTTGCCTGCACGTCTGTTAAATTTGGCTTGAAAACATATTAGCCCAGTTAAGGCAATCTGGCTTGACCTGGAAAAGGGGATTCGCAAACAACACAAAGCAAAGCGGCTCTAGACTTTTGATACAGATGCATTAATCTTGTCAACAGCTTATCTGCAGTGAAGCTTGCACGGAGCGTGTGCTGAGGGGGCGGAGGGAGGACGAGGAGGGAGATGGGGGTGGTTGGCAGTATGCAACAGAATCAAAAAGTGCAATGTGCAAGTGTGTAAGCATGGAGCGGGAGGAGGGGACTGGGGATTGTGACGACCTGCTAATCCATGGGCCGCGGTGGGTGGGGGGTTGCTGGATAGGCCAGTATAATGAAGCTCATTTAGAGGATTGTACTGAGTAAATCCACACCCCTCCGCTGTTAGCGCTGCCGGACCCAGTGCAGGGGAGTTGTACAGATTTGCCCTTACAGCAACTGCCAGCCAATCCTTCAGCCCCTCCACAGGCTGCTCTTAACCTGGAATCAGACTCATTAACGACTTTGTAAAACAGCAGTGTGATCAGACCATGAAGATTAGCCCTGATTCATTTTCTTAAGTTAGCAACATGTCTTTAAGCCATGTGCAAGGGGCCTAGGTGAACACATGGACCTACATAAGTATGAAGATCAAGAAGGTGTGGTAACACTGTTAGTGCACTGTGGCTCTGACCTGTAAGGTGCACTGCTTAATATTGGTTGTAATGTTTAAAGCTTTCTCTACTGGTGTTCGATGAAATTCACTGTTAAAGCCTGTCTAGAAATATAGCAGATTTCTAAAGGGCGAAGCTGGGACCAGTGTTTGTCTAAGGTGGGAGATCCATATACATTGAAATGACAAAAACGGGAAGTAATTGTAGGCAACTATAATCAGATAATATATAAAAACCGGAAATATGTGTAGGAGTGTAAAATGTACAGTGGAAACAGTTTATTAGGACTACCTTTAAAATCTAATGCAATCCAGTATAACCTGTAAGGCCTCCTCTCACTCTATAAAATTAACGTAACAGCAGCACTGCTGTATGTGGTTAATATTGTTCAGCTCTTAAAAGCTACAGAAAATGCTGCTCTGGTGAAGCAGCCATCTTATCTCCAGAACCGATTAACAATTAGCAAAACAGGAGAACCTTTGCAAAGATGTGAGCTTTCTTTATAGTTCATTTGGATTAGCTATGTTTTAGGTCTGATTTATAATTTAATGTCTCTGTTAAATGTCAGGTCAGTAATCCCATTTAGTTATCCAATAACTGAAATTAGCCATTAACTTTCCAAACGAACACTGTTTTTTTAGTTTTAACAATAGTGATTTTACCAGTGATAGCTATTTTAACAGACTACACACAGAATAAACTTATTCTGAGGTGGAAAACTAGAGTAAACTAAATGTAGATGGTAGACCTTCAACTCTATCTCTGGGCAGCAGCAACATTTCCAGAACACACAGAGGATCAAAGCACGAGGAGGAGCTTCGCTGCCAGCACCTCGTCAGTTATTTAATGCAGCGCTGGACATCAATCCTGCATCAAACAATTAGTACAACTAGAGGGGTCAGAGATCAGCCAGGGGTTATTGATGTGTGAATTAAACTGCAGGTCAGCAGGAAGCCATGTTTTCATACTGGCCTGAACGTGAACAATGAGAGCACAACAAATGAGACACAACAGCACTGGCCCCATAGTGACACGCCAGCAGTTAGTTTGGCTTTAATTCCCGCCTATGCTTTTATTCACTGCTGCTTCAATGTCTGCTGTCAAATCTGATCACATTTATTGTATTTACAAGGAACCATTTTTTAGAGCCCATGACCACACAAAGCAAGCCCAAAACAGATTTCAGTGTGTGGTGAGTGTGTGTGTATAAGAGTAAACCACAAACTAGCTTTATATCTTACCAGGGGTGGATTTGAAACCCAAAACAGCATTAATTAGTCAACACTTGACATCAGCGAGGTTTCACATTTCAACATGGGCTGATCCCATATGAAAGGACTGGGAAAGCACCTTTGATAATACCGTAATTGACCAAAAATCACATTAGCAACACTTGGGCAGTTAGCTGGAGAGTTCCATAATTTGAGAGCCTTTGGTGTTCAACATCTGCTCCGTTTCCAACCCTGGAGACATTTAGCTCTAACAGGCCTAATTAGACCAGTCCAAAACCTCTGTTTTGATCACAGCAGGACGCCTCCTCTGCCTCACACGTTACTTTATAACTTATTTTTCTTTAGAGAATACTAGAGACATCATGACCAGCAATGATAAGAGACCACTTCATGGCATTAGGACACACAGGCCTCTAGTAGGCAACCACTGCGTATTTCATCTCTCTGTAAAACCCTGATTTGTCCACTTGGCTGCTCGGAGCCAATCTGTAATTGGCTGCAGGCTTCACCTCCCATCATCCTTTGCCCCGGACTGATTTTCCCCCAGGGACAGGGCCATCAGGAGCATAGTGATTAATGGTACCAGGGGTCAAGGGTCGCTCTGGTGGGAAGTGCTGCGGCTGAGGGCCCCTGAACCACTCCCTAAGTCCTTCCTCCGACTTCTACAGTGAACACAGGAGCCACACGGCAAGTCTTCAAACGGCTAGACTTCAAATGATAAGGGATATAGATAGAGAGTCAGACAGAGGAGGAAAACGGTTGACAAATAAAGGCCTTTAAGGGATAATACTTTTGGAGAGAGTTTGACATTAGGTGATTAGCTAATATTTTGTGCAGTAAATTAATAACTCTATATTTGATCTGTTTCATGCCTGTCATGATTTCTCCACAGTATAGAAATCAGTTACAGCATTTACACTGTGGGAAAATAAATCTTCATGACACACAACAGAATGATAGTAAAACACATTCACAAACTCAATTATACAGTAACATATCTAATCAAGTAAAAAGCCTTTTAGCTATCATTTCAGAGGCTGGAGACATGCACAATTTGTAATGACCACTAATGCTGGCCCTATGCATTGAGCAAAACCAAACAGCCTGTGACAGACAGAGACAGACTGTCCATCTGGATAAAACATTAACATTTCGCACCTCACATTGAGCTTTCTATCTTAATGTGAGGACACAAAAAAGAGGAACAAGGTCATTTTATCTGACCCCTGACCTATTTTTAGTAGGAAACAGCTGTTCACATTAAAGGGCCTCTATAATAAATCAATTGGGTGCCCCTTCCTGACGCCAGCAGTGGTAAATTACATATCGCTGACTTCACGTGATGTGCATTTTTTAAATAATTAAGTGACAGAGCGACAGAGCGACAGCCCTCCAGCGGACAACACACAGGAAATTAATTTTTTACTCAATGAGCACTGGCTGGTGTGAGGTTTCACTACCATCTATAGGGAAGAAAGACAGGAAAAGACAGAGAGAGAGAAGGAAACACCATCTCGTGGTCTTTGGGTGCTTTAATTCTGGTGATTAGTTTGAAGATCATTCTGTTGGAATATTCTACTTTTTGTGGACTCAAATTAGTGACGGGAAAGTCGATGCAAAGAGAGCCTTAGACAGGAAAACAGGCAACAGAGCGGAGTAGAGAACAGAATGGAGAGAGAGATGAGCAGGGATCAATAAAATGACACTGTGTGAGAAAAAGAAAAAAGAAGGCATGAAGAGGATGACAGGGGTGTTTTTGCTGCCTTTAGGAGGGAGGGATGGAAAGGAAGGAAAAAAAGGAAGGGGGAGGTGTAGTAGCTAGCCAGCTGGAGAAAGACTGGATTACTGCTGTAAGGAAGGTGTCAGCCAGCACAAACAGCCACTGGCCTCATGGCAGTGTCTGAGTCCTTTCAGAGCACCCACACTGCAGCCAGCCAGCCCACCCACCCACACGTTCCCCCTCCACCCACACCTCCCCTCTACCTCAACCATCACATCTACACTCCAGATAAGACCCAACCAGGGCTACAACTTACTCTCTGCAAAACTTCCTCAGTTCAATTTAAGTGTATTTACTTGGCTTTCTGTAATGATGCTTAGTAACAAACTCTAATGCCAAAGCTGTATATGAAGAGTCCAATATCTACAACACCTTCTCAACATGTCAAGAAGATCAATTATTCAGAAATTCATGAATTCCTACTTTACATGCCCCCCGCTATCTGTTAAACTCTGCATAATGTACATTTTATTGGAGGTGATGCACCTAAATGTTTTGTTCATATCCGACCTGAAGTAATGCATGTTGGCCACGTTATATTCATAGTGTGGAAAATTTAGCTTGATCTTTAGGTTGTATTAATACCCAACAGCCCAAACCCTTCATTGACATGGGACAGAGACACTGACAGGAGAGACAAGTGTCTGGACTCCACATGCTAGGAGTTTACTTTACGTCGGGCTGCCCCTGGCTGTTATGTTTATATGTTCGTTTGTCGGGGCAGCATATTGTCAGGGCCCTGCTGTACGCTGGGGCATGTTTGTTTTATTTTTAATGCATGGCTAGGGACATAAAAGGTAAAAAAGCCTCCAGTGTAAGGAATTTGCTATCTTTAGTGCAGGCAGAGCAACCACTCGCATGACGGACCAATTCATATCAAGTGTTAAGATATGTACCCTCCACATAAGGGAAGTTAAATGTAACGTTACACTATAGAGACATCGCTATTCTAAGCATGACGCTAAAGCCACAGCTGGTAGAGACACAGAGTGATAGAAATAGAGAGACAGTCGTTTGATAAAGTCTATAATTCAGTATGTCAGTCGATATGCTCTATAGCTGCATCGGTTTCATTCCTGTCATGTCAATAAAATGCAATTAATGTGAATTGACAGAGAGAGAAAGGCAGAGAGACACGGAGAGAGGCAAGACAGGACACAATGAAAGAAATAATGACTTATTTTTTAGGGCTGCACGATATAGAGAAAAATTCATATTGCGATTACTTTCGAAAATATTGCGACTGTGATTCGATTATAGTGGAACAAACGGTACTATGAGTACACTTGCTTATTTATCAAGGAATACCAAGAAATGAACAACTGGTAAACAGATGTAAAACAGAACAAGGGGAGTGTGTTGCTCTATAGAAGGAGCAGGTATTGGCACACTGGCACTAGCTCAATGTGAACCTGTCTGATACCTGTCTGAGTCTCTATCCATAACCTGGAGGAGGAACTGTACATGCGTGTATTAAGAGAGTATAATGTTTAGTTAATAGTATACTGGTAGTATAACAACAACAATCATGTTGTTCAACAATTTGCTGTAGCACGTCAAACTTTTTTTTAATGTCCTGCCCCATCCAGGCTGATTGGCCGTTGACGAAAAGTGACTTACAAGCACGTCGGCTCTATTAAAAGATGAAAATGTCGAACAACAAAAGGCACCGCTACCAATTATTAATATTTCAAATCACACATTTGCTTCAAGGTGCTCTACAACCTGTACAGCATACAACACCCACTGTCCTTATTCAGATAAAAAAAAAATCTTCCCCGAAACAAATTCTAAAAGGGAAGAAATCCAATGAAGATAAACAAATGTAAGAAAACACAAAGTACTGTGTATTATTCATCCGAGCAATTAAGTGACAAAGAAGCTGTACACATATGTCAGATCAGCAAAAAAAAAAGCAAACATCCAATGATGGATAAGTCACTTAAAGCTATATTTACGCAGGAAAGTGTGAGAGTAGCTTCTTAGTAAGAATTATTACAGTGAGCAGGCAGCCAGTATTTTAAAGGAGCTGTCTTCTGTGCTCGGTCATCTGCTTCAACCTATGGTGTAAAACAGCCTTGCAAAACTGGCGAGGCTCCAAACAACAACCATTAGCTGTAAATCTCGCTGGTGCTGTTCACACATTGGGGGAGGCTGTCAGACTACAAATAATGATGCTATTAGAACTTGAATCTCACGATTAGAAGTTTGTCAAGCGCAATTAAGCAATAAATCCCTGCACTGACAAGCCTGATACAGTTTTATATGATGTTTAAAGTGCCGTTTTGTCCAGCATTAATCTTTTGACCGTTATGCCAGTAAAGCATCTTTGAACTGAGTTAGAGGGTCTAACAGAAAGAGAGAGAGAGAGAGAGAGAGAACATGACTCCTTCTCCACGGGTCATAAAGATGGGTCACCTGGTGAAATAGAGGGGAAGGGGGATTGAAAAGGCTAGATGGCGCGAAAAGTGAGACGGCCTCTCCAACTGTAACCCAAGTCCCCTCGATCCCCAGAGACCCAGCAGATCAACTGACTAGACCCCAATCAACACTGGCTGATATGGAGCCGACAGAGAGATGGATGAATGGACGGATGGACGAATGGGTGGAAGGATGGTTGATGTCTCTCATGCTTGTTGATGATTATTCAGGCTCACTGGTGTTTCAGTTACTGAAGGCTCTCAGAAAAGGGAAAAAAGGACATCTGACCAATAGTTTCTAAGACAAAATGCTGCGTTTTTGCGACAAAAATTCATAGAACAGTTACGAATATAATTAAAGAACAACAGAAAGCCATTTGATTGTAGAAAGGAACCTGATAGTCTGCGACCCATCTCCCCCACACTGGTGAAATCTCCTCCCCTCTGCTCTGTTTTGTGCGTCACAAAAGGAAAATGTACTGACTCAGCCCGTGTCTACTATGTTGTTACTCAAGCCAGCAGGCGCATTTGAAGAAAACAAACCACTATCTGGAAATGTATGTCTTCCGTTAGCATCTAGTTGACCAGTGAAATTGTGCACGTGGCTGATGAATTTGCAGCGTACTAGCCAGAGGCCAGTGTTTTGAGCGTGTTATTGTGAGGCCAGCATTTCGCACACTTACTCTATGATTTTTGATTCCGATAATATAATCTCTATCACATTGTACTGACCTACTATGAGTGGTTGACAATACTTGACCTTAGGAAAGTGTGTTTTTCTAATAACTTCAAGTCTTCAGCACTATAGGCTTTACACCTCCACTCATGCATTGCTCATGCATGACACATGCATTCAGTGTGTAAACAACATTTCTCCACCCTCATTGCATAATTCTGATAAGACTTGGTTTTGTTGAAGACGTTGTATTGCTAGTGCTGATAAAAGACCTGAGTTTCCCTTACTTATTCTATTGAGCACCAGTATGTTTCTCCAGAGGATTTGTTTCTTTTTGCATCCATTATTCAATACTTTCTGACCATAAAGAGCTTGATAGGAAATTTGCCTAAATAGTGTGTAAAATTAACATTTGTTTCATGTGGAAATATCTGCTCAAAATGTTTTCCATCTGATGATACAGGCCTGTATTGTGAGTTGCAGTCAGGAAAAGGTCAATGAAAGATGTTTTCTATCCACAAGCTGAACTACTCCAGCACAAGCGTTATTAACATTGATCACTGCCAGCAAAGTCTGTTTACTGTGTAAACGAAAACGCTTAAGAAAGTCTATCTAGTTTAAATTTGTTGCATCAGATAATAAACACTAAATATTAAACCCTCAATAAGAAAAGATGTTCTGAATTTTTAGTGAATGACCTTTTCTCTGCTCTATATTGACTCCTAAAGAAGATCCAAGTGAGAGAAAAGTATGGCCTTGTAAACCGCCATCTCTGATCTTTGTAGAAATGTCAAGAATGTATGTGTCGCAGCTACGTGGCAGTGGTATGTTCTAGGCATAATGGGTGGATGGCATCAACTGTAGATTCATGTGATATAAATGCAGATGTTATGCTCAACCGTTTCTACTGGAGTAGCTTGAAACTCAGGTAAAACAAATCTGAGAGTGAGACAGACAAAAAGTGAAACAACATAAGGAAGAGAGAGGCTATGGAAGAAAACCGAAAAAGAAATATATATTAGCAGCTACACTTTCTCTTCAGGGATGAGAATGAGGTAATCTGTGGCCCACAGTGGAGACAGTCCACTGGACAGACTGGGTATTGCTGGTTTAAAAGGGTAAGTGGGTAGCAGTGATGTCTTCACTGGCAGGTGCAAACACCCTTCTCCCTTCTAGCAAGCTGTACAACACAGCTAACTGCTTCAATCAATGGACCCCCGGCCTGACAGATAGAGCCATCAGCTGACGAGCCCCATTTGGGGCTCAGGACCACGGATCAATACGGGAGACATCAGCTGCTATGAGCCAAGGAGAAAGAGGGATATGTTGAAACAAGCTTAGAGGTTGTGGGGGTTGTGCACTCATCTTAGACATTTTAACTCCCATCAATGCTAATTACTTTTGGCTGTTGGAATCCATGACAGTGGGTCATACATTTGCCTTTCAGGGATTCAGCTGATGCTCTTAATGCAGAGTGACTTAAAATGAGGTCAGCAGACTATGCTTTAATTCCTATATTGCCAACAATGCCTTGCGTCAAAAAGAAAGAAGCTAATGCTACTTACTATTTAAAACATGTTAAACAAGTTCTTAAGGCCTTATGCATCTAAAAGTATTAAAACTTTTTAAGGACCACCAGGTTGCAGAAGATGAAAACGTTATCATTCATCTTAATGTGTTAACTGACCTGACAACAAACCACGGCAACTAAAATGCCATAGACAAAGAGGCAATAACATTTGGCAACTGCATGCTTCATGTCAATATCTTCCCTCAAATCAAGCATCTTGTTTTCCATTAAGTCCCTTTGCACTCAGATCTCCTGTGTGGCTTATGCAACACTGCTGCAGAGCTGCACTGGAAGTGAGCTCAGGGCTATTGTATTGGTGTAGGGCTCCTCTGGGGGCTGTAATGTATTTCATTCCATCCATCACATGGGGTGTGGGGGCCAGGAAACATTGCTTTAAGAGCACACACAGGACACAGATGGAGAAACAAGACGCGCAGATAGGCAGAGATAGCACAAGTTTGGGAAATGTGTTGATCGCAGGAGAGCTTCATGTGGGAACAGCTTATCAGAGCCCCCACAAAAAATGCAGTGGGAAAAAAAGGCAGGTGAAATACAAACTTTTTTAAAAAAGGGTCAAAAATGTATCTTAATGTGTCATTATAATGTGGCTTTTTTGATTAATAAAAATGTCTAGACCTGGCTTTACTTGCATGACCATCAAGCTTTTTATGCGGGATATCTTCCCCCGAAAGCTAAATAACTTTTGTCTTATTAAACCTTTTAGAAAGCTCCTGTATCACAAGACATTGTTTGTCAGGAGGAAAGAATCCTTGCTACTTCAGTTTCGCCATATTTCAATTTTTTGGTATAATGTGCGACACGCTCTTCATAAAACAGCTTGTTTTTTAACTGACTAGCCCCATCACACTTCTTTCTACAAATATAACAGCATGTGATTGCCAAATTTGTGTTTGTAATGTATTTGAAAATGTATTCCTCTAAAGACAAAACAAGTTGCTTGTGTGAACTGAGCAGCCAGTGTTATTTTTACCCTGACCGATGATCTCGCTGGGAAGCATGAATCTGCTTGAGGCCTGCACTCGTCCCCTTCTTTGCTCATTTACTTATGAGCTGGGTGATTAAGAAACTCCCAGCTCTGCAGCTTAGAAACTCAAATCCCTCTACAGTATGGTCGTAATTAAAGATGGACAGCACAGTGGCAATCCAGGGCTGGGGAACAGGCTGGCTACAGAGGAAATAACAGGGAGGCTGTGCGGATTGGGGGTTGGGATGAAGAGACAGAGAGAGGAAGAGACACAAAGAGTAGTCTCTGGTTGGCAAGAAACAAAAAATAAAAGTCTAAAGATTTGAATCTAACATCTCCCAACAGACTCCCCACACACACACAACATCAGGAAAACTACTATTTCCTTTTGTTTTGCAGGAAGTGAAGAGCATAACCACCGTAGATGTGCTCATTCCCCAAAAGGCTGGGCTGTAATTTGCCAGCCAACGGGTGGAGTTTACCATAAGGCAAAGATAATCTCAGCCCTCACATATATCAACACGGTAACCACAAAATCTTTGATCACAAATGCAGGGGAGGATGTGTCCAATAAGAATAGTCTGTCTCTTTTGGAGTCTGTCTTGGGGTAATGATTAGAAAGCAGTGGTTGGAATCTGTGTATCATTTGGGTCCCCACCCTTTCCTGAGAGTAGGGGCCCGTGCTGGACTTTTAGTAAGTTTGCCTGATTATCTTTCTGTCTGGTTGGTGAGCTTGGTTGGCTTCAGCCCACAGACGAAGTCCTTTCAAAGGGACATGAAAGAGCGTGGCCTTGTTTCTAGACAAGCTGGCCGATGCCTCCCTTAACCTCCCCCTCTGTCACCCCGTATCCTACTGTGGTTTCCAAGTCTGCTCTCTTCATCCTTCATCCTCTCTTTTCTCCCCTTTCACACATACAGACACGCGACGGTCACTCCCTTGTCTGCTGTCCGTCAGCGTTGCCCTACCAAAAAGGTTGGCCCCCACTTATTTGGAGACCATTAATCATCCCGTGTAGGACAGGAGGCCCCTTAATCCAGCACCCCCCTGGCCACAGCCCAGCCCTCCGCCCCTATCCCCCAAGGTGTTATCAAGTTTCAGTGGTTGTAACTGTAGCACAATAAACAGAGGGGGAGGAGAATAGGGTGGGGGCAAGGGAGGAGGAAGGGGATGGAGTCAGAAGAAAGACAGACGAGAGAGGGCAAAATATAATTTCCTTACTACATTTTATTGTTGCGTGCTTCTCGGGTCTCAAAAACATGTTGAATCCTTCATGAGTGAGAATGTAGAAGCTACTTGGAAAAAGTTGATCCCCCAGTTGCAGATGAAAGCTATTACATTAATTGTGTCTAAGTTGACCAGCAAGGTCGCGGTTCAAAAGCTCGATCTCAAATAAAAATGGCCTCGGCTGTAAGCCAACACTATCTAAAATGGACAAATGTGCTCACAATACCCGGTGTTTCTGTTGTTAAACCAACCAGGTGCTGCCACTTTCCAGAAGTTGTTGGGTGTTAACTAAAGGAAAATGAGGCCATATCAAAGAGCCAGAGAATGTTCCTATTGTAGTGTGGTGTTTGTACAGAGGGCCCGCCTGTTACGAGGGCCAGTGTGAGGCTGACCGGGGGAGTAATATAATGCATACATGGATCCCCCAGAGCCCATTCATGGTGTAATTGGTGTGGACAGAGCTCTCGGTCTCAGGGTTACAGTTAGGGAACTTCCTCTAATGTCCTGCTGGGAGGCCACTTCACACACCACAAATACTGCAAAAAAATATCCAGCTTAATCCTGGATGTGAAGCTCTTGTTTTTCTTAAAAAAAGAGCAGAGCTTTTTTAATTTTTTCAAATATCAATGGTCTGCCCCTTTAATCTTGTCTGTAGCAAAACAAATAGCAGTTTTTTTGTTTTTGTCAGTAAAAAGGAAAGTACATTTTGGAGGACAAATATAAAACTAAATTATTGACTTGCTCAATTTTGATTATAGACCAAACAAAAGCCATTGCATGCCACTTTGCTATACGGCCCCTGAAAACATTACTGGCAGGCACAGCAAAGATTTACAGCAACAAACAGAGCAGAGCTACAGCCAGTGGGTGGCAATGCACTGAGGAGCGACACCTAAATAAGACATCTTCATTATAGGCATTACCATCTCCCCCTCCAGCCCCTCCTTGCTCTAATTCTATACATCTTTCTCCCCCATCAAGATCACTGCAACTTAAAGGCACAGAGGCTTACCACTTTATTACTATTAACAGACCTAAATCTACTCTGTAGGGATTTCCCCCTAAAATGACTCCAAAGCAGTGATTGCACTCCATGTGGTCCCTCTTGAGCTGAATCTACACTTCCCATTAAGCGTATCACGCTGGGAATGATCTAGCATTTTCTGACCAGGACATGTGGGATCCTCTGGCTAGAGTAGAAGGAGCTAAAACACTTGTCGTGCCCCCTCCCTTCTCGACTGGTGATTTCACTGAACAGGAGCCCCTCTCTCTGGCTCCGTCTATCACAGCCTGTGGCCATTAATCATCTCAAGTGGACAGCGCTGACAGGCAGTTGGCTGCATCACTCTTTTATTTTCTTCCTCTTCTTTTTTTTTTTTTTGTTGTCTTTATCGCGCACCCTCAGTTCCCGCAGCCTCACTTACTGCTCCCCCCTCGATTGCCTCTTCACAACCCCACGCAAGACAGCCCCAACTCCTGCCCCAAACCCCCGTCCCGAATGAGAAAGTGGCAGGGTGTCAAACCAAAACAAACATTCACCCAACTGCTTAATCGAAACCTTTGAGGTGGTCAATGGCGTTGAGCCAGCATCAAAGCTTTTCTCTGAGATCCCAGTGGGGGTGAAACAGCGAAACCTGTAATGGATATGATGAACAGTGATGTCGGTGTTACTCATGAAGCCCTGCACCCACACTCCTCCAGCATGAGCAGCCCTAGTGCATTTACATTACATTTACACGTCAGGCCATTAGCAGACATTTCTATATGCAGCGAATGACGGGGTGTTCTCCACTAGAACATAGCTCTTAAAATTACAAGCAACAAATAGTACGGAGGTTGGTGGTGTAAACAAAGGGGGCCCAGCAATGGATGTTGGAGTAGTCAGCAAAGAATAAAGAGCCAAGTAAGTAATTGTAGAGAGGGTTCATCGAGTCCATCAATGGGCCCCTTTACGCACAGACAGGATTTAGGACAGCTGCTAAAATTCCTCAACCATTAACACGCACACACACACACACGCACGCACACGCACACACACACACTCACGCCTGTTTTTAAGTGCAGAGGCAGGAAATGGGAATCCCTCGTAAGTTTTTCCTTCCGCTGTTGCTTTCCTCTCAAGGCCCCACGATGAGGTGGGAAAAGCACTTCACCATTTGTCTCTCTCCATCCAGAGATTCCACCGGGTTTCACTTAACTTCACAATCTGCTTCACGGAATGAGTATTTGACTATGAGTAGTAGATTTAAGCATTCTTCTTGTAAGGTCAATCAAAACAAAGGAGGCTGGCATATCCCATTTGACCAGCAGTTATTTCCCCTTTCTCATTGCAATGATTTTAAAGAGTGCCCTTTCATTAAAACTGCAATAATCTTGATCCTGTATCTATGAAGTGAAACTGCAGAGGGAGTAAACGCACAGAAATTAGAGGGTGCCATAAACAAGAGCTTGGCAAGGCTTGCTCTTAATTTCATACAGGCTTGGCACTGACAGCAAAAAGGGAATCCAGCCAAGCAATTTGTTCCCTGTGATTAAGACTCCGGTTTGAGAGACAGCAGAGGTCAGCCAAGTGCCTTGTCTTAAAGAGAGGGGTGAAGAACTCACTCTAGAGTAGCTGAAATTATACCCTACCTTCCTGTACAATGGTTGCATCAGGTCTCTAATGTCAGTAGCAACATCCCTGTCATTTCCTGCATCACTTGTCTATTATAGATGAGCACTCTGGAGACGCAATTATATTTGTTACTAACTGTTAGTGGACACTGACCCTTGCACTCCCTCACTACTGGTTACTTGTACTGATGATGATAGAAGATCTTCATCCATTCAGGCAGATTCCAGTTGCACTCCAGTTGTATATAATTCACTTTGGAAATGTAATTCAGCTAAACAAAATCAGTATTTTGAATCAGTATTTTGTATTATTATTAAATTATTCTTGTGTTATTATGCAATTATTGTTGCCTTAAGTATGCAATTTTAGTGCAAATAATGTGATGTGGCTCGCTGTAATCAGCCAGTTATCTGCTGTCAGGCAGCGTTTTAGTCTGCTTGATGGATTTCTCCGTCTGACCAGCATGAGTAAAGGGTCAGCCAATCACTCCCAGCGTCTGCCACTGGACAGAGATGCTAACAGGACCCTGACAGATCCTGTCCCTCCCTCTCTCTGACTTGGCTTAATTCATCACCCTCTAAACAAGACCTCCGGGTGCTTAGACCAGACCAGACACTCAGAAGCTGCTGCTCCCATGAATGTGAGCTCGCCAACATACAAGCACACACACACACACACACACACACGGACCCATCTACACGAGCGTCCGCGCCATCATCATCCGTCACAGTCTGACAAAACAAACTATGCATCACATACACACTTGCATACATCTCGTCTCACCCATCATAGCCTGTGACAAAACACAAGGAAGTATGAACCACACACTCGCAGACCATCACCACCCATCACAGCCTGCCAAAACACGATGTAAAATATGCATCACTGTAATAACATTGTGATTCACCTTGGGAGGTATTGCTTTAGCCAAGTAACCTGCTTGGCAACAGATTTGTCTGATAAAAGCCTAAGTGCCTTAGCTGGCTGGTCAGAAGGTATTGTATGCAGTGTCAAAGCAGCAAGCGGTCAGAGCCTCCCCGGCTGTTGGCAGGCTAAATAAGTTAGGTCACTGCCAGATCCTCTTGGCTCTGATACTGCAGAACCACAGGATCAACAAATGGAGATCTCACATGCTGACCTCTTAAGGGCTATACTCTCAGAGGGGAATTAGTAAAGGATTTCTTAGCCAGTGAGAGTTACAGCAGGTTTTTTAGTTGATTAGTGATATAGCACACTTGAAAACTACAGGGACAGGCAAATGCATTTGGAAGACCAAACCCTTTTAGCAGAGAAAAATTAAAATCTTTGTACTTTTATCTTTGTATTGTTCATATGGGCTCTAATATTTGTATGACCAAATAAACTGTTTGAGCTGTCAGCCTAACACCGATCAATCTATAGTGAAATTCCAGATGCTCTGTAAAAAAAAATAGCAATCCCTGCTCACACTGAGGCAGGAAATGACTCTTAAAAAGTGGAAGTCATGCGGTATTTACTTTTTCCACATAGGCAGAGGGTGAGAAATGAACTCCAACCAATGTCACATTTGTGGCAACTCTTGCAATTCACAATGCAAACGTGTTTCTATAGGATTTCAAATGCAGTACTTGCATTGAGAGTTAAGAAAGCATAGGTGTCGGGTTCTGAATTTAAAATTCACATTTAATTGTCTACAGAATATAAAGTCTGAAAACACAGAGCAGACGTTTCACTCAGGAACCCACTGACAAAGTACAACAAGAAAAGCTCTATTTTCACAATTACAACATAAAAATAACTCTATGGGAAATATTTTTGTAGAAAATGAATATCCAGTTTTCAAGCATATGCCAAACCGTGTATTCTTACCTCTTTTCTGCATGAATGTGAAGAGGTCATCCAAAAACTCCTTCCTTTTGGGGTCAGAGTCCAGTTCATACAGCTGAAAGAGAAAACAAAAGCTTATTAGGGCACAAACTTGTCAGTGGACCACTGCATGTAGCATGTAACAGTCAGCTGTAGCTGTTGCTGCGTGACTGCCACTGTTGTACGCGTTCGACCCCTTCAGCATGTTAAATTATCACTGGAAGTAGAGCTGTTGTGAGGGCTTGTTAACTGTGCAGTTGTGATTTTGACTGACCAAGATGATAATTTTAATTTGAAAATTTTGCTGTTATTACTAGTAGTTTTATTTACTTCTGACATGTAGGCCTAGACTGAAACAAATGTCATGAAGCTGTTTAGTCTCGCATTCCAATATCTCACCTGATCATTTGTATCTCCAGATGTCCCTGTCTGGCCACTGCTTTCTCCCTGCCTCTCCCTGTCTCCCTGTGCTGCCTGCATTGTAACCAGATATCATTATTATATCAGAAGAACAATGACTGACCTCATTTTAATTTTACACATTTAATTTTTATCGAAAATTTAGCTTGTATTACTAGTTTTATTTCACCATGCTGTTTAGCTAGCTATATAATAAGTGCATTAAGAACAGTGTACATGCCGTCCTGTACAACTGATGCTATTATATCCAGCTATGCTTCCTTCAAAACCACCAGACTCCTTTGACAAACAACAGTAATTTTACATCACCAAACAGGGGAGGTGCTGGTCTACCACAGCTTTGATCGGTTAGTTTATGTCATAATGTGACTTTGGTGTTTTAAAGGGTTAGTTGGTATCCGGATCCAAACTAACGTGGGAACTAACTGATCGAGGCAGCAGAAGATCAGCAACTCTCGTCTTCTGCGAGGTAGGCTTACTGTTTTTGTCAAAGGAGTCTGGTGGCTTTGAAGAGAACACAGGTTCAATTCCCCCATCAGAAATTGTTGTCTGACGGCAAGATAAAGCTGTGAAAACATTCTAAATATAAACAATATTGACTTTTCTTCCAGGCCTTTTTTAAGTGACTAAAATATTTTTTTCTGCTGCCCCCCCCTGTCCTCAGCAGTATATTCCTCAGCTTTTATGTTTTGGGCCTGTTAGCTTCTCCAAACTGAGAACTCCATACTCCAAACTGAGAAACTTCTCCAAATCATGGGTGCAACCAAGTGTACACATGGGAAAGGGGGGTCACACAGTTGTGTTTTCCTTAACAAACAGAAATAAACCGAAAATAAATAGGATATAACACCACAAATCTGTTGACAGGGTTCATAAAAGGGGGATATGTTTAACATAATTATTTTTTACTTTATATTGAGGGAGGGCAGATTGATATTTTCTCAGTATTGAGGAGGACACAATCCCCCCAAGGAGTGCATGGTTATGCCCATGTTCCAAAGGATAACCTATTTACAATTTCCACTAGTTTGACTTTCAATGAGAATTGGTAATATGTAAGGCTGGCCCCTATGGGATAAATGTAAGTTCTAAAAGTTTGAAACTAACAGTTTGAAAAATCAAAATCATGAACAAAATCGAAAACCGAGTTTTGCAGGCTTTCAGAGTTTTCGTTCTTCAGAACTTCAGAACACTCGAAGGGACGAAGCACCAGCTTCCCCGGTGTTGTGCCTAGTTGTCCGCACCTCGTGGGATGTTCGGATCATTTATCCCCACTGAAGAACCACACAAAGAATGTTATACTGTTTTTAAATAGCACTTGGAACAGACCCGCGAGCAATGAGAGAGTTTCAGTCTCAGTTTAGCAGGAAATGTACAGTGTAAGTTACAGTGACTAATAGAGACTGCAGCTCTGCAGCTTCTAAAGATTAAAGTGGAGCTACCGTGTGTAGGCCTACCTAGCCCAGTCGACTATCGGCAAGACTTGACAATAATGATTCGACTTGTAAATCTTTAGTCATGGACAGCCCTATTAATATATTAATATGTAATATGTATCAGTGTAACAGTTTCCTTTTTGTTTAATTTGGTTGTTTAATGGCTGAACCAACTGAAGCCATCCGATGATCATACTCTACAAATGCTTACCTTAGCAAAGTCTCTAGACGCCTCTCCTCTTCCTCTGCTACTGTCGGCCTCATCTGCCCAGCCGGCACTCCCATTCTACAACAGACAAGAGAGAAAAGACAGATAAGGTCAGTAAACAAACAGAAAGAGGTTACAAACACGTTAAGAGGGGATCCAGTCTGTAGTGGTCTCACATCATCATCTATGAGTCTTTCAAAAGTAACACGATTACCAATTTATTCTTTTGCCGTTTTACCTTCATTTGATTGTGACAGTAGAGATAGATAGGAAACATGGGCAGAGAGACAGAAAAAGTGCGTGTCATGCAAAAAGGTCCCTGGCCGGAACTGAACCCTGGTCGTTGCCTGGTTCCACCGCTGATGGAGTTGCAAATTTGTAACCCTTAAGAATGGACTTTGACCTCCAACATTTTTTAAATGTGTTAATTTGATGATTTTACCTAGATTCCACCAGGCTGACCCTGACTGTTGATCAAAAACTTCATGTTGGGATAAAAAAAGTATACTTTAAGCTAGTTACAACAACTGCCAACATAACTGCAACACAAACACATTAAAACTAATATATACTCAAACTCCAAGAGTGCATTTTTCCAGGGGTTGGAGGAGTAACCTCTGGAGTTATTGTGCCCCTGAGCTCCTGTGTCCCCTTCCCCCTTCATCCTCAAACATCTCCATTTGACCTAAACCATCTGCATCTGGGCCTGCCCTGCCCCCACCTATGTCTTCCGACCCAGCTGGATACAAGGGCCCCCCATCCTTCAATCTTAACGCAGCTGTGACGGGTGGCCAAGTTCATGGAGTGTAACTGGCTGTCAGGAGGGGCCAGGGGAGGGTGGGCTGGTCAGTAGCCCTAGTGCGCACACACACACACACACACACACACACACACACACACACACACAAACTCACACAAACAGACATGTGCAAAGGCTGATCATGGCCGTGTGTATGTTTGCGAGTGCAGGGAGGGGGGCAATGGCCCCACAAGAGGGGAAGGAAGGAAAATAGGGGCAGAAAGGGGTGCACGGTATGTGCCGACCAGGAATGTCTCCTAAAGACAAAACCTATAAAAGCATCAGGAATCAAAACAAGATCCGTTTGGAGGGGGACGTTAATAGCTGCAGCCCAGGGTCTAGTTTCAAACGGGAGCCCATTGGTCAGTGGCAATTACAAGGCCTGAAACGAGATCCAGTGGGGCAAAGGTTGTCAAGGCCCCTGAGAGTCAGTCATTTTCGCCCTCTCACTCTCTGTATGTGTAACGCTTGTCAACATTCATGCTCCTTAAACAAATACTCATCAACCATCAACCTGCAAACCCACTGCAAAAGGTGTGTTTAAGGGTGGAGTTAAAGACGTTTGTCAGAAAATTTGATATCTGCTATTAAGGACAGCTACCACCCTCTCTTACACATTAAAAAACAAAAACTCTCCAAAACAGTAACAGCAATAAGGGTGGAAATTAACTAGCATATTGACGATGTTGATACATGTGAAAAATGTTATTTGCCTTCTCAAACTAGCATGAAAAACTGTGTTACAAAAAGCTACATTTCCAGCATGGAGAATCTAATATTTTAAGTCAAATGTTGTAAATTTTCAAAGACACAGCAGATTGATCTCTCTTTAAAAAGTTATGTCCATTTTCAAAAAAACAAACAAACAAAAAAATGATTTTATCTCACTGGATTCTCAGCAGATATCTTGTGTACAAACACAGCTCATTCCTTATCAAAAATACATTTGTACGCTGTCAATGTACATTATCTATAGTATGTAGTAGAGATTGCAACAGGATCATCATGTGGAGGTAAATATACAGTATGGTACATTTGGAGGCCTTATGGACCTTTGTACACAATTTGACCACCTATGTTAACCTTTAACCATTATAAATGATTATAGCAGAAGATAATTCAGATTGCAACTGTGTGTAATCTCACGTTTGCTTTTGCATGAAAAAAAAAATTTGCATTCGGCACCTTATACACGCTGGATCCCTATTCAATGGCCCGCAGGTTGACACTATGTACAAGGAGCCATAAAACTACATGGGAAACACCATCATTCTCCTTGTTAGCAAATGTACTCGACTAATCAAACAATTCTAATTTCAAATATAGCATATTTACAGCAACAGTATGACCTGTGTATAAGACCCACTGATAATATTATATATATAACTGTGAATCAACACTACAGTGAATTAATAGCTCACCAGAATCAGATGCAACTACAAAAGAGCAGGCAGCGGCTGCTGGGTTACTGGCCTTGGATTTGATAGGTGAACACAAATGTGTTTACACACAAACCATATGCACAGCTACACACACACACACACACACACACACAAAAACTCATGCCTCCCTGAGGGACACTGTGCTATGGCAGCGCAGGGTCAAGGTGTTCCTGACATCCACCGAGAACAAAGTCTAAAGTGACAGAACACCACTGTTCAGTCAGCTTTGACAGTGTTACAGACTTTGGCGCCCTGCTCCATCCTCTCATCTCCTTTAACCACATCTTCTGTGGCCCCATCCACACTACTGCATTTTAGTCTTAAAACAGAGACCATTTGCTACCTTTGCACCTCCGTCCAGACTAAAATGGCGAAAACAGAGAAGTTTGGAAACGCTGCAGACCCCGTTTTTCATTTTAAAACTCGGGAAAGTGTTTTAGTGCGGACGGGCAAGAATGGAGGACTTTAGAAACGCTCGCGTTTGGCTCTCTGATTAGGTCTTATTAGTTATGCAAACCAGAAACACAATGCTGCTGACAGAGTTTTTGATATAGTATTTTTTTTTAATATTTTGTACCGTGCAAATACTAAATAACACTTATAGCCTACAATTCTCCTGTATATGTCGGCGTATTTAGTTTGTAACGACTCCTAGTCTGTTTTCCACTGGCACAGTCCTGTGTTACATTCAGTAGCAGTCCCAGATCGTTAGGGTTAGGGGTTAGGATATTCATACATTGTATTCATTTTAAAACTGTTTTTAAACAAAAAGGTAGTAGTGTGGATGGAGCCTGAGGTGCCCTCAACTTTCTGTCCCATTTTTAATTCAATTATCACTGATTTTAGAAAGATTTAGTGGAATGCCCTGATACAGAACTTTTTTTTTTGACAGACGCCTTACTTTTCTTCATGGTGCAGTCACTGCAGTTACCAGGACAAAATTGTTAGTCCGTGCAAAAAGGTTCAGCCAAAAGTCACATAATGCTACACACGTGTATTATAGCAAATCGGAGATGGTACTTTAATTTTTTTCAAATCACACAAAAATGTAAAATGTTAAGATCACATTGGTTCCACTGAATCAAATTACTTTACCAGTGTGATCTAGAAAAAAAGTTCACACACTATGACAGATTAGTCTCCCAGCAACCATCTGTTGCAATTTCCCATCCAATCTAAACAACACAATACATCCACTCAATTTTTATCCAACAGACGGACAACCTACTATAGCAACACTGTGACTTAACAGGGGAGTGCTGTCTTGTACTGAACAAGGACTGTCAGTTCATTCTCTTCAACTGCCGTGAAGTGTAGAGTGAAAGCCGAGGCTGAAAGACTGGTATGATGAAAAGGACAGATGGCGTTAAAGATAAAACCAACTGCTATGTGAACATAATGTATGTAACAGGGGCAGCGTTTGTGGCACTCATCTTCTTAGTTGTTGTGAGTTGCTATGGTTAAAATAATTGCTAATAACCTTTTAAAGACATGTCGGCACGCTGTGGCTGATGGGAGGCTGTTTATTATTAAACTTTTGGTCCCTAAAACCAAAGGGACTGCTGCCAATGATTCCTTGTGATTGGGTGTAGCAGTGCAAATCCTGCTGTCACTCGTCATAATGCAAATAAGCATAGTGGCAACTGTAGAAAACCTGTTGGCTTCACTAGCTGGTTCAAAAAAAAAGCACAGTAATTGGAACACGGGAGCCGTTAACCACGAATAGACATGTTGGCTCTTGAACTGGGAACTTGGTCAGCTGAGGAATGTTAACACTACGTTGCTTTTTGTCAAGTTAGAGTGGATACTGATGCTTTGGTAACACTCCTTATGATCAGTCACCTCAGCCCCTTCATCACGTCCAGCGCTCCACCCAGAGATGAGTCCTTTAAAAAAAAAGAAATTCCCACACCCTGACTGCACTCATGGCTTGGCTTGTCGTTTGAAATTTAGTGTTTACAGCTTGCATTTTTATGTTTATCTACCGTTATGCGCATTGTAGGTACCTTGTTATCGACCCCCCAATTCATAGACAGACATTCGAGGGTTTATTTGTCTACAAATTACAATTCAATTAGGTCAAATGAAATGATAATATTCAAATAAAGCATTAAACATGGCTGTGCGTCGCCTACGTGCTGAGTATAGGATGAACAGAAGCCTTCATATGTTTAAGCAGCAGCATGTTTCCGGTCTCTCTCTCTCTCTCTCATGCTGTTAGCGGGTTTACTGGCCCGGCAGTGGGTGGCCTAATCACATCATGGCCATACGTGACATACTGGCGCAGCGCCAAATCAGGGATTTAGCATACAGGGTTTTTCCAGGCTCGGAATGGGCCTTTGGGGGGTGACTTTGCGCAACAGTAAGTATGATCGGTCCACATAAATTAAAGGTATTAGGTTACCTTCCGACCGATATGTAAACATTTTCTTGTTATTTCTGGCCATTTGATATACAAAATATATCCACAACATGGAGTGATAAAGGTATAAATTGGTGTATTAATAAATATTATAACATTAAATAGAAAGTATAATGTTAGCATCATAATATTAGTGGTGGGCGTAGATTATTTCTTTAAATCTAGATTAATCTAGATTAATCTAGATTAATCTAGATTAAAATGGCTCATTTGAATTCTGCCGAAGGCCTTTAAAATGTGTGTGCGAACGGGTTTCTAGCCAGGCTTCAATCCAGGTGGCGCATTAGACCAGGGGCTCATCTCCTGTTTCCAAAATGCATCACAAACTGCTGGAGAAAGCTGTTGTACTATGATAATTGGTGATGAAAATAAATGATGTTCAATAAGATGTACTTTTGTATAGCGTGTGATGTGCTTTGCGTTTAGGTGGTACTTACGACTGGAAGAACTCCTACAGTAAACTAATTCCGCATTGCACAAGGTGCAAACCAGGTGTTATGCCGAGTTTTGCCTGCCTGCCGAGAATTGCATGCACCTCCAAATAATGCTTTTAAATGCTGTAAAATTCTTTGTGGACTTCATCAATGGTGATAAATTGATTTGAAGTATATATTTTAATATTTTAATACACTTAGTAGGCTAGAAGGACCATTCCTTGACATTCAGTACATACATGGTGATAAAGCTGTTTGATCAATGAGCACAGCAAAGTGAGAAGGACCTGAGAAGGACCTAAAGAGGTGGATGCATAATTCGGCAGATCAGATTTTGGAGGCTCCCTGCCGAGATTTGCATCCACCTCTTTTCTCAGCATAGATGACCGTTAGCACCCGCGAGGTGCATGCAATTCTCGGCAGGCAGGCAGAATTCGGCACAACACCGGCGGCTTCAGAAATGTTCGTACACAAAGTGCTGTCCAACAGCTGTCTGTGGACGTGTTGCTACAGTTAGTGTGAGTAAATACCGCACAATGCGTTTTTTAATCAACCGAGGGCTGTTTCACAAAACCAAGATAAGGGATTAAGCCGGGATTTTCCAGATATCCTGGCTGAATTAAGCCTGGACCGGTTTCACGAAAGTAGAAACACATAAGTTACCATGGCGATTTATTCTGTGCAGCTAGCCTGCTCCAGACCAGGCTAACAGCCAGGCTTAGTCAATCCTGGTGCCTTATCTGTTCAGTCAGTGGTCACGCCGATCACAAACCAAAGTGTTTTTTCAGTCATTCCATGTTCTCATGTAGGCCTGTGTGTTCTGCATATTTTTCAGTAGCCTGTATTAAAATCAGTAGGTTGGGGTTATTAGGTTTCATGACTACAGAAGATGCGTGCACCATACTCTGCACACAATGAGCATCAGCGAGTAGGTTTATGTGGAATGAAAGCACTTGTAAAAAATAAAAAATTATAAAACAGGATGAATAAAAGAAAAAGTAACACCGGTACAGCAATAAACCAGCGAAAGAAAGTGGCAGCCAATTGTTGACCGACTGAATGTGTGAGAAGCTAAAAATATCACAGCTCTTAATTGAAACTGTCATAATTATAATGTTATATTGTGCCTTAAAAGTGAGCAGCGGACATTATATGTCACTCAAGAAACTCACACACACTATGTAGGATTCCTATGCCATTTTATAATACTCTCAAATTATAGTCCTACTTCAGTAAGGAGGATATATTGTGGACTGTTTATTCATGAAACAACTGCGTGTTTGGGAGAGAAAACAATTATTACCGCAATACATTGTGTTACATTTTGGCTCACAGTGAACTTCTATACACTAAATCACTAAATCACTTCTCTTTGTAGTTGCTGGATTTCCAATGTCCTTAGTGCTTCTTTTTATCGCCATCTAAGTCCAAGTCCTGTTTTTTATTTTGTTAATTTTTTTCAAGTGTGTGCAGTTCAGACATCTGACAGTCTGTAAAACACATAACAGTCAGCACAGCAAGTAGTGTTCACCTGTGGATGTGCTTATACTTAGTACAGTGGCAGACTGGCTGTCAGACTGTAGGACTACAGCCTCAGGGTCAACTTACAGATATCATACAGTATATTCTATGAGCACCACAACACTGACTTTTTATCTATTATCCATACTGACTAAACAAGTACACCATTTTCAGACAAAACTGGCAGACCTCCAGCCTCTCTGCCAAGCCTACTAAATATACACACTTTTTTAAAAGTATTTGTCAAAAATGTTGCTTGCAATATAAAATGGTAAATAACTGAACAGGCTTTAAGAAAGGTTAATAAGAAAACATGCAGTGCAAACATAGAATAAAGATATGTGCACTGTCCAAAAAAAAAACGTAAGCTAAATGAACAAGCTGCTGATACTGCATTATATTTTTATATTTTGAATTGTCACCTGCCAGCTGATTTTTTTTTCCTTTTTATATGAATAAAATTTATATAAAATAATTCCCACCATAAATTGGTGTTGAATATTTCTTTACACGCCAGAAAATTAAGAGTTTAATGCTCAAAAGAAATACTTACGTTGTGAACTGCCGCTATATAAATAAAATTGAATTGAATAGACAGTATGTTGATTAGTGGTTGTAATTAATACATTTGCTGAGTGACATATTAAGGACCGGTACTCACTTTTAAGGTCTGACATAACGTTACTATTCATGGTAACGTTATAATTAACAGTTTCAGTGAGGAGCAGTGATTCTTTAAGCAACTTACTTATTAAGTATTGCATATAAATATTGTCTGCCACGCTTTTCTCACTGTTTTAATACTTTTCTGTCTTTCTTTTTTTATATTATGTGCATTTTTCATCAAAACCTTTTTTGCACACAGTGAGGAACAGCAAATAAAGTGTGCTGCACACGTCTTTTCCATTTCAGCATCAATGAATCTGTGATCGACAGCGTGGTCTCTTGAAAAAAGTTGTTGACGCCCATTTATCTGAATTACTTACACCTGGCTTGACATAGTCGCACCTTCTGAGCCTGGTTTGGCTTTTGTGAAACTGACAAAGCCAGGATGCTCTGATCACACTAGGTCAAGCCCAGCTTTATCTCTTATCCTGGATTTCTAAATTCTACTTTTGTGAAACAGCCCTCCGGCGTATCAATAACTAACCTGGCTAGTTGTAAACAAACAGCTGGCCGAGCGAGGTTGTAACTGGAACGCCGTCAACTCGGGTGTGACGTCACTCCCAGCTCCGCCCTCCGAGGTAAATGTAACGCAGCAACAGCTGCATCCATGTTAGCAGGTGATGTGGTAATTTCACAGTTTGCATACACACAGGTTCGAAGACTTGTTCTTGCCCCCTACAGTGCAATTCGGCTAGGTATACATCTGCGCTACAATATCAAGGTGAAAGTCATCATAGCTTGCGTAGTATAATAATAATACATTTTATTTAACAGCGCGCCTTTCTTAGCACTCAAGGTCGCAAGGTATAGACCCAGCTCCCAACCCAACTTTGAGAATAGATTAACGGCAATATTTTTTTTGTCGCCCGATAAGAGTCTCACGTTAACGCAGCATGTTAACGCCGATAACGGCTCACCACTAATAATATATTTACAAGTTACACTTTATTTGGATAATCTGTCTACAGATAGTTTAGTAGTTGATATTGAGAAGATTTCACAAATAAAACCTTTCTCTGATATTAGCCACTGTGGTTAAGGTTTGATTAGTGCTAATGTTTGTGTATTGACTATAATTTCAGATAATAGTACAGGCTATTATAGCTGACCTTTAGTAGCCTATAATAATAATTCTAGTTGGACAAAAAAGCAGTTTCAATTTTGTGGTGGTTTTCAGTCACTAAATTATTGTGCAGGAAAAATGCTCTACATGATGGTTAGTCTCATTTGTTTATGCAAATTACTAATTTGCCAGTAATAAAAATTGTGCATACAGAACAACAAGTTGCTGTCGCCTCAACCTTTTTTTAATGTCCCGCATCGTCCTGGCTGTGATTGGTCGGTTCACGAAAAGTGACTTTAACGAGCAACTAACACTCGGCTGCATGAAAGTTACCTGATCCCGATCTTCCTGCAGAGATTAGCAGGCAGGAGAGAACGGGAACAGGTGAGCGTCTCGTAGTGCCCAGAGAACCTGATCTGGAGAGGGCAGAGGAGTCCCGGTGCTGGTACACCAAAGACTGAAATGTAAAAGTGACAGGGTCGGTGAATACTAGCACACTTCAAGCACAATCGGCTTTTATATTGTGAGAAATAAAAGGAAGTCATCTCTACCATTAGCGGTAACTTTGTAGTGCAGCGCCAACACGGCAGTGGGTTTTTGTTGTTTGGGGTTTTCTTTCAGTTCTGATCATTTTGGCACTGGTGTTTTTCCTTTGGCTCTCGCTAAAACGTTTTTGGGGGATGCCAAAAATTTCTCTATGCAGGAAAAACCCTGAGCATCAGGTCAATGACCAGAAGTGAGCTGTAGCTGGAGACAAACACACACACACAGTACCTCTGTAACTAAAAATGTTCTGTCTGTGGAAATGGTCTTTGAGAGGGGGTCCTCTGAGTTTAATGTAGGGTGCTTATGTGGTCACCACTTGATATTCATAAGTTTTCCTTTATAAGTAACCCTCCACTTTTAGTCTAATACTAAACGAATGTGTGCAGTTCAATGATGTACCATTTTTCAGAATGGGAAGAATTTGCTAATTGTATATTTCTTTGTAGCTCCCTTCTCTAAAACACTTGATTTTGAGTTCACCAGAGTGAAATCCACTCATTCAATTGTGTTTTCCTGCAACATCATTGTCACACATTACAATGGTCAACCTTCAGTCTGCAACAAGTTGACATTCTTTCCATATCCTTCCATCTGCATCGGACAAACTACACAACACACGTCGTCGATGCATAGCTTGGGGGTAATTCTATGCAGCCATTACAGAACGATGTCTGGAGTAGAGCCACCATTTTAGTGAAGCCAGGCATGCCGGAACAAGAAGGGTTAATGGCTGCTGCTTGCAGAGTGGGGGATGGATGGCATTGATTGCTCAGGATGTTGACAGCACTTCTCCAATTTGATAGTGGAGCAGTTATTAGATGAAGAGGCTTCTTCTTAATCATGTGATTTGCCTTCACTCCAAGTAGCTGCCATTGAGCAAAGGGAATAATAGTGTTAGACTTACATTGGGAATCATCAGAACATAAAAGCAGGGGAGAAAAATGGATCAGGTAATGGATCAGGTAAAGGTCCACCCGTACTGAAAAAGGTCAGCAGCCAGTCGCATACTGTAAATGCAGTGTGCAACCTATGACGTTTTCATACTATAGATAACAGGCTGGGTGACTCTGGCTGGTGGGGTAGCAGAAAAAACAAGTGGCACCATGGCTCATGTGGAATGTGGAGTAGACCTGGAAACAGTTGTTGTTTTGCACCCTGCCAGTATAATCCTGCGGACTAAACAAGACCTAATGAAGAGAGGCACGTGTCCTAGCCATATTCGAGCCCTGTTAGCGAGCTACTGTCGTGGCTCCCCCTTCACAGCTCCACGCTGCAGACCAAGTCCCCTGGGCCACAGCCATTGAACAGGAGGCCCAAATCAATAGACCTGGATGTGCAAACACAGGGAAGTCCCCAGCCCCCTCCGGATGCAATCTCACAGCAAACGTCAATACTCATCATCCTCAGTCATCAACTGCCACGCCAGGGAAACTGAGATGTAGGAAGGATCACAGCTCCCATGGTGACCTAACCCCTTCACCTCCAATAAGACACCTTAACTTTGAGTAACGCACTGAAGGTTTCCATGGGAGACCCTCATCAAATTGCAGTCATCTACAAAGAAAACCCCCCCAGTGTAAACAGCCACAAGTATCCTCTATGAAAACAAAACAAATGCGCATGCAAGGAAAATCCCTATAGCAACCTCAGACAGGGGTAACAAAATGTAACTCTGCTCTCAGCTCGAGCTCTGCCAGAATAGACACAGGAGAGAGGGTGACTTTAGTGAAATTCACCAACATTCCTGTACACCACTAAAAAGGAGCTCACAATAACAGGAGAGCCCCTCTCATCCCACAGGTACTCTCAACATCTCATTCCCGGACTAATCTTTTTTAGCCAAATTGCTGCCTGTCAAAACAGTTCAGCGAGGGAAATCTTTTAAACAGACACAGCGGCGGTAATTTAATCACAATCAAGGCCTCCAGCAGAAAGTCTGGAACGCAGCCAACAATAGTGATGAATGGAAAGAAGTCAGAGAGGAGTAGTTAAACCTGCTTATTCTGTATATTTGACAAAGAAAGACATCAAAACTACTCCGGGTCTAAAAATGTACTGCAGTGACCTGAGATAGATATAAAGAAAACTCTATAGATACTTGCTTTGTACACCTATTTGTGAAGAGTACAGGTTCAGTGATTAAAGCAGATTACATAAACAGTAGTAAGCCTGCTTCCTTGTCCACTGGAGAACAAATGCCCTGATGCCTTCAGTTTAAGTCCATCTGCGAAGGTCCCTTCATACTCTCAAAGAAAGCGAGTCTGCTTCCTCCCAGCATGTCTATAAAAACGAGCATTGTGGGGGGCAGCAATCTGTAATCCAAATCAAATAATTGGGGCCTTGATCCCACAGCAGGACGCCGAGAATCATTTATAATGCCTCTTACTGTGGGGAGGGGGTTATGGGTGATGGGCGGGTGTGTTGGGAGTCGGGCTGAGCGGATGGCGTTCTTTATCTGCTAACTACTGTAAAGGATCTTATGGTGAGCTGCCCATACGCTACCACCAACAAAGGCTCTGGCTAATCGTGATTCCATGTGAGACAAGGGGGACGTAAATCTCACTGCCACCTGGGAACATACGGTAGAGTTCCTACTTACGAACAGATCCACTACTGATTCTCTGCTCTCATTAAGAATTATTAAGGCGCATAAAAACGGTCACATGTCACATGAGAGCAGGCTGGCTGCAGAGAACAGGGCCCAAGGGCGTTCCTGCATCTCAGTGTCCGGTCATGTTTGTAGCTGGAAGAGATTTCTGGCTTTTCAGGGAACAGGCAAAGTGGCAGGGACAAGGGGCTAAACGTCCAGGGGCGGAACGTGTTTCTACCTGCCCCAGCCTCCGCAGTGCTGCACTTCTAAAAAGGCCACTGAAAAACAGGCCTCCGGGCAAGACCACCCCTCCCTCCATTAATCACTCCAATTACAAAGCTGAAAAAGAGAAACAGAGGAAAAAATGGGAAGGGGGGTCACAGATAGAAAAACAGAATGAAAATAGGCAGGCAGACTGACTCATGCAGAAGAAAAACTTACACTCTGATCAACACACATTTTCACCTTGTCCAGTTTCACACCCAGAAAGAGAGAGAGAGACCTAGCCATGTTTCAACTGTCATGCAAATTTTAAGCAGACTTTCGAAATGACGCAAAAAAAAGAAGAAAAAAAGTAAATAAGAAATACGTGCGTTTCCATCAGCTCGTTTGGAGTGAATAAATCAGGCTACAGCAAGCGTAGCTACGTCATAGTTGATGTTACACATGGCTGTAATAAACAAGATGTGGGTTGCAAACCAGAAACAAAACCAGCCACATGGACTTGAGGACCATGGATCTTAGAAAAATGGAGAGAGGTCCTCAGGAATGCATTTCAAGCGGGCAAGTTGTTACCAGCCATGTCTCCGCACGTTATGGGAATATCCGGCTAGAAGCCAACAGCGGAAACAGCTGATCAGACGTGAGTTACAAGTTCACTACGTCAGAAGTTATTCGGCAAAAGTGTTTCCATCTCCCATTTAGCGCATTTACCCTTTTTTGACAAAGGCAAAACAACCTCAAGCAACTGTAAAAACTTTTTTGAGAAATTAATGATCCCCTGCCCCAAGAGTTTTGCAGTTTCCATCAGCCTTTTCTAATGCAATACTTCTAAATGCTCATAAAAAAACTGATGGAAACACAGTAAAAGGAACCAGTAAAAGAAAGAAAAGGGTGGATCTGCATATTTAGTTCCTGGATAAACAAGTCTGTTGGTGACCAGCAACTCTGGTTTGCCAAATAAACTGACTGCATTTGTTCAGCTCCAGCCCTTTCACCAAGACACCACATTCCACAGGCAGAGGCCCCATCCCCCATTACACTAGCTGGCCCCTTTCGCCTGCCTCACACAAATGCAAAGTTTATAGGCTGGTGTGGCCAGAAGTTCACACTCATTGGTTCAAAGGACCTTTCACAGGCAGAGCAAACATTTTAGTGAATCACATCTGTGCCACCACATACAGTACTCCGTGAGTTAACCCTTTCCTGTAGTGTTTCAGGTCCATGAGAACCTAGACCTTTGAGACCAGATTTTCCAACTAAACTAGGCACAGACTTGCATGAGGCCCCCGCGGTGCCCCCTCCCTGATAATTTGATTTGAAGCTATTTGTTTTGCTCTGTGAAGTGTACAGTAACAGCTATTAAATTGTCTCCAATATGCAAAGCACACTCACCTCACGAGTACACATCCTTGCAGTACATTAAAGCTAAAAGAATTGTACAATAAAACCACATTTTGGGGCCCCTTGTAATTAACACCGCTTTGAGCAAGAAGCTATAGTGCTGCATTCAGGTCAAAGCAGCTATTAGTCGTTTCTTCTGGGTTAAAAGCTTTGGCTAAAAATACCTTGCATATCTCACATCGTTCAAAGAGCAAGCAGCCACTTCACCCCCATGCTAATGGCAGCTGGAGACATCACACAGACCTGATAGGCCTTTATATATATTCTCATTACACTGACAGCGCTGGCAACTTGATGCATTCCCAATCAACAAAAAAAACTTCACTGCTATTAAGACACGTCACATCTAATTACATATGAAATGACAGAGGTCACAATGCCTGCAGTCAGATGGGTAAATGACTTCTTTGTCTGGCATACTGCTGGTGGGGCAGAAGGGTATGGGAGGGCAAGAAACTAGTCCCGTTATTCTCAGGGTTTCCTCCATCAGAGAAGTTAGTGTTGTGACTATCTCTCTGAATCGGCAGTATCAAATGTTCAAACCATAAGCGCAATTCACAGCTTTCTGTAGAGTCTAATCGATAAGGAGCGATTTCCCTGTTTAGACCCAGAGGTATCTGTTTCCTCTCAGCTAGCGTTAAGTGTGCAGGGGCATTCCACCTCTGACAGGCCAGTACCCCCCAGGGACCGCAGGCTGGGTGCAGCCCGTCACGCATCTGGAGCTCATCTCCAGGGGCCGACAAGCCACTACATCTCTACTGGACTCTCAAAAGACAGCACAAACACCCCAAAACTTTAAAGGAACAGCCAAACTATACCAAACTCATGGTTAGTGAGGGGAACCACTGAATCAAAACTTGGGAAAACACAATCTCAGATCATTCAGTTTCATTTCACAATCACAGCCATAGCTGTGGAAGACAAGCAGTCATCATTTGACTATTATCAACCAGCAGCTATCCTAACCTATCATTGGTTATTTACAATTTTGACTGGTTTGTAGTTACAAACACTTTTTTTTAACTCAACACTGTCATTGTATGTGACCAGCAAAGTAATTATCATGTGCCATGGTGATGTTGGCGTGACATGGAAGCTCTGTTGTAGACTTCAAAAGGTCTTCTCTAAAGTGTTCTCTATTTTTGAAAGGGCCCTGAACACTGTGTTAACCATCCATATGCACCAGTACTAGATATCACTGTGAGCAAAAGAGTAAAATGGGCTGATCTCAAGTCTTAGGCCTTACACCTGGTTTTTATTATGGAGGTAAGGGGTGTTTGAGCTATGAAATTCTTAAGAGTGATTCATTTAATCACTCATCGGTCAATCATTGATATGGGACCACATATAGCCTATGTATCTAAGTGTACAGGCACAGATCATGATATACTACCTAAGGAGGGTATTATATTTGACATGTAAATAATTTTGCTTAGGCAAACTAGATATTTAAATTGTTTATAGCCTCAAGATACAGAACCAATTTAAATGCTGGCTTAATACTACTCTATGCTGCAGTCCAGTCCATAAACAGGCATCACAGAAGTCCACTATATATGATCAGATTAGATAAAACTGTAATGATTCTCATAGGGAAATTGGGGTTGTTGCAGAAGCAGCAGGGAACAACATATAGATAACAGAGCAAACAGACCGTACTGAATGTAATACAACAGCCCCAAAAGCACATAGTGAGAACAGTAAAGCCAATAAACGCAAAAAGCTACAGCGTTTCCAATGACAGACATACAGGTAAGCAGATGTTTACATAGTCCGCAGCTAGCCTATATGCCATTATTGTTTCAACCAAAACACTGAAGATTGTTTTTTAACAAGTGTTAACTCCATAAAGCACAAGAAGCTCTATTTGTTGATCTAATTTGCCTTCACATTTTCCTACGAATGCTCACCCATGTAAAGTGCAGTACTTAATGTCGGTTTCCAAAGTGCGAGCGATCAACTGAGAACAGCGCTGCCCCAAAAGTGCATAGACTTTGTTCCAATTTTGTGACCTCGCCCATTTAGTTAACGTTGCTCCCACTTTATTTTTTCAAACAAATGATCTGACCACTCATTCAACCTGTGCTTGAAAGCGTGGCGCTTCCTCAGGTTTTCTCATCACATTTATTCAGGGCAGGAAAACCTGAGATGTCTTTGTTTGACCAGATGGCTGGCTAATCAAGTACGGCTCTGCTGCGGGGTGGGGCATCTCAAATCTGCCACAAACATTATTGAACCATGTTCGCCATTAATATGCTGATGTGCGTTACAAAAGAGCCTTTTGGTCTGACACACAATGTGTACATTTCAGACATAGAGACCCACACTCCGTATCTGCTTAAGATTAATGATGCAAAGCAAGATTATATTTCTGTCGTCAAATAGGGCAAAGGAAACCGTCTACACTACATGTCCATCACACGGAAGGACACCGAACAATGGAGTAACATTTGAGACAACCTCCTCAAGCTACAACATATAGTTCTTAATAACCTACATTCACTGTAGTCACTGCTGTTAATAATTCAATTGTCTGTGCCACTCTCTGAATCATTTACTAACATAGCTTTTGAAATTATTGACTGCAGTTGACATGGTCCATAGTACTATTCACAGTGTGATTGTCTATTAACCACATCAGTTAGAGCCTGATGTGTTTTTGTCATCTGAAATTATTCATTTCAGTACAAAACTATCAGTGTGCTGCTGACACCCATGCAAACATCAATCTAAAAAAAGGCCAGACAAACCACTTTCTCATTACAAACTGAAATATTTGAACTCTATAAAGCAGAAGACAAACTTCAAACAGAAATGAAGTGAAGTCTGAGGTATTTCTTTTTTGGTGCATGCTGTATTGACATTGACAATGTGATAAATCATCTCTCAATTCGTTTAGCTGTTCAGTTTTAATACTTTTTGTAAAATATACCAGCGAATGTGTGTCACATATTTGAGAAATGTTCAGAAGCTTTTAATCCAGAAAAGGGCAGCCATCTAGGCTCTGAGCACTGAGCAAAAATTTATCCAAAATAAAATAAAATCGGAATATCTTCATTCACTTCAACATACATCTGCTCTCCAATATACTGTGTCAATGAATCACTATAATACCAACAGGACTTTGCTCATGCTAGTGAGAACAATATTTTTTTTATTTTATATGAAGGTGTGCACAACAATTGGGCACAATGGTTTCTTAGGATGACTGAATCAGGAAGTGAGCAGCTTTGGACAATGTACAGACCTGAATGTAGAATGGAAATGTTGGAAGCTGAGCTGTGAACACATTGCTTTTAGTGTAATGTGATGTTTCCTGGGCAGCAGCCAGGAGCCTTTTCTTCTTTCTTCCTTCCTCTTCTGCTGGTAGCTCCCTCTTACAAGCATATGATTACGCTCAGCATCTGTTTGAAGACTTGGCAGACAAACAACCTGGCCACATGCTACTATAAACTACATGGGATTTTGGCAGGCAGTGCAATGAGTGTGCAAACTGAAGAGCAGGGAGGCAAATAGTGAAAGGAAAGCCAAGCCTCCTTCTCCTCTGCATGGCTTTGTGCATGGTCCTAGTCAGCTGCTGTGTTTACCCAAAGGCATTGACACAGTGGCCCAATTAGCACATACGGGCCCCCTGGATCTTAGCCAAAGCAGTGGTAGAAGACGGCCAAGAAAGCCACTAACAATAGCAAACTCTCACTCTTCACCTCCACCTCTACGAGGACCAAAGCGGAGGCCAGAACCCAAAGAGATCTTCTGTCTGCAACGCAGACATTTTGATAAATGTCAAGTTGCTTTATGTCCCTGATATGACAAACACTACCCCTCAAACATTTTCTGAACTCTGAATCTGCTATCTGGTAGGTCTTTGGATTGAAATCACAAACTGTAAATGGTGATGTTAGTGGAATTAGTGTATCGAACATCAATACCTTTTTGGGTTTGACCAGAAACCAGTATTGGCAACACATTTTGACTCCTGGCACGACCACACACACACACACACACACACACACACACACACACCACATGCACGTTCTTTGCCATAAGTGAGAAAGACACAAAACCTACAATTTTTAAGGCCATAATAAGCCGTGTTTCCACACACACAGACATCTGTGCCGATATCATTCGGTACCATGCTGGTCACGATGGTCTCAATAGGTGACGTCAATAACAACAAGCTGCCCTCGTTTTAAGCTCATCTGCTGCTGTGAAAATGGAACTGCGAGTGAAACAAATCCAAATTTCGAGCTTTGTTTTTTTGGGCGACTTCATAAAACATACTACTGACGAAAAAAGTCAACAGATCAGACAGGGACACAAGTGGGAAACAGAGAGACAGAGAGAGAAAGCGTGTCTGAAGGTAAAAGCTGGGTTAGGCGACTAAAGTGGTGTGGAATTAAGCAGAATTAAAATGGTGAGATACGAAATAACCTACTAGATACAGCAGTGTTTCCCACATATTACTTTGGCTGCTGTACAGGTATTTTTGAATTAGAATTAAAATGGGGAAATAACAAAAAATACAAATAGAAATATATTTGTTTGAGTGAGAGAAGGTCCTGTAACCTGGTCCAGTTTTGGAGAAAATGTAAGTTATGTAATAGTTTATGTTTTACTCTGAACATACAAATTAATAGACCCCAGGAAAACTTATTCTGGTGCTAATTTGGATCATAATAAAGAAAGAAATTGTTTTCCATTCAAGAAAAGCTACAAAAATTATTTTTTATACTGTCAAGTATAGCTCTTTGAAAGAAAGGAAATCAGGATTAAGCAGTGTTTTTTTTTACAATTTGAATGGATCATCAAAATCTCTTTAAATACCAAGTACATGCAAATAATGGATCATGTGAGCAGCGGTGCAAAGACAGACCAACAAGTTAAATACGCAGTTTATGAGAGACTGTACATGGTACAAGGACGACTGGACCTCACGTACTGTGCTAACCAAGGGTCACTGCAACAAACAGTGTGAACAGTAGTCTATGCGTACACTATTACTATATGCTGCCTATATAAAACTCAAGGAGACTGTGCTCAACAGTGTCATATGACATTGGCTCTATTTCCTTGCAGCTGCCAAAAGGGTTGGTGGAGGTCTTTGTTTCATTTGGCTATCCCCCTTTCTCTGTTTGCCTTCATTAAAGAGCAGGTGTTGAGAAATGCTGAGTGGGAGTGGCTGTAAAGGACGAATGGAAGGAGCAATCGTGTGGGGAGGGGGGCTTGTGGTTTCACTACCAACTGATCAAATTACAGCAGGCATCAGTAGCTCAGTTTCCATTAGAAGCAAGGAAGTCAATCCCCCAGGGTCGAGTTGGGAGAAAAGTGTGACAACTCTAATGGACATGCATGATTTGCATTTAAATGTGAGGTATTTTTGCATTTCAATTCAATTAAATGGAGAAGAGCATTGTGGCCTTCAATGACGATGCGCATGAGGGGTCATCCATAAAGTAATTTGCATGGCGTTGCAGGAGTGATTACTTTAACTGAAAGGCAGACACCTCATATACAAAAGGCAAGAAGACCCTGTGCTCTTAGCAGGTACACCTGGCAAAGCTAAATGAAATGGGTCTGTTGAGAGGAGCGAAACCTTGTTCTTCCGTATGCTGCACCTCCCACATCCCTGCATGCGAATCTGAATCCTCAGACTTCAAGGGGCACGACTTTAGGCAAACATGTCCACAATGCAAATCACTAAAGCATACAGATGATGAAACCACAACGGAAATGAGCATTTCAGTGTCACAGCAGCTGCATTTTCTGTCTATCTCTGGAGGATGTATGAACATGGGAAACATTGAACACTTTGATCTGTTACAAACCTTTTGAAACACTGGTTTTCAAACCATAGGGATACAGAGGTCCATTTCAAAGAGGTTTGGCCCAAGTATTCTCCAGCTAGGATGTTTACGTGGCTTATATTTCACTATATTAACAGTGTAGAGTGAAACTGTAACTGTTAGTGTAAACCATTCCTCATTTTTATGCAGAACACCATTGGACACCCTTGAGCACACAGGGCCATGAATACATGACTGAACGGCCTAACCCAGCCCAGGTCCAGTAGTCTTGTGTGTGGATGGCAGAATCATCATGACAGACTAGACACTGCCAATTAGTGCTGTGCTTGACCAAGCCTGAGGTGAGGGGGGCTGGACCCACCGCGAGAATCCTGTCTGCCAGCAGCAGATGTGCCCTTTGGGACAAATAAAAAAAGTGTTTCTGCCTGCACCAGCGGGCCCGCCTATCCAGCTCCTCCCATTCAGGCCCTTTGGCTTTTTTCTTTTACAGCCCCTGCGACACTGAGTGAAATGAATTAAAAGATCACCAATCAGGGAGCCGACTACAACACGGACATGCACCCCCCCCCACCCCCGTCTCTTGCTGGGAGCCCCCGGTGGGAATGTTCACTGTTTGAAGAGTTAACTCTTTAATTCCGTCTGGAATGTTTCCTCTGGGTGGGGCAGTGTAGTGTGTTGAGCCAGACCACTAACCCCTCTTCTCCTTCCACAGCATCTCCTCCCCCCCCTCATCTCCCTACTAAATTCAATACCTCTATTTCTGGGCCAGGGGAATCGTCCACACTTGGCTGTAAAGAGCAGGTCAGCACAAAATGACGCTTGGTCTACGCCAGCACGATTACACCTTACACACTAATACGGATAAATCTGAAACTGCCATCTGCATGTGAAAAAGTTCCCCCACACACACTGACATTTTAGGGTCGTCTGCCATCCACACGAATGTACCAAAAACCATAGAAGTTGAAAACTGAGCTCGAGTTTGCGTCACTTGAGCCAGCAATATTGCACTTATGTGCATGACGAAGAGGCATAAAAAGTAATAAGCACTGCCACACTGTAGTGTGATACTGGAGATTTTAAGTTTATCCAGGTTAATATTAAGTGGCTGCCAAAAATGTAACCAGCTTAGTGGTCAGGGGAAGTCAAAAGTAGCTGTAACACACAAGTTTTCAAATGAATTTTCCATATTGTGGTTACTGGCATATAGCTCATAGGACAGATATGGTGATAATGAAGTTTATGGTTTAAAGAACAAATTGTAACTACTTGTATCATTGACCTTATAAATACAACAGAACTAAACTAAATTGTTCCAATATTGCTTATACACCAACTCTATTGGAAATGGGAAGGGCAAAATATAATTAAGCATCACTAATCGTGCATTTGTACAGCCCTTATTTGTTTCCATCCTCATAAAAATTAAACTATAGCCATAACAGTTGGGTCACGTAGGCATCAATCAGAAAAATGCCATTAAAGCTAAAAGCCCAGTCTCCTCCATCCGGTGTTAATGAGGCAAAGCACGGTTCACACAACATTAAACTACAAATAAACTGAAGAATCCCAGAGCAATCTACCATACAAATGAATGTGTAAACACTATGCCTTAACCTAGTCTGTTAAACACACTAGACCACCAAAACCCATCCTGGGAAAGACGTATTTTAACCCTTTAAAATAAGTTCAACACTTATTAGAAAATGCAAAAGTAAAATAAATAAATAATTAAAAATGAGGTTTTACCGTTTTACATGTATTTTTAGTTCTATGGGGCACCGAGCTAAATGCTTTTAAACATTAACAATAACATGTACATTTTTTAACTCTAGAATAAAGAAAGAAATGGCAGGTCAGCAAAACTGTCGAGGGCAATTTTACCCCGGTGAGCCATAAAGCTAAAATCAGACACCTTTAGCCAGCCTTATCTGTATGAGATCAATGCTGTAGCTAAGGGGGCAAATTTGGAAATGAGGTTAACCATTACTCCAGGCCATTCATCACAAATGCCATTTGTAATGTAATTTTGTAATCATGAAGTCATCCAGATGACAAAGAATCTGGCGAGGAATTAAAGAGGTTCACATTCACAAGAAGAAATAGAGAAAAATTGATGAGCGTTAATAGATTTAAGTCAGTGTGCATCAGGAATACAAATGAGGGATTAAATCAGACTAAAGTTACATATTCCTTGACATGTAAGGTCAATAAACCATGTTTTGATTTAAATTGTCACAGCAGAAGTTAACTGTGAGGTTTGAGGTTTTCAGTGTAGCTCGACGGTCTGAGCGTAGCAGCAGAGGCCTCACACATCACAGTCACACTTCTTGTTCTCAATGCGCACTGCAACATGTTTAATGGATCTCGGCCTTCCTCATTATTTCTCATGTGAATGACCTCCATTTGCAAGCGCTTTGTACAAACAGGGGTCAGACGGTAATTCCAGCCTTATTACATCAGCATAACAGGAAGTCCAGTAAACAGAATAAGACTAAGTACCCCATTTAAAACCCACTGACAGTTTAGGAACGTGAGGCACCAATTTGCATTCAGAAAACAGAAACCAGGTCAGGTTGGCGTATATACAGCATGCAAACCTGGGAGTGAGGCCCCCTTGGCTCCCACCGCAACTCCACAGAGAAACAGTGATACTGTTGCAGGTTTCTCACACTTCCAGCGGCGTTCCCAACAACAGTGCAGCGGTGGGCTGATGCGCCACGCTAGAGTTATTCCACATTCCACTGTCAAGATGAAAACTTGAGTCCATCTGCTAAATACAATGTCCTCCTCATGTATCATAAATGAACCAAAACTATTCCTGCCTCTAAAAGCTCACACACAATACTTATTGATCTCTGCGCTGCAGCCGTGCAGCTCCCCACTTCCTGGCTGATGCGTTGCTGGGACGACAGCTGAATTATGCAACAGCGCTGGCTCAACAGACAAGCTTCAGTGCCTGAGCAGCAGCAGAAGCAGGAATCAAGGGTGGCAAATGACGACAGTGCTCAGCAGCAACAGATGACCAGTTACCCCCAGAAACCAGATTTGGACCACTGTAGGCTAGTGGTGTAACGGATCGTAGTTGATCCGCAGTCCGGTCAGACACGTTCCCCTGCATGCTGAATTCATTGCAAAGTTTAACCATCTAGTGTGGATTTTTTTACTGCCACTGTTGCTGTTTAAAGTAATAACTCCAGAAATCGGAATGCAGAGTTGTGTGAAGTAAAAGCAGTGAAAAGACAGAAAAGACAGATGCATGCTGTGCTTAACTCTGTAGAGCAAGCACTGGGTTAGGGAAGACTGATTTAACTGCAGCCTCTTTTGCCCCCATTGAGTGAAATCCCGTAAGCTGTGACTTAGGATATTTTCAGTAGTGTAACTGGAACACTGGGCTTGCTTGCCCTCATAGAAATAGATCTGATTTCATAAACACCTCAAGTGTAGTGGAGATGGTGATGGAGCAGTGGATAAGACACATGCCTTTGGTGTGAGAGACCCCGGCTTCAAGTCCACTGTGACACACCAATGTGTCCCTGAGCAAAACACTTAACCCCTAGTGGCCTCAGAGGCGTGCGACCTCTGACATATATAGCAATTGTAAGTCGCTTTGTATAAAAGCATAAGCTAAATTAATGATTGTTATGATGTATATAAATATAAAGAATTAAAATGTGGCCACCAATCTATCAAGTTGATGCAGAGTTTCATGCTTGGCAAAGACTACTAAACAAACTCTTTAGGGGATAAACGCAATGCAAATTCAGGCATGCTCTGCCCACTGCTTCAACTTTGTTTCATTTTTCAGAAGGTGGAGTTGCGCAGGAACAAACAGCATGCGAACTTGTAAACCAGTGGAAAGCCACTGACTGCACTCACACCCCACCTGTAGCTTACCACACAACATTTCTCGGTTAGTTAATCCAACCAAAGCGATGTCCCCACCAATATAGTGGGACATGTAACACAATCTGTGTTCAGCAGGCATGATTAAAACTCTGTTAGACAGAGGGATTATCGCAAGGAGCAGAGGAGTCTATGGGCATGCGTATGTGTATGTGAACAGGAGGGGTTGGGGGCTTGGATTACAGGGGTCATGCAGCCTCTGTCCCACTGCGGTGGAGGCCAGAGTGCTGAGGCCGGCCGGCTACCCGCCCCCGGCCCTCTCCCCACACGACGCCTTTGTCCATCCCCTTGTTTGACAATTATTTACTCTGATGTTTAGGACAGGGCCGAGGTCACTACACATACATCACTGACACGAAAACACTGGCCACTCATGTCTACCCACCCCCCTTTTGACCTGTATAGGCCCTCACCACTCATGCACACTCAAAAGACTTACAGGATTACAAGATGGACAAATCAAATGGGTGTCAGTCGAGTGCTGTTGCTGGGTGTAGCAAATTACATACAGGTAAACATTACGTAAGGATATTAAAGGACAGTACCCACCCCAGCCACAGCCTGTTCACCCTGCTGCCTTCTGGAAAAGAGAAGTTTCTGCTGCCGCATCACCAGACTGCAGAACAGCTGTTTCCCCCAAGCTATCAGACTTTTAAACTCAAATTCATCCTCAGCACTGCTCCATTGATTATAGTTTATTTCTGGATAATATTTTTATGATTGCTTTTGTATTACTGGACATTAGGGAGTTACAAACTTAATTTCACTTTACAAACCTGTTGTGATGTGACAAACGCACCTTCTACCTTGTTACTACAGGTTGTTCTTATTCTGTTATGTCAGGTTCCACACAGTGTCAAGGAACTACGTCTCACCTTTGCTTTCATCACTATTACTTGCTTGAAATGTTGGCTGAACTTGCAAATGGACATTACTGTTAGGCAGAGTGGACAGGTTTGACATTAAGCCACTGAGCAACACTTTGTGTTTTTATTTCTCACAACAACCATTCAACTTAATTCGCTTTCTAAAGCCAAGTCACTAAATAAGCGGGACCACAGTTCCAAATTGCGGTTCAGTCAGTTTCGTATAAAATCAAACATTATTATCTGCATGTCTCTCTATAGCCCCTTTTCCGACGTAATGACGTCGTTCGCTGGGCTCTCTAGTCAGTGGAAAAACAAACAGGTTCTGAGAAGGTTCGCAAGTTGAACCAACTTTGAACCAACTTTGAACCAGCACCAGTTCCGAACCAGTTCTTTTTTGGTGGAAAAGAGGTATATGAGAAACTCTGGATGAAATCAGGAGTCAGACTATTTAAATTTGGTCTGTTATGGCTCAAGAGCATGGCAGCATCTCTGTCAGAGTGGTCACAGCATTCGCACATAGGGAGCTTTGGGAATGAACATGGATTGTGTCATCCCATCTCCCCCTCTGTCACTGCTTTTAGAACATAATAAATGTGGTCCCCGCATTATTACAGGGGTTGGTATTTGCGGCATCTGCCAGGCTTGTCTCTGGCCTCTCGAAGACAATGACATCAAAAAAAAAACAGTCCCCCTACCTCTCCCTTCCCCCTACAGCGGTGCAACCTGAAACTGCCTGAAGAGATGAGCCGTCATTAAATACTGCAGAGCTGACATAATGACAGGAAAGATAAAAGAGAGGAAACAAAAAAAAGGCCAGACCAATTCTCATCCCATAATGCCTCCCCCAACCCCCAGGCTCAGCCCACCTCTCCTAATAAAAGACACCAGGCCACAGATAGGGCACTGGTCAGCTACAACCTTACTACTGTGATCTTCTGTTCTGACAACGTTCCCACAAAGCCTGGCCACCTCGCAGAATAATACCACTCCACTCTTCCTGACACCTCTGGAAAAAATAAGCAGCCCAAACAATGCGGTGAAACTCCATTTCATACAATGTTCATATCCAATAGTGTGATATTTTCATTCATCTCAGCAGATCGCTGTGAGGGCTAGCTGATATAAAATAATAAATAAAATGCAACTACTACTGCTGCTCCTCCTCCTCCAAACTCTATACTACTGCCTTCCCCAAATTTGGAAATGTGGTCTAGAGAAGCACCATTCAAAGACATTTGCCTTTAAATAGACTGTAATAAAATCCAGACACATGATAGTCCGGCACCCGCAGCCCAGTGATCTACCTCAGATATGTCCTCTGACACTGCCCACTCTTGTGCAACTATGGCTTTTTATATCACCCACAGGCTGCTGAGCTCTCTTTAACCTGCTATGTCCCAGGCTAAGATGCTAAACCACATGTAGCTCGGCGTGCTTCCCAGTTGGCATTCCAACGGTCTGTAACACTGTGCTGAGGCAATGTTTACCTTCAAGGGAAAGTGCACTTGGCACGCAGCCGAAACTCTTGGGGTGTGGGGGTGTGACGGGTTGCTACTGTGTGTTACATCAAACCTTCCCACCCACCCAAAATCCTCGTGCTGACCTGGCCAACCACCCACAGCCTCACAGCAGCAGCCCTGCCCTGCCTGACTCCGCTACCTGGATCAGAGCCAAACCAGAGACTGAGCAGAGCGCCAAGAGGGACAGAGAATGAGAGAGAGAGACACACACACACACACACACACAGAATGTGGGCGCAGAGGGAGAGAACAAGTGAGCGTGAACACACTGCGTCCCGGCCTGGCCCTCTGCCAGGTCTCACTTAGGGAGGGTTTTTAGCCACAAAAGACAATTGCTAGAGATTTGAAGTGTCTCACAAAAGATACCGCTGGAGAGGTTTGTCCCACAGTCAAGATTAAGCACGCTCACAGCAGGGGGCTGGACTGAGAAATCAAACAAAGCACTCAACAGGAGAGTGGTGAAGAGTGAAAGGTCTTATGCCTTTGGGTCACAATTGTTTTGATTATATTTAGGGATGCCCCAAATCCTTCTAGACAGAGTGATTCTGATTTTATACACACAAGAAACCAGCTTTGGTTTGAGAGGTAATATTTGGAAGACATAACTGGGAAAAGGCCAAAACAGGAATTTATGTAATAAGAGGAAATGTGGCAAGGAGCTAAGGCAGAACACTAACCTGTCTGAAGTGATCATCAAAGCCCCAGTCTGCCTGTCCATTAGGAGAGGTAGCAGAGTGAGGCCCCGCAGGAGACAGGCCCTCATCAGGTTCCTGCTTCACTCTGATAGGTGGGGATGCAGCCCTGTGAGGTGCCGAAGCAGAGTAACTACCAAACGGACGGGCCGGGATGCGGGAGGCGCTTTGCTGCAACGCGAGGGTCTGCTTCCGGAGGAACTCCAGACCGCTGGCACTTCCCTCATCCTCATCACTGCCCTCGTCCCCCTCCATCATCTCATTGTCGTCGTCCTCATCCCCAGAATCTCGGCCTCTGTCCTCGTCATCCTCCCTTTCTGAGTCCACACTGCTCTGATTGGACACCCGGAGAGGCAACCCGCCACCAGGGACAACTCCAGCCAGGCCTTTGCCCATGAAGCTGGCTCCTGAAGCCCGGGCAGCTGCCAGGATGGCCTGCTGGGCAGCAACCTGCTGAGCATACATGATGTGGGCTTCTCGCAGCTTCCTCTCCTTGCGCTCCATTTCCAGTCTGGCCTGCTGCTGCCGCTGGAGCTGCTCCATTACAGCCTCCAGCTTCATCCCCCCTGTAGAGGTGCTCTGAGGAAAGGCCACACCAGGCTCCTGAGACATGCTGGGCTGTGAGAGGAAGAGAAGGAGCCGGGGATGACATACCAAATACTGAAATCAAATTACCCCTTTATCTCAATATACAGGATGAAATGTAAGGCATGTGCACCCCTGACCGAACAAAAACAATCAAAGCCACAATGGAAAAATAGGAGCCTGATTTAAACATAAACACACAATCCAGCCATATTATCTATCTATCTATTTTTTTAATATAGCTAATTTCACAAATCTGCCTCAGGAGGGCTTTACAATCTGTACAGCACATCAATCCCTAGCACCTCGATTTGGACATGGAAAAACCCTTTACAGGGGAAGAAATGGATGAAACTTCAGATTCTATTCATCAGGTTAATGTAGTAAAAACGTGACAAGTTGTAACTCTATGCACTCGGTCACTTTTGTCAATAGGGGCCTAAGCGCCTTAAAAAAAGCAGAAACAATGAAGCAGAAAAAATCAACACTGTTACCACAGTACTGTAACGGGCTCATTACAAAGTAGGCTGGCCAAACCTTTGCAAAAAAGACTACAGCAATTCTAAAGGTTTTCTGGGGGTGGACAAATATATCACAAATAACGCGAAAACAAAAACACGAACAATTATCGTTATTTGGTAATACCAGAAGACAAAAAAATGAATTAGCTTCGAGTTATTTCAGGAGCAGGCCACTGATTTTTAATAACGAAATTCTTTACTTTTAAACGGCTTTGTCAAGGCAAGGGTTAAATAACCGGTTCTCACTAACGTTCCTGTTTTATTAAGGACAGTAAAATTGTCATATCTAAGTTAGTGTAGGAACTAGTTTAACCAGAGAGGGAGGTAAGCTGCTTGGAAAGAGCCTCCAACAGAAACTTCAAAAGGGGGTAAACTGACTCCCAGTCATCCTATTAAGGAAAACAACCACCCAAATGAGAAAAAAATCAGATAAGTTAAGGTTAAAACTTTTGAAAAACCACACACACACACACACTTTCCGCATTTCAGCTAGCTGCCACATCCTCAAAATACTTGGACAACGTAACGTTATGCGTAAAATGTTTTAAGGAGAATTAACTATAGTCAACTAGGGTTGTGATTTTTTTTTCTGAAACTATATTACAGTGTTGTCCTACGTTTGTAATAATTTAGAAAAAAAGTAACCTACCATAAAGTTCAAATTGGCTCAGAGCGTTTTCCCCTTTTTTTCTTTTGGAAAACGTTAACGTAACGTTAAAGCTATCTGACTCCTTTACGTCAATAAAAGACGCCAAACTGCGTCTTTCGGAGGATTGTTGGCTCGTTGTTAATCAGAGAAATGTAGAGGGACCACGACTCACCATTTGTGCCTTACTACTGCCTGAATTGTCCACCATCCCTCCTTCCTTGGCTCGATCCTCCTTCTTCCCTCGTTTGTGGCACTCGTTCAAACACTTGTAAACACACACACGCGCGCGCGTGCGCACGGGGGGCTATACGGTGCACGCAGATCCCGACTGATCGCCTGCAGAAAGGCGCTGTGTGCTCTCTTCTGCGCGACCTCTCCAAGGGTGGCTCTGCTTCTCTCTTTCTTTACACACTGATTTTCGTGTTTTCTTCTTTAATAGTAAACGGGACCGACTGGAAAATCGCCCGATCTCATTTCTCGGAGAGCGCTGAGGTAACTCCCTTCAGTCGTTTTTTTCCTCCCCTTCACATGGCGCACAACTGTGCGCACAACAGCATTAGGCCCGCCCAGCGACAGCAACACGTCCCCACAGCCTTTCCTGTTTCATGACATTCTTATTAAGTAGTTTTACAGATCATTTCTTCATCCATACATTTAAATGTATAATAAAGCATTTACTTGGCTGCAGAGGTGTATGCAGTAGGTGTGGGAGTGATAGTGCTATTGGGTAGCCCACTACGTTACACAAATCTCAGTATATAACTAGTCAATAACTGTCAAATGTATTTATCTATACAATCTATTGACCTATATACGTCTTATTGACAGATGCCATCACTGCAAATATTTTCATTAAAGCCAAATTGCATCGTTTGAAATGTATATGAAATGTATATTTCTGACAATTGGTCTCTCGCTAATTATTCCAAATTCATACACATGGCCTTTCACATCTTTCTATGAATACATGACATGACAATGATTATGATGCAATATTTAAATGGATACTGCCAAAACCTCACGGTCAGGTGCCTCATAATTAAGTAGAAGGCAGCATGGCTCCATGCTGCCCCCTTGTGGAAACAGTGACTACCATTGTTCACCATGTTCATAATGGTGCGTGCCTTCTATCAACCACATACTGTATTCTAAATATATATCTTCAAATTCACATCCCGTAATCAAAAATCTTCATTGACAAACTACCTCATTACACAAGCTCTACTAGAGATGATTCTTAATAACTGTAATCACAGGCACACAAATGAAAGTATAGATAACAGGTTTATTTAATAATGTAAACCCATAAACAATACAATCAAATAAAAAAAGACTAATGCTGACCATTATAAAATAACAATTTAAGTTATTGCATTTAGCACTCAATAACACTTAGTCACAATGTTGTATAACAAGCAGATTGTCCCAATAGTTGCATAGTACAGGCGAGTCAAGTGTACTTGCTACTGACCACTGGTGTTAAGTGCAATATTAGTTTACATAAAAACATCGTGCAGAGCCAGGGCCGGAGTCAGTACACTTTAAAATCAGCTGTTACATTTAAAGCATTTACCTCACACTTAGCGTAATGGTAGAATCAGCTTTTATTCCTAAGTCATCCACATTACAACCATGGAGTGCTCTGAGGAGACAGTGTACATTACTCATGTTAATTAAGTAATATTTCCAACACCTGGCATTTTCATTGCGAATGGTTTAACAAAATCCACTTCCTGATAATTGGTTAATTAATACCGACTTTGAGAAGTGATAATCAAGTCTCCTCCTTTTTTTTTAGCACAAAATGCCACACTCTTTTCTGGTCCTTGACTTCTTTATGGTGCTCAAGTGGTCTGCTATACCATTTATTTATATGACTGAGAATTACGCCTGTGTGGTCTGCAGGTAAGTAAAACAGCAGCCATACATTTATCCTGACTTAAAACCTGTATGCACTTAAACAGCTGTGCAATTTTATTTTACAATGTATGTGAAAAGGCAAATTACTTTCTAGTTGCACACTCACATAAAATCTCCTGAGAAAGTGATCACTGTCACTTGCTCTGACACTGAATATTTTTTGTTAATGCACATTTTCAAAATAAAGACCAACGATTAACAGAAAACTATAAACCAAACTGTAACATGAGTGAACTGATACATTTTTAGTGAAAGTGAAAAAAGAAAACAATATATATGTATATTTTTTTTTAGAGTAAAAATCTTCAATTTCAGCACACATGTCTGTTGTGTAGGAAACAACCGACACATCATAACACAAACTGAAATTTATTTTGAGACATAGTTTAAACTGATGTATGTTAATAAATTTTACAAATATGCAAATCTAGTTTACTGCTTTTAACCTGTAACAACTATTTTTAGTGTTCCCAACCAATATTCTAAATAAATAAATAAATATACAACAATGAACTAATAAACTCAAATCTGTAGTCAACACACACACAGACTGATGCGTGTTTTGAGATTAATATCAAATCCTGGACAGAGTTCTAATCCAAAATGCTACATATACGCTACATATTTAAATTACGTTTTTGGGAATCTGTGATCTATTTTGCTTTTATGCCTATAACCTTTTTGTAACAGCTTTTTTGGTTGATATTCTGGTTTCTGGAATGAACCTTATTTCTACAATACAGAGATTGTAAAGTCTAATCAAATGTAATTGGTTAGACAATGTCATCTGCTTCCATCTTGTGCCACATACAGTAGTGAAACATTTGGTGAGTGTAGGTGGATAACTTGTAGGACAACTTTTCATAATGCTTTTCCCTCAGTACAGTAAATCCTCTGTGAGTCCTTCTTGGTATGTAGCACTTGCTCAGTGACAACTTGTAAAATGTAAATCACTCTCTTCTGATAAATACTAATTTCAATTCTGTGGTCTGCTTCACAGTTTAAAAAACCCACTTCATTTTGGAATTCAACTCAAATGTCAAAAACAAAACGAAAAACAAGCAGTTAATGCAACACTAGTCAGGGAATGTCAATGGTCAAGTGAGAATATAGCTTCATATAGCAGTTAGTTAATAACTGGAAAATTAAATTCGCCCAGAAGTACATCATATGTGTATGCATGTTGTGCTTAGAGGGCTGCAGACCTGTTTACCAGAGTGAAAAAAAGACAGCAGCCCCTTCTCCACTGGGTCAACGAGGACATTTCCCAAATGATGAATTACTCTGCCACACTATTTGGAGCACTGGCATAGTTAGCATTTCACGTAGTTCTATAAAAAGAAAAAAACATGTCAAGCTTTGGGGTCACAGTGGATAAGGCTTGTTCTTACGTCCACCCGCGTTTTCATGTAGGCTGAGCCGTCTCTGTGCACGCAGTCCTGCATGAATGTTAGTTTGGCTTCAGAGCTGGAAGCCCTCACGCAGCACACCAGTGGCGCACAGTCAGGAAGAAGGCCTCGGACACCAGTCACTAAAGTCAGGGAGAGGAGTTGGAGCCTCACACGGCATCACTGTGTGAAGCAGGACGGGCCCTCAGAGCAGCAGCACACAGAGGAGCCCAAGGCTTTGGGCGGAATCAGGTCCAGGTCCTCGTCATCTGGGATCTCATCCAGACGGTAGCCGTCCTGAAGCAGCTGCCTGCTTAAATCAGGATGGACCTGGAGAACAAAGAGGAACACCTCACTAACACAATGCAGTTTACAAGGTGATCATCAACAAGAATTCTCATATGCTGTGAGATCACTTAAACTGTTCTAAGGCACTTTGATATTTAAATGAAACAAAGTTCCTTGAGTAGCCCGGCACAGGAATAGATTCTCTCTACATGGACATGAATTACTGAAAGATCCAAATGGCTTTTACGTTCAAGTTAGGTTGCCAGTGATGCCACCGGCCCTCTGTTAATAACTGTTAGCAATTACAAGGTCATGTTCAAGTGGCAGCAAACTATTTGTTTTTACTTTTGAAGCACCCAGTCTCATTCAAATACGGTAGAGAAAGATTCAGCTGTGATGGGGTCAGAGGCTCCGCCTTGAACTAACTATTTTAATTAACAGGTACTTTTTGTATGCGCCTTAGCTATGATGAAAATGCAACAGTTACTCAACAGCAATGTCAGAAAACAAGTAAGGCTGAATTTAAGCTAATAGGCAGTGTAAACAACCCTGACTACATATCTGAGGTCAAGAAATAGCCAGAGGCTCAGTGTGTTTGACTGAGAAACAGTGATGGTAAGGTCAAAAATAACACACATCCTTTGCTCTCATACTTCCTCATGAACTGCCTGACATCAGAGTATATACCAGGGGTATTCAATTAGAATTCAAAGGGTCCAGTTAGAGAAAATTTCCCAAAGCAAAGGTCCGGAACATCATAACGACTAACTTGCGTTATCATTCAGTGCCATAACGTATAGTTGTATCAACATGTGTTTTAGTCAACAACTAATATTCATTTCAACAATATTCAGTTTTCACATCAAACTGGAGGAATAATAAATAACTACTCTAATAATAAATTCTAAATTTAAGTAAACCAAAATAAAGTGCTTCATTTCAGAAATAAACAAATACAAAGTGTAGCTTGAAGTGATGAAGTGCAGTCTTAACTAATTTTAAAATAAACACTCAACACATCTTAAAACTGAACAGCTGTAACGCCTCCTCTTCTCTTTCATTCCCTCTCGTAGAGCTACCACTTTCCTACTTTCTCTTGTTCAGTGAGAAACTTGAGCTCTAGCTTGTCCTGCCAGCTAGCATTGGAGATCTATGAGATACTCTGGTTTTGAACTGCCCGTGGGAGGAATGTACATGTATAAATCTGTACATTCTTGATTTAAAGCCTTGTGAAATCTATTCTCTCTTTCACTTTCTCTCTTTGTGTGTGTCTCTAAAACGTCTCCGGTGAATCTCACTCGCGGACTCTGAATGCCTGTCGGAATGCACAGATTTGATTGGCTGAGCAGCAACACATGAGACGATTAGATCACATGCGATTGGTCTGTGACTTTCCTGTGCCGTTAAATCAGTACAGTAAATGCTAGAAAAGCTGCGCGGGTTAGAAAAAGAAACTCTCTGTCAGGAGGTAGTAATTGTCAATAATAAATCGGCTGTAGGTCGGCGGTCCGGAGAGGATGGCGACTGGGTCCAGATCCGGACCGCGGTCCACCTATTAGTGACCTCTGGTATATACTATTCCTACAATATATATGAATGCATGCAAACAGAGACAAGATCTAACCCTCAATTCAAAATGTTTGATGGACTATCCATGATAACTTCTTGTTGTTATCTATTAAAAAAGCAGTTTGCTTTAATCCCTGACCTATTTACTAAAATAAAAAGCAAAAACCTTGCAAAAACCCCTCAAATAACTGGTCTTCTTTTCCCCCTTTTCACAGACCAATTTCTCCACGAGTATTAAATGCGTTGTCAAAGTTTTCCAAAGTGACAAGCCAAAGTCACAAAGATGAAAGGACAAAATGGAAAAATAAAGCCCAAGCTGACAATAACATGAATGATCTTTGAACAACATATGTGGATGAAAAACACCCACCCACACAGCTTTAGTCACCCAGCCAGTTAGACTGTGTAGCAACTCAGATTATCAGAGCACGTAGAGGAGGTCCCCTGGGGCAAACTCACCTCAGCTGAAGAGTATCCTGAGGAATACTGCTCGAAATCAATCTCTTCGTCACTGTAAGGACACAAAAGACAGGTTCCGTCACTCAGAGGTAAGCTATTTTAATGTGTCAGCCGCTAACATATTTAGGGACACTGGAGGTGGTGGAACTGGAACTGCTAAATGTCAGTGTGACATGATTTGTAGCTACAATGTAAAAGTGTTGAGTTAAACTCTGAAATGACATGTAATCTTTATAACACACATAACATTTGTTGTAGGCTTTGCTTCCCGTAACTTTGAAAGATGAAGTGAAACTAAAAAACCAAACCAAAATTCCACTGGGATATATTTTGTGACACACGGATGAACTTGTGCGTGTTCTCTCATACTATCAGCAAATCTAAAACTTCAGTGCGTTATACTGCATTTAGTAGGAATTCAACAACGTTATACCTGCTCTAATTTTACCTGTCTGAATCCAGTGCAACCAAAGAGTCCTCAGCGTGCTGACTCAGCGCAGCGTAGCCCTTGTTGTACTTCACCATCCTAAAAGAAGAACCAAAAATTGCAAAAATCATGCGAAACAAACATCTCCCCCTCTGCATTGTTACTGACAACACAAAAAAGCAGCTTCCTCTTTCCTCACCGTGCCTCCTCTCCTTACCTCTTTGCTCCTTGTCTGGGCTGATGCATCACTGGAGGTCCTGGTGAGAGGGCTTTCTTCTTCAGGGCTTTCCTCGCCATCTCCCTGTGTTTCTCTGTTTTGTGAGAGACATGTTTTGTGCTGACTAAGGACTGGATGTCGGTCAAAGCAAAGGTCTCATAAGAAGTTTATTGTGCTAATAAGACCATACTCTTATCTCAGTGTAGGACTTCAGATGTATGAAGCCGCCTACACACACTCTCAAGTTCTTCGAGAGTGAAGGACATTACTGTGTTATGATAATAAGATCTATAAAATAAAATCATTGATGATGTCTTATTGTTTTGTTTTTTTGATTCAGGAAAATTAAAAAATGCATACTCAGATGTAAAGCCAAAGAAATAGACTGGAACTGGATTTAATTAACTATCTCTAATGGCTAGTTGAGGTCAATGTATTACAAATATGCCAGTATGTTCATCCTTGTTTCTTTTTCCTGCTCCGTTATTGTTCTGTTCCCACAACGATGGTAAGGGAGACTGAAGCCAGGCAACACGCATTACTAAATGATGGGCCGACAAACAAAGCCAAACGTGTAGCATGGGAGTGATAATTCCAGTGACATTGTTGGTTAAGCTAATGCAAAGGTCCCCGCAGGTTTCAGTGCCCCTACATAACCAGCAGGAAAATCACGTATGTAAAGTCTAGACTTTGCTTCGAGATAAGGTCATTTCCACGTCACAGTGTGTTTCATAAATAACTCCTTATACGTGGTTTTCTGCGTAAGCCAACACTTTATCAATACACCTGTATAACAAGCATAAACATGTAGAACGCATATGTGGTATAGAGTTTACAGTGATATTGCTGTGGTGAACATTCAATTCAAAACTAATACTGTTCTAAATGTATTCTTTTTTTAAATAATGTATATTTTTTAAAAGCACTTTTAGTCATGAAAAAGAACTCGTAAGAGTAGTGATAAAGAACCAAACTCATAAGAGCAGTACTGATAACATCTTAACATTACCCATCACTATACACCACTACAAATTGTCAAAAAAAAAAAAAACATTTTAAAGGGGACACACTACATTAAAAACCTATCAACATCACAAACTCATCCTAATAAATGGTGGCTTTCCTCAAATATTGGTGGAGTTTTTGACATATAGACATATAACTAGACATCTAGTCTAGTTAATGTAACGTTTGACGATGTATGCGTTTGGTGTTGTGGTTGGACAGGAGAGGAAAAGAAACAATGCAGTGGAAAGGAGGGAGCATGAGAGCAGCAGGCCAGAGAACAGGACGCGAACATGTATTTGGAAGCTGAAGGGGGTGGGATGGCGCAATGGTTAAGACGCCTGCCTTTGGTGTGAGAGACCCGGGTTCAATCCCCACTGTGTCCCTGAGTAAGACACTTAACCCCTAGTTGCTCCAGAGGCGTGCGACCTCTGAAAGGTATAGCAATTGTAAGTCGCTTTGGATAAAAGCGTCAGCTAAATGAATAAATGTAAATGAATAAACAGCGCATCAAGGCAATCTTTGTCATTTTAAGTAACTGTAGTAAGAGATTTAGTAGTGGGATTTTTATAAAGCTATCATGATGAGTAACATCAATAAGAATTTGCTTATAAAAATATCTGTAAATTTAATTTACCAGTGAATGACTCACACGAGAGATAGACACTACTGTCACTTTACCGTTCATGAAATGCAACATCACCTCTTATGTGTGTGGAAATCCTTCATGCCCGTGACATTTGCCCTGGCTTTATCTATAAAAGGACAGCTACACAAAGTCACTTTTATAGATGCAAAATGAATATCAGAGACTTTTGCTGCAGCTTACAGTTAACAATCCTATCCACAGAATGTAAAGATATCAGGTTCTTAGATGTGACGGATGTAGGCAGGGAATTATAAAAAGTTTGGCTACATGGACACGTAGTCGAAACGTACGAAAGTGGTTCATCTGACCCAGGCTCTAACTGACCTGCACAAGACAACACTCTCCAGATGTCCCATTGTGTGCTGTTGTGTACAAAAGTATGAACCACAGCTGAACTCATAAGAACAACAATAATGAAAAGACTTCTGACCATTATAATGACTTGTTTATGTCATTGGTTATGGTGAGTCTTACGTAATTTGAGGTGGATTGCCGGAGCTCTGGACATGATGTAAGGTCCTCTTTTCTCCACAGGCCTGATCCCTCCATCTGTGGTCTTAGGTCTTGTGCCACAACTGGGCCCCTGAGGATGCGCAAATGAAGGGTTATCTGTATTTTAAAGGAATGTACGATGAAACTCATGAGATAGCAAACTGACAACACAAGTCATGAGCTTCACTAAACAAGTTAGTTAATGTCTCTTGTAACTCATTCTGATCTATTTCTATGAGCTCAAGTCTGTCTCCAGTGGTAACCCACACAATTTCACAAGCCAGATTACAATTTGGAAATAGAAAGCTCCTTCAAAATTCCCAGCAGTCCTTTCGGGGTTTTTTTTTAGGACGATATCATGTATTTCACGTGTTTATATGCCCATTTATCATGTCACTCGATGTTATCTGCAGCCACACTTAACAATGTTTAACGACAGAAAGCACTGTACGCATGTCTCATCTGAACAACTGTCAAAAATCACATGCTAGGCTAGTCCCTTAGCCTCCCAGTTCTTATTTACAAGCTAGCGTTAGCCGGACTAGCTTTAGCTGACATTACCGACAAAACTTGTGGCTCCGGCTGCGCTTCCAGCAGGGTGTCCTTCTCTGGTTCCTCTATGATGTCGTTCATCATCTTGGCCTTAGTTCTCACAGTAACACAGCCATGATGACTTTGTTGTTTTCACCAGGAGGAGGTAGGCACTTCTGTAAGCTAGGTTTGCTATTATGCTATCAGTGATAGGTTTTTCCAGAGTTCCGGGGAAATTTCCAAAATAAAACTCTCTGTCGCGTACATGTTTTATGTATTATGTGTTATCCAAGAAGTAAGATGATTCATCTGCAGTGTTGGGTTTAGCATAGGAGCAGCTTTTTTGCAGTTCCTTGTCACTAAATCATCTACACAAAATTCTGTAACGCTCACGAAATTAGCATAATTAACATAATAAACAGGTCAACATAGACGACAGAAAAGTTGTCAAAGTAATGCCACACTCATGGTCACACTTGAATAATTAAGTTTAAAACCGGAGAAACAAATAAAATGTGATTATTGAATTTAAAAAAATACTTTATAGATAGTAGCAAATAATGACTAATAACTAAACAACATGGTCTTTTGCTTCAATTTTCCATAGCAGATGTGATGATCCCGTTTTTCCAAGATATACAAATGGCGCAATTACAGCGCGTATCATGTATTAGTTGTTGATAGTCTTAAATGTCACAGTGCATGGTATCATACATCGCAGTAAGGTTTCCGGCCTCTTGTCTCCATCTGGTGGGTGAGAGTGAGGGAAGCGCTCAGGACAAACAAACCTCGACTAATGTTTGACTAAATGAAATAATAACAGTAGATTAAGAGTACTTCTCTGTTTGTTCTCTTTTCGGAATGATTGTGACTCAGTTATTTGCTCAACCCCTCAGCCTGTTTTTATTTTCCATTTAACTCTTTTAACTTTTATTATATTTTATGTTGATTTCAAACGTTTTTATTGTTTTTCCCTGTTGCTTTTATGTTTTATGTAAAGCACTTTGAATTGCCTTGTTGTTGAAATGTGCTATATAAATAAACTTGCCTTGCCTTACCACCCATTTTTTGGGGGGTGGTGTTGACTGACTTAACTGTCAGTTGACTCCCAGATGACTGAGCCTGAGATGTCCAACTCAAGGGTTTTGGGTGCCAGAACAGCTGATCAATATTAGTCCAATCAATTCTGAGTTTAAATCTGATGGAAGCTCGTGCATGGGGAATGAAAAAAGCCATCATTGATGGATCTCAGATATACTACGATTCACCATGGCGACAGGTAAATGACTTTAATCCAGTGGTACAAGAAATATAAATACACGGCAAGTGTAGGCCTATCATGACATTTCTCTAACAGGAGTGGGGAAAAGAGTCACTAAGTTAAAGCTATTACATTTTATTCAGGGTAGTAGACTCACTCATCCAGACGTTTTACCAGACATGAATATTCCTAGAGGAATGGCAATGTGTTGAACACCTTTACTGTACAGTACGTTTGATTTTAAAATGGGCTATATTTATTCAGCTGTAACCTGAGGGACAAATGCAGGTGGCAATGGATCAAACAGATAAAACACAGCTTAGGTCATGGACCAGATTGTAAAATCATACTCCCAGAAATAATGGTTTTGGTGATTTGCCATCTGAAAATGTGTCTAGGTTCAAACTGACATTGACATTCCGCATTTAATTAAATACTGTCAAAACACATTGAGAATATGCAGCTAATTTTCAAAACTTACTTCTAAACTACATTTAGTTGCTTCAGCTAAACAATCATCCTCACTCATTCACATGATCTTCAATGTGCTTTGATATCGACTGTATGAATGAGGAAATGAAATGGTGTGTCAGCTGCTTCAGTCTCAGCAGGAGGGGAGGCATCCAAGAGAAACTCAGAGTTAGTTGAACTGTTCACAGCATACAGTAAATTGCTGGAGTCTCTGATAACCCAGATTTTCCCTCATCTCAGGCTTAACATACTCCAGTTTTCACTAGTCCTGCTTTCTGAAACAGGGCCTTGCACATACACAATAGATCTTTTAACCGAAATGTTGACTTGTCATAGCTGGAAAATCAAAATGTGTACCGATATTACCAACGGCTCCACTCTATTTAGTGGTTTCCTAGTAAGATATGCCAGTGGAGAGTAATGCATATTAGCAGGGAACTTCTAAATGGAATGCAGCCAACATCAGACTGCTGTTAAAAAGGTCCATTATAGATGGAAAAATATTCAATAATTTACAACCAAACAAATTCTTCAATTATTGGTTCTCTTTATTAGGTCCACCATTTTGTACACAATAGGACAGCATGGATTTAATCAACAATATTGACATATTTGACAGGAGACAATCAGGAGAGCGCATCTCATGTATCAAATGACCTGAGAAAAGATGAAAAAAAGATATTTTCAGTGCACACAAGTAATTCTATATAATTCATGATTATTGTACATCCAGTAGGTCATCATACATAAACAGACTTTCAAACAGTACCTATGACTGAAGCAACGCTGCCTTCCCAAGTAACATGTAGTATTATGGTATAGTGCTGTCTCACCTTGACAGTCTATAACTTGTCAATGCCCAGCTCCTCTGGTGTTGAGATGCCGAGTTCTGACAGGGTGGGTTTCAGTTCTTGGATCAGATAGGGATAGATGTCTTTGTGGGGGCCTGCTTTGTCCTGCAAAACACACACACAAAAGCAGTTAAGTAATGATAAATCTCCAACAGTAATGTAGTGATTCATTTCCTACTGGTGTGTCCTATTATGTTTGTAAATTTAGACTTTTTAAATCATGTTTTTAAAAATAAATATAATTCTAGTGTCAATTAGATAGTAATATCAGGGTGAATTTCATACAACATCTGACAATATCAACTCATAATGTGGATAATGTTATCATTAAAAGTCAGGATCTGTCAGGGGTCACTGAGTTCAGCAAAAAGGCTTACCTGGAACAAGGCAGACCTGAAGAGAACCTAAGAAGTGACAGTTGCTCACCTTAACGGCCTCAAGGATGCGGATGGCACTGGCCAGGTCATTCAGCCTCCTGCAAGCCCTTAGTGCTGAATCCAGGATCTTGGCCTCTGGTACCAGGTCATATCCGATCAGGGTGTTCATGCCTTTGGGTTAAAATGAATAGGAAAGGCCCCATTACTTAAGAATCAGCAGTAATAAGAAATTTACTTTACGTTAGGGCTGAACTATTAATCATTTTCAAATCAAAATTGCGATTTGAAAGAACGCGATTAGCTAATCATGGAGACGGCGATTAAAATGTACGTTCATTATCCAGCGCATCTGACCCGTTTTAAACAGTTACAAATTCATTCTGTTGTCTCCTTGTGCGACAGACTTGCTAACCAATACGCCATACACCTCCTGTTACAGTCCTACTCACCAATCAGAGTGGGCAGAGGACGTGTACATTTTACAGCAACAAACAAAACTAGAGGAAAACGTGGGATGATTGCATTTGTTGAGAATATTTCTTAGGTGTCTTGATTGATATAACAGGGAAAGGTACGACAGGTCTTGCTTAGAGTAATATAGCTGACTCCATAAGTATTTGACATTATAGCTTTAGGTATTTCTCACACGTATTTGTCCTCGTCAAGAAGATAACAATAGACTGATTAGCTAGAGACAGTAGCTCAGACGTCAGGCTAGCAGATATTTGGGGAGTTCTCTGGGAATCTTACAAGGTTGAGCCACACAAGAATGTTTACAAGAACTAACTGGCTCCACAGATTAGAGTACAACTTGTGGATAATGAGAGATTCCAATATGACAAAGCATTGGAACCTAAATATCAGATAGATTAGGTGTTCTAGGTGAAGGTGACCTAATAGACAAACCTACAGGCTCTAGGGGGAAGACAGAGGAAGACACAGAAAATATAAAAGGGACCACAAGATGTTATCCTTCAGATTTGGTGTTGGCATTTGACGTGTTCACATGTTGTATGCTGGCACTGTATCTCCTTGGCTGGGCTCAATAAACTATGCTATGTTAAGTCTTCATGAGTCTCCGAAACTTCTTCACACCTGAACTTGGCTCACAACAATGACGTTTTAACAGCGTCAGCTATGCCGCGGTTTTGTCCACCGTCTACTCACACTGAAGTGTTTCAACAGTGGAGCGTTTAGCTTCCCTACATTGTTGATGCAGTGTTGTTGTTGTTAATTTGTCATTCTGTGTGCCTCAACTACGGATAACATCTTTCTGTGAGCCGGTTTCGCTCTGCTACATCCACATGAAGCATTTCAGAATAAGAGCATTTTCCCTGCCTGATTTTGCTGACTTGTTCAGATTTTGTTCATTTGTTCTGTTGACCTTGCTTTTTGTGCTTCTAGTATGGTTAAGTAGGCTACATAGTTAAATTGTTTCAACGGTGTTTATTGTTGACATACAATTGGGAGTGTGCAGAAGGTGTTTTATTTTGAAAATCGACCGGATTCTATATGCAGTTCTGTGTCTGACCTTTATCTGCTCTGTGCTGCTTGACTAGGCTTCCGTCAAAAATAGTTTTGCAGTGAATATTGAACTTTAGTTAAACTAAATTTTAAAAAATTGCAAATGGACTAGAAAGCTCAATATCTGGCAGAAAAATAGACCCCCCCCCAAATCATTCTGTCCTACTTTACATAGGTCTAAAATAGAGATTTGACTGGATGTTTTTGTCATGTCTTCCAAATTAATCCAAACTAGATCCATAACAATGCCCAAACTAGGAATGGGACGAGGACACATCATCAGAATATGAAAAGTATAAACCGTCAAAAAAATTACCTTTCCTCAGTTCCCAGGCATCAATGTCAGGCTTGCTGAAGTAAGTGACCCAACGGGCATCAAACTCCTCATCTGTCTCCACCTTGCCATGGGAGTAACATCTGGAGGCCAATGGAGCTGGAAGATATAGCACAGCACACACACATTAACATTTATTTAAAAAGATTTATATATATATATATATATATATATATATATATATATATATAGTAAAAAGCAGGCGCTCAATGGATAGTAATAGAGGCAACAGCTTGTGTATACTACAGAGCTGTAGCCTTTTTTAGTTAAAAGTATAGGCTACATAACTTTACCTGATAGGCCTTCATCTAGTTTTGTGGGGATGCACTGCCATGTGAATTCCCTCTGTTGATGTCTTATTTAGTAAACAGTAATAGATTCTGGAAACTCACAAACAGCAAGGATCAGTCCCTCTTCCAATGATTTGTGCTGCACGTCGCGTACAAAAAGTTCAAGACAATTCAACTTCGGCTGGCGGGAGGGGCAAACGCAACAGTTTTACAGGAACTTGTCACTACGCCTTGTGCTTGACCACTGCACCTCACTCTAACAGGGACACTTGCTACTGACTGTTTATGCTGCTCCCTGATAAAAAAAAATGTTTCTGGTGACCTGTTGCTGAGAGGGTGCGTGTTATGATGTTATGATTGCATGATTCTAAGGCACAGGGGTCCGGAGTCTGTGGACAAGTTGTTTTAACAAGCTAGATAAAAGGAAATGCACTGGCACTGGGAATTAGCTTTGGTTTAATATTTGATTTTTTACATTAATGATTAAGTTCATATATATATATATATATATATATATATATATATATATATATATATATATATATATATATATATATATATATATACACAAACACAGAGCTGGTAAAAGCACCTTATTTGTTTTTGTCTAGATAGTAGTACATTTAAATTAAAAGTGCAATAACGTTACACTACTTTAGAATCATGCGATTAAAGTTTTGAATCACCCCCGTAGCCCAGCACTGTATATATTTCCTGGTACTAACCATAGACTGTATATAAAAAGGTACTAACAAGCTTGAGTTGTACCCATAGACTGTATAAGGCTGTAACTTATCAGCTGTAACGCCGGATAACCATATAACTTACTGTAAGCTAACGACTGACGACCTGAGGGAGTGCAGGACAGTTAATTTGGGTTACACAGGTCACAAACTAAATAATTCTATACCTCCATAGCAAACTATGTGCAGATTTTAAATATATACCTCTATATATGATACAATACATGGTTTGAGTTAGTTATTACAACGTGTTGATATCAGCTGCGTATAAACTGCGGTCACTGACACTCCTGAACTAACTAACGTTAAGGAGGGTCATCACAAGGTCGTGACTTTTTGGCCAAAATCCGTTTCGCGCCTCTTCATTTCAAATTTTCCATGAAAAGTGGAAAAACAGAAAAATGTTCAATTCAAGACCACAAGGACATCTAGCCAGAAAAACAATTCAATGTCACCCTAACGTACCTTTCACACACAGCAGCTAAGCTAGGCGGCTAGCCGAGCAAGCTTATTGTAGTCACCTTTATTACAAAGCCTATGTAATTTAAGGTGAAAAGCGGGCAGTCCTACCTGAGTAACAGGGTCGTGACCGAGCTAGACTCCGGGCCCCTGTGGCTGACAATCGGAACACGGCTCGGAACATGGTACCACAGTGGCTGCTAACCATGGACTGTATGTTGCTAACCGTCCTGTATGCTAAAGAGGGAGACTCTGGACGGAGAAACACGATGAGCACGACGAAGGTCACATGACTGACGAAGATAGCCGAGGTCTTACGTTCAAGCTGCTCATAGGTCCTTTTCTAGACTACGTGATACAGTGAGGAGGCGGCCTAAGTGTTTTGATTTTGATAACTTGAATAAGCAATATATAATCTTATAAAGATCATTTTAAATGTTTGTTTTCTAACTCTTCTATTTACAACAGTGTCTTTCACTTAATTCTTAAAAGCATAGTTCATGATTTGGGGTTAAACTATAGGCCTTGACCTTAATTTATTGATCCTGGCCTTCATTGCAAATTACACATAGGTTACATCTTATTTATTCAGCTCTGACATTGCTTTAGGACACCTCCCCACACACTTCAGACATATATGACTATGCTATTTGTGAGAGCTCAATTATTGAATTCATGCCATACTGTCAGAAAGGTGCCTGGTACAGGGGGTCTGGGACCACTTGTATGGCTTCCAGTTGCTGCAAGAACTCTAATTCTGTAATGGTTCAATGTAAAGGTAACAGAAAACACCACAAGCATTGGACTTGGCTCTAAGCTTATTCTTCATATATGTTGGTTTGTGTATTTGTGTCAGAACGTAGTTGATCAAAGTAGCAGAGGCCATAATATCCTGATTTTCAGAGGCTATGAGTCATGCCCCTAAACACTGGATCTTCCTTCACTTCCTATAACGCAATTTGACATCATCTTCCATTAGATCCTCAGTAAGCGGCTCGTGACCCTCCATGTCTGATAAGCAACCATACCTACCAAACTCAACAAATTTCAAACACTGGCTTTCTACTAGAAAATGTGAAGCCTCAAACCTAAACTTAGATGACATCATCATTTTCTCAGACTTTACTCCTCACAAATGACGTGTTTTTACAGGCTACACAGTACTCATTGTGATGAGGAAACTGAATTTCACGTGTAAAATTGGTTGAGTGCCCCTTGCCCACATTAAAGAAGAAAATGTAGTATACAGACACATACCAGCAGAGGGAGCTCTTGGTTTAAAAAGACACTCTTGAGCCCCCAGTGAGCAACAAAGCAAGTTAGTGTCATTTATTAGTCCAACAGCAAATAACCTTTACAATAAGTGCATGTGAGGAGTGGAAGAACTGACAGATTCCATTCTGAAACATGTTATTATTTTTAGAGGGGGAAAAAAGCTCAATTTGTATTTAATAAACCACAAAAATGATTATATAGCCCATGTAGGATTTTTTTTTTCAGGATAACATGGATGATAACATTCATTCATTTATTTTACTTTGTATACAAACACATGAGATGTATGTACAGAGGCTGTGTAGATGTAACCAAGGTATAGCAGATTACCGTGCTGTGTGTATCTATGAGTGTGTGTCACTGTTCTTAGTGACGTGGCAAACTCTAATCCGCCTTAAGCCCAGGGCACCACAGTAGATGTCCATTAGTGTAATGTGCTGCTGCACATCTTTCCTTCTCTGCCGTGTCTGTCTTTTATTTTCCTTCCATGCTACAGTGCTTTAAATATTTGTGTTGACCTGCCGTTGATATTGCACATTTTACCCATTTAGCTCCAGTTTTAGAACAGTTTATGAGTAGAATAGAGTAGTTAGAAAACATTTTTTTAATTAGACTATAATATAAGATTAGATTAAACGTGTTACTTTGTGTTACCTTTTTTCTTATATAAAGGTAGGTCATGTGCACCCCCAACAACTGTCACCTGTGTCATTGAAGGAAATTACTGTGTTGACAATACAGAGAAATTTGTCTCTTTCAAATGAGAAGTTTCAACATAGAAAGAGGGTGATATTTGAATTCAGATGGGATTTCCTGTACTGTAAAACCTCTGCTTTTTATTATTATTACAAACCAATTAAATATTCAAACCAAATAATATAAGTTTGTCTACAAAGATTTTATTCACACAGTTTAAAAAGAAATAGTGCCTCATGTTCCCAGTGGATATTTATCTTCTTTTCACCTGATTGTGCTCTTCTCTAGAAGTGAAAATTCCTATTCTTATCACCACTGTGCCTATGTACAATGAGCACCAAGGGCACAAGAACAGTTGTTACATCTGTACTCGAGGTCTGCGTTAACTATAAACGTATGCAGGTTGCATGGTTAACCCTCTTACCCAAAAGCTACATTCAGCCTAGTTGCCCCCTAATTTTATCTCTTTTTGGTGAACTGTACTTTTAACCAAGCTGTTCTTAGTTCTGAAGCTTGACGTGGTGATTTACATGGGTCTATGATATTAACTCAAACTAGTATTACAAGTCATGAAAATACAAAAGAAGCTCAGATTGGTTCTACAGTTATGATGGTTTTATTGGCATTTCCCAAGGTATTAATTTACAGTGATGATCGCAGTCTGGAAAGGTAAAGAGACATGAAACAAAAAGAGTGGCACTATTGCAAATAAATATGGGCCTCTCTTCTGTGTGGCCTACATATGTAGCATGCGGTTGCCATGTTAGAATATTTTTGCCTGGATACATGAATTCAGTGTTTTCTAGCAGCAGATGGACATGCATAACACACTTAATGCACTACTTGATATTGCTAGGTTTGATTCATGGGTAAAGCAGTCTGGCCTGGTATTTGAAGAGATGAACTGTTTGCTGTGGACATCTAGCAAATCACCACCCCTTTTATTATCAATCACAATGTTAGCTATTATGGTTAATGCCCAATATTTTTATGATGAATAAACAAGAGCCCCATCAACAATGCTGTTCAGACCACAAACAAATGCAAATATCTGCATATAAACTGAGCCTTATGATACAGTTTTTATGAATTATTACAAACCAATTAAATATTAACCCATGTTTTTGAATGGTAAGATTTAGCTCCCTGAGGAAAAGTTAAATGCTATACAATCAAAAGCATCAAATTGTGTTAACACAGCTCCATTAGTAGAGTTGGTAAAATACTGGTGCACTTACAGTCAGGAACGAAAAGCTGTGCTTTCATTCAAATGGCTCCTGTACAAACGATTATGGTCTTCTATGTCATTAAGATCTGAGTGGCTCCACATTTACATTGAATGACTGTATTTAAACAGTGGCCTTAGCTACAAGCTGTGGCTGTATGTTCACTATATTCACGGCAAGTCACTGTGGCCTTATCATGTAGCATCACTACATCCTAACATCCTAACTGATGAATACACACTGTCGTACATGGGCAACACCAGAATACTGACATGGGGGAAAGACATCTTGGAGCAAGGTGTACATACAGTTTATATTACACACAAACTTAAAAAAAAGTGATGAAGAAAACAGGACAAATGATCTAAATCAATAAAGCCATTCAAGAAGCACTATGTACAGTGTAGAGACAGTTGGAGTGGGCGATGTGTAACAGAACTATTAGTTCTTAACAAAATCAAAAGAGTGACAACACAGAACAACATTGACAACAGTGGCGGGTAGGATTGAGAGGGGGGAGAGGAATGTATGATATGTGCATGTGTGCAAATGTCTACAAGTATCACAGTAAAAGCATGATTTTGCAGCGCCTGCTGTCGAGCATAGGAAGTGGGCACAGGGTGTTGGTATTAGGGGCTGGGTTTGGTTGGTGTTGTTATTTTTAGGGTGATTGGGGTTAAACAGGGATGAAAGCACTTTTCGCTGCAGTTTAGCCACTGCCCAACATCTTTGTAGCACGCTGGTTGGCCTCGTCAATCCTGGTCTTGTTGGAATCAGCCTGAAAGAAGAAAAGCACCAGTTTTTACACAGCTCATAATGGCTATTTCAGGCAGCTTCTTTCTATGTTTACTTACAGTCAGACTCGGAGACAAGTGTTTGAAATGATTCTTTTAAAAATCCTGTTTATTTGGAAAACTGTAGGCTTGTGCAGGTTTGCCCTAAGAAATGTTGTTTTGCATGAGTCCTTGAATCCGTTTGCACTTTGATGGGGAATAAACCAGAATCATCCTTTAATGAAGACATACTGAGCGAACTAATGGACAAAATGTACAACTGGGATGTTTGACTCCCAGATTTTGTCCATGTGAATCGTCCAATTACTGTGTCAAACTTAAATCTGCTGCAAAGCTGCACACCTGCATCCGCTGTTACATTTACATTTACTCATTTGGCAGACGCTTTTATCCAAAGCGCGTTACGCAGCCTAATACTGGGCATGTAATCCAAGCTAAATATCAGCTAAATACTGTATAGATTAACTATTAATTTTTTATAATTTTTTCTAAATTTGTTTCCTTTCATGCACTACTTACTTTGTACTATGTACTTTATACACAGTTCTGACATTACATTGTTAAACTCCCAATTTCCAACTTGAACTAAGTGTGTAGATCTAATATCATTCTGGTTGCCCACATAGCTTTCCAAACCTTCTGCTAGCATTAATACAAATAGGCCTATAAATGGTTATTTCAAGTAGTATTGAAATTCTGGGGCCCTTGGTCTCTTAATTATCTTCAGAGATCATAATATTAATAATAATAATAAACTCCCCTTTTGAATTAAAGGTTACTTTGCTACTACTTTGAGAAGTTGGCCTAGTAATAACTGAAAGTGAATCAATAAGTATGATTTTAGAAAGGCGAAGAGGCAACTACTTCAAAGTCACGCAATTCTCTAGAAATAATGCACCCTGCCCCACCAGTTACAGTCCAATATTCCAATATATGGCAGTGCTCAATGTACAGTACCTTCTCCATGATCCTATCAATCTGGCGGTTCTGAGTGTCGATCTCCTGGCCCATGTCCAGGGCCATGTGACGAAGATTGCCAATGATCCCGCCCACCTGCTCCAGGTTTTCATCCATCTCATTCTCCCTGGCGTCATCTGTTACCCTGGAATACACAGGAGAAGGAGGTTAATGGCCAAAGGTTATGTTGTAGCTAATGTTGTAAATCTCTTACACTGTGCTGGAAAGCACAAGCCTCACAAAACAGCATTGTAGAGTACAGTACAGTGCGCTACAATCAGATACAATATGTTCAAATTAATTCATGAACAAATACATTTCAGTCTCCTTTGATTACAAATATTGGGTCACTTAAGGATAAAATAATCAAGGATACTGGTTCCTGGTTAAAATGTATCCATCCACCACATGGCCTGCTTTATCTCATACAAGTTATGGGCTGTCTGAAGATTCAGCACCATGGACAGCACTTTACATCAACCTGTGAGAGTCCTGTTTTTCAAGGATCACAAGATGATTAAAACAAAGCTCTGCTACACAGATTTGAAATAATATTTGTTGCCTCTAATCACTGTTTTTTTTTTGAGGGCATAGTTTTACTTCTTCAAGTTTCAAACATTTAGTCAAATGACAAAATTGAGAGTGAAAACCCTCACCATGTAGACTTCTGACAGTAGTGGGTCACTGCTTATTTTTAATTAAGGGATCACAAAACATTGGAAAATAACTCATATCCATCAGGTACTGTATCTGTGTCCAAATTTGTTGCTCTGATTATGCTGTTCTTTCGTCTGAAGACGAAATGAGGATATTTAACCCTAACTACTTATTGATGCAGACTGAGAATGTGGCTTGCTTCTTCAGTACAGTCCTTCAATCTGTAAGCATCTAAACATCACAGTATATCGAAATAAAATTTCAATGTCAAAATAGACTATTCTAGGATGTCTTATATCATTTTTTAAGAACTATAGATGTAAACAGTACATGCGCACAACACACACAAACACAGACACAAGCAACACTGAGGGGCACAACCAGACCAGCACCTACTCACACACACACACACACACACAAACACACACACACTTACCTGCGGATGAAGCCCCCACTGATGGCCATCTGTTCACGTTCGTCCACCACTCGAGCCCCCGGCTGGCTGTTCACCACTCCATCCTGGTTCCCTCCCCAGGCCTGGCCCCCGCCCTTAATCCTACCACACACACATTTAAGTCAGAACCTGTGTAACTGTTGTAGTGTGTACTTATGTTTGTGTGTGCATGTAGATGTGTTTGTATGTGTATATGTATGTGTGTGCACTTGTTTACTTGTTTGTGAATGTAATCAAGACTAGGCGTGCTGTCGGCGTGCAGGTGAGTGTATGCTGGTCAGTATGTGTTTCACTACGTGTGTGTGTGTGCGCACTGGAGTGTGAATACGTATATAGTATATCTATGTAAGTGCACCTTTTCTGGAAATTCACTGTTAAAAACACATACATAAAGATGCTGTATGTTTAAAATGCATTGGACAATATTGTGTCAAGCCAATTAGCCTACTAAAAGCAACATGCCAGCCACGTATGATAAACATACATACATGCATTTGCAATCTGTTAGTGAATAATTGATCTAACGTGCAGATCAATTGAATCTGAGCACAATAAGGTTGTATGTGGCTTGTGTTAGAAAGTAATGAAGGTCCTTTAAAGACTCAGGACTATCTCCCACAAGCACATACAGAAGAACACAAACACAGAACATAATAACCAGACTCCAGACCAGAGAAGACACAGACACACACAAATATATAAACATGCAGTTTGAAAGGACATGCAAGGAAGAAACATAGTACACAATGTTTGACATAGGAAGGGGAAACACGTAAAGAGGAACAGGATCAGACACATGCTGCATCTATTAAAAGAAAGCTCAAAAATTAGATTCGTTGAGGAAAACCAACAAAACCAAAACCCCAAAGTGAACGGTGATCATTTTGAAAGTGAGACTATGTGATACGGGAATTTGTGATCAGCCCTTCATTTCATCTGGATGGATAAAGCTGTAGGATTATATACACTGTATACAGTCAAATAGTCAAATGTAATTCTTAGCATTTGTTTTATTATGCTTGGAGCACCTAGTGAGTGGAGGTCACCATTGAGGACAACACAGTGAACAAAGTTTAGGCTATATAAAAGTTGTATTTGTTCTCTTTTCAATGAAAGAGAAATACTGAATGCAACGTTGTGGTCTTGAGGTGGTAAACCACATCCACCAGGTGCTCCAGACAGTTTATAACAACAAGCAAGAATTATTTTTTCTTATGCTATTTGACCCAAGGCTCCCATATAAAGAATGAGATCAGAAAATGACATAACCACAGGATTACATAACACGTGGTTCATGATAGGGAGGACCAAAGAGCTATAGAATAGACAAGATCTGAACACAAAACAATCACGTATGGAAGTGAGACCAAAATGGACCAAATGGAGGCAGCAAATTCTTAATATACCTTCATATTGAAAACAAGAAGTTCATTTCGAAATCATGTAGTGACTATTAAAAAAACTAACACCAAAAAAAAAACCCCAACCGCTGTGATGCAAATAAAAGAGATTAGTTACATGTGCTACTGTCAAGATCCTGTTCAGCCCTGTTTTGGAGAAAATAATCGTCTGTAGTTAAAAGGTCTACTGGTGTATTTAATCTCCAGAATGGATATATGAACATTGTGGTAATACACAATGAAGACATAAAATATTGTTTTTATAAATCTCATTCTAAGTCAGACCACAGAAAATCAAGTGTTTTTTTTCGGTTCTGCTTTAGCCTTTCTTAACAAAGACCAAAAAACACTTTTACAGTAACACCTGACTGTAGATGTACAGTAGTGTATAACATGTATTGCATTTGGTAAATCATCAAGGCATCACTTAATTAATTTCTAGAAAAATATCCAGGAAACATCTTGCTGCAAACCCAACACAAAATAACAAATATAGCCATTTAACATTTGTCAGCCACTTGTGTTTTCTATAGCTCTGAGATAGACAACTGTATACAGTACATGTGTTGGTCCCAGAGTATAGTATGCTCAGACATGACTCGGTGGCCACAGTTTGGCTGTTGAGGGCCAGAGAGTAGATCACACAGGATTTCAGCAAAATTGGCATTGGGACTCCATCCACTTTCATATCAAAGCATTCAAATGATAGAAATGTTCGCTGTTATCCTCACTACTAAGGTTCATGGGTACTGTTGGAAAATGTATTGAAAATAGCATACATTCAAGGATAAATCAATCAGTCACTGAATCTAAGAACTAGGACCCAAACGATTACACTTAAAGGAATAGTTCCACATTTTATGAAAAACAGGCTAGCTGTTTACCCCAGTTTCCTGTCTTTGTGCTCTCAACTAACCATCTGCTGGCTCCAGCCATGTACTCTATTTACCATACAGATTTGAGATCCTTTCATCAAATTCTCTGCAAGAATAGGCATATTTCCCAAAATGTCAAACTATTCCTTTATGGTAGGCTTCTGATCTGACAGACCCGTCAGACTGATTATCTGCAAATATTGTGCACTGTAGCATAATGTCATGTACAGCAGCAAGCTTTTTCTGAAAATATATCAGGTGAAAACTTTGAATGTCACAAATCCCAGCTACTATGATACAGTCTTGCATGGAAATTGTCATTTCAAATCTGAAACTTTCTTCCTGTATTGCAAGAGCCCCATGTACTGAATTAATTCATGTAAAAACATTTGAAACACCAACAATAATAGTTTTCCAAATGGCAGAAAAACTGATGTAATTCTAATCAGTGAGAGGTACTAAGGCAACTAGTTGATTTATTCTTTGGTTTGACTTTGTACACAGCATGATACACCATGCTGCAGGGTGTTAGGGTGGGGGTTTGGGTGGGCTTTAGGAGGTGGTGGGTGCCGTGGCCCAGATCCCTGCGGATGCTGCTACCTGCTGGAAGAGAATCTCTCATCCGATGTGGAATGAAGGGCTTTTGAGGACAACAGCCACGGAGGCTGCAGAGCAGATAAAGTGGGAGGGTACCTGTTGTGCAGATGTGTGTGTTGTTCATGCATGCACGCATTCGTTCACTTTATCTCAACCTTAAAAAGCAAACACACCCAGACGTGCATGCAGTGCTGGTGCCTGTTCAGAGAGTATGTTTTTGTGGCTATTGGCCTGACTGGTCACACCACAGTTCACCATGCTCTATGCACCAGAAGCAGGCAGATGGATAGAGAGGCAGGAAGGCAGGCACTGAAACACATGTAGTCAGGCGATACAGGCAGCACCTACTTGTTACAGGGACATGAACATAGACCACAGAACTGTCCTAGATTGTTCAAATTCTTTTCTGCATCCTTCATGTCCTTATTGATTTGGTCCATCCCCTCCTCGATGCGCTCCAGTTGTTCTGATTACCAACACATTGTCATTTTTTTCCAGCAAAAGAACGAAAGCACATGAGAAGAGAAGAGAGGAGGAAGAAGTCGCGGGTGGAAGGAAGGGAGGGGAGAGAGGAGAGGAGAAACAAAGGAGAAGAGACAAAAAAAGACATTGACTGTGACAAGAGAGACATCAGACATCACCACCACCACCAGCACTGGACAGGCAAGAGCTCAGGGCTCCTGGCCGGTACCTACTTTTTAATACATGGGCATATCAGACCACAGCATTGTCCTATATCTTTTAAATCTTTCTCGGCCTCCTTCAGGTCTGCGTTCACCTTGTTCATGCCCTCTTCCACACGATCAAGTTGTTCTGGTGAGGACAAAGGCATGAGAGTCGTGAAATAAATCTGACTGGTTTGTTTTTGGAGGGTTGGCGCTCTACGCTACAGTGCAAGAGGCAACATGTTTTGGCTAGATGCAGAAGGCAAAGCAGGCAACAAGCATTAAGAGTCACTGGGCATTTCTCTTGACACAGTGATAATGACCCCATTTCACACACGGTTCCAGCAGCTTTTGTTTCCTACCTCCATCCAAAGCAACATATTGCTTTCCTGAGTAAATATTTCGTCTGGGTGGCAGTGGCAATAAGTTGCCTCAGTAGCAGCATGCTTCATCCAAAACTGCATATGTGCAGGAAGATATTAATTCAGAACTGAAGAAGCCTGTGGGATGACAGGCAAAATGTCTTTGAGTGTCTTCAACCACGTCCAGCTGCTCCTGATTTTAACCCACCTTGGATACTAATTCTCCCCACTTTGACTGCACTACTGCAGATCAGTGGGAGCAGTGATAGAAGACAGAGATAGAGTGAAAGAGACTGATAGGAAAATGTGATAGGCCGGATACTTAAAAGCAAATGAATGAATGGGCAACAAATCAATTATCAACTCATGAAAGGAATGTGGTGAAAAGCACCACTCTGGCAGATGAAGTCACCAGTGCCTCCTTACTCAGATGGTCACAGAGCTATAAAAAGCACCGATTCAAGGTCAGCTACGCTCTCTGGCTGGTTAATGGTTATAGGACAGAATAGCAGTAACATCCAGCAGTGGAAAGGAGGCATTTTGTCTGCGAGGAAAAACTTATAGTGAAGCATGGTGTGTATTGAATTTTGTCACCACAATAATCTCATGGACCCTTGCATTAGCTGTACAGAACCAGAGGAAATCAGCTTCTTAACTCGACAGCTGAAGTGTCTATAACCATGGGAAGGACTGCCATGTCTAAAATACAAGAAGGAAACATTTTACCTGGGAAGGTTTAGCAATAAGTTCTGTTGTCGCATTTAATACAGACACAGAGCCTGAACAAACTCATAACATCTTGCTGGAGAACTGAAACCAAGACAATTCCTTTTGCTCCTTTTTACTTTATACTCAACACTCTCTTTTTACTCATCTCATTCTCTCTAAAGCAACAGCAGTTTACACTGAGCACAAAATAAATGGAACAAACTTTTCAAAAAGGACTGACGGCTCTTAAAAGCTAAGGAGAGAGGATCAGGAGCAAGGGCTGAGGTGCATTGTCAGCTAACTGTAAGGTGAAGATCTACACTGTGTAAGTGAAAGTTACCAACAGGACAACTTAATGGCCTCCATCATATGGCAAGCTGTTTTAACATTTATGAGCTAGGTTTGACTTTCCGGACTTAACATTTAAAACACAACATTTTTAACTTGTCAGTACTGAATTACAAAGATCAGCAGTGATGCCACTGACAACGACACTCGACTCATCACACATCCTAAATGACAATTGCATATATCTGTAATTTAATTTGGGCTGTTCCAAATAATAGTTGCAGATATCTCAAATGTTGCTGTTGTAGATAAGATGGTTAGAAAATGCCAATGAAATGGATAGAGCTCATCATCCAGATTTTTGTGGCGAACGAGTGCTTTGTTCAGTAGAGAGCTGTGGTAGAAATGTACAACTCACAACAGTGCTGAGAAGGAGGCAAGGTGGCTCACTCAGTTGCCTCCTCTTTCATCAGCTCTGGGAAAAAAACGATGTGGCTCAGAATTCAATTGTAGATATCTGAAAGTGGAATTACAACCAGTCATAATTCATTTGCAGATATCTGCAGTTCACATTGTGGATATCTGCAACCGAACCGTAGATTTCTATAATGAGAAACCCCATATACATGAATGCAAAAGTAGTTTAAATCTTACTAGTCACAATATAATTACAGATATCTTCAATTAGAGATTTGACTAGGCAAAATGACATCTCAACATCAATAATGAATATCCAGTCTAGGTAATAAATGTTAAAGCGGCTTGCCATGGCACCAGTAATCCCGGGCAAGGCGAAGGACTGAGTAATGGAGGGATGGGAGAGAGAGAGGCATTGTTTTTATCTCCTCAGCTTTGGACAGCCACACCAGACTTAACAACCTGCCACCTCCCCTCGATCTGAAGATTATAGTGTCATATTTAACCAGTTAACCAATTAGAAAGTAGAATGATTCAAATCAACAAGGAATGAGCAATACGGGTCTTTTTTACAGCGGCTATTTTGACATGTCATAGTAGGATAAGCACAGGTGTTACTATACACATTAACAATGCCTCCGGTCTTTTCAAGTGTCCCAGTAAATCATGACAGCATCACACGCACCCTATGTGAGGACAACATGAGGACCCTGAAAGTGAAGCAGCTAAATGGAATTATTTGATTGTGTTGTTTAGATCTGTGCTTTTGTTAGCGTGACGTCAAAATGTACTAAATTACGACGCATTTAAATCACATTCTCACTCCCAAGTCGTCACATATGGACACATGGGTCCAGACCCATCGGTGTCAGTTTGCCCTAACGTCATAGTTCAGTGCAGTGGAGGAAGCTCCAGTGGCTTCATTCTTGAATGATAAAGCCAGTGTAGGATATAAATAACAGAAAACTCCAAGTAAGGAGGTGGTTCGGGCGGACAAGTAGGTCAGAAACTGGACTTTTGCCCAGGGGACTGGTGTTCGTTGCCCATGTGAAGCAAAAAGTCAACAGATTTTGATTGTTTTTAGTGAGGTTACATAGGTTACGTAAGTTACGTAAGTAGTGTTATTTTACTTACATAAGTTAAGTTTTTTAACCTTAATCAGGACCTTTTCCTAAACCTAACCATGCAGTGTTGTTGCCTAAACATAACCAAATTGTGACAGTTCACAACTTTGACTGCTAGCCTAACCAGATGTTGGATATTTATTGTTGCTATACTTGACTACAGAGCCATATATGTTGACAAATAACGCATCCCTGGGGGTACCCAGGGAGTTACAAAGCGTCGCCAAGGAGAAATCACCAAGCGTCCATATGTGACGAGTTGGGAGTGAGTTTGTATGCAATATTCATTGTATTATTCTAGGTTCAAACTCCATCCTTCACATTTCGTCAGAGGTTTAAATAAAGAATACCCTGACTCCAAAGGCACTGTAGGATATAACTCTGTATAAAAGTGTACATTCCACCGTCTTAAATCATGAACTAATGGTAAGTAAATCTATGCTTTGATTGTCAGTACTGAACACTGATCCACAAGTAACAGAAAAAGAGGAGACTCACTTGGACAGGCTGTAACGTTCCAACAGTGATGATGATGGAAAAACTGCCATCTCCAGTTATCAGTTTAACATTCATCATCACGAAACATAAATCAGCCGCACTCTGTGCACATTTTCAACCTGCGGCAGCTACAATCAAACCAATGTGTTGTGCTCGGACTTAAAACGATGCAGGTTGCTAGTGGCTTGGGCTCACTGAAGCAGAGCTGCAATCCATCAGCCCTGACTGAGGCGTAATACAGGTCAACATGCATGTAACAACCAAACAGGGAGGGACTCATTAGCAGGAATGAGACCTCCACCACAGCTAATACATCACTGGAAGAAATGACAAATCTCCTCCTGTATGTGATGCCTGTGCGTGTGTGTGTGTGTGTGTGTGTGTGTGTGTGTGTGTAAAGGGCAGAGGGATTAGTTACACCCCAGTTTACAGCTCAACAAGACAACATTAATTACCACAGCCATGGAAAGCTATTACTTTCTAGTTTTTTCTTTCAAGGCAATATAAGAGGGAATTCTTGATGTAACTAACATGTCAAATATGTCAGAGCCTCCAACGGTAGAGGCTTTTATACTTCAGTAATCATTAAAATGAGAATGAGGCGTAAGCAAAGAGAGAAGGAACGAATGAAGATGAGGAAGAACGTCATCATTAGTGTAACCAAAGTGATCACCAGGCAAAGAAATGGGAGAAGAAAAACGTAGAGGTCAGGAGAGAAAAGTGAAGGGAACGAGAGCAGGTGCTGGTACGAAAGAAGAGAAGGAGCATGGAATAGAGAAAAAGAAGAGACCAAGAGGAAGACAGAAAGAGAGACAGACAGTTAGGGGATCAGGTTAAGAGGACATTTGCTGAGAGGCAGGGGTAATTTAAATCTGTGAATTGATTGCTGTCCCGTGCACTGTGGCAGCCGTTACTCTGTAGGCGAGAGGAGAGAGGTGGAAAGAGGCTATCTGTTCCTTTGACAGGCCAATTAAGCTGCTCTTTCATGCATGGTGATGCGGAGGGGTGGGGTTGGGCTGAGGACCCACACTCACAAAGAGGCCCCATAAGGAGCCCAAAGGATCAGCGTACTTTTCTTCTTTCTTTTCTTCTTTCTTTTCCTCTTTCTACTTGTTTTTGTCTTGTGGTGTCTTCAGTCAGGTTTGCCAATATGAAACAGAGAAGGATGGGGATCTAAAATCGGACATTTACTTGTATTTACTTTGTTTGTTTGGAGGTAAAGGAATAATTCAGTGTCATGGATTTAAACCGGCCATCACTGAGAAACACACAGCGCTAGGCAAGGTCAGACTGGCCAATACACAACATAGGCCTAGTATTTTAATTGAGACAAAAAACTGCAGGTGAAAATCGATTGGTATGTGCCTTGATCAGCTGGTCCATAGTATGTGGTTACTGGCCCAGACGGTGGTTGGGCAATCTCCAGACCAGAACCTGACGAAACGGGTGAAAGGTGGACCTCTAGCACCTGTTATTTGTACTTTGTAATCGTGGATAAAAGGTATGCGATGAAACGCAAAGGCGGTGCTGAAAAGTTGAGGGAGAAGAAAAGGAAGTCGCTCGAAGCAGGTGCAAGAAAGTGTCTCAGAATGACAGAAAGCAGTGAGGATACTGGAGGCCCCAGTACTAGCGCTGACGTGGGTGAACAAGAGACAGACAGCGAGATGAGGGCAATAGCAAAACAGAGTCAAAGCGAGCACAGCCCCCAGCGCCCCGGCAAAGGTGATACAGTAAGATTGATGATAATATAGCTTATTTGGCTAGATTGCTTTTTCGTTAAAATTGTATCAGTTGCAAATGAAGTTACTATCAGTTACACAGATATCAATGAGACATTAATGTAATGTTGGCCCTGTAATTCTGCTGTAGCTACTTTCTAATAAAGAAATACTACGACTTATATCTATATCGACTTATATATATGCTTATATCTAAACATTATGTACTATTTTACTGATAGCGTTACGTTTTAGTGGTATACAAACATAATATCCTAATCTTAATACTAATTACTCATCTAGGCTGAGGGTCGAATGAGTGCGTTTCTGCAGTGATAAAGAAGTGTACAAGTCACAAGCTTGAGAGTTTGTTTAGTGGCCATTTTTAGGTGCAGATAGAAATTACTGTTTTTTATTTTTATTGAAATTAGCCAGAGAGCTATATAGAGCTATGCTTCTAGTTTTGCAAATGTATTTTAATGGCTAGTTTTGGGATGCACTCTTTTCGCATAAAATTGCAAGAAATAAAGGTCTCTAATGACCCAGAGAGTCCGGAGAGTGGGCTGACCAGCGACAAATTCCCAAGCCATTTTTTCCGTCCAAGTCAGCCCCTGGCGCTAGGTATTTTTTTGTGTGCGCGTTTCTGTGTTTTTGAGAGTGACAGTGACTATTCTGCTCAGGACTGGCCCTGACAAAGTTGGCCAATAATGAATAAGAGTGATCAGCATACTTGTCAATCTCCACATCATAGCGGAAATTGGGAAACCAAACGTATATGTGTCCCTCAATAAACTGTGTGTCAATCCAGAGACTGTATTCTTGCATTATGGGGTAGATTTCTCCTCCCCCAGAAAGTTTTAAGCATTTAAGTCTTAATTTCCTGCATTCTGATGAAATTTTCTGCACCCATTTCTGCCTTTTCTGCCTCAATTTATGGTGGAAAGGTCTTCATTTATGTAAAGGGAAACGCAAAATTCAGGCAGTAGGTGACAATTCAAATTATAAAAAATAAATACAATACTAGAACTGCGAGCAGTTGTAAACGGGGTCCAAGCCACCCGGCGCCAGTCGCCCCCCTCGCCCCGCGGAGGGCGTGCGAGTCGTCCCGGGCGCCCCGCGGATGTCCTGCGTAAGGCCCCCGAGTGTGGTCCTGACGGGCCGCTCTGAACCGAGGCGAAACGCGGCGTGTTTGAAAATGCCATTGAAATGAATGGGCTTAGAGACGGCGTTCGAGCTTCGATTACGGCGCCGCCTTTTGGCCGAATTGCACCAAATCGCTCAGCTGTCATCAGGGCCCCTTGGTGAAGAAGTGACCCAAATTTGGTGTCGATCGGAGCTGCGGTAGTGGAGATATAAATTGCATGTAAGTGAATGGGAGTTTTTTTGATATATGATGAACAGCGCCACCGTTTGGCCGATTGAAGACAAATTTGACACAGGCCTTTGGGAAGTCATGCCGCATAAGGTCACCAAGTTTAGTGCGGATCGGCCTTTCCAAGCCTGAGATATGTTATACTTCCTGTTTGTAGCGTTTTCGCAAAGATTTGTTAGCTTGTAATTCTGCCGTTTTTTATCGGATCAAAATTCCCTCTACAAACTTTCTTCGGCTCTGTCCAGAGATGGTCTGTGCAAAGTTTGGTGTCGATCGGACTTGCGGCTTCGGAGGAGATGATTTCAGCCGGCTTGTCAGTTTTTGCGATATTGCGCGATAAAAATGTAGGCGGAGTGGGCGTGGCTTACATCACGTGATTCACCTCAATCCCCCCAAACACGTAGACATAAGATGTATGAATGTGCGATGTATTTTGCCGTAGATATGAGGCAAAATGTGCTTTGGTTGAAATTCCCATTGAAATGAATGGGGAATTTGAGCTTCGATTACAGCGCCACCGTTAGGCCGAACGGCACCAAATGTTTGTGGTGGCATCAGGGGCCCATGGGGAAGTATTGACCCAAATTTGGTTTGATTCGGACTTGTGGTTCTGGAGATATAAAATGAATGTAAAGTCAATGGGATTTTTTTGGGGTAGCGCCAACTAGCGGCGAATTTCATGAAATTTTGCACAGGCCTTCAGGGGTTCTCCTATATAAGGTACTCAAGTTTGGTGTTGATCGGCCACTCCTAACCTGAGATCTGACATCACTTCCTTTTATTAGCGTTTTTGGCAAATGTTTGTTAGCGTATAATTGCGACATTTCTTGTCGTATCGAAATTCCCTCTACAAAATTTGTAGAGCTCGGTCCAGAGATTATCCGTGCCAAGTTTCGTGTCGATCGGACTTACGGCTTTGGAGGAGATGATTTTGGCCGGCTTGTCAGTTTTTGCGATTTTGCGCGAAAAAGGTAAGGCGGAAATGGGCGTGGCCTACATCACGTGATTCAGCTCAATCACCCGAACGAGTAGACATAAGATTTATGAATGTGCGATGTAGTTGGCCTTAGTTATGAAGAAAAATGTACTTTGTTTGAAAATCCCATTGAAATGAATGGGGCATTTGAGCTTCGATTACAACGCCACCTTTAGGCCGATCTGCACCAAATTGTTGTGGTATCATGAGGGCCCCATGGGTAACAATTGACCCAAATTTGGTGTCAATCGGATTTGTGGTTATGGAGATATAAAATGAATGTAAGTCAATGGGATTTTTGAAAACATTTTAATTTGCAATAACAGCGCCACCTATGGGCACATTAGGTTCCCCTTTGGTGCCTGGCATCAGGGGACCATGCTGAACAATTCGGCACTGGTTTCATGTCAATGTGACTTGTGGTTATAGAGGAACTAATTTTCTGGATTAAAGAGCGCCACCTAAGGGCGAGTTGCACCAAATTCTGCACAGGCCCTCAGGGGCGTCCCAAATGAGTGGTCCAAATTTGGTGTCGATCGGCCATTCCAATCCGAGTTATGCCCTCACTTCATGCTAGTAGTGTTTTTCGCAAATATTTGTTAGCGTATAATTGCGACATTTTTAGTCAGTATCAAAATTCCCTCTACAAACTTTGTAGAGCTCGGTCCAGAGATTATCCGTGCCAAGTTTCGGGTCGATCGGACTTGGCGGCTTCGGAGGAGATGATTTTGGCCGGTATGTCAGTTTTCGCTGTAGCTCGAAAAAAAGTCTAGGCGGAAATGGGCGTGGCCTATACCAGGAGATTCAGCTGGATCCCCGAACGCGTGGATATAAGGTTTTGATATACGCCTTCGTAGTCGAGAGGTCCAAGCCCAAACGCTGTTGACCTTGCGTATAGCGCCCCTAGCAGTAGAAGTGTGCGAATTTTATGCTTCGCGTCGCTAAGCGCTAAACTGGACCTACCCTATGAGTTTCGAGGTGTAGCAGTTACGGTCCAGGCCGCAGTATCGGTTTTCTTCACGGAAGAATAATAATAAAAAATCTTAGCGAAACAATAGGTTCCCAGCCACTTGCGGTATGGGAACCGCTGTTACTGTAATCGCGGGTTCCCAGCCCACTTCGGGCTTGGACCCCTAATAATGAAGTAAGGCTCTTGTGGTATCCCGTGAAATTTTGCACCCTAGGCAAACGGCAATGCCTAGGGTACCTCTGCTACGAGCCGGGCCTGGTTCTGCTTATCTTAGTGTAAAGGATACGTCAAATAGCACCTAAACATGTGGGACTAACGGATTTAAAAAAGAAGGGTCAAAATGGATATGATTCAGCTGACTTTTCTTCCATAATATCCAACTACAAAATGCTTGATCATGCAACTTGACAAAGTTCTTCCAGAGCAACATTGGTCTTTATACTCATACATCATATCTCATACTCCTCAAGAAAAAGTAAAATTGCTGGAGTGTCCTTTAATTCTTATTGGTGGACCAAGCCATAAATGGGCAGAAGTGAGGAGGATGTGCAGGGCTATGAGAAGTGCAGTGTTTGTCATAACCAGTCAAATTGATCATTCTTTCCCCTCAGAGAAAGGATAATGTTAAAGTATATATATTACAAGCTGACCTCTAACCTCACAGTCGATCAGTCGGGTGTTCTGAAGAACATGACAACCAGGTGTCAGAGAACATTTTGTTTTAAAGTGATTTATGTTCTTGCTCTACCGCATAAAAGTGCGTAACACATAGCTAAAATATAATCAGTTTGATTAACTCAGTGTCCACGTATTTGTCTGACAAATGCAGTAAGCACAGACGTGTAGTAATAGGGAGGCAAAGCAGAAGGCTAGCTCAACAGTTACGTCCAGTATAATCATTTCAGCCACTTTAGCTCAGACTGCAGCTCTAGTAACTTTTAAGGACTTGGCAGAAGCTCACAAAGAATTAAACTGTGCCTCTGCTTTAGTAATTATACTGTAAATGCATGAAAGTCATTTTTCTCTGGGATGTAAATTTGACTGAGACTCTACAGTGTGATACTGGACATACTGCTGATGACGACTCTCTCATTTTACAGCATAAAATAACTGCAAGAGAGAATCGGTAGAGCAGATTAAAAGTGAAGACAGGTGAGATAGTGTTCAGTGTTCTCTCCATATCAACTTACCTCCCTGCTCATCCAGCATGACCAGAGTCCTGATGCCAGCATCTTTACTCTAACAGACGAGAGAGATGGAAAAAAGAAAGAGAAGAAGAGAATTTGGGATAAAGAGGAATAAATGTGACAGATCAGTGAAGGTCAACAGAGCAGAGATGGATCATATTACAATTTTTTGAAATCACTTTTTTTGAGTGTGACTGATCTTGTCTGGCATAAGTGAAACAGCTTGACTTTTCAGGAATATTTTGCCTTAGTTGGACACAAGAACGGTAGTGCTCTCATATCTGTGTGCTAATTATGAAGCTAGATCCAGGGACCGTTAACTTAGCTTAGCTTAAAGACTGGAAACAGGGGGGATCAGCTAGATTGGCTATGTCCAAAGGTAAAAAAATCTGACCTACCAACACCTCTAAAGTTAAAATGTAAACTAGCAACTTGCCCTCAAGATTCTTGAGGTTTGCAGATTTTTTAACGTTTGGACAGAGCCAGGCTATCTGTTTCAATGAAACGTAACACTAAAAAAATTTAACCATGATCTGCACAGTGTCAGTGCTACATGGATTGTGGGTGCCAGGTAGTGGCAGGGTCAGGAGACCCTTTTAGGACTACCCATCAACTTTATTTCCCCAGAAGCATGTCTCATATAGAGACAGACGTACATCCAACTAATCAACAGACATAGACATAAAAGAATACTGCAAACCACCTAAAACCTTAGAGAAGATAAGAAAGCCCTGCAGAGAAAATCTAAAATGCTACAAATATATTCATGCACGATCCTGCTCAGATTCCTGGGATACACTTGTCTACCAAATGGCATGTGCTATATCTGGTATCTTCACAGGGCTGGTACCAGAGATTTGTTGACAAAGCTCCAGTAATGTAACATTCTGATTTGGCTTACACAGTTGGCACACTCTCAAACACACAAGCACACACAAAATATGAACATTCATGCAGACTCGTACCCTGTTTTTTTCTCTGTGCATGCATACGCTGGGCTTCATCATATGATAACATGCTTCAGTGAGCACACACTAAGCACATTAACCACTGTGCACACAACAAAACAACAGTGTAGTGCTCTCCATGAGCCAGAAGCTTTCTCTGACAGACATTAAAGACAAAAGGCCATTCAGTTCACGCATCAGCTATTTTGGATCAAAGTGCGCTCTGACCTTCTTGGAGCAATGATAGAGAGACACCAGTGCTGGAGGCCAGTTAGACAATCCACTGATATTAGTATCAAACCGACTGCGAAAGAGATCTGCCAGTGGCCATGGATCTATATCAGTGTGAACATTGTTATTGATTCTCTGATTCTCAAAATCTAGTTAGAAGGTGAAAAGCATTTTTACATGGGTGCTGTGGGCAAATAAATGATAATTAAATAATATCCCAGCACAGAATCTTTGGCAGAGCTAATGTGTGCAGATACATGTGCTTAAACCCAGTTGAAGAACTGCTTGTTTACTCACAAGGAACCATGGGAAATCACAGGCCTGGGAGGGAAGTCGTGGCTCCTGAACTACAGGACAGGATGTCTGACCACGCCAACTGGCATAGTCTGATGCAATGACATCACATCTCGCTGTATGGCTAGTTATATGCACAAACACACATGCACACAAAGACTACTGCGTCTTTTTCACACATTGCTGTGATACAGTGAGTCACAGAGTCTCCAGTTAGGGCCTGGTGATTTTTTAGCAGTTTCTCCCAAAATAATTTTCTGACCAGGAAATGAACATGGAAGGCGAACCTTTCAAGAGATTAATAGAGATTAATATTTTAAACTCATCTTTCTTTGCTCTTCATTTTCTGTGCTTAGCTAATGTAAAGCAGCACTTTTTCAAAAATATTGCAAGTTTTAAGCACATAAGTTGATTAATAAGATAGGAAGTAATGTTGTCTTTGTTGTTTTTCTTAAATTGTGATCTGCCCCACAACACTATGTTGTCTTAAAGGTCAGGTGAATTAAAGGTGTTAGTAAATCAGTTACAATCCCTAAAGTAAATAATCACTGTCACTTTAAGAAAAGGCAATTCAGGCAGGAAATGAGAAAACTTAATAATTGAGGGAAAGAAGAAGAGAGTGAGAAAAAAAGGAGCAAGACAAATAAAGAAAATAAAGACAGCAAGAGGTCTTGACATTAATACAGAGTCCTTGGAAGCCTGATATTGATTTTTCTTTAGACATCCACTCTGCTCTCTCCTGGAATCTATTGTAATTCATTCAATGGGAGATGACCGTACCAGTGTGACCCACATGTCCACCTTCTGCTCTGCTACTGGTCAACCAGTGCCGGAGGTGATAATCTGGTAAACAAAAATCTACTAATTGGTTGAATGAATAAAGATGTCTGTGTACATTACGCAATTCTGTAAAACTGTACACAACAGATAATGGTAGTGTGATGTTTATTTTAGTTTTTACATTTTTTTCTATCCAGAAAAAATTATTATTATTATTATTATTATTATTATTATTATTATTATTATTATTATTATTATTATTAGTAGTAGTAGTAGTAGTAGTAGTAGTAGTAGTAGTTGTATTTTCTAAAGCATTTTGAGCATTTTAATGTCAATCACACAGTACCAATACACATACTTAAACCCAGATAAACAGTTACACATATTATGTACCCGGTTGCCCCGCCTTTCTGTGTGGAGTTTGCATGTTCTCCCCGTGTCCGCGTGGGTTCTCTCCAGGTGCTCCGGCTTCCTCCCACCATCCAAAGACATGCAGGCTAGGTTAATTGGTGTCTCTAAATTGTCCTTAGGTGTGAATGTGAGTGTGAGTGGTTGTTTGTCTGTATGTGGCCCTGCGATGGACTGGCGACCTGTCCAGGGTGTACCTCGCCTTTCGCCCAATGTCAGCTGGGATTGGCTCCAGCCCCCCCACGACCCTGTATGCAGGATAAGCGGTTGACGATGGATGGATGGATGGATGGACATATTATGTATTTTAGATAAACTTATTTTTCTTTGAAAATACTTTTTCTAAAAAGCACACTTATTTGGTTTCTTGCCAACAGTTAGATGAGAAGATGCCACTGTCATGTTTGTCCAGTAAATACAGCAGCCATTTAGCTTAGCTAAGCAGCTAAAGCTTTGAGACGGGGAAACATCTAGCATGGATGTGTCTTAAGTTAATAAATATTTTTACTGTACAGACCTGAGAGTGGTACAGATGTTCAATTCAATTCAATTCAGTTCAATTAGCTTTATTGGCATGACTGTGTAACAATATTGCCAAAGCATCATACATACAACATAAGAACAATCAACCCCATACATTTCATTAAAGAATTAAAGCGTAAAGTAATCAAAGCGTATGTGTGTTTGCGTTTAAAAAAATATATATATATATATAAAAATATATATATCCACCATAAAAACTCTTCTACTCTTTAGATCTTGTTTCCCCTATAATAAACACTGCAAGTGAAAATCCACTTTGAATGCAAATCCACAATATATACCATACAATACCGGTTTTGTCTTTAAAGATAAACCAGGGTTTAAGACTCAAATGGTGGATTAAATGATGATGGTTATATGATTATATGGTCTATATTTCCTCAGAAAGGCAACAGTGTAGTCACAGCCAGTAACAGCCTGCATGAATGATATCACGTCCATCTTGTGTAATGTATTCTCTGACTGCCCATCAAACCAGATTGTCTTCACAGACTCCTCTCTACCTCTCTGTTTATCTTTCACGCCCATCTCAATTCCTCATCCCTCTTATGTTCATATCTTCTTTTTTTTCATTTCCATCTCCCATACCCGCTTTCTTCACATTTCAATCTGACCCACGCGTAGTTTCTCATTTCTGTTCCCCTGGTGTGAAGATAATATTTTCATAAGATCTTCAATATCTCTGGATCTTTCTTTCTAAAACCTTTTTCAGAAGGCGTGGGTGCACTACAAAGTTCATTTATTGTTAATAAGACAATTCACTACACTGCAATTCTCCATTCCTGATACTCTTTTGATATACATGTCATTATTATTCTGCTAATCAATAGATTTTGTCTGTGTGACTTAGTGGAAATAGTTAATTACTAATGTGACGCTGTAGGGTGATGTGTAATCTCTATCCCTTGCAAGAGATAGAGATTGGCTGAGACTGATTGCAGTAACTCTGGGCACCTGGGCTAATTGCCCTGTAGAGTATTTGTAACGCCTTACTGTCATTCTTAGTGATGATGTCGCTGGGCTGAGGTCACAGATTCCCCTTGCTAACTCACTACCCTCTGTTTCCCTTCACAGGTTCCACCTTTGCCTTGGTTTCTGGACATGCTGTTTTAGTTGTAGTTACCATTTCTTGCACACCCTTACACACATTTTCCATGCAGCCATCATCCCGTCCTGACATGACAGAAACCACTGATGTTCATATCCCATTCTTTATCACCTTTAATTTGGCTTATTTTGAGTTGAATAAATATATTTTGTGAAATGTTTACTGCAGTCTGTCTCCTTTTTGTTGTGGCCTTTTGAGCCAGGTCATAACACTAAATAACAGTTCATTGTAAATGTGAGTTGGGTAAACATGCCTGATCAGCTTTGCATGGAGGCAACAAAGGTAATGCAAAATAAATACATGTCAGTTATGTATGCGTGATGCCCCTCCCACACCTCAGCAGACAATTGGCTGAATTGGGAGGGTCATCAGCTGATGACTCTCATCCGAACCCATGGGCTATAAAAGTTGGCCCATGTATTCAGTTCACTCTCTCCCTTCTAGCAGGTTACATCCATGCTCTGGCATCTGCTTTTGTGCTTGTGTTTATTTTGTTTTAATAAATTATACTTTTAACTAAGTACCTTGCATGAACTACCTATTTGTCACATATGCCATTTAAAATGCGGTGAATTCAAACTTAAAGTATTTTTTAAAACAAATTATTTTTAAAGATATCAGACACTTTACATACTAATACTTCATGGAATAGTTTTATATTTTGGGAAATTTGGTTTCTTGCCAAGTGTCTGATGAGAAGGTCAATACCATCCGCTGGTAGCCTTAGCTTACCATAAAAAATGGAAATAGGGTAAAACAGCTAGACCTGCTCTGTCCAAAGGTAACAAAATCTGGCTACCAGCACCTCTAAGATAATTTTGTGGAGTTTTGTCGTCAGATGAAACAAACAAGATATGACATGTTAATTTGTGGGCTTTAGAGGGGCTGCTAGGTGGATTTTATTAGCATTGGACAGAGCCAGGCTGCCTGTTTTCCCCTGCTTCCAGTCTTAGTGCTAAGTTAAGCTTCTGCTGGCTCCAACTACATATTTAGCGTGCGAAATGAGAATCTTCTTATCTAACTCTGCAAGAAAGTAAGTATGCTATTCTTTTAAAGGACACGATTTGAAAACTTGGGTGTCTGTGTTAGCGAGCAGACAGAGGTCTGTGCGTGACATCATGTTATCTCTGCTCACAACCCATAATGGACAGCTTTAACACACACAGTTAAACAGTCACGTAAATCTTCTACACTGTCAGATCTGCCCTGTTACAAACACACACAGGCCGCTAATAATACCGTGCTGTGAATGTGGTGTATCTTAGAGATGATCGTACAGGGCTACAACGATTAGTCCATTAATCAATTAGTTGTCAACTATTAAATTAATTGCCAACTATTTTGATTATTCACTTTGAGCCATTTTTAAAAAAGGAAAAACTTCCAAATTCCCTGATTTCAGTTTCTCAAATGTAAATATTTTCTGGTTGCCATGACAGAGAACTTAATATATTTGGGTTGTGGACAAAAGAAGATGTTTTTGAACATCACCTTGGGCTTTGGGAAACACTGATCAACATTTTTCACAATTTTCTGGACCTAACAACTAATCGATTAAATGAGAAAATGATCTACAGATTAATCAATAATGAAAAATAATTGTTAGTTGCAGTTCAATTGTAAATGTCCGTGTATATTTCCTTCACTCAAATCAGCAGAAGCAGCTCATTTAAATTTTAACAATGGTCTCAGTCCTGAAGTTTCAGACTTCAGCTCTGCAACTTTCTCAACACATACAACGTCAAAATGCTCCATGCTGGACACGTCAGTTGAATGATGGTAGGAGGAACACTTTCACATTTCCTGCTGTCTTTAAAACAAAGGTCATGACGCACACTGGAATTATGGGTCACATTTGCATGAGACAAGGACACATTACATTATCAGCCACTGTGAATATTTCTACTGTCTGACTACTAAGTGACATTGTTTTGTTCATAAGCACACTTGTGTTTCCAGGAAGCAATGTCTAAAACAAAGTAATGTCTTATTATTTCTTAGGATATATGTTTTCAAATTTGCCTTGCAAATTTGCATTTCACATAAATTGATTTCACTGTGTTAATATAAGTTCATGCATTAAAATGAAAATCCCTTCATAATGACATTATGATACATGTTCTTCTGCCTGGATTTTAATTAGATTTCAGGTATTAGGCTGATGAGTTCAACCAGAGCGACTTACTGACTACAAAAGCAGAATGAGCTTTCATTTCTGCATCAGAGAGTAAAGAGAGTAAGAGTCAGAGCTGCAGTGCACTAACGGTGTGGGTGTGATCCTTAAAGGATCATGTGAGAGAAAGGTTCAAGGAGAGAAGGCTTAAAGAGGGAAGGCTTAGATTAAGGCTATTTTAACCACCTTTTACTTTCTGTCTTTCATGATTAAAACACTGTTGTGTTATGGATGTCGAATTTTCCTTGTGTAGCACTCAAGATGGCGTACAGTGTAATTTTGACATTAACCTTACTTCATATTTTATGGTCTCAGTGAGCCACGAAAACAAGACAAAAACCTGACAGTCTGTCATAGGGTGTCATTGTATTAATATTAATTAAAAATGAACTTACTCGGCTTAAGCTCTTCCTTGTAAATCGAACACTTAGTGGTCAGACTAGCTAAAACCACTGGGCACCATGAGCCAATGTGCACTGAAAAGTCATGTCAATACTTGTACACACTTTGTGAGACCTGCTATAAAGATAACACATCACAATGGCCACTGCAGCTGCCTGCCATGTCAACTGTCTGGAGGTGTTTAATGCTAAATGAGGGAAGAAAGTAAAACAACATAACGCCAAGTGCGTAGTAAGAGTGAAATCAGTGATGGCCTCAACTTGGAGAAACATCATGCAGAAGAGTACGGTGAAGTTGTTCAAGCAAGCAACACTGTTGGTAACAAGCAAAGTAAATCTATGAGTTAAATGACCAACTACACTCTGTGTAACTACTTACCAAATACTGTGGTTGAAAATATGGAGTTTAGATTAACATCTTGAGCGTTGCTACAAGCTGCCAAATTGATGTAAAACAGCTGTAAGTAGTAACAAACCATCTAGTTTGTGTTTGTGTGAGTTCAAGTATATTTCTCTCATAGACTTCCTTTAATCATGAATGAATAATAAAAGGTGGTAATTGTAATAATCAGAGGAATTGCTTCAGCTTCACATGGGACATAAATAATACTTTTAGAAGACTATCAGATCTGGACAGGCCGAAACAAGCATGTATCACTGCACAGATCTCAGAGAGATCATTGGACAAGCTGAGTGCTCCTGCTCTGACTGCTCTCCACTTACTTAATTAGTGTAAGCACACTATAAGCCCTTTTAATACTGAGGTCATGGACTATAAGCATGTGCTCACAATTTGCTGGAATGTAAGATGCACTGTACGTTCAGAAACAGAATCCTTTTCATCATCAAATGATATAAAGAAACTTGAATAAACCTAGAGATAGTTTTATAATATCCGCTGTATTATATGAAGAGGCATGTTGACCCTACTCTATAATACATGCTGCCTTATTGCTTCATTGCAGTCTATATTGAGCCTATTTCTCTGGAGAGATAAGAAAGACCATTTTCTCAGCGAGAAGCCAAAACATAACACAGAGGCCGCTTGGCTCCTAGACTTTCGCTGGTTTCAACTCAAGAACTGCTGTCTGGGAGCATCACAAGGAAACGCGCTCTGTACTAACAAAGCACAGGATATTTTCAGCAGTTGAAACGATCAAATTGCATTCGCTTGGCATTATCTTCAAAGGTCAAATATTCAGCTACTGCCAGTGAAAAGGCTTGTCTGTCGAGTAGGTCACTGTTTAGGTCAGCCTCGGGTCTCACACTGTCCCTCATGGCTTTGTGTCATTAAGACACGGTGACTGGTCCAGGGGTTTGAGCAGGGCTATCTCTCTGAAGCCAGTAGCAGGAACTAGAGGCCCAACACACGCTCTGACAATTTAATGCCAGTAAAAACTGCAAACTCAGCTAAAAAATACTTACTTAACTTACTTATACTACTTAACGCTGGCTTTTTTTGACATACTGACACACTGTCCTGCATCAAATACCTTACTGATTCAGGCCTATTGGGTGGACAGAAATTATACAAATAGGAAACCGCTATACAGTACACTGCAAATAGTGTCAGATAGATAGATAGATAGATAGATAGATAGATAGATAGATAGATAGATAGATAGATAGATAGATAGATAGATAGATAGATAGATAGATAGATAGATAGATAGATAGATAGATAGATAGATAGATAGATAGATATTTAGATTAGATGGATAGACAGATTTTATCCATACTGCCCACTCCATGTGTTATCACATGTTCTGTCATTTTATTGGCCGGTTCTGAAACCTGCGACATGTTTGCTTCGTGGGCTAGAGGAGGTGTAACATTTCCCTGTGGGTGCCATTTGTTTGAAGACCTGGTTTGTTGATGTGTTAACTCAAGTTAAATGTGCTTCCAACAGATTGCTGAGCTTTCTCTTACTGAGAGTTGTTTGGTACATGGTAAACTTTGGTTTACAATTGTTTCCTTGCTGATTTAAGTTTGTATTTCAACCTTTCAAATAATTGGTACTGAATCAACTGAGACTGTTCACTCAGTTAAGTTCATCCTCTTTAAAAGTGTTGAGGTTGAAGATGCAGACTGACAATTTAATATACAGAGTGCTAAAGAACTGACGCATGAGAGACTGACCACCAGCAAGTGAAATGCCAAACTAGGCCCCATTTTTATTTTTTAGCTCGAGACAGGTATTGGTAAATGTCAACAAATCGTTATTTGTGTAATCACATGAGCAGACCTACTCCCGCTCTGTTATGGCTGGTCATGTGATGTGTGTGATTGGATCACTCACCTCCTCGACCAGAGACAGCATGCGCCGAGTGCTCTCCAGAGACTGCAGGGTGAGAAAGAGAGGTGAGCAAAGGATTAGCTGTGGTAACTATCAGAAAGACATCTCAGCACGTTAAGATGGAATATGAAGAGTTTAAAAAACATATTTGAAAAGGTGAGCAATTTCTATATTCACATGTGTAGACAAGCACTGATCGTCAGGGCTGGATTGGCCGCTGGCAGACTAGGCTCTTTCCCGGTGTGCCGATGTGCCTTTAGGGCAAACTCAGCTGCTCTTTTTGATTGTTTTTTTTTGTCTGATAAGTATGGATAAGTAAAGTTTGGGTTTAGCTAGCTGGCTATTTAACTACACTGGCTGCTTTTTGTTGAAATATGTCACTTTTTGAGAACCGACCAATTAGCATCTAGCCTGGATAGGTTGGGACAAATATCGACGTGCTAGAGCAAACTTTCAAAATGTTGAACTCATTGTTATGCATGAATGGTTATGATTATTGACAGGTTAGTACTTAGCAATAACAAAGTAAAACTTTCTTGGGTTGTGTGAGAGGTGGTGTGGTTGAGTCAAAAAGTCCAGGGCCCTTTTTCTTTCCCAGTCCAGCTGAAAGTCATACAATTAGCCTTGATTATTCTTCTCCTCTCCTCTCTTCTGACCCCAGGATTAACCATTTGCTTTCAACCTTTTGTTTGCTAACTTTCTAGCCTCTGTAGGATACCATCAAATCTAATCCCTTTCTTAAACCAAACACTTTTTTAAAATTCCTAATCCTCATTTCACTCTTTCCCCTTTGTTATCTCTTCATCTCCTGCTTCCCCTTCTCCCCTCTGTTGCTCTATCAATCCCCGCCTTCCTTATTTCTCCCTTCCATCCCTCCCGTCACATCCGTGGAGCCTCTTGGCTTTGCATTATCTCCTCATAAATGTTTAATGAGGCCATTTGAGCTGCTCTATTATTCCACTGCACAGAATTATCTGTTCTTTCCTGAGCTCCTCTCAACTCATTAAAAAGGCCAAAGTTCTCTCATCCACCCAAAAAGCAAGAATCTTGATAAACGGGACTCAGAGAACAAATTGCTAAAACAAGGGAGGGTCACATGAAAGCAGCTGTGTCTGTCAGCCTGGAGGCCTAGGAGATATACTATGTGGCATTTTGAAATGTCACATCATTATTGTCATGTCAGAGGCTAAAATCAGTTTTGCCAAAAAAAATTGGTGTTGGAGTGGTGATAGTGCAGTGGATAAGACACGTGGCTTTGGTGTTTGAGACCTGGGTCCGTTTCCCCACTGTGACACTGTGACACATCCACCAATGTGTCCTTGAGCTAGACACTTAACCCCTACTTACTCCGGGAAGTGTGCGACCTCTGACATACCTAGCAATTGTAAGTCGCTTTCGATAAAAGCATCATGTAAATGAATAAATGTAAATGTAACTTCACCTACAAGTGCACCCTGATTCACATAAATCTTTTTAATTCTCTTGACAAAAGTAGGTAAATAGAAATGTAATCATTGTAAGCTGTGATGCAGTGTTGGGCAGTAGCGTCGCTACAAGTAGCGCCGTTACTAGTTTAACTACATTTCTCAGTAGCTTGGTGGTAGCGTCGCTATTTTCTGAGTCAAATAGCTTTTCAGTAACGAAGCTCTTTTATTGGCCGAGTAGCGCGGTAGCTTCCACACACGCTACATTTTCCCAAGCATTTCTGATGGATCAGTAAGTGACACCACCGCCACACACGGACCTGTATGTGCAGCCGGCAGAAGCGCTTCCCTGTGATAGTGACTTCACGCACCGATGCTTGGGCTGATGTTTGCGACTTTGCTGCAGGGGAATAAAGACACGTGCGACGGACTCTTTTCTCTCTCTCTCTCTCTCTCTCTCTCTCTCTCTCTCTCTTTCTCTGCCATGAATGTTTAGGTTGTTTAGGTTGCAGTGTTGCCAGAGCACAAAGTCACATATAACCATAGACTGTTTCTAAAAAGCATATTATCTATTAAAAATATAGAATTAATTAATTAATTAATTAATAATATGATAATTAAGTTGCTTTATACTAACAACAATGGTTCTCCGTTTGTTGCATGAGGAAGTACATTTAGCAGCAATGATATGGCAGTAAGTAGGAGAGTTTCTGTGTCTGATTTAGCTCTCTCACACACACATTGGAGCAGGTTTTTAGTCTTTCTTCTATTGCTACTGTGGAATGAAGTTGGTTCAATATAAACTAGGCCTATGTTTTGTGTGTATATAAATATTTATATATAAATGACCTAACTATAAACGATTAAAAGATTAAAAGTAGCTTAGATGTAACTAAGCTACTTTTGCCACATTGCTGTAGCTTAGCTTGCTACATTTCACTGGGGGGTAGCTTCTGTGTAGTGAAGCTTCATTTAATGTAGAGTAGCTAGTAGCTTAGCTCACTACATTTTCCAAGTAGCTTGCCCAACACTGCTGTGATGTTAGATATGCAAATGTTGGTGAGGAATGATTGATGTACTGACCGAATACTAATTGCTTGGGTTACATCCGCTTTCTGGATTTCCAAAATAACCAAAATGGTCAATGTGTATGTCTAGATTGTAGTTATATGATTTACTTTCTATGGGAAGAATATTTGCTATATAAAAGCCTTGTTAACCCCCCTGAAGACACTTAATACTGTACTGTAAATTGCATTTACAGTAGCTGAAAAACATAATAATGTGTGTATTATGTTTCAGTGTTACAACAGAAAACATCAATATGTAAGCATGTTTTTACAGGTGCGTATGTGTCCTCTACTGTACCTCATCGGCTATCTGGTCTGCGCGCGTCTGCAGGTCGGCCAGCTCATTGCGCATGTCTGATTCGTCTGCCATGATGACTGATGACCTTTGACCTCAAATAACAAAGACTGGGGAGAGAGAGAGAGAGAGAGAGGTTAGTACACCAACAATACTACAGTAGTATGATCGATTGTTTTGTACAGCAGGGATCCGAAGATCTCAGAGCATTAGCTCGCATTCAGACTGAAATAACACCACCAAAGATACACCACATCATCTCAAAACAATACATTTACACACCAGTAATGCATCTTAAAGGCAGCTCTGAGCCTTCATTATACTGGCTGCTTGTGATGACTTGAGAGGTCATTCATCACGGTTCAATCATTCTACCTCACAGCTTATCAAAGTGTCCTTCAGAGAAACAGTGGCTCAAGTACGGCTCAAAGCAAGTTCCTTTAAAGGTTCCTGGGAAAGTTCCTGCGATCAGAGCTGGCCAGTGTTCAAGTGTGAAAAGCCTCTGTCATGCCTGCTCAGTCACTGTCAAAAAGCACAGAAAGAGACCATCGACACAAGACAAGTTTTCACATTTTGAGATTTTTAAAAAAAAGGGCACCAGAGTTGTTGACTGTTACCTCATAAGCACAAGTGATGCATAATTTACTGTTTAAAACACCGTGGGCAAATAGGTTCTGATTTTGTTTACAGCCTCAGTCACATGCGCAACCAACCGTCTGCAAGCACACCCACAAACACACTCTCCATTGGAGAAATCTTGCTGCCACACACACACACTCACACACACACACACACACACACACACACACACACACACACACACACACACACACACACACACACACACACACACACACACCCTGAGTTCAATCATCCACCCTGCTGACCCTGAATTTCCTCCTCATGGACCAACAGGGAATCAAGATGAACGAGAGAGGAGCGCCATCACTCTAATGGTTTGAAGAAAAAGTATCAGGACAGAGACGTGGGTCTATTTTTGTTCCTCTGATGTGCTGCCAGACTGTATTTCATACAGCCACAGAGAGTAGAGCTGGAGGTATGGTCCATGAAATATGTATGTGGCTGTAATTCTGCAGGCTGACGGAGCTACATGCTGCTGCAGGCCAGTACGAAGGAGATGAGGGCTGAGGACGTGAAGGAAACCAGCTCAGTCCCTTCATTCCTTCTCTCCCTCCCTCTACTGCTGTTTCTCTGAAGAATTAAGACTTTAATGAGGCAAATAATCTGATGTGGTCCGATCAGATCTTATTTGTGCGTCTAATGTGTTTTTGCTTCAGCTGCACAAATCATATTTAAGTGTTTGTTCCAATGTGACTAGTCACTGATATAAATTAACAACCCTGCAGCTTTCAGCTGAGAGATCATTAAAGCTTTATGTAATCTAATCTACTGAAATATACAGTGCAGCGATGGGACCAAGGGACCGCTGACTTTTGGACTCAATCAGGCACTGTGGCTGCAGGAGGTAATTCCAATTTTTTCAAAACTATGTTTTGGTATATTTTGGGTTATACAAGTGTTTAAAGCCATAAATAACTTCATATTACACCATTAAAGCCCCATCTTTCTGGTAAAACAGCAGAAGTAGCTGATGGTGTACCAGAATTTGCTGACCTAAAAAGTTTGTTTTCTGCTCGAGCCCAAGGCTTCCATCAATCAGTCCTTGTCAGGAGCTCTCTGAGGTGTATAGACACAAGGTCAGTTAGAGTCACAGCTGGATGTTTGATAAAGTATCTCCTTGTTCTGCCCCGCCTTCTGTCTGTCTGTTTCTGCCTCCATCCCTGTGGAGTCGTCAGGGCGGTTAATAATTGAACATGTGCCGGGAAAAAAGATGGAGGGGAAAAATCTAGCCTTTTCAGAGAGCTACTCTCCTTCTTCACCCCCACTGTATGTGTGTGTGTATATGTGTGTGTGTGTGTGTGTGTGTGTGTTTGTCTGCTATGCCTGGTACTCACTTTAAAATATTTATATTAACATTTGACATTTTAGCCATTTGGCTGACGCTGTAATCCAGAGTTTCTAACAATGAGTGCAACAGCAGAATAAGCTTCAGTTCATAGATCAGCTAAATTGCAGGAAAACCGAACACAGGAGACAAGATTTTACAATATAAAAGAAAAAAACTGGTAACGTAGATGAACTTAATAAAAATCCACCTTGTTTTAGATAGGACAAGAAACGGTTCCTCTGATGATTTTATCAGCCAAGCATAACTTTTTAAAGTTGAGTCTGAAATGCATTGATTCATTCAGATTTGATCTCTCTGCTTCATTTTAGAAAGCAGATATGAAGTTTCAAAATGGCAACAAAGATGGATCCCATCCATTGCTGTGTTTACTTCGCCCACTTGTTGACAACGTTGCCAGGGTTGCGTTGTCAATGGCAACAGTATTGATGTTCCTGTGATGCATTTTCCATTAAAAGAAAACTCGTCATGTACTGAAATTAAACATGTCTCAGTACAGTAAGAAACCTTTAACAAATACCTAAATACTATGACATCTCACTTAGTGTCAATAGCATTCAGACCTGTGCATTCATATGCTGTTTATTGTGCTCCTCACCACATTCATCATTTCAGTGTGATGTTCTGCTGTGTTATTGATCCGTTGCTGATTGCTAATATCTTTGCAGTGGAACTGCTTCCAGTTAACACGCATGTAAAGCACAGCTTTGTCTTCTCGTTTCCTCTCATATTGACCGTGACCACTCATTCTCAAGCCATCAAAATTATGATCAACATTCCAACTTCCTTTCTTATTTAATCCCATCTGTATTAATTTTACATCTTTTTTTAATTTTGAGGAAACTGTTGGGTTTCTGTAAATAATATCACAGACTAGTGTCGAGACCTGCTCTTTCATGAAAAGCGCTATAACTGTTGTTGTAATTTGGTGCTATATAAATAAAATTGAATTGGAAATTGAATTTAAATGTTCAGGTGGTGGTGCAGCGGTTAGCACTGTCGCCTCACAGCAAGAAGGTCATTGGTTCAAACCCCGGTTGCCCTGGCCTTTCTGTGTGGAGTTTGCATGTTCTCCCCGTGTCTGTGTGGGTTCTCTCCAGGTGCTCCGGCTTCCTCCCACTATCCAAAGACATGCAGGCTAGGTTAATTGGTGTTTCCCAAATTGTCCTTAGGTGTGAGTGGTTGTCTGTCTATGTGTGCGACCTGTCCAGGGTGTGCCGATGTCAGCTGTGATAGGCTCCAGCACACCCCGCGACCCTGTACGCAGGATAAGCAGTTGACAATGGATGGATGGATTTAAATATTCAGTTAAACATTTACGGTACACAACATCTATTCTGCGTGATGCTATTTAGTCTTCATTATGCAGTTTGTGTGGTTCACCACTTGTCACGGATAATTGCTGGTCACCTGTGACCATGAAACGAGCTCATTCATCAATGTTCTGTGTAATCACTGCATTTCTCTGCTCCTCCCTCATACACTCTCCTCCATCTCTGTCACAATTTCCTTTAATAAAGTTGAAGCTTGGGCAGGTAAACCACAGAGTTACCCATACTGGAAATCCATTGAACACCAGTTTAGTAAGTTTAACAAGACACAGGTTTGATCCCAAAACCATACTATATAAGAAATCTAAGCAGGTTTGGAATGTGTTTATAGTGGGAAAATGACAAACGTACACTCATTACAGGTAGTATACTAAAAAACCTTTTTCTCCCAAAATGCATAAAGGAAATGGAGGAGCTGCTCACAGCTGGAAGAAACTGAAACAAATTATTAATGTTGGTGAAACAGCTCACCTCAGAAAACAAAATATATTAATTAATCTCTTAGTCCCCTTTCAGTGCAAAACAGTTAGGCTAAGTGTGTTGATATTTTTGTACACTAAACAACATCTTAACTAAACTACCAAAATAGTATACCAAGTTGATTAGTATTTGGTACATACTACCTGGCATTCATATGGACTTTGGACACACCGTAAGAGTCTGCCATGGACTCGCAGCATGCTAACATGCTCAAAATCACAAGGCTTACATGCAAATGTCTATATCATGCTTGTTATCTTAGTTAAGCATGCAAACATTTGCTAGTTATTACTAAGTGTGAGGCTGGATGTCATAAGTGTTGCAGGCATTTGGAAAAAATTTCCTGTTGACAATATTGTTGATAATGGGAAAAAGTTGAATGGTGCTGGGTGAAAGCTTTAGGACCACCAAAGCTAGCTAACCATAGTACTGGCTCAAATAACCCCACTGCTCTATTAAATCATTCTGCTGTCGTAGATCGTGAGTTACAGTAACAATAAAAACAACACCTGCTCCTGTTAGCTCAGCTAGCTATTCCCAGCTTCAACTGGCCTTTAGAGTAATGACACACAGTGTCACAGTAAACCTCAAGTTTGAGAGACACCTATTGATTTTTACTTGTAACATCACTTCATTTAGATGTGATAAGGAACTTGTTCCAGCTGCTTTGTTTATTGTCTCACATCACGCAGTCACTCAAAAGAAAACATCTCTTCACTCTCTCCCCTCTCCCCTGTCCATCCAGCCCACTCTGAAAGTCACTTCCTCTGAAAGACACACACCACAGTCAACCGGACATAACACAAGGTCCAACCGTCCCCATCCCCCACCTGCTGGCTGCCACTCGTCTCGACTGACGGCTGCTGTAGGGCCTGAACTGCCAGGCTCAGCCCACAGAGAGATTAAAGTCAGCGGGGAAAGAGGATTTACTCTCCACTGTTTTCTCTCCTCGCTCTCACACACTCTCTCCTCTAACTATGTCTCCCCTCTCTTGTTTTCTTCGTTTCACTTCATCCCCTTTCCACTTCCTCTATTATGTCTATGAATGTCCAGGAAAAAGAATGAGAGAGCAAATATTATGCAAGATTTAGATAATAATGTCTAAATAATTGCCTCACCTGTAGCTGACCTATAACGGCGCTGCAATGACTCAATGCTGAATGCTTTACAACTCGTGTCAAGTGGGACTTTCACAGGTCAAATCATCTGCCTCACAGGAAGTGGTACATTTTGCAGCACTGGAATTAGGTCTGGATAGTTTCACAATTTCACAAGCAATTATGCTTGAAATCCTACAGAAACTATCATTACATAAACAGGATAGGGACAAAAAGTGCTAAAAGAACCACAGCAATGTGCTCATCAAAGACAAAATGAGCAACAAATTCAAGCATGATGGGAGAACACTGACTTCAATGGAGACATTAAAAGGGCACCAATGAATTATTGATCATAATATTAATAGCATTAATCCTAAAAGCTGTTAAAGGGAGTAACAGAATGAGAGGGGGTTTGGAAAGAGCCAGGTTATGACCTTAATGAGCAGACACAGCAGCATATTCGTCATTTATTGGGGCAAAAAGAAGATGGAACTTGTTATTGTTATGTTTTAGAATTGGACCAGATCCTCAAAGAACAATGAAAAAAGAACAACCTGCTAATATGTGGATTCATACACCTGTCTCCGTTTGCCTCCCACCTTGTCTGTCGCATCCATCAACACATCTTTTCCTCCCTACAAAGCCACAGACCGGCTGCCTTTACATGTAACGTTGTGGCGATCACTCAAACTATGTAAGTTTGTTTCATGCCGTGTATAAGAATAGAGCGTAGTAGAACAGAGCAGCATACCGTTTTGGCACAGAACTCCAGAAGGCGACTGGATTAGCATAGGCTGACATGATTAACACACACACAGCTACACAGCCCCAATCGGGGGAAGAATCCAACAACAAGCTATTTGAGGCAACAAAGAAAAAATCCTGTCAAAGCACACAAATGGAAAATTCCGTTTTCAGAGCGGAACACTGTCAGAGCTGTCACTGATGGATGGAAGACTATTTCAACTTCTGGTTGGAGTACAGTTTGCATATTGTACATTATTATGAAAAACTATTGATTACATACTGATGTGGCTGACAGATGAAGGACACAACAGTGCAGTCCCATTCATATGGGATAGACAGCACTGTATGTTTTCACTGTGTTAATGCATCAGTACTTGACATGCAGTGATTGTATTATACCTACTGATAATATGTAATGATCACTTAAGTGATTCTCATGGCACCTTATGCAATTTATTTTTTATTTTCAGTTTAAATGAAAAAAGCTCTTTGATTGAATTGGTGGGTTGGGATCTATCTACAGGTTGGGATTAACTCCCATTTTTGGATCAACAGAGTGATGTGAATAAATACGCCTTAAACAGTCAAACAACATTGTAATATTTCTTTATAAACATGCTCTACCAAACAGCTGAAATGTCCATTTATGGGGAGATTATTATTCCAGACACTTTTTAGATTTATAATAGTTGTGGACCTTGACCACTTCACTCTGATCAGTGAGGGCAGTTCAAGTTCTGCCCAAAGTTTGTGTCTGAAGATTGAAAGGTATAAGAAATACACAAAAAGTATACTGCCTATACTGACTATAATGGCAGATGTGCGTGTGTAAGTAGAAATAAATACCAATTACTCCATTAACATGCGCAGCCAAACATAGCTCACAAGAACACGCTTTAGTTTCCAATGTGAGTATAAACAAAGACACACATCCACTGTTTTTAGTGACATTTGAAGCTATTCTGTCTCATCATGTGCCTTTGTGTTGTGAATGTAGTCCATGCAGTATACAGTAGACTTTAATCAGGTTACAGCATTTTGCACTGAAATCCAGCACTAAACAGACACCAATGCACCACAGTCTCACCAACAACAATGGAAAAGTTAAACATCGGATTTGAATCCAGATGGATGACTGCAAGGGACATCCATCAACATAACTAAGCGGACTACACCCATTTTCTAAATACATGTACATGTTGCTTCTACCACAGAAAGTATCTGTATGTATTATCTGTTCCTTTCATAGAAACCTAAAGAGAAAAATAAGGTAAAAAGAAAAAGGTGTGCCATAATGCACGAGAGATGTTATAAAAATGAGAATATGCAATATTTGTTGTTTGTAAGAATGACTAAAAATACCTGCAGGTAGATTGAACGCTGCCGGGATGAAGGAAAAATGCATAGAAGTGAATTTTTACAAAGCAATTCCTTGCACACAAGGAACAATTCATGAGCAATGTGAGACAAAAAGATGAATCAACCCTTGTTTAGCATCCTCCACTGTAAAAGACCAACAGGCTGTCCTGACAAACTGCCTCGACTCTAGGACTGCTATCAATCAAGCGCCGTGTTCAGTTGAGATAAACAATGTTTGTGAAGGAAATAGGACATCAAGACACTCTGGTTGCACTGAAATTCACAGGCAGGAAAACCAGGTCAGCTTGTCAGTTGTGGGTTTCTCGGGGGTTTACAGAAGCACTAACCTAAATCTGGAGGATTTTTAGGGTATCTGCTGAACCTTTCTCTATTTCATACATTTGTTTTTGCGGATTAGTAAATGCGTGGGAAATGAGACAGTGGGCACATTGTGACTGAAAATTAACACTGCTATTTCTGCAATGCTCCTTTGCTTTATAATTGCAAGCATCGCTGTAAAATTGAATGGTACAAATGTGAACCCTGGGCAGCCAATGGGTTTCTAGAGGAGCAGTAGCAATTCAACCCTACAATAAGAACACGAATGAAGGGGCAGTAATGGAAAGCTGAAAAAGATCAACAGGGTGACATTTGGTGTTTTTTTTGTTCTTATTCTTGCACAGCTCTTACCTCAGACTGAAGGTAAGTGAGGTGATATTAATGCTTTTGAACAAAGACAGGGCAAATTCTCCTTGAGGAACATTCACATTGTCTTATTCCCTCCCTCCCTCCTCTATTTGCACCAGACTTGACCTCATGCCTTTCATCTTTGCTATCTTTCCTCCTGACTTCCTCTTGAAAATTAGTACAACAGTACGTTAACCAGACTGCAGCTTAAAGCTTTAAAATAATGGCTTTGTAATAATCACAGACACGCCACCAAATGCTCGCTTTCTCTCTTCTGTCCACTTAAACTGAAATTGAAGGAGACCGCAGACCCACAATGTCGCACTATGAACAACAGTGCATGTGTGTGTGTTCTGTGAGGGTTAACACATATCTACAAAAATGAAAAATCTGACAGGGAGAACTGGTTCAAGGACAAGAAAGAGAGCAGCAGGGCAGCCAAGGGTGTGCGTAGGTGTGGTATGCATGTGGTGTGTGTGTGTGTGTGTGAGGGCGAGTGTGGGAGGGTCCAACATCTTGGCACATCAAAGCAGAAACATGTTTCATTATTCACTTGATAGAGCCAGGTCAACATTATTAATGCAACGGCTGAGTGTGTGTGTGTGTGTGTGTGACAGTTATGCATCCATTATTATTGTAGCAGTAGGTCTCAGTGTGCCAGAATACATTATTTATTTTTATAGATTTTCCCAATTTAACGTATCTAATAATACAAATGTGACCATCTGGGGTCCTGAGCAATGAAGCCAAATGGTTCCAAAGACACATGCTTACATAACACCACCGCAGATTGTAGTTGCAAGCAGATTTGATTTTATAGGTGAACAGTTTGCCTTCATTCATTGTCTGTTTGTGACGTGAATAACTGTTCACATCGATGTGAGGAAGTCGAGAACCAATCACATCCACCCAAAACATTTGGATTGGTGGGTCTTCTTGGGGCTTAACCCAATATTCTTTAGCATCAAACATTTTAGCATGCCACCTTATTGGCCATGTTATCATTGAGAAGGAATCAGCCCTCACTTAACCTGACGGTGTTGTCCTACACATAACTCGACCAGTGAGCAGTTTTACCAGGGCACAAGCCACTGACACAACTCAAACCAGAAGCGCACCATTGGGACAATATCAACAGGGCATTTTCCTGCCATAGACATTATAGAATATATATTTAGGTCCAATGAGCTGAGGGAAATAACTAAATTCAAAAGTCTCAGCGTACATTGTTAACATGTGTTGAAAGTTGTGAGCTATCTGCCTCGCTGCGCTGCCCTGGTCTGATTTCTTTCCACTTTTTGTTGCAGTTCCATATGCTTTAACAGATCTCTCTCTCTCACACACACACACACACACACACACACACACACACACACACACACACACACACACACACACACAACACACACACACACAGGCAGGCAGTTGTGTAACCCTGCAGATCCTACTCCCACCCTGGAAAAACACTTATCCTGGTCAGAGAGGGTCTTGTTAAAATGGAGCGGCTGATGCCCTTCCATTACACACACACAAATGCATGTAAACACACACAAACACGCTCCCATGCTCTTGTATGCACTCAGCGCCTGCTGCCACTTCAGACATAACACCATCCATTCTCAGACAACCTTCATGTTATATTAGGTACATCCACGCAGCAGTGAAGGCTCAAGATATTTGCTGTGCATCAATTCATGTTTCTTTCTTGTCTTCATTTCCTGCTGCGTCTCTCTTACAGAATCATTTCAGGGTTTAGTGAACTGTCCTGTCTGTTCACTTTATTCACACAGTGACAACATTCGATTTTAACCCTGTCTCCTGCAAATTGTGTTTATATTGTGTTTATATTGTACTAAATTGTTTTCCCAGTTATGCTGTGGTGCGGTGACAATGTAATCACTGCCTGAATTATGTTCTGAGGCAAAGTATTTTTGAATGAAGGATTATGTACCATGCGTCACCAGAGTCCAGGGGTTCGCATCCTGGATTCTCATCTGTGGTTGGGTTGGCAACAGAAACTTAAGGTAAGAAAAACATGGCTTCACATTCTTTTCTCTATAAAAGCAGACTTCCCCTACTTGAACATAACCATAAAACATTTAATAATGCTGTGGTCACTGCAGGAGGATATTGTATTGTGAGACTGGATATTTTGGGGGATCGAACATTTCCTGTTGTTATAAATATTCATTGCATTTTCTTCAAAACATGTTTGCTATTACAAATTTGTTGCATATAAACATCTTTTCCAGGAGACAGCGTTGTTTGAGTCTGCTGATTAGTACATCTCTGCTGATTATACCAGAGGGTATAAACTGTGTTTGTTGTCACTTTTGACCTTAGCACCATTTCTATCCATTTTCAAGCTAGCAAGCAAAACTTTATTTATACAGCACACGTGACTCCAAGGCAAATGAAAGTAGTGTTTCATACACTATGCTTATGACGTGGCCTAAATGAGGCTGGACTATGGTGACCTTTGCACTACAACTACTGCTGGTTGCTTGTTGTGTTACTAATCAAGCACTTGAAGCTTTTATTTTGCTTAGTGCAAACCAGTGCATCCTGTACATACTGTAGCTCCATGTTGACCTATAAGCAGTAAACACATATACCAAGACGTGACCAGGCCACAGAGCATGATGGGAGCCTGAGGGCTAAACTATTCAGACAGGGCAACCACTATTCATGCCTGACTGCTAATACAGCATACATGTACCAACACACATACACACACAAAACAACTCGGCGGTTATTGATGCAAGTTGATTAGTATATTAGTAATATTAGTATATTAGAATGAAAATTAAACAGATCTCTGTACAAAACAAAATGGAAACTTAGTTTGATTTGCATTGTCATCTGACTTGTCTAAAGACCACTATTTAAAATAACTTAACAGGCCAATCTGAAGATAACTGGATAGAAAGACTCATCTTTTGTAGGTATTGTAGTTACAACAGAATCATGTATGTATGCTAGAGTATAAGGTGAATTTAACTATATATTATCACCCACATCATTTTTAAATTCATGTGAAGCCACATTTATGAGGTATTTTATTATTTCACATTCAGTTCTTTGAGTAATTTCAGTGAAATGTCAAAAATCTACAACTAGCTTTGAATTTGAAAGCTACAAGTGCTTTGAAATTCAAAGTACTGAAAAATGCTGGATGGATGTGAGATTGTTCAGAGAACAGCGTTATAATCAAGCCCCCGATTTTCATCCAGGTTGACCACAGTGGTTGAAATTGAATTGCACAAGGTACAGAAGCTCTTACAGCCCTGGTTTGCTGCCCACAGAAACGCCTGCAGTGACAATATGGCGCCACCGAATTAAAACATTCCCTATGGAGTGACAGGAAGGACACACAGAGAGAAATCTGCTGTGGAAAATCACAGAGGAAATCATGCCTGAACATGTAATTTTTGTTCTATTGTCCAGTCAATATCACCAAAGATCTAAGATGTTATTAATCCCAAAACAATTTTCACTAAAACTTTTGAGAATAACAGATCCTAGGGGCTCACTTTTGAGCACCATTATTCCAGTAATTCCAGTAATTGCATGCATTTGCCACTTACTGACTGAGCAAAGTGGTGCAAGGTCACAACCTGACCACCTGGCAGGAAGTGTAAAAATGTACCATTTAAGATGCCCGGCTCTGATTTTAACACCTTTGCTGTGACGGAGGATTATGAAACCCAAATGACAAATGGCTCCGGGCATTCAGGCATTTTTGTCTTCGCTGAACAGGGATGATGGAGCATAGAGCAATTCTGACATTTCCTCGTTATATAATCCAGAGGAGGACAGACAAACAGAGAGCTCTGGTAGGCGGCCTAGCAGATTAACCAGAGACATTGACAGACGGGAAGATAGGCATGTGCAGAGGTGTAGTGGTCAGTCAGAAAGAAAGGAAATGCACATTCAACTACAAATTAAGACCATTTAAGAGACAGTTTTGAACTGTACCAGAGGGATAATTGCAGTAAAATGATGCATCTGCACCCACCTACATGTTCTTAAATGTCAACTTTTTCTGAACGTGAACATGTTCACGAGAAATTGGGCAGACAGAATGATGTGGTGCAGATACGCAGGCAGGGAGACATGGTGGTGTGAGATGTACAGGCGACTCAAAGCAATCATCTGTGGCCTGCAGGGATAATCACTGCAAAGCCCCCCTGTCCCATTCACTGAGGATAAAACCCATTGGATTAATCTGTAGGCCTACAGAATTCGCACACGCACGACACACACACACACACACAGACACACACACACACATAGAGATGCCTCACAACACTTACATAACACATGGACCACTCTCCCTCTCGCTCTCTTTTACTTTCCCTCCCTCGTACATGCTTTCCCTTTACATTTAATTTGGCATTCACGGTCCCTCTCGCACTTCTGCTTTCGCTAACACACACTAAACCTACAGTGCACAAAAATACACACACACTCTCTATAGCCCCCTCCTTTCCACTCTTTCTTCTCCTCTCACATGGACACCTGTCAACATGCTGCTCTGTTCATGCCGTTCATTTATACACATACATGGCAGTGACAGGCGCCTATAGCTCAGGATATATTAAAATAGATATGAGTACATATACACATGCTGTAGGCTATACATTCACATGAGATACAGGATGAAGAAAGGTGTGTTAAATAATAGTGCACAACACACACCAGGATTCAAGTGAACACAACACACACACACACACACATTCTTTTGAAATTTTGCTAACAAAAATTTATGAATTCATAATCACTTCAAAGTATTTTTCAGAACAAAAACAAGAAACTTTAATCTCTGTTTAAGGATAAGAAAGGGGGCTGATGAGCATCCCTACAGAGTGTGGCTGCTGTGCCGGTGGAATCAGATTACAGATTATTATCAGATCTGATTAGTAGGAGGAGAACATATCGCAATTTCAATCATCTGAAATGATCCGTCTATGGAGTTTGAGGATCAGAAGACAGGATGGTGTGTGTGTGACTAACTCTGTTTATGTGAAGGGAAAGATGGGTTGTTCACATCCTTCTAAATGATGGTTTGCTGCCTCTTAAGAGCTGACAGAGTACGAGTGTTAAAGGTGCTGTGTGGAGATTTCTTGTAAACCAACAACAAACACTAAGCCGCATGGCATGTATCCCTGAGGTCTGCTGAATGTGTAACCATCCTTATAAAACATCAGCAAAGGTGATTTTTAAAAATATTTTAATACTTTGTGCATTCTTTACAGCCATTGTTACTTGCTTGTGGTTTTCTTCTTCACTGCCTTGCTATGTTTGTGGTGTGTAACTGCTACTTGTAGCCCAGTGAAACCCACAGCAGGAATGTGTCTTGATCAGCATGCTCGATGCGTGCGCAAACAAAACAGAGACACACTTGTAAAAGTATTGCTCCATAGCACTACTAGTGGTCAAATAATAAACGGGGTACCTTTAAAGGGTAATTTCTGTATTTTTCAACCTGGACTAACTCATGTGTTTGTGTCTATGTGACTAATGGGGACATTTAAATAAAAAATTGGTCCTGTATAGAACGAGTGTCCTGCAGTCAGCAGCAGTGTAATCCTTATAGGCAATTTTGTGCCATGTAAAGGTACGTCCACTAAAGTGCTTGTTTTTGCCACTGACAGGCTCAGATTGTTATTAGAAGAATGTGACAACATAGAGATCTACAGAGATAGAGCCTTAGAGATAGATAAGATCATTTTGTTTAACCAAAGCCAGCAGCTACATCACTGTTTTCAAAGCCACAAGACTCCCTTGACAAAGTAGAAAAATTGTAATTTAACCTTGTAGAACACGGAAGTTGCTGGTCTACTGCTGCCTCGGTCGGTTAGTATGTTTGTGTTATTGTGTGATTTTGGTGTTTTTTAAGGGGTGAAAAGTCACACAATAACAAAATAGACAATCGAGGCAACGGTAGACCACAGACATAGCATTGAGGATCGAAGTGAAGTTAAGTGAAGTCATCGTTTTGCAAGTCAAAAGAAAGTCTCTAGTTTTGGATATAAGGTTCAGAGTCAAGTCCCAAATCCCAGATTTTCTTTCAACACCTACAAGTTAACTATGTCAGTCTGCTGGTCTACACTGCCAGCTTTCCCTGGAGAATGGATTCACTGCCTACTTTTTTCAAACATCATGTTTTATCTTCACTCTTGGAGATGATTGTTTTTAGTTAGAAATCTAAAGTCAGGAGTCACTGGTATAAAATTCAGCTACAAGTCTCTTTTTTGAAGTCAAGTCCACACCTCTATAAGTAATGCAAATGATCTGACTACATTTCACACTGTGTGGGTTGAGCCCAAAACATCCTGCAGGGCTTCAAAAAACATCTGCTCCTGCCAGAAAGATGGAATTAAATAAAGATGGCAAACTGGTATTTACAATGAGTTCATTTTGATAAATGATGTGGCACCTAAACATTAACAGGTTTCAAGAGTACAAAACAAATACAAATCCCAAAGGACTAAAAAAATGGTAGCAGTTGTCAAGAACGGACTGCAAATGTGATCTCCCTGCTCGTTTTATTGCTGAAACCTAATAAGTGAGCAACACGCACTGAAAAATAAGATTGCGATCACAGTGCATTCTACCATCTGGCACTTTTATAGCAGAGTACATTGAACTTCAACAAGGAGAGTGGTACGAAAAGAACAAGATGAATAAATAACAAGGGGAATAAATTAAACTGTGTGACTGCAGCTTGAAGGGAACAAGAGAGAAGTGTTAGTGCCTGAGTTTTCAGCAGATGTGGCATGACTGGACCGGAGGCTGGTGGTAATTTCTCACCTTTCTGTGGGAAGGGTGATGGATTGGTGAGTGATGGGTGCTGAGGGGAGGTGGCGGGGCTGCGGGGGTTGTGACAGTCGAGACAGCAACTGTTTTCTCAACTATTTGTATAGTCGAGACAGGAACTGTTTTCTCAACTATTTGTACACTCATGCTTAATGTTGACCCTAACTTATACACAACCAGTTAAATGCTGAAAAAAAGAAGGAGAAAAACACAACATATAGGCCTTTGGCAAAAAAAAATAAAAAATTTTAGCTGGCTAAGATATCAGTGTATGTTGAGTGTATCTGTCTGTTTACTCCTGGTTACAAATATTACCAGGCTGCCTAACAAAGACAACACAGGTGTGTTGATCTGCTTAAGAGCCGGCCTGAGCTCTTTGTCCTCGCTGACATTAAGGCAGGTACAGTGGCATGACGGGTAGCAGGGATGGCCAAACGTTTGTATAATGCTCTTTTTCCTGGAATGCAGGTACAGTTCATTTCTAGGAAAAACAACAACAATTGTAATAAAATGACTTGACTTTAGTTCCAAAACAAAGTCTTTCCTTGAATAATAAACAACAGGCCATAATTCACCTATTTTCAACCAGTTCTTTTATTTGGTTTAGCAGTCTATGTATTTTTTCTGAAATTAGCATTTATTACAGGTAATCTGTTTAAGGAGAAATGCATGGAGACACAGGAACAAAACTGTGGCAAAACTCTTGGTTTGCCAGACAACAGCAGCCGTTGGCCTTGAATGCTTTTCACCACAAAGTAAACACCTGTCCCCATTATTGACTCCCTACTCAGCCAGTGTTTTATAAGGCCAATAATGAGCTCTGGCTCTGATCACGTAGGAAACATTAAGTCGGAGGGATGCGAAGGTCAGACTTCTGGAAATCACCAAAGCCTCCTCCATCACAACACCAGTGAGTAGGCTACGCCTTTGGGCAAAACAAGAGTCCATGAAAAACAATGTGTATGTGAATGTTCACCCAAATAAAGTCTACCAAAATGTGACAAGGTGGGGGACATCATCTCACCGCTTGTTTCCAATGCAGATCAACTTGTGTGAGGTATTTTCACGACTCCCGCACCATTTTCTTGACTCTCACGAAGTGATCTGCCTGTTCTGCCTTGTTTCACAATCACTTCTACACAGCACAGAGAGTCGGAAGGTGGCAGTTTTTCTCCACACGTGTTTTTAGAAGAAAAAAAATGAAGCTTTTAAAGATTTTAATATTATAACTCTGCTCGCTTGAGCTCCTCCGGGGTGTATAACTGAGTGCTCCGGAGCTGTCCGCGGTGCTGAACATCATTCACTCTGCAAAAAGCTTTCAGCCCGCGAGTGTGACCCAGCCTCACTACACGCCTTTACAAACACGAGAAACAACTTCGCAGAGGCTGCCTCGCCCTCTAATTTAATCCTCACAACAAACAAATACTTTAATCTTAAGTGTTTAAGAAGGAAGCTCAGCCCAAAGCACTGGTTTGTATCAGTGGACACAGAAAACACTACAGCAACATCACAGGAGCATTTACACTGATTTTCCCTTCCGATGTGACCCCATGGGTTTTGTTATACTAGCCTGTGTTGTAAAAATGACGAAGACAACAGCTATAACAAACATCTGACAGTAGACCTGTTATAGAAGCTGGAGAAAAACTTTAACAAGACAGCAGACATAACCTCCTGGGATGGATAAGCTGTAAGAACCGACCTTTAAAGCCACATAATTAATATTTCAAACTTTAATTGGTGTTGTTCCGTTTTTTGTTTTGTTTTTTAACAGTGGACCCAGATGATTAAAACAAAACACACATACACACACGCAAATAGTCAACCCTACCTCTTTAAGTTTCTTCTGCTCTTCTTTTTTTTAAATTTTGCTTGATTTGTGTCGACACGGGATGAAAATGTCCGTCCGCGCTACGGCTCCACTCAACGGGACTGTCCCCGGTGGAAACACACCGCCCTGCTCCACTCCAACTGTAAAGCGCGACGGATTGAGAAACCACACACTTCCTGTCACCGTATTACAAAATAAATACAAAGCGTGCCCACGACAGAAAGTGCACCATGGGTTATTTTGGCGAACAGTGCCTCCATGTTAATTTTTGCTGCCGAACTTCAGCCTCCATTTAACTGTCAGTTTCATTAACTGGAAGTTGACCTGACACCTATAGGCTACTCGGGTATTTAAAACAACACCTTTGAACATCCCATGAAATGTATGGCGAAACTAAAACACCCCAGGATCTCTCAAACATCCACTGTCCCTCAACAACAGCCTCCCCCAACAGTTCTGCTCTGAGGTGATTAATAAACGATTAATAGTAATTTCTCCCCAAATGGATTATAGTTGTGTTTTACCATTTCCAGCCTCACTGTAGCCTAATAGTCTATGCATGGGAATGATAAATTTCATTCAGTTAATATTAGCCTATTATTGCTGTTGTTATTCTTAAATGTTTGTGTTTAATTTCTTACTAAATATAATGACACCATTTTATGTATATTTAAAAAAAACATTCAAACGTTAACAATTGTGTCATCTAGCCTACATCTTTTGCTCTCTTTTAATTTGATGGGTATGTCGCCGAACTTCCTGCCTCGTTGTGTTGAATTTGATGGCGATCACAAAATGGCCGCGCCCTCTGACGTCAGAGGGAGTGGATACAAGGTTTTGTTTGTTTGCTTCATTTCATACAGAGGTTCAGACAGCCACCTGCATGACATCAGTTCATTACTGCACATCAGAGAACACCTGGCCTTCTTTCCATTTGTCTGTGCAGAAGATTACCTGTTGGGACCCTTCAAAGGGAACAAGTTGTGCAGTTACCTGACACACACACACACACACCACCACCACCACCACCACCACCACTACCACTTAGTAGTTCTCATTTCCAGCACAGGCACACTAACCCACTGCTGGTGTTTTAAAAGCTGTGTGCAGGCTACCATCGGTGTCTTCTATTTTAATATGTCACATTTAAAATTCTGTTCAATTCAATAAATCCTTCATTATCACAAATGCTGCACATACGCTAAACCACTAATGCCACCAAAGAAGAAAACCAAGGGACAAACAAGGTTTCCATTAGAGCAGTATAAATGTCAGACCTTAAATGCACCACGTGTCATGATCCCACATCACACCCGATCTCGTCCATGCTCAGCTTGCAGCACTCCAAATCCTGCATGGCACTATAAAGCATGCCAATATAGCCTACTAATATCCACCCCAGTGTATGACGGCACGTGTGCATATACAGTACATGTGGGTACATGAGCACAGTTCCCAGACAGAAAGGCCCTTTGAGAGTCTCCTCTGTGTATAAAGCTGTTTGCCCCTGGAGTCCTTGACTTTACATAATCAAATACATGCTACTTTTTTTTTTTTGTTTGCAACGCCACAAAGCATGAGATGTGCATACTGACTACTGCCAAAAATACACATTAAGAAACCAAGCCAAAAAAAGAAAGACATGCTGCAGGGTACTCATTTGTTGCCTCAACCGTGTGCTTTTGTTAGGCTCTCGTCACTTAACATCAGCTGTAATATACTGTCAGTGTCCCAAAACAAACTAACTTATCTTGTTTTTGCATGGTGTTGCATCTGTTCAACATCCCCTTTTTTTTTGCCTAGCACACCTCCACCAAACATCCCAAAATATGATGTATTGCTTTTTTTAAGAGTTGCTAGGCCTTAAGGAAACCAATAACAGTGTTAAAATTTGATTCACATGATTCTCTGGCTCATTGTGAATCCTTTTATTGCTGCCTTTGACACACGGTTCAGCTTCATTTTCTCTCTGCACTAAACTGCCCTCGAAACATATTTTTAAGCCATTTTTTGACCCACAAAAATTATATTCACAATAATAGGTGAGTAAAGTTTCATTGTTAATTGTTTAATGTAATTTATTTGATAATTACTTAATGGAAAATAGTTCAAATGCAAATGCTGCCTTGAAGCAACATCATACCATTATGGAATCCCGCCATGGCATTTTTGGTTGTTGTGCATTAGGTTTATGTACTGATGAAAAGCACAACAGTTCACATAATATTCTCTCATTTTACAATAATTATACATTTGACAGTGTTACTTGTAATAACATTGTACTAAAAATTGCATTACACTGGACATTTTAACCTTATGCTATTTTATCCTCCCACATGCTTATATGTGGTTAAACACATTGTTGTTCCATTAAGAGGATGAACACAAAAGTTTTCTGTGGTTCATCAAAGAAAAGCGCACTTCCAACTTATGGTACTGAGGATGAATAAGGATTTAGTGGTTAGGGTTACCCAAACAACAAGCCAAACAACATTAATAAACAGCCAACATAAGGAAACAACTGTGGGAGAATGAAGAGGAGAAGCAGTCAAACAACATGAATAAACAACAGAGCACAGCAATGGGAGCTGAAATAATAATTTAAATAAATAATGAAATACTTCAATAATAAAGCAACTGCCTTTTGACAATAATGGACATCCTAAATGTGTGTGTGTGTATAAGCCTATCATGGAATGTAAGTGTTAGTGAGAGTGGGGCTCAACAATAGTACTGCACCGTTTCCAGCGGCAGGCAGGCACCCAAGCTGCCTTTAGGTGATCCTTAACTGCAGCTGACTATGCCACAAGTCCACATCCTGCAGAAGTGCACAGCAAGTACCATACCGAAGAAACGTGATGCTCAGATCAAACGGCCTTTACTAAGGAGGTCAAAGGTCAGAGATATAGTGCCTTAATTGTCTCTGGAAAGATCACATCAGAGAGATTATGTCCAACTGAGATAGACATGGTGGGAAATGAAAGGATAAAGAGAGCCTCCACTGGTCTGTCTAGCTGCAGCTGTTCCACGTGTGGTCCAGATCATAAGCCCATTGAAGAAACAGTCCTCCCTCCCTAATGAATGATACTAAAGGCAATTACTCTGAATACAACAAATCTCACTGTACTGCCACTGATTGAAGCAGGATTGATTTCTCTCCTCGGGTGTTCTGCTTTCAAAACTGGTGCAAATTTATACACAACACATAATGTCCAGTAATATAACATTACATTTATTTGAGAGCGGTTTCTGTGTGTGTGTGTTACAGATGGTAAGGCTGTTACAGTGGCAGAGGTCACTGATAAATGTACTGTCCTGTGTTTTTTAGCACGGAGAAGCTCTGAGAAGGTTCAACAAGACTCCTTTGAATAAATCTTCATTTTAAGATCTTGATTTAACACATCATACTCACCAGAGGCAGATATGTGAATGGAGAAGTTACCAGTATGCTTAGTGAATACCACACTGCATGTATTATCAGACATTACTTACAAACTCCAAATGCCACAGTGTGTCATTCTGTGGGCTACACTAACAGTCACATACTGTTTAGCACTGCCTGTATTACCTCAGTTACTTTCTAGACTTATAAAACAAGTAACAGTCCAATAAGTAACTGTGAAATGATAAATTATTACACACATGCTAATCTATTTATGTAGGTAGCCTACTCTGGTTTAATAAAAGCTTGCAATTCATGTATTTAATAGCCCATTTAGCTTGTTTTAAAAAAGCTCAACATGATCCTGCCACAGTCATGTTTCAAACCTCCTCTCAAAATCCCTCGTGCTGCCTGGAGCTTTAACTGCAGCAGTGTTTCCCCAACATGGGCCTCCTGAGCCACAGAGGGTAGCTCAGCTCAGCTACCCTCAGCTAATTTGAAATACCATGTGGTTAAAATATACTGCGTCCATTGTAACACCTGAACACCACGTGCTGCCATTGAGAGTGAAAAAAAATAGCAAGCCTGCATACAGACGTAAACAATTAGCTAGGCAGTTAGTTAAAACCTAAAACATGTTGAAATAGATGTAAGGGATGAACGGTTAATATAGTTACCTGTAAACAGTTAAAGAGCTAGATGTAGTGGATAAATATTTGAAACAGATAGCTAGTTAACATTAGCCTACTTGATAGCTATTTGATACATGGTGAAATAGCTAAAAATAATGATTAATGATTTTTATGTTATATGTATGGGGCTGATTGTTGTTATGTGATATGTATGATGCTTTGGCAATATTGTTTTACAGTCATGCCAATAAAGGAATTGAATTGAATTGATTAAACATCCTTGATAAGAGGTTGAAATTGATAGCAAAAGTAATGGATAAACCATTAAATAAATAATGAATTTAGCTAAATGTAACATAGTTGATAGTGCTAAAAGTTATAAATACAGTAACAGATAAAAAAATACAACTTGAGTAAGTCATGGATAAAAGGTTGATTAACACTCACCTTTACATTAACAGTTTATTGTGTCAAAACACTGTTAGAATAAATATTATATATTTAAGTTGACAACATGATGGATGGTGCTGATGAAGCGGAACCACTGCTCTAATCTTATAATCGTATGATAAAGCTATCTCTTGCACTACAAAATAAACTTGACTTGAAGGGTTGCCAAGTACAAAAAATATATTTCTCATTCATTCCAAGTCTTAAAAAACATGTATCTCCCCTCTTTAAAATTCAAGAACCCCCCCCAAAAAACCAAATCAAATGCTTCACCTCCTTGCACATCACCAGGAAGCTTATTTTGCTTCCTGCTGATATATCCCATGAATGACATCAGCTGTTGTTATGGCTGGATGGTGTGTGCTTCTTTAATCTGTCTTGTCCTCATGCGCAGACCTTGTGCGTTTATGTAGACTTTCATCACATTTTCATGTATGCATGTTATTTCATATGCACATTCAGCAGAGATGTGATAGTCCCAGAGGGAAGGGCTGAGAGCTGAAGCACCAGCCAGCGAGGATCATGGTCTCACACTCATCTGAACACGCCATCGATCCTGGTAATGGAGCTGCTGTGCCTCCTGCTCAACCCTCTATTACCACTTGTAAATACATTACATCTGTATTTAGGCTTAGGCTTGTTTAGTTTTTCCATTTCATAGGACAGCTGATTTGAAAATGGCTGCACTAATGTTTAAATGCTAAATGTAGCAACTTTCAGTAAAGCTTACAAAATGCCTCTATGAGAGTTCCTCGCCGTCTTTAGACTTTGCATTCGTTGCACATTTGACACTCAGTTGATCTGCTTTTCCAGACTGACACGCCAACAGTTAAAAAAGTGCCTGGACAATAGATGCGCCATTCCTGTATCTTCGGACTCCTCAGCCTGTATCTCTATGAATTGCTGAAGATAATTAGCAACATATGAGGTGGGTAGGGAATGCAGGTAAGACTAAACAGGAGTGTAGTGCATGGAATGAAGAACATAGCTGGTATGGCTGAGGAACAGACTGACTGACTCAGGAGTGACGCAAAGCTTGGCTCAGAGCTGTTTGGCGCAACACCCTCCTGTTGCCAGGATCTTTATTAGGCCTCTATCCCACATGCAGAGAGGCCAAAGAGCTTGACTGTCTGGCCTACTGACACAACTACATGTCATTAATTGCCAGAATTGCAGCGCAGATTGTTAATGATGTTAGGCTAAAAAAGTGTAACAAGAAGAAAAACAAAGAAATTGAGGAAATAAAACTTAAACTGTTGTGACCTGTGTTAAGTATTTGTATGGGGGGGAAAAAAGTTAAGGGTTCTTTAGTATTTAACATGCACATTTCTAACTCTTACATTAACACCTGTATCTACTCTGACAAACTCTCTTTGGTGTAAAAAAAAAACAAACAAACAAAAAACACAGAAACTCACTAAAAGTCAAACATCAGTCAACATTTACTGCCAAACGCAACACAGTCAAAACATGATAAATTAGAATTGTACAACATAGTAATGAACATTAACACACAAGCATCAGTTCAACAAGAGAATCACACAGTGCCTCTGAGGTATACGACCCTTATTCCTTTCAGGTGATGACAAAAACCTTTGGCTTGAATGAGTCTGCAGACGTTAATCCTCTAAAACGTTGTTGCAAAAACTGGATCATTTGGAATTCATTTTACAGAGTGAATTTAAGTTTATGTGAGGAAAAGAACGTTTTCCTTACATAAACTTAAAATTAGACTTGAGTCTCTTGTTCAAAGACACATGGCTACAGCTGAAGAGATAATGTGGCAGGGTCTTCTCTAACAAGTCCCTTTACCTGCTGCTGCTGCTGAAAATGACACCAAACTGCACTATAATGTTAATACCTCAAATGTGACCCCATAATCAATGGGATGTGCTGCAATAAACGTCTGCGTGAAAAAACTACCGATTTCATAAAAATCAAACTGCTTGTTCTTAAAAAGTGCCCGTTTGTGAGTACTTACTTCAGGTGTGATACTTAAAGTTACTTTCTAGATAGAGCTAGTTGAATGCTACGTGCACACACGGTAGTGATTATTTTGACCCCCATCACACACACAGGAATACAATCGTTGCAGTTGGTCGGACTCAGTAACATCATGTTGGTGTGAGTCTTTGACTATAATGTTTGAAAACATTGCTGAACAAGCTGTGTCTCGATCATCTGACCCACCCAACATCCACACAGGCTGTGTCTCTGGAGTTCTTAGTATTGTCAATCACGCACAGAGCTCCTGCACTGACGCACACAGAACTTCAAGATCCACACAAATAAGGAGCCGTTATCCGTCACCTTCCGGAAACCACTCCAGCACGAATGTGTACAGGGCGAAGAAAAGGACGTCATCCCTGGAGGTCAAAGGTGCGGAGGCAGTGACTGGAGCAGCAGTAGGCCACAAAACTCACAGTCGTCCTTTAGAGGAAAGAAGTGAGGAGAAAGAGTGAGAAAGCTCAGCACGCTTGTTTAGCTGAGAACAAATCATTTGCAAATAAGAAACAAAACTTGTAGTAGACTAGTCTGTAGTTGCTCTGTAGGCAATCCTGGAAGGGGACGCAGGTGTGTTTGCACTGACCTGCGGTGCACCCCTGCCAAAGCGGTGTCACGGAGAGGGAAGAGTTTGGGGTAGATGATTGTGAACATGGCTTGACTGCAGCGGTGGCAGTGTCCCAGGGGGAACTGCAGCAGGTCCAGCAGGCTCTTTGGGAGGCTGATGGGTGGCAGCAAGTTGAGGTCTAAAAACACAACAGTACAGGAAGTATTTGTAAAACTATGGTGTCAAACAAAGTCATTTTCAGTAAAATGATTTAATGGTTAGATCCAGGTTGCTAAGAAATGCTTCTTCCATCTCCAGCAGGAGGTGTTTTCATTTTGTCATAGCTTCTTACGGTCAGACACTGGGACCTGCTCTGTATAAACAAATCAAAGTTCAGTGTAGCGTATGTCTTAGTGAGGCACAGCTGTACATACATACAGTACGGGTATATGGGATGTATAACTCTACCTGTGGGGCGGTGGTGGTAGATGCGGTGCAGGGTTCTCATGGCGAGCTCTTCCAGGGGAACCACGTTTTCGGTCTCTGAGCCCACCACCTTCACCTCACCCGGAAGCCCGACCAGAGCCTCACCCAGTGCCTCACCCAGCACCTCGCTCAGGTCACCCTCCGACACCTGGGCTGACATGCCGCACCTTTACGGAAGCAACACACACACACACACACACACATATTATTTTTAACATCATATGCAGCACTATGTAACTGCATTTCCATTATATTTTTCATCATAATTTTGTTCCATTTTTCAATCAAAGCTATCGCATACTGAATGAAATGAACAGACATTCAACTATCTTAAACTATATCAACATTAGCTGTTTGGTAATGTGTATTACCCGCTGCAGCCGATGACCTTGTTATACAAGTAGGAGGGAAGGCCTTTCAGGTCCACATTGTTGTCCACAAACACAAACTGCAGCTCCCGTGATCTGCCCAGATCTGAAACGCACAGATATTAACATCGCCTTGCTCGCTGTATCTAGATTGCTATGGCAACACACAGATATAAGGAGGTATACACTGACCAAGCGGCAGAAAGGTGAGCCGGTTGGCGGCCATGGAGAGCTGGTTTAGGCGGTGGAGCAAGCAGAGCTGCCGGGGAACGTGGCTCAACAGGTTGTGGTCGGCGGTCAGATTCTGCAGAGAAACACAGCGGTGCAGCCGATCTGGTAGAGACATCAGCTGGTTCATCGACACGTCCAGAGTCTCCAGTTCCTGTAGGTCACCGATCGCTGGAGTTGTTGGACAGACATGAGAGAGAGCCTGAACCAGTCTTTCCAAATCAGATCTTTACTATTTCAAAAAAACAACAAATCTCAAAATAAAAAGAGGAAGGAAGTGGAAGTTTTTTTTAGTTTGTTTTTAAATGGGATAATTTAGTTTTGGCTGACTAAATCCTTTGTCATTTTAAATGCTGACTAAGAGCAGCAGTCTTTATCTTTTTCTAACATTTCCAAATAGCCTGGAACCAAGAAAGAACACTTAGATATTTGGGCTGGGACCTGTGTGTCCCTATTCCACAACTAATTGTATAATGCTGATATGTCACCAATGTTTTCAAATAATTAACATCTACTAAGGTGAAAAAATATCTCAACTGAAAAATAGTTTTGTTTATTAATCTAGCAGAGAAAATGAAATCCAAAAAACTGCATTTTAGCTTTCGTCGGTTTGTTTCCCCCCCGCCCTCCACAGTGTTGATAACAGGCAGGAAATAATCCTGTCAGTGCCTTTTTCTACAATATGGAGAAGCTGTTTTCAAGCTGTTTTCTTTCTCCATTGGTTGTCAGTTTAGTTGAGTAACTCTGTTGCCCCCTGCTGGCAAATAAAACGCTTACAACTCACTTCAAGTTGGTATTCTCCCAACTGCAAACTGAGTCACTGGAAAACAAGCCAAGTGGGAAATGTAATTTAATTGAAATAGCTAATTAAATATGTATGACTTCATTCTTTGCATAAAGTATAAATATGTTTAGACACTCATAAACACAGTGGTGCTGAAGAACCAGAATTTTATTTCAACTGTTGAGATATTTCTTAATAGTTGGAGTTACTAAATAAGTCGAACTCAAAGAGCACTGTGGAACAACAACAATCAACAGTGATTTACCTGGAGGAAGGCATTTCAGCTGGTTATTGGACAGTCTCAGGTGCCGCAGAGACCTCAGTCGGCCAATCTCAGGGCAGAGGAGCTGGAGTGCGTTATTGCTCAGGTCCAATGACTGCAGTCGGGCCAGGTTTCCAATAGCTGGGAACCAAACAACAGTTGCACTCATTATGCTCAATAGACAATGTAAACATAGGCAGTGCAATTCTTCTGTTCTCCGTCCTATTGGAGTCTTGGTAATGTACCATTTTACATCATGTCAGTATTAATAAATCAATGTGTGTTATATGAGACAGTCATATTTATTGTGGTTGCCTGTTTGCTTGTTGCTGTTTTATTCAATCTTTTTCTTAAACTCTGAGAGCCCTTAAAGCCCTTTGTTCAGTCTCACCTGAATCCGCTATTTCCTGCCATATTTAATACTGCTGAATCCCTTTGAATATGAGTTTCAATTTGTTTAAACAACATAAACTGAAAGCATCCACAAGTATAACAATCACACGCAGGTAATCGGTAACTATTAAACTCTTTGATCATTAGGATCTTCTTAAAGTTCAGCAGCAGTGGATTCAGATGCTGTTAAGTGAAGGGAAAGTAGTGACAAGAAAATCAGTGGAGACACTGGCACATTATGGTGACATAACAGAGGGTTTACCTTCAGGAATAAGGACAATGTTGTTTGAGTGCAAATACCTTAAATGGAAAAATAAATAAATGTTACAATGTGAATAGACCACACTATTTGATATCTCCTCACATTTTTGTAAATATTTGATTATGTCTTTTCATGTGACACTGAAGAAATGACACTCTGCTACAGTGTAAAGTAGTGAGAGTACAGCTTGTCTAACAGGGTAAATTTGCTGTCCCCTCAAAATAACACATCACACAGCCATTAATGTCTAATGGCTGTGTGATGTGGTGTACTCACTTTTGTGAGATATTGTATTTTCATGTCAGTGAAGATCTGGAGTCAACTGTTGGGCAGACATTGAAGTGTAATAGTCTGTCAAAGTTACAATTTAGGAATGTAGCCAACAGCCTCATTCAGTGCAATTAACAAATATTTCCACATTTCCAGAGTTCACAGCCACAGCATTAGGTGTACCAGTGCAATACCAGTGCAACCAGCTACCTTTCCTGTTATATGAGCGAATAACATGAAACAGACTAGCATAACGCCATGTAATGGGGCTTTTCTGTTAAATTACAACGGTTAGGATTATTTGCAAATGTAACATAACTTAGCTGAATACTCACAGTTCAATAAGATTTGGGAGCTTCTGAGCAAGATTGTCAGGCTGATAGAGAGTCGGAGAGAAAACAGAAACAATAGTACATTTCAGGAAATAAACTTGTGAAATGCCCTCTGCTCTCACTGTTGCCTGTTTTGTAGATGTAACACACTTCCTAACATTTTGAGTCATGTTCTGTTCTGCATTTATGTTTGCACAAGACAACAATTAACTTCTATCAGTGATGTCTGACGAAAAAGTCAGAGTGTAACTGTGCGAGTACCAGCGTGGTGAGTGAATTCCTCTTCATGTACAGTCTCTCCAAAAACTGCAGGCCTTCATCCTTCAGCAGTTCCACAGGAAAATTATTCAGGTTTCTGTAGTTAAGAAACAAGTTTTTGTGGCGCTCCTGCTTGGCCATGAAAATAGTCTCATGGAGTTCAGTTGCCATTTCATGGGGGGGGGGCTCTCCTCCCTGACGGAGGAGACCTGGATCTGCTTCCTTCCTCTATGGCATCTCTTTGTCCTGAGAGAAGAACAAACAAACAGAGTCATGAGGAGACCGCAGTGTTTGATCTTTGCACCTGAGACCAGAACAGCAGAGCACATGATCATTAAAACCAAAACACTGTTTTACCAAGCACCTTTAATGCCTCGGCACCATAAATAACTCCAGGTAATGGTGCACAGCCATACAGTACAACAGGGGCACATTAATTCATTTAAGGTCGTACAAAAACTGGAACGTTGACAGGAAAAATTACCTAACTTATACTAAAAATTTAAGAGTCTGTATACTTTAATGACAAACTATGTTCCTGCAGGAGGCAATGGCTGCTTTATCAGGAAGCTCATGCCTAAATTACCACCACTAAAACTAAATTTTCCGGTGGTTTTGTCTGTGTTACAGACGCGGCATGGTGCAAAAACACACGGCAGCCGGAGGCTAAGTTAGCCTTACGTTAGTGCACACTGACTTCAGTTTACTAGCTAGCTGACATTATGCTTGCCTGTCATTCTCAGCACCATTAGCATGCTAGCTATTTCGTACTTGCAACGTTACTTCCTATAAAATAAGGAGCACAGAAAGAAGTCATTTACCTTACTTGCGCAGGATTTCCTTCTACTTCATGGCCTAACGTTACATATGCTCACGGCCCGCCTAATGCTAAATGCATTTGTGTTTGTGAAGGCACACAAGCTAACGCAAAGTAAGGGGTTGTTGAACAGCAACAGTGGTCCGTCGTAAACAACGTCAGACGTCACTGTCCCCTCTCAGGTCAAAGGTCACGCTCTTCTTCTTGTAAATTCACCGGAGACAGGACACTGCTGGCATGTCGCTGCTGCCCCCTGCTGTTATATCTTTAAACAGCATCATAAACGACATTCTGCATGCAGCGGTGCAAAGTAGTTCATTTAAGCAGTGAAGCACTAGAAGGTTAAGATTTTGAGATACTTAAACTTTACTACTTCATACGTCTCCTCCACTACATTCATTCGGCAGCTATCGTTGCAGGTTACTTTTCAGAGATTCAAAGATTTTAAATACAGTTGTATGTGATCATCTTACACAATATGATGTGTTGATCAAACTACACAAAAGCATATAAAAGTATATTGCGGTTAAGGTGACCTCAACTACATTGAAATGCTGCATATTGAAATGCTGCAATCAATAATTATATTCTAATAATGTAACACAAAAAAGGGCATAAGAGTACTTTTATATTTAGCCAATAAGAGATCTGTACCTGTCTTCATGCAAGTTGGACTGCAGTACTTTTGATTGTAATCACAGACTGTAGGCCTATATTAAGCTCTTTATATACAGTCTGTGCTTAGAAAGAAAGTAAATCATCTAACACTGATGAGAAAGCATGATAAAAAAAATCCTACATTTTTTTCTCTTTCTGCTCCTTTTAGAAAGCATTAATCTGTGAAAAACATAAGTGTAAAGTTAATATATTTGTATGTAATAACTTCTCATTCTGCAAAGTACTAACTTGTCACTGCAGGCACAGTGGGAAAAAATGGCATTTATCTCCTTGGACTCCAGGGATATTGCACTGTATCTCTTCAAGACCAGTCCTCCCTCATTACACCAGTCTGTTGTGGATCCAGTTTCATATTTAGTTGTAAGGCTAGTGCAGTGTGCTGGTAATGATGTCGTTTGAGACATAGACCCAGGGAGGGAAACATTTTTAAATGTGTCTTTTCTTACCTGCACACTTTTAACACCCATTAAATGTTACAAAAAAGTGAAATGTTGCCCCTCTCTAGCATTATTTAAAAGTGGCGGTACCACTGCGGCAGTGGGAGCAGAAATGATACGCTCTTCCCAACAGAGTCAAGCAGTGAAACATTTTGCATAAGTTTTTATTTATCTTAAATCTTGTATAGAAAAAGAATCAGAGAAAAAGACATTCTCTTTTCCTTCAGCCAATCATTTCCCCCAGTACTCAGAATATATTGATAACAGGAAAAATTCTTACACCAGCATGTACAAAACAAAACCATAATGAAACCTTAGTCTTAACAGACCATTTCAATAGAAACGCAAGAGTTGGAAGGCTATTAATAATTTACACACATCAAAATCTTGGTAACAAATCAGCTATCAATGTAACAAAAAAAGGGGGGGGGATAAATAAAATATTTGTTTGATTTGATCTCCGCTCTTTGAGGTGCTTCAGTGGTAAAGGTGAGGCAAAAATGAGACCACAAACACTGAAATACCCACCCAGATCTCATCGTATGGGTCCAGACTGGCAAAAGTCGGCCACACTGATTTGGTCGGCCTCTTAAACAGACCCCAAATCACAGACACTCTCAGCCTGAAACTACAAACCTGCCTAGTTAAGGGGAGGAAGAGGGCACATGAAAAACAAGGAAGCTTTATACTGGGATTATGATAATCAGGGCAACAGGTCTAGACACAAGAACAACGCCAAAGTCCCGTAATGGCAGTAAAGAACCTGAAGAGTTGTCTGTCAACCAACACACGAAGAGGAAGTAATACAAAGAAACATCATTAACTAGCTCCTCGGCTACCAGACGTGTCGCCAAAGCAACCAGCACAGATCATTAGCTAGCTCTCAGATCAAACACGTCTTTCTACCTGTGACTGACCTCCTCTAATAAATGACGAGACACAAACAGCTTCCAGTGAAAATTAAACTCTACCAAACTAGACACAAAAATCCCGAGAAAAGCTCTATCCTGGGTTTTTTTTGTTATTTTAAAGCAGCCACAGGCGACTGACAGAAGTCCCATAATGTCCTACATGTCTGAATGCAGTGAAAATCAGTTAGCAACTCACATCCTGGTTCTTCTAATGGTCAAAACCATGGCGTAAAAAAAAAAATCACGCATGGATTATGAAAGACCATATTTTCTCTCCAACCCGACACCGTCTGGTAACCCCACTTTGTGCCTCTCATGGATTATTGAGTCACAGAGCTAAATGTCTTTGAGAAACCCAGAAGGTTTGTGAAGGCATTTCCATATTCGCAATTTGTACAATGTGAATCAAATTTTTACAAAGTTTTATGATCAGTTATTTTCCCATATTTATGTTACATTGTATTATTTTATATTTCCATACAGAATAATGCGGTAATATATTTCTCCTGTTGTGCAAACAAAGCAAGGAGATATGTCATTTCAATCTACATGGACAGGGGGGGAAAAAAATAGTCCTAACTTGGGAAATGGGCTAAACATGTTTGTTATTGTCCAAGTATTATTATTATTATTTTTTTATCCAATTAGTTAGAAGGGTCTTCAGGAAATACCTTCAGAACTTCTGTAAGTGTTTTTTCCCCCCCAAAGATTACTAGGTTTTTGTTTTTCCACTGCACTTCCTTGTTACGAACAGCTCCTTTCACAGCAGATCGTCTGAGAAACAGACCAGCCTTCAAAAATCATCATCACAGTTAATAAGACCTACTAGGTTTCTTTGTATGACCAATTTGTCCAAAATCTTCCCAGCAGCTTCTATAATCTACAGCGAGTTTGACTGATTATCTGCAGAACAGTGAGAAATATTTATAAATATTTTTCGCTACTGGCCATCATGTTTCTGTGCCCCCCCCCCAACCCCTCCAGGATGGTTCGGTTTGTGGTTTAAACTGACCACAATAACAGCACACTGTAAGGTCGTCATTACAGCCGTACAACAGAGATGAGATTTTTTGTTTTTCTGTACATGTAAATAGATCGAAAAGAAAAAAAAAGTGAGGTAGATGGATGGTTGAAGGAATAGCACAACTTTCCCCCAAAAGAGCAAAAGAACATCAAAATATCAGGAAAAAAAAATCTTGTGGGGAATTTGTACAATGATTTACACTTCACAAAAAAGTAACAAATAACCAAGGAACATCTGGGCTGGGAATCCAAACGTTTTCAGGTTGAATGAGCAGTCAATATCCATTCCGTGTCGTCCTCTGTGATTGTACGTCTTCACATTTTACCATTCTTCTGCAAACCTTAATAACGCTCAGATGTTCAGCACAGGAATCTCCAGTTACAGTTAGTTCTTTGATCAATTGTGTCTTTCTGAATTTATATTTAGAAAACATTCAGGAGAAGAGAAGAGCCTTATGAGCATTTGTCCCTGTTACAAATCCATTTAGTGACATCCTCAGTTTTGAAATATTTTGGAATTCATTAAACATATATCTTTCAGTGCTGTAAGGTAATTCCACTTATTTCTCAACCCAATTTAACTTCAGCTATCATCTAAAAACACCTTACGTTGAAAAAAGATAAATAATGTGGATTACTCCAGCAGCATACAGAAAACCACCCTTGATTCAAGAGAGAAGTTGATTAGCAGAAAGTGAAATTGTCATACAGACAGGTTTTTGCACTTGCCTTCAGAAAAACAAGATGTTAAGGCTCGCTGCTACATTAAATAAATTATATTTTGCATTTACTTTGTACCTTGAACCCAGTGTTATTACACAGCACGAACATATGGAAACCTGAAACTGACAAAATTTATATAAAAGTTATGAGACAAGTCAAAAATAGCTTACTAAATTCATCAATAATAACCCTAATTTGTTAGCTAATTTTAATTTTCAAATCCTTAGTAGTTCCTTTTTTTTTGCTTCTGGCACACATTTAGTCATTTATCTGTTTCAGCAAACTATTGGTCTTAGGACTATATGGATGTGGAATTGACACTGCCTGGCTAGCTCGAAAAATGGATAGCTAAAGACATGGAAAACAAGCCCATTCTGCTAGCTACCTAGCTGCAGCTAACCTTCGTCACAAACTATGCTAAGAAAAGGTAGCTGGCTAACACTACTTGGTAGTCCGCAGACACCATGATTTTACTGTCATCTTCAAGTGTACGTCTCTTGTCTTCATCAAGGGGACCAGACTGGGAGGTTGGTGGAGAGACAAACAATTCATGTGTCCTCAAAGAAAAAAAAAACACTAATGAGGTGAAAAATCAAATGAGCTAACAGGATTTAGGAACAGGAAGAGTAAAATAAATTTATGTTTTTATCTATTTAAGTGACTAGGGATTTTTTTTCCCTAGTCACTTTTCCCTAGTCAGCTTTTTTCTTTTTATACTAGCTAATTAGAAAGAAAAACAAAAAAGTATAAAGTTTTAGATTTCTTTTTTCTCCATCTCAATTAACATTTATAGATGTATTCATTTATATTTTGACTTGTCTGATAACTTTTCACTACATTTTGTCAATATTGGGGCTCCATACAATAAGTGCAAGGACCCATCGAAAACTGGAAAACCCCCTTCTGGTTTCAGACTGTTGTTAGAAACACTGCTCTTGTCTAATGATCAAAGAAAATGAAAAAAAAAAAACAATAGTGTCAGAGGGACACAGAATGAGACAAAGTTTAACATACAGACACACAGACACACACCAGGCTGGATGTATCAAAGTATGACAGCACAAAAAAGGAAAATAAAAATAAAATAAAGTAGAAAAGGATTTATCTTTTCTCTTTGACCTGAGATTTAGTTGGGACTCAGAAGTGATGCTTGACCTCTGAGTTTATACTCTAGAGGACAGAGGTCAAGGCATCCCGAGAGAACATGAGAACATTGAAGGTCATTGGTACCGTCACTGTCCTCTAGTCAGATGGGAGGGGAAGTTACCGGTGTTTCAAAACACAAGGCAAACTGTCGTACCTTTACGCGAACACAGAAACGAAACCAGCTCATTTACATTTTACACAGTTACAAGCATTAAAAAAATGGACTGTAGTGGAAATGTTTGTAGATCCAACCTGAAGGAGTTTTTTTCCTCTATATATATATATATATATATATATATATATATATATATATATATATATATATATATATATATTACAACCACAAGAGAAATAAAGTATAGCAGCGTCTTTCTGTACATGATGAATGTCTCCAACCGTATAAAAGTTAGAAAAGTGAAACAAACAAATGCTCTGCCCACCTACAGATGTTGTAAATGTTGGCGATTAAATGACTTGTCTAAAAAAATACCTGTTTGTATACAACAAGGAACTTGCTCTGAACTCGGAGCAAACCCCAACTGAGAGATGTTATAGATATAGTGTTCGTATTTGTTTTCCTCTTTATGCTCTTCCCTCCTCAAGGATTTTTTTTTTTTGCTTCTTTATCAACTGGATTTGGCGTTTAAACCGTCACGGAACAGCACTTTGTGAGAGAGTGTGGCTCAATTTCAGATAAACTCATAAACTGAACCAAGGTCCACAATTTCAATAAGAGTGCAGTAGCTGTAGATATTCAACCGCAGTAGAGGAGTAGTGTAGATAGTGTAAGGGGACGGTAACATCCCTTTGATCACAGATTTTGAATGGCGTCGTAGCAGCCCAAAGTGCTTTTTTTGCTTCCATTTCTGTTTCGACGTGTTTGAGAATTACAGGGCAAGACTGAAGTGTACAATTTTGGCAACGAAGATTTGACCTTTCTCCCTCTAGTTTGTTTGTTTCAGCGGATTGGCTGTTGACCTGGCATTACGCTTGACACCCAGCCTGCTGAGCAACAACACTACTGAACAACCGACAGAGACCCTGACCTCTTTTAAGTGCTTTTTCATTAGATATGCTTAACAGTTTCACCAGAATGCCCGCCCAAAAGCGACCACAACGGCGGTCATTTATAAAGGCCTACACATTTTGTTTTCCCGTTCGGAAATACATATAAAAAAAAAAAAAGTAACAAACAATTTATAATCTTCTAATCTTCAGCCATAAAGAGAGAGAGCGAGAACTCCCCCGAATGATTTTTACCTTTTTCTTTCTTTTACAGTTTTTTTTGGTCTTCCCACTCAGCAGCAAGGGCAGTGTCACGTCTGACAGCCAGCTGGTAGAAAGCAAAACTAGAATAATATGAAAAAGGTATGTGGCGGTACAGCAGAACATTCCACCTTCCTGTGAGTCTCTGAGCAGCCACACCCAGCTGGAGGACATGGTTTTGCTTTATGTGATTTAAAAATAAAAAGAGAGAGAGAGAGAGAGAGAGAGGGAGATGCCACCCACAGACATCAGGTTCTGCAGAGCAGCAGGCGGCAGCATTTGCAGTCCGGTGGGTGTTGGCCCAATCAGCAGGCAGAGGACTGCGGGAGAGGCATGGCACGTTCGTTTTTGCGTCCCCCGTTCATGTGCGCGTACGGCGGCAGTTCGTCCAGAGACGGCCGTACCGCGACGCCTGAACCTGTCCCGAGCCCTGGCCCTGCTGCAAGCGGCGTCCCCGACAGCCCATTGGCTGCCTGCTGCCCGGTGGGCTGCTTGTCCATGGCAGCGGTAGATGTACAGGGAGAAGAGGGGGAGCTTGGGGCTAGTGAGGGGGGCGGGCGGAGCCTCTGAGCTCGTGGAGGTCGGGGTCTGCTGTGGGACTGGGGTTTGCTGGGTCGGTGTGGAAGAAGGGGGGTCTTTAGGAACGTCATCCATGTTGTCCACCTTGTCCAGATGGAGCTGCGGAGCTTCGGCCGGCTTGTTATCGGCGCTGTAGAAGAAACTAGTCTCTCTAAAAGACGGGTCCAGCTCATCCTTGATGCTGCTGATGATCTCCACAAAGGCGGGACGCATCTTAGGATTGTACTGCCAACACATTCGCATCAGCTCGAACCTGCACACGCACACACACACACACACACAGATTAGCTCAGTTTACATCAACATGTAGTAATGACTCTATCCTGAGGAACTGTGCCTTCCTGCCGACAAGCCAATATTTACTTTTGCCAAATGTTTGCTTTCTGTTGCTAAAACGGCTGTATGTTACCCCCCTACTTCTTGTTTATGAAGCACAGAGCTGACTTCACCAACGTCCAGCAGCTGGTGAAGTCAGCACTGCGCTGTGTAGATCACAGTGAGCTCTACATCAAGCCTTTTATTGTCGCAGTACAGCTAAGAAGCTTTCTTGCTGAGAGTAAGATGAGGAGGTCGCTGAATATCTAGCTACAGCCAGCAGCTGGTTAGCCTAGCACAAAGACTGCAAGAAGGCGGAAACAGCTAGAGCCTGGCTCGGTCCAAGAGATACAAGTATCTCCTAAAACTTTGTTACAATTCAGTTTTTGTACAGATTAAACAAACATGACATAACATGTTAGTCAGTGAGTTTTAGAGGTGTCCACAGGAAAATTAGGTTACCTTTGGACAGCGTCAGGCTAGCTGTTTACCCTTGTGTACCCTGTTCTTGCCTCTCTGCACTGGCTCCCAGTTATTTTTAGGATTGATTTTAAGATTCTGATGAATTAGATAGAAATATTGTAATGAGCAATGGTGGAGAAGGTAGAGAAAGATAATTCGAGAGTCAAGTCATGGCATTAAATATGATATAATATTATAATATCATCAGGTCGGCCTACCTACAGACCAAAAGAAAAGTTCACCACAGTGTTGGCCTATTATACAGTAAATGCTCAATACAAAACCCACAGTCCAACCAGCAATTAAGCAGCAGTTCAACTCTCCTAGGAGTCCATCTTTCTGTATCCCAGTAAGCAAACAAAAACACTCAGTTTGAGGTTCAGTTTAAAAGTTGGCCAGCGAAAATAAAACCAAGTGACGCCTCTCGTGTTTATTAGACAAGCTTAGTAATTCTCCGACAAGACCGGAGGTTCCGCCCCGCAGCCTCCGATGCTGGTGAAGAGGTGGTGAGTTTCTGTCAAGCTTAAGGCCATTGTACAACAAGAAGGCGAGGTACAGCGTAGCGTGCAGAAGAAGCATCAACTTCTAAGCGTGAACTTCGTCAGCAGGCCGGTTTACTCTTGGGTGTCATGTGACCAGAGTATAATCGCAGCCTTTGCGACTAGAAAATCTCGTTGTATTACATTGCGATAATCTCGGAAATGCAATGAATCGTTCAGCCCTAATTCTGTTGTATGTTTTTAAAGCCCTTCATGGACTAGCTCCAGCCTATATTGCTGATCTATTCAAACATAGCTCAAGAACAGGGGGGGGCTCAAGCTTTCTCAGTATGAATTGCCTCTTCATGTCAGACTGGCCCCCAGCCTTCCTGTTTCAAAATCACGACTTAAAACTCACTGTTACTCCTTGGTTTTGATCCGGGATGAGAGCTGTATGTTGCTGTTTTGTTGGTGTTGTATTTTGTTGGCAATCTACAGCACTTTGGTCACCTGGTTGTTTTTAAATGTGGTTTAGAAATAAAGTTGGATTGTGTACAGTCTTTGTGCTAAGCTAAACTTACCGGGTGCTGGCTGTAGTAACATTGTTTGGTTTTTTTAAGATAATTTTTTCAGACATTTTTGCCTTTAAGACTGAATAAGTTGTTTACAACAAACTGTGTGTATGCAATTAGAGGTCATGTGCCAGACGTCTCACAATATCAAGCAAAGCTGCCAATTGTACCTTTCAACATTTTAAAACAATGCGTACCGCACAACAATAGCACACTGCAATGTTTTTTTAAAATTTATGTTTATAAAGATATAATGTTTTAAAATGATTGCTCCTTGAGAACCCTTTGCCTTCACATTTGTTGTCCTCATGACTTCACCATCTGATGCGTCCACAATGTTTTGTGGTTGGTGGCCAAATTTGTCACAACTCTTTTGATGTGGATTTATACTCTGGCTGTTTCATATTAAGAAGAAACACAATGTGGAGAACACAAGAGCACAGAGTGTCAAACAGAAGGGCCACGAATGCTATCAGCTCTGTGGTAAGGAAATCCCAGCGGCTGCAGGCTGGAGGTGCCTTCAGTGCTGCTAGTAGTTACTTAGGAGTTATCTAGCAAAGAAGAGAAACACCTTGCGGACAGGAAGACATTGGCTTGATGATAGAACTTTGTGTGTTGGTGTCTTACAGCATGTCAGGACAGTTCTGTGGCTTCTCCAGCAGCCCTCCCTCCATGACGAAGCGGAGCACCTGCTCATTGGACAGACCTTGGTAGGGCTGTTCTGCCAGAGTGGCAATCTCCCACAATACAACCCCGAATGACCTACACACAGGTAGAGAGACAGGGGGTTAAGTCAAAGCGTCTTCGGTTATCACCACCATGCTCCGAACACATTTTAGTGTAAGCGGAAAAGGAGGCCACCGCGTGTGTCTGTTTGTGTTTGTGAGCGTCTGCTTACCAGACATCAGAGGTGGTGGTGAAGACTCCGTCCTTCAGAGACTCGGGTGACATCCAGCGGACAGGGAGCAAACCCTTACCACCTTTGCGGTAGTAGTCCGTCTCATAGATGTCTCTCGTCATGCCAAAATCTAAAGACATACAAACATAGGCACACACAGGGAGAAAGTGAAGCATTGACTACAAAAAACACTCAACAGCATTTTAAAAAGATGGCTCTGACTGTTTTATAAAGATGAACCAAGTGTAGGTGTGAATTACTTTTTCTTCCTGTGTTTTGTGGGCCTATATTCCACAGGAGGGCGCTCTTTACTGACATCATGGGCCTAGCTGTATTACTATATTAACCATAATCCCTCAGAGATTCCTCTAAAATAACAATCCATTACAAACAACGTTACCATACTTGTTTAGATGATCTAGAGCTTTTTACACTCAACAAGTTAACACATTCAATAACGGGTTAGATCCTATTCTCTGGAAATAAATCTGGTAACAAGATGTTTATGTGGATCACATTCACGCTGAGGAGGTCTGCTCTGGATCTGGGGATATAAACATGTTGACAGAGCTACCCCGCTGCCACACAGAGGGTCCCCTATCCTGGGATTAAGGTTACCATGATAATTTGGTTGCCCGGTAACATGATAATTACACATCTTCATTCAATCAGCATGCTCCCAACTTCCTCCCGCTTCTACTCCCCAGCTGACAGTGACCTCTGACCCTTATCACAGTCCTTTACCTCCTATCTTAACAGTGAAGTCCTCGGCCACCATGCAGTTCCTGGCCGCCAGATCTCTGTGGACAAACTTGTTGGCGTTGAGGTAAGCCATGCCGTCGGCGATCTGCCCGGCCATCTGAAGCATCTTCTTCAGAGGGGGGAGAGACAGGCTCGACCACTGTTGCTGGAGACAGACAGACAGAGAGAGATGGGAGAGTCTAAGTTCTCAGAAGAAGAACAAGGTCCTGTTGCTCAACTCCCTTAGAATACATAGAAGGATACTGATTTTGATATTTTAGGATGTTAAAATCCGATTCATTCGCCTATATTCTTATTCTCAAAAATACAAAACAGAGAGGCGCGGCAAGCCGATGTGTTTATTTACAGTGACAGACCACATGTGTAGGTGTGTCTGCTTGTGGGGAGAAGAGAATTCTGAGATAGTTGCAAAGTAGGTATATATAAAATAATAATATTAATGTTCACGGGGATTAAAACCTGCTTTCACAGGGCAGTATATTATGAAAAAAGATTTTATTTACATTGTCTATTGGCCCAACCCTAATGATCATCATGCTAACTGCAGTTATATGAGGTACGCATGTCAAGAAGCCTCCCTTTTTAGTTTTAATCGAGTTTGTGTGTTTCCTTTAAACAGTGGGTTTTTTTTTTTTGAGGGTATCCATATCACGATATGCATAGGTATTCAGCTTTATTGTGAAAATTAAATTGTGATAATTAGACTGGAAAAATCGAGACTTGTGCCAAATCAACAACAATCAAATCAAGCCAACTTCGTTATCCACGTACATCGAGCAGGGACCTAGTGGGAAGGAGCCAATGCAGGTTATAAGTCAGAAAATACCTCTTTAGGTCGGAGGGAGCTCAAGTAACTCTTCAGGTCTCCTCGCGTCATCAGCTCCATGATGACCAGGGTGGGCTGGCCCTGAGAAACCACTCCCAGGAGACGGACCTGCACCAAGCACAGCACGCCACATCACAATGACACAAGAACTGACTGACACCCTTGTCTTTGTTTTAGGAAGCATGTGTACAAATTGCAACCCACCGCTGCTCTGTCTGATCTTAAGGCATTTGTGTGTGTGTGTGTGTGTGTAGACATACCACGTGGTGACAGTTGAACTCCTTCATGACAGAGGCTTCATTCAGAAACTCTATTCTCTCCCTCATGCTGGCTGACTCGTTGACAGTCTTAATGGCAACACGGGTCTCCGGTTCATCTTTGACCACGCCCTTTGCCAAGCCCTCATACACCATGCCAAAGGACCCCTGGCCCAGCTCACGACTCAGGGAGATCTTCTCCCGTGCCACCTCCCACTCGTCTGGTACATACACTGCAAAGAAGAAAAGATGTGTTACTAAAGGCATTTTCACTTATTCGTGCACTACATTCCTCACATGCTACTACACTCACTTTCTGCAGCACTGAAGTACTCTGGGTTGACTGAGGCGTAGAGGACTCCGTTTCCAAGCCGGTCACTGTTCCTGACCGAAACAAAAACAGGAGTGTTTACAGACACGCACATACACACACCACATGCATCCATCCTTTTGGGATCTACAATATTTACAATCATACAGTTTGATCTTCCAAAGAATACTGACAAAATGCAATACTGAACCATTTCTGTCTGAAAGCCTCCTGAAGATAAAACATATGCAGAGAACTTTTTTTTTTTACTCCTGAAAGAACTATTTCAACAGGGCAGGAGCTGTTAATGTCCGGCATATATTCCTTCCAAAATCACTACATTGTCTCGGTCTACATATTACATGGTACATCCACAAATACAAGTGGGTGCCAGTCACAAAAGAGTGCAAATTGTAGCTTCATTTTCCACTTAGTTTTATGGGCTGTAACTGGTAGAAGCATTTTGCTTTGTTTGTGTGTTGGTCTGAGTGGTTTGTGATTGAATATGGCTCCTAATGTGACCATACCAATCATTAGCAGCGGGTTGAAACATTAATTCTAGAAGGAAGAAAGAGAAGAAAATGTTCAGCCTTCCTCCCGAAGCTTCCATGTTTCTATGTTTCCCTGATTTGGTTTCCTTATTTTCTCTGAAGGTCTATCGTGGTCTGCTCGGGTTAGGTAGATGTATTTTATGTTTCTGCTACATGATTTTCTGTTTTATGCAATTGCATACTGTAACGAAACGACAGCTGTGCTCTACACCTATAACTACAGTACACTGAAACACATACCTTTTCCTGCTGAAGACCACCAGCATTGTGGTTAAAAGGCAGATGAGGAAGATGATGGAGAGAGGAACAAAGATCATAGCGTAGAGGATGTTTTCATGTCCTGTTGGGTCAAACACTTTGATTATTACAGATAACATAATTTCTTTGCTGAATATAAGTGTAAGAATACAAAGGAGTTTGACGCATGACATTGTGTGTCTTACGTTCAGCCACGTAGAAATCCACAGAGTGTGTCCAGGAGCCGTTGCCAGCCAGTGACGTGGCTCTTACTCTGACCGAGTAGTTTCCTGCACTCAGGCTGGACAGCCGGACGCCACGCTGGGCCTGATACATCTGACCAGAGACACATTCAGTGCTTCTCGGCCTGACACAAAACAAAAAAAAAAAAAAAAAGAGAGCGTGTTATCGACTGAACTTTAAACATCAGAACACAGGACCTGCCTGCTTCTCACTGTGCGATAAATAGCAAGGGCAGGACTCGCAGTGCCAGACTCACCCTCCTTCATGATTAACAAATAAATAGGGTTCACAGTGTCAGATCACTGGGTCAGCTGATAGATCAATGAGTTCTTGTAAGGACAATTGCTGCCACTTAACAAATTGCAGATTCTTCGTTTTTCTAGTTGTGTTTCTGATACGTCACTCCTGTTTACTGGGTTTCTTTATTCTGATTCATGACCAAAACTGTTTCTTTAAAATTAGCTTTTACTCTTTCTATTACACTTTGGTTTTCAGGATCTACCTTGCACCACCCCCTGACAATTAGGTCACGCTTTAATATTGCCTCCAGGGCTAAAATTTTACATAAATGTCAGACCACTATTATGTAAGTATGGCTCCAACAACAAAACATTTTTAATACATAGTATGGACTACTTATAAGATGGACATAATAAAATATTCTGGGAGGCAAAATGTGGGGGGAAAAAAATAAAGGTTTGATTGTTACAACCTACAAATGATAGGGCAACAGATTAATTTAGCCTATGAAACAAAATTAATTTTTGGTTTTCATTAAAGTGGAGACAGACCTTTCTCCCACTAAATGGATAGTTGGAGACAGAGGGGTCAAGCGGCATTTTGCTCAGATCTTGACAGTGCCAATGAATAAATTCTGAATACACATCACTTTTTAATTCATTGTCAGAAACAACAATCCCCCCAGTGGTAGATGGACAGATGTGGTCTTACCTCAGTAGCCAGTTTAAACTTGATCTCATACATGAGGATGAGTCCGTTGGGGTGAGTTGGCTCTGGCCAGCGCAGAAACACCCAGTCCTTATGGCCTTCCCAGGTCACTAGGCCGGGTATGTCGTCAGCCTTTTCTGGAGAACCGCAGGGAGAATAGGTTACCACGGTGACCTCAGCAGTCAGAGGTTTTAATTCCAAAAAAACAGCCTTGCGTGTCCAGCATATTTTTAAACATCTGCAGCGGCTAATATATGTGAAAACTCATCTGGACACCTTCAGCGTCTTGGCAGACATACATACTAGCAAGTCTTTACTGTAGTTACGCTACAATGCTCATCTGTTATGTTAATTAGCATGTGCTATATTATTTAAAACGCTTCATATCTCCTCTAACCTGCAGGCTTGGTTCTGGAGAAGACGAACTCCGCGGCGCTGCAGCGTTGGACCTGTCGATTGCAGGCGTGAACGTCGATGCGGTAAACTGTGAATGGCTGCAGGCCAAAGATCTGCAGCTCCCGCTCCGTCACAGATTGCTCCACAAACTCAAACTCTCTGTCCGCCGGCTCCACGTCCGGGTTGCTGCTGTTACCAGCGGCTTGGAGCGGAGGAACAGTGCTGTTGTTAGTGTGCAGCCGGTTGCGGCGGGAGTGAGTGGAGTTGGCTATGCCAAAGAGATCTCTTCGGCGACGATCTGGTGGCCTGGAGGTGAGAGGAAGAGAGGAGTAGAATGGAGATATATGATGGGTAGGTGGGAAGGAGGGTTGGAGAGAGAAGACAGAGGACAGTTTTAAGATAAGTATGGAAACACCAATATAATACAATCAAATACCAGCAGTCACTAGGAGCAAATGCTAGAACATCTGAAAGACAGTAACAAAAAGTAAAATGAAAATGCAACTTGCAGATTAGAGGAGGTTTTTGTATAGAAGTTGATGAGGCACAAAATATGACTAGCTATTGGAAATCCTTCCTCCCTCAAGCTTCAGTCTATGCATGATGTGATCATTTTCACTGCCATTTGGCTTTAATTTAAGCAGCTGGTGAAACTTGGTAGGGAAATTCTAAATAAAATGACTCAACGGTTCGGTGGATTTTGAAGCTATTGAACCTTCACAAGAAGTTGCATGCCAGAATGACATATACCACACCCACCACTACCACATTTGATCACAGTGCAACCAAGTTGTTCCTTAAGCATGTGTATTCAATGCCATGACATTTGGTTGAAAGAAAAGTTACAGTTGTTTGATCTTAGAAAAACGTTTTCCACATGTAGCGGGTTCTGTTTCACGTCAAATGAGCAATATTTCCTTCTCCGACGGTTTCAGACGAAATGTGGAGGAGTTCCTGGTGTGTAACAGTCACATAAGCAGAGTTCAAAGATACAGTTTACAAGGTGACATGCATGCTGGGTTCACACAGTCAGCGTCTAAGGTAAGCTGAAATGGAAATGCAGGAAATGTCATGGCACCTGTTGGTTTTCTTTGGAAGAAAATACATCCACTATTCGGTTCTACATCTGCAAAAACCACAGAGAACACCGAGAACTAATTAAAATCAGCTTGTCCAAGCTCTGCATGTGTGTGTGATGCACATGTCTGTAGTGCGAGGCAGCGGGCCAACTCCCTAAATCAGACAGAAGCCAAAACATAATTTAGAAAATTGGCAAAAAGAGAAAAGAGCTCCTCATGTGAACATAAATTCATAAAGGAATTATAAAGAGGAAGAAAAATGTCAGGACTGTATCGTCACCCCTCATTGGCCTTTCTTCCCTGGGTCTCTGGGTTGTTGTTTGTAACTACTAAGCATAACTATATAATGGCCTGATCTGGAAAATGACCCTCAAGCATCGCAAGAAAAATTCCACATTAACAGCAGCGAAAGAGTATTTTCTTTTCAATTCATCGTTTTGGTTTAGACAAAACAGAAGTTACATATGAAGTTATACGCTGTCATGGCCAGTGCACAGCTTTGTCATACAACAAAAGCATTGATGGTGATGACGATTACCTTGGTGTAAAAATGGAGTTGTGCAGGAAGTTTTCAAAGACTTTCCGGTAGGAGGCATCAGCAGCTTCGGCCTCCAGGTCCTCAACTGATTTGGGGCAGGGGCAACAGGGGCCTTTGTCTGCCCCCTCAGAATCAGGCTTAGTGGGCTTGGTGTCCTCTTCCTGGTCTCCCACGCCTATGGCAGCAATCCTTATGGGGATCTTCAGCTCTGAGGAGGAAGAAGAGGACGCATTTCAGACAGGTGTACTATAACTCCACAACTAGCAATATGGTGTATAAATTGTGTGTGGGTGTGCGTGTGTGTGTACCTTTAGAGCAGTAGTTGTGCTGATACAGCTCTTGGTCTTCAGCTTGTTGCTGCCACCTGACCAGGTAGTAGGTTTGGTTTCCGTTTGGTGAGACAGGGGGCGACCAACGCACCACCAACTGCGTAGACGAGTTAGAGTACGCTCGCACATCCTGAGGCATGGAGGGCGCTGAAAGAGAGACAACAACAACAACAAAAAAAGACCTAAATTATTCTGATTCTGATTATTCCCTCTGCGGCTGCTTGGAAGTGCTTTCTTCCTTCAGGCTGGGATGCGCAGGCTGCCAGTGCAGATGTGCTTCTCTGACATCATGACACTGTTAAGACTTTACACTGCAGCTGGATTTAGTTAAAGTAGTCTTCCAGTTCATCTAATTATCTTATAGGTCTTTTTTGTATATCAGTTTTCCTTCATCTCTTTGAGTTGCAGCTGTATTTACTAATACAGTCTTCCTTTGTTTGGATTACATCATCGTGAAACAATCCCACAGCTATTTGAGAAACAAGGAGCAGTTAGGACAGAACATGTACCTATCAGTAAGTGTGATGACCGTTAATATCATAGTGAAGTCAAATGAAGCGTTCATGACTTTCCAATCTTCCAGCACCGCTACAGCCACAATTGACTGCTCTTCCTTTACTGTCCGCCTGAATTAAGGAATGACTTCTGACCTACATACTACACTCACTCACTGTATGCAGGAGGAAAATGTATCGCTTCAAGACACTCTCATTTATTACTGGCTTTTATAGGCTTCGCTGAGATAAATTTCAAGCTCACTCTTTTAGCACTTCGCTGTTATTTGCAATCAGTCTTGGCTCACAGTAACATTTTCTGTGACAATGCAGCCTGCTACACTTAACCTTAACAACTGGTTGCTTGTCACCTTGGCTCCTTATGAAATGATACCTACTTGAAGGGCTGGTGCGGATGTAGACCACCTTGCTCTTGGCATTCGGCATATGTTTGTCCTCCACCATGAGCGTGATGGCCTTGACGAACACAGCGTACTGCGTCCAGGGCTTCAGGCCGGACAGCAGGACTCCGGGGTCAGAGTCTCTGTCTGGCCTCAGCTCTACGTCCACCATGTTCCAGCTGTTGGAGCCACAGCCATCCTGCCCCTCGAACTCTGTGATGTTCTGAAATGGCCTGGAAGCAAAAGGGTTAAATAGTTACAGGTACGGTTTTATTCTTAGGTTAACATTTGTCACAAACTCTAAATAGCATTAAAAAACACCAAATTTGTTTTCATCCACACACTTTCATTAATATTCTAAATTTGCACATAAGAAAACCTGAGTGGAAAAGCTAAAAATTTGAAGAGAACAAGTCAAAATAATGCAAAAAAAATAGGGTTTTATGCTTGACAGAGGTGGAAAAGTTGGTGCATCGATAAAAGTAAAATAAGTGCAGTGGAAACTGACTTGGTAGATAAATCGTGACATACACGAAGCATGTGACTTAAATGACGAGAGAGAAAGAGAAAAGTAGCGAAGACGTTCCTCAAATTAATACATAAGACAAACATAAACGTAATTTTTCAGTCATGTTTTGCACATCGTTTTTTTTTTTTTGTGTGTGTTCATTTGAGCTTTGACTGAAACTCTTTAAATTACATCATGTTGTTGTGCCCTCTTCTTCTGCAATGGCTTCATGGCACCCGACTGGAAAATTGGCGTCATCTCAATAAGCCCAACTTTTAAAATAATCATATAACAGTAGTGGATGGAAACACACATTAATATGCAATTTCTTCTGTAGATTTATGTAAATGGCTTTAAAATTTGCACCAAATTTGGATGGAAACTTGGCTACACATGGCTACGAATTAAATTGATTTTATTTGCTGCTCTGTGTATTTAAAGTCCTCTTAATAAATCTGATAGTGAGGTTCCAATAAAGCTCTGATTTTTGTTCCAGATCCTATCACTGCTACAGTCTGTAGTGCTCAGCCTGGGAAAGGAAGCAGCTAACAACTGCGGGCAAATCTGAGAAACGTACGCCTCCTTGTAGTAGACGATAAAGCTGATGAGGTCTCTGTAGTCAGGGGGGCGGTAGCGTTGCCAGGTGAGTTTGATCCTTGTACTGCTGGTGCTGTTGGACTTAAACTTCAGGATAGTACTTTCACCTACGGGAGAAAGGAATGAGGGAGGGAGAGCAGAGTGAAAATCAAAGTGCTTCAGTGTGTTTTTGTTAAAATGTGCAGCAATTAGTTCGGTTGACAGTGGTGCAGTAAATACTGACATGTGGTGTGGAACAACATCAGGCTCAGAGGAGGCGTTTGCAAACTGTTTGTAAGCTAGAGTAACTCCTCTACATGTAGAAGACTGTAGCCATTTAAATATTTGTGGTTTTATTTCCATTTTTTTTTGTTTTTTTTAGACTGAAGCTCACGTGACACTTACAGCTGGCACTGTCGCCGTTGTACCGGAAATCGTTGTCCTCAAAGCGGCCCGGGATGCCCGTCTTCTCCCACATCTTGCGGATCTCGGACGTGCAGAGCTTCGGGTTGGCTCTGAAGTACAGCTTCCCTGCCTTGATGGTGAGGTTGTGCTGCTTCCAGTCCCAAAGATACTGGAGCTGCTGGTTGTCAAATGCCGAGAAAGCATACAAGCTAGAGGGCAGAAAGAAGAGAGGATGAATAAATGACAGGCAACAATGTATTTCTCAAGTCTACATTCATTGTTTCTGTGTTGGGATCTTGTGCGTTTTGCTATTCATGCCAAGTTGAAAGGCCTACTTTCTGATCAAGGACAATGCCATATTTTCAGTGCATGAGGGAAAGGGAGAGGGAGAGGCAGAGGCAGAGGGAGAAGTTTTTATGAGTCGTTGGGTAACACCCAGACATTCAGGAATGACTGTTATGTAGGCCTTGGGACAGTAAGATTCCTGTGAACTCATGGAGAAAGAGACGGAGGAGGGAGTGAAGGACTCTCTATGACCCTGAGAGAACCTTTCCTTGTAACCTTGTGTGAATGTTATGCTGCATTATAATTTTGTCGTTTTAAAAAAAAATTAATATTAGTGATATTACAGACACCAACCCAAAACAAGTAGGTCTGCCCTACATAACATACTTTCCAGTCTGCACCCTCACAGTCAAAACACCCTTTTTTCCCCCCTCCTCAAACATTTCAGTGATGACCTCGACTAGTCACATTAAAAACACCAGTGTTGCACAATTGCTTGGTTACTATGACAACTCTCTTAAGCAACCGGGCAAATTGGGGATTAAAAAAGTGTCACCCTCACGTTAAGAGTGCGGCAACAAAACAGACTCTTTAACAAGTCAGTAATTTATCCAGTCTGTTGACCATGGAGCCGAGTACTATTCACTACAATAAAATCACTATTCAAGAGAATCCTCTGAAGCAAAGGCTGTTTCAAGAGAAAACAACCCAGAGTGTGAACCAACATCAGTCACCTGAGAGCTGTTGGGGCTGAAACTGCGATTGTGTGTGTGTGTGCGCGCGTGTATGCGCTTGCAGTTTAATCTGTGCGCGTGTGTGTGTGTTGTGTGTGTGGTCCTACTCGTCCAGAAGGTCCTCTCCATCGATGTATCTGAGGCTGCGGAGGAAGGCCAGGGAGCTCAGAGTGTGGGAATGTCTGATCCGCACATAACCCGTCACCCTCTGGATCAAACCTGTGAAACTCTCCAGCTCTGCCACTATGTTGTCTAAACAAACACAAAGACACCCACAGACACGCCGCTGTTATTACCCATTGTTTCATTAGTGTCTACCTTCTGTTTTATTTTGCACTAAACTGCGTTCATGGTTGACCCCTTTGTTTTTATATGTGATTTACTGAAAATCTCTTCATTGAAACATAAACAAACAGCTATATACCTGAAATCCCTTTTCTTTTCCTCACTCCATTTATCCCTCTCCCTCCAGTTCCAACCTACCCCTCCTCCTTTAAGGCTCTTCTTCCTCATCCTACTATGTGTATTACTAATTTTCCAACACCTGGAAATTATACAGAACTTTTTAAAAGCCTTGGTCTAGACTAATCCTGACATCACATCTGTTATGTAGAACAATTTACGGTCTGTTAAAACATTTTTTCCAGACTGAGAAATTTGGCACTAATGCCTTATGAGATTACAGGTGTCATCGGTCATGGTTTAACAGTAGGTAACCAACAAACCTCTTTAAAATTTCCTGAGCAGCTGACAAACCGTAGAATGGTGCTAGTAGTACACGGCAGTACTTACGGCCTCTGCGGATGTTGATATGCAGGTTGCCTTTGATAACAGTGCAGCCTTTGAGAGACTGAGCGGCATCCATGGAGTCGATGACCTTCTCTTCGCATACTTTATCGCACAGGCCATTGCAGGCTGTACAGAACATACTGGAGACAGGGAAGAGAGACGGGACGGTGACCGTACAGTGCCTTTTTACTGACGTGCATTCGTTCTATAAACTCCTTTAATCTCTTTATTTCTGTCCCTGAAAATGTTTGTCAGTGTTTGCCAGCACGAGCTAAATGATGTCAAGGAGAAATTCTGAGATTTTACCAGAAGATTTCATTATTCTACCAAACTACAGGTTTATTATGCGACTCTGTTTACCTGTAAACAAACTGACTTTTATTGTAGCTGTTGCATTATATTATTTTTTCCCCCAGGATAAAATGTTAAAATGGAATGCGGTGGGAGCTCACCTGTTGGGTGCGCTGCGCATGTACCCCGGTGGGCATTCAGACATGCACTCTCCACCGTGGATGATGAAGCTGTCGAAGTCGGGGAGGTGGAATTTGGAGCAAAGCTCGGCGCTGATGCAGCGCCAGCCCTCGAACCTGTAGGTGTTGGGAGGGCAGTCAGCCACGCAGCGTCCTTGGTGGTAGTAATGCACGCACGCCGCACACGCTGTGTCACTATCAGGGACTGTGCAGCTGCCCAGACACTGAGGGTGGCAGCACTCGCCATCCGCTGTGCACTCTCGCCGTACACACTTCTCCGGGCACTCTGGTGAGGGGAGAGAGAAAGAGCGAGAGAGGAAGCATGATACCGTTGTAGATGAATAAAAATAGACTTTTTCCCAGAATGTTAGATTTTTGGTAAAAAAAAACAAAACTAATTGACACGAAGACACATTAGGACATCTGTCCAATAAAAAGGAGTCACACCACAGATTTTTTTTACATATTACACAAAGCAAAATCAGCAAAGCAATCTGACAGCTGAAATGCTCTCACTTAAAAAGGTAATACAGACCAGAGCTTTCCTTTAGAGTATCTCACAAAGTATTCTTTAAATCTGCAGAGAGTTAGATGGGAAGGTTGACAACACTCTCATTTCTGTATTGAATATATGAAGCTATAACCAGCAGGGCCTGGCTCTGTGCACAGGAAACCAGCACTTCTTAAAGCTCGTTAATTAAAATGTTCTATCTCTTACGTTTAATCCGTACGACAAAATTACACATTGCGGTTTGTGTGCGGAGTGAACAAACAGGATATTGTGATATTTTGGGAAACACACTCATTCACTTTCTTGTTTAGAAAACAGAGGAGAGCAAGAAAGGAACCTTTAAATACTTCGCTAATTGGTACTGTGTCCTGTTTTGTTTTTCTTAATATCCGCGTGCAGAGGAGTGTCAGCCTAGATCTGGGACACCCCCTCATCCACAGAATGAGTTCAACATTTTGTGGCTAAAGTGTCAAATGTCCCCATTAAGCATTAGGATGCAGTTCTAGTGATTAGAGAATGGTTATAATCCCAAAGATCTGGAAATGGACAATCAACAACTCCAACTTAAAAAAAAAGGAACATCAGCTCTATGTTATCACAAACAACACCTGCGCCTGAACGTCCCTGACTTTAGCAAACGTCAGCGTTTAACAAATAAACATTACCAGTCAGTCCTGGCTACAGTCCTGAACAAATGATTTGCATTTAGTGGGGAGTGACTGACACCACACATTAAAACAGGCACCCATGAGGAAAGTGTGCAGGCTGCTTCAAATCCAAACAACGCCTTTTTATGTATGGGTTCTTTTGACTATGCATACAGCCAAACAAACCATGTCCAGAGAACAACCTGTCAGAGCTGTTTGTCTTCTGCTTTTGTTTGCTGGGTGGGCTTGTGTTGAGCCCAGTAGCGCTGTGTGGAGTTCATCGCAGAGCCACAGTGACAAAAGATTCTCCGCCCCGGGTTTTCCACCGAGCGCTGCCACAAATAACTTCTCCAGTTGCTGCGGTGTCCCTCTAAATAAGAGGATATTGTAACTGATGACAGGGGATACTGATTAAGGAGCTCCAGAAGGAAAAAAAAAAAAGGACTGACCCAGGTGCAGTATAGAACGTGGTGGCCTGTTGGTCATTACGGCAGGGAAAGTTAAAATCAAGCATGACAGAGGTAGAGAGCGCTCAAATGTTAAAGCAGCTCATTTCATTAACTGACTCACACATTTATCGTCACCATTGAAGTAAGCAATCAACGTTTAACCCAGCTTTACAGACAGCAGCTCATTGGTTCAACGTGACCGAAGCAGATTGGTTCAAACTCACTCTATAGAGAGAAATGTTCAAGACCTTGAAAGCATCTAGACTATCTGCCTCAGAAACAAACACTAATTGCTATGGAGACGCTTTAAAGTACTGCTTGAAATCATTTGTGTGTGTTGGTGAGTATGTCTCCTGTAAACAAATCAACAGGGATGTCTGAACAAGGAACAACTAGATGACCAAAAATTAAAAAATAAATGACTATTTTTGATTATGTCATCCGCTTAGATTAGCCAAGGGCTGTGTTTAAACAGAAACCAAACAAAGTGAAGTTATGGGAAATGTTTACAGAATGGTGAGTGATAAAACACTGAAACGCGTTTCAACACGTCGTCTCCCCCCGTCTCTGTCAAACAAACTGGAGACATCAGGCCAAGCGGAGATGCCTACGAGTAGCAGTAGGCATCTCCGCTTGGCCTCTTATTTATATTTCATGGATTACGCCATCATGCGTCCAGAATATGTCAGAATATGTGCAGTTTTTATCCGTTTCATTACTGTGTTCAGAGCGAGTAAACAGATGCTGAAATGCTGAAAGAGCTGGACGCTGGTTGAAAGGCTCGCTCCCAAAAAAAACAAAAAAAGCAAACCAAAAAAAAACAAAACACGGATGTCAAATTGGAAAAGGAAGTCATTCCCTGGGCCTGAGACACAACAGAAAGCCATCTGCTTGATCTGTTTATCTTAAGCAAGTGTGCTTTTGGGAAAAAAATGGCTGCCATAAAAAGCACAGCTGAATTTTGTCCATCACTTGTCAATAACAATAATTAGACGATATTTGGCATCCTTCAAAAATGTGTCTGTAAAAGTCTGATATTGTACTAGCTTACTCATGACATTAATGGAAACAGGTCTCATTTATTTATTTAAAACTGAAATATTCAAATAAAAACAATATGAAAACACTGATCTTACCAGCTCAAGTATTACTGACATCAAACAGTGCAAGTATAAGTAAACCATTTCATCTGTCGCTTTATTAGTCCTGAGATCTGTCGTAGTTGTTGGCTTAGTAGCTTTGATTTGGTCATCATCGGTGTAGAGGTGTTTGAACCGGAGTTTGTTCTTGAGCTGGTACCTTGGCTAGTTCAGACCGGTGATTCCCAAGGCTTTTGTTATTCTCCATATTCTGCACAGTGGTTAGTTTGTGGTCTTTAACGACACCCGATTTTTGACACTGTTTGCAGATTAACACTGTTTGACACTGTTTGCAGATTAACGTATTTTGAGCAATGCTATTTTCATGCAAGGAGCACGATCCTCGTCTAGCGATTCAAACTAACGGCGTAGGCTGCGAGGCTGCTGGTGTCAGCGTATTATCTCCTGCTGCCATTTGTTCACTTATTAACTTCAGTCACGCACATTTCGGCAGCTTTTAATTGTTTAACTCTAGCGCATGTGGACTGCATGCATTACGCAGTAAATGGGAAGACAAGGTGTTTTTGAGGTTTTAGAAGCCACCAAGACAGAAATACAGTGGGGAAAAGTAGCCACTTTGAGCTACAATCCCACCTGCCAATGATGAATTTTTCAGTTTCAGGGTAATTGTTTATCTTTTGTCATCGCGCTGAACTGCAGAGTTTGTGCATGCTACACAGCCTGTCAGACCACATTTATGATGATGAAAAAGGCCTTGATCTGTGAAACCAATCCAGCACATCTGTTTGGGAAATCCCTAATTGCAACATAAACTGCAGAGCATACCATTAATAAAATACAGCATCTATGTGCTGCCGGGCGTTTTAAGCACTCTGATCAGTTGTTTTTCATTTACAGGTCATTTCCTTCTGAGTGACGTGTGAGTTCCGGGCAGTAGAGAAATCTACTGTTCTTCCCATATGACAAAAAAAATCATCATCAGGCAGTGCCCATGAGATGACCTTCCAGCCCGCCTCCTGACTGACACAGAAGCCAATCAGAACCTTCAGACTGTGTGGTCCCACCAACCATTCAGCAGGCTGTTTGTGCTCAGCAGGAGGGAACCAGTGCTGCATTTCTCTGGCACAGAATGTTCTTTCTCTGCTCCGAGCACCCCAACCCCCGACTCCATCTCGCCCTCTGAACCCTACGATGAGGGTGATGGGGGCTGTGTTGGGATGGTGTAATTTTGCAATGCGATAATGTACAGCCTCAGGCCTGTAGAGAGAGGAAGGAGATAATGTGTGCCTGGAGTTTGGCTCAGGTTGGAGCTGTTAATCTGTAACCTCCTGGACATAACTCATTGACTGACCAGTATAGGGTGGACAGCGGCGGTGGTGGTGACGGGTACATACAGTGTATATCAGCATTCCACTGGACATCTGCAACATAATGGATCCCAGCTTTTACCCTACTTACCGCACTTTCAGAGGCAGGTTGATGCAGAGCTGCAGCACAAGGGGAGGTGGTGGAGGAGCAGGAGGAAGGGGTAGAGGAGGAAAACGAGAAGGAGGAAGTGTAAAGGGGTAAATGAGGAAGAAAATGAACTACAGATGAGGGAGATGTGGACGAGGAAACAGAGGAGGAAGCTGGAGAAGGGAGGGGTTTAAAAATGGAGATAAGGGGATGGATACCAAGCGGGTACCATTTAAAAGTATATGAAATGATGACTATGAATTGAGCTCACGATTAGAAATGCTCACCATCAGTGTTGTACCAAGAGTAATGACTAAAGACATTGAGCATGGTGAAAACATAGCTCATTCAATCACATTATTTAAGCTGTGTTACTTAGTTTCTGGTTAAAAAAAACACAACAAAACAAAAAAAAACAAAAGTGAACACTGGTGATTTTTTTCTTTACACTACACATGTTGAGCATTGAAAAAACCTTTAGGGTACATAACATACATAGTTTAACATTTAAGTCTGAAGCTGTGCACCATATTCTATACTAAATGTTTAGTGCTGGCGACACTGTCAGGTGACCTTGGACTCTCTGGCGTGTTCTGAGGGAACTGGGTTGTCACTGACAATGCTGGACCACAAGGAAAATCAGATTGTTAATGTGTGATTTTTTGTTATTTTTTAAAAACATTTTATGAATACACTCTACCTAGGTTATTACTTACGGTGCCCAAAGAGGTACTAGAAAATGAATGTGTAGGTTGTAGAAAGTTAAAAAAGTTGCTAGTCTCCACGCAGTAAAACAGTTCACCTTTTCCATTCTGTCATTACGCAGCACGGTAGGCTGTAGGATAAAGATCTCTGCTGTGGGTCATACAGCCGATACAGGCCGTTCCAGGGGAACAGAAATACCAGCCCAGCAGGAAGGTAGGCTGGGAAACTCACACCAGTCACGATCCAAACTGTGGGAAAATGCCTGGGTGGCTGCTTCTAAACTAATCAATTATAGAAGCCACATAGCATCAGAGGACGTCAGAGTCATATAGGATTATAAACATATTGCTGGCTGGTTAAACAACGAAAGTGTTTTTCTCTCTCTCTCACACACACTCTCTCGATCTCCTGCTTGATCAGCTGATCAACTAAGAATTAAAAGCCTTTCTAATTGTTAATCCTTGTTTTCAGCCCGCATCCTCGTGGTGATAGGAACAGGATGTCCCACACAGACAAACAGTTGCTGGGATGACGCTTCAGGCTTTAGCAGTGTATACTACTCAGCGGCACGGCACAACAGTAACAGGCAACGGCAGATGTCTAGACTGATGACAGCAGAGTTGATTCAAAAACACAGACAGTGATCTGTATTGGCTTTGTAGCCAACAGCACCGACCAGAAATCCATCAGTTAATATTTCAGTTCATAACAAAAGTTGGGAAGGACGCGTGAGTATTAACAGTACATTTGGCGTCTTCTTAATCTGATTAATAACCTCAGTCTTTGCCATGTTAAAGAGCATCAAATAGGTCCACAGAAGGTCCACTGACCTGCATTTGGAACCGCATCTATGAGAAGATCTCTACTTTAAGACTCGGCAAACAGTACTTCTTTTGTACAGGAACCATGATTTCAACAGAAAAGAAATGCTCACTGTTTTTGCTCAGCGGTAGTGAGAAGGTGGATGAGCCAAATACAAAGGATTTGCTCTGATGACATAATAATACAGGGAAAAAATATTTAGTTGTGGTTTTACAAAATCAAGATCAAACCTGTGGTTTGGGGCTTTATAAATAACTTGACTCGATTGGGAAGTTAGATGGAAATGGCTGTAGTCAATATTGGGATTGTGATGGGTTTTTTCCACATTAATTGTGTTGTCCTGGTGACAAAGACTGCCAGGAACAGGCCCCTGGGGCTTCTTCAACTTCCTGTATGACTTGGTTTTTAATTACCAGTCCCACTACGGCAGGGCTGAACCATTATGTCTAAAATAACAATGTAAGTAATATTAATGCCATCAATAGGATTTGTTCTGACGTCTAAATGTTTCAGTAACAATATCCACAGTCTACGATACATTCATGCACAGTATCCAAACAACTGTGATAAACCATGATGTGCCAGACTGGGCTGTGATTGCAGGAATTAGGCAATATGGATGAGATACAGTGTGATCACCAAAACCAGAACATATCAACAATAATATCAACACTAATATTAACAGAGTTCTACTCCAAACAGCTAATCAATTGTCTCTGAGGCTACTGACCAGCAGACGAAAAAAATGTATTGATCTGCACCATTTCATTCATCAACATACAGCCTCATTCACTGCATGTGCACTACAACTTCGATTCCCAGCGTGAACTCAAACATGTCTAAAACCAATTGGCTACCATCTAGCTGGAAATGTCTTTAATTCATTCTGGCTTAATCAGGTGGGATTTGATTTCATTTTTTTTTCCTTTCCCTAAATCAGAACATGCAGATGCAAATTTTTTTTTTTTGGAAACCCAGTTTTCTCACACCAAAGCCATGTGTCTTATCCACTGCTCCATCACCAACACCAATTATATATTATTTGCAAATACAGAAACCAGCAAGTTATACTCGACACAACAGAAGCTTACAAAAGACACTAAAAGCTGAGTGTTGGTGTTTCCACACTCACTTTGGCGACTCTGTGTATGGCTGCCTCACTTTATGCTCTGATTGACTGGCAACCTGTCCTGGGTGTATCCCTCAAGGATAAGCTGGTGTAGGTAAAGGACAGATATTTCCAAACTCCACACACTACGTGAAATTACCAGCACCAGTGCGGCCTCCTCAGACTGAACAAGGAGTTGGTGATGGACAGAAAACATAACAATATTGCTGTGTTTCCTGTCTCACACAAAGCATGTTCTGTTACAACCAGACAGTCTGTCAGTGTGTGGGTTCAGTCAGTGAATCAGTCATTCACAAAACCAGTCAGTCAGTAGTGTGTACGTTGTCTACAGGCTGATTTGCGTCAGTACAAGGACCTCCATTCATTCAGTCCATTCACAGCTCTACAGCGCTGACCAGTACTGTCCTGTCCACCTCTTGAGCCTCCCAACAGATACCAGACATCACAACCAGCCGGTCAGTGCAACTGGTCAAATGCATTAGACAGCCACAGACATGACAAACTGCCGGTCAGTCCAGCCTGACAAACAAGGCTTTGAGCAATAGAGGCCACAACAGCTATGTTTTTGTTTGGGCTGCCAGAAACTATGAACAATCAAAATCGCTAGTTTCAAACATAATAACAAAGAGTACCAGAGTTACTGGAATTCTTTTCGTTATGTAATCTTCTCGAGCCCTCTTGAGAACCACTGATGAAAATGCACGCAGTTGCACATTTTATTTGGTAGACTTAAAAAAAAAAAAAAAAAAAAAAAAGAAGCTCAAAACCTGTGCCTGGATGGAAACAATTAGTAGAAACAGGACAGAGGAGGTATTGTTTTCATTGGCTGGTGCAAAGTAATGTTTGCGGATCCCAAATAGATGACTGATTAATAAATCTACAAAAAGGGTTTTCCCATCCCAAAAGGTTTGATTACACTTTTAAGTGAAATCAGATATCTATTTTTTTTTTAACACCGAGGCAGACAATTGAACAAGTACAGGCAACATTCCTATTAAGCACCAGCTGTATAGTAAAGGTAAAATGCTGTAGGTTGCAGTGTTGCTGACAAAAGTAATGCTGGATTTCCTCCTCCTCTTCCTCTGCTCCTCCCAGTGTGAGGAGACATCCCTCAGGAAATGTGTGGCCTGAAGCTTCATGTTGATTGCAGTCTGTTCAACTGGACAAGCGAGGTGTAGCACTCTCAGAACATCATTCCCGTTAGTGATGAAAAGCTGGACGTGGCTAACTCTCTCAATAAGAGGGGACTCACACAGGGCTGTGAAGACTTCACTGCCTGCCTACCAATAAAATAATACCACTGTGGACTAGTTCCTGAGACTGTGGATCAGATCTTGTTGCAGAGTCATGTGACAGCATATACAGGCCAATACCTGTAGTGATCCTATGGTCTAGACGCGATTCCCAAACAAAACCAGCAAACCAGTACCCCATGGTTGTGAAGTAACTCAACTTATTAGATGAAAACAGACTACATTGCTAATGGCAAATATGTCCACATATCCTTGCCCTTGTTGAACGTTTTAAGACCACTTTTAGATGGTCTCGGACTCCAGATTTTATTTCAAGACCAGTCAAGACCATAACTTTGGGAATATCAATAAATTGCTTTTGCATTGTCTAATTTATTTGTTAACATCCTTCCTCTGATTGGATGTAAAAGGTAATGCTTCAAATGCAAGCAATAACGCCAATTAAAAATGTGTTGTTAGCGTTAACAAATGCTGAGGATACGTCAGCAAAATCTTCGTAATAACATTTAGCTATCTAAACTATAAAGAATTATTCTTATAGTTTAGATAGACATAAAGCTATGTAGCTTTATGTGGTCTTCTCCCAACAGCTCCCAACAATAAATCAATCACAAATGAATTAGCACTTAATTTTTCTATTTAGATGTTTATTTTGTTGTGGAAAAGGGCCTGAAAAATGGTTTTACTTAATTGAACTCATGCATTTTTGTTAAAAAAAAGATTTTATCATAATAGTTATATAATAGTTATCATAATAGTGTCCACTGTTTGACATTTATTGTGTTAATTATCAATATCGAATGATTTTTTGATATGAATATATGAACATTTTTGGCCATACTGCCCTGCTCTAGTGGTAAGTGGATTGTAAACATGGAAAAGGAGTGTTGAATAAAGAGGCTTAAGTTGATTTCAGCTCTTAGTGTTTGTGTGTGGGTGTTTTAATGGGAATTTGGATCTTTCAGGTCAATTTGAGAAGTACCTATGATTTCATTCCACATTTTATTTTATTCTCGACTTGGTCTCTGCTCCTAAAACTCTTGGTCTTGGTCTCGGTTTAGGCAGTCTACACTACTAATTAATAGATAAAGAGTTTGAATAGATAGATAATAGATGAAGAGTTTGAATAGATAGATAATAGATAAAGAGTTTGAATAGTTGGTGAAAAGTAATGGATAAATGGTTGAAATAAATGGAGGTGTCAAGGGTAGGGAACTGTTAGAAGTTAGAAGCAAATGTTGCAAATATGTTGTTTCTTATTGACATTACTTCCACAAAGCACCTGACCAGGTCTGTGGAAGCATTACAGCTACAACGATTAATCAGTAAGTTGTTAGATAAACTGATCGTCAACTATTTTGATGGATTAAGTGCTTTGGAGTCTTTTTAAAGAAAGAAAAGTAAAATTTGCAAGATGTGAGCTCCTTAAATGTGAATATTTTCTTCTTGTTTCACTCCTCTATGACAAAAAATCTGAATATCTTTGTGGATAAAGCAAGACACTCCAGACTATTGGACTATTTTCTGACATTTTATAGACCAAACAACTCATTGATTTATCAAGATTATAATCCACAGATTGATCGACAATGAAAATAATCGTTAGTTACAGCCCTAGTTAGCACACTTGCCCCTACCTCGACCAGCAAGTATGAGGTGTTAGTGCATTAAAAAAAAAGAACACAATCCCTCCCTCCTGTAAACACTACCAAAACTGTTTTCATTATCCATTTGTTCTCCATTCTACCCAGAGAGACTATGTTTACCACAGCATGCTTCCTACATACAGCTACAGTGCAAACACTATTCTAATTTGGTGTCCATAAAAGGCAAAACCAGAAACCTTTCTACATACAACTTAAACAGCTTTTTCCCCCAGTAAGTCTATCAAGTCTCCTCATCCACGACAAAACAAGAACAAAATAACAAGACTTATAAGCCATTAAACAGCACAGTTTGCTGTCAGAACGTCTAGGCAAATCATACACCTTGTAATTACCATATAGTCACAGCATATGAAACAACATCAGAATATTAAAAATATTCTGTATAATCTCGTCTAAACAGAGCCAACAGTTAACCTTGCAGAACTTGTTGGGACCAAACATCTGTCAGATCAGCTGACATTACAGGGTAACTACAGACAAAAGGAATTCCTGGCATCCCTCTGCTGACCGACCTGGAAAAGAAAAGACAAATCAAATACTTTGGTCCCCGGAGCCTCCGCAGAGGCCAGACAATAACAGGGCAGATGGGCGTTACAAGGAACTATCACACTGGCTGTTTCCTGATACCTACAGCTCCATGATAAGTTAATATGTGGACAGATATCACATATGGCTACAGTTCCAGAAGGACAAAGAGCTTTGCAGAAATAACAGTCGCCACAACAAGAGAATATCTCTTCTAGGGGGTTATGTCTAGGTCAAACAACAAGACTGTTGAAATCTTACCCAATGACTAAGGTTTGACCTTATCATTGTGTATGTGCTGCCCTGGCACTGTATGCAATGCGAGAGAGGTAAAGGGCCCACACACACATATCTTGATTTTATCATTCAAAAACCCAAAACTTGCTTTCTAAATACAATGTACGCAGAAGAACGCAGATTAGGATGAAGTGTGTGTGTGTGTGTGTGTGTGTGTGTGTGTCTCCACATGTGTGTTATAAAATAACAAAGGTAATTGGAAGCAACTTGCCAGAAAAAACCCCCAAAACAAAACAGATTTTTAGCGCATCTAATGCAAACAAATTAGCCAAAAGCAAAAGATGAACATAGGTTGCTGCTTTGTAACATGCAAGCAACACATGCATTGAAGGGAAAGGAGGATGACGACATTGCATATTTTAAATGATCAAACGCAGCTCTGGCCCTGGTAGATCTGAAGCTGGTGAGTGAGTGACTGGCTGGCTGCTAAATATTATAAACCAGGGGCTTTCAAAGTCTGAGACTGCGGGCCTCTTCTCAGACAAAGCGTGGGATACAGCGCACCCCTCACCACATCTTTAGTTTACTTGGTAAGTTTTGCTCAATTCCTGGATGCCTATGATGATTATATTATTTGATCCCATAGACACTCAACATTTGAGCCAAGATAGCCTAATACTGCTGTTTGACAGAACTTCTGACTACACCAAATAGTTTAAAAAGAAACATCTGTCCTAAGGCATATATTAGTTTCTGACGTTGATGGGGGGTGGAATTTCCCCAACACTATCTCATACTACTGTATCTCTGACCTCACACATGTAGGCTATTATATGTGATCTCATTTTGATAACTAATGCAATAAGTATATATTTAATAATATTGTCTCACTTCCATTTCACTGAGCCTCCCCTGAAACTGTTTGGAGCCCCCCTGGGCAGGACTGCCTCACAGTTTCAAAACCCGTTATAAACATTTACTCTTATGTTTATCCTCCAAACAATGACTGATCACAAGAAAAAGTCAAAATCCAGCTCATTTCTGTGTTTCTGTGCAGGAGAAAAGGGCATGGTATTGAGCCCAAACTTTCCATATCACGGACGCCATAAACCCAATCCTCAACCCTACTGCCACTAGTTTACTGTCACTTGGACCAGATCCCTCTTGATTATATCATGCTACTGTTAGATTGTTAGAACTCATTGACTGCCTTTCCCTGCTAAAAATACAGATGTTTTGATATTATTTTTATAGTTGGTATCATTCACATAACTGGCATGTGGCCAAAATTTGCTAGTATTTAGACATAAATTGCCACATTTATTTCCCAAGGTTCATTTCCCAAACCTACGATTTAACCAGTACCAGTCCCCTTTGAGTCTAAAAAGTCTTGACCATTCCTAATTTTGTTGACTCCAACCACCAACTGACACACAGGCGGCATCACAAGGAGTTGTCTACATTCCTGAGTCTTTGGGCTCATGTGATTGCTTGGCACGGGAAGAGAAGAAAGGGAAGAAATATCCCTGGAATTTGATGGAAAGGATGAAGGAGGCAGACTATAGGATTCCCATTGACCTTGAGGCAGCTTTGCCTGGTTGGCTGTGACCTACGGTACCTCTCTGGCAGCCTTAAAAACATGTTGGGCAATTCATCACAAACAAAACTCCAGGCCTAGATGTTTTGCCAATGGGCCTTGCTTACTTTGACACGGAGATATTTAAGCAATAGCTCACGACAGGCCGTGGTATACACTCATTATATCACAGTTAAGGGATGTTGTTCGGCCCGAGGCGAAGCAGAGACGCACTACAATCTGACTTTATTTCATCAACAGACATTTCTTTATAAATACAAAAAGTAGTCCCACCAGGCTGCCGGTAGGCTACATAGCGATGACCATGTCATCTACTACCAAAACTGGCTGGAGAGTAGTAGCACTGAAAGTTGTATGGAATCTTTCATTTAACCTGGAGGGCTCTCTGCCATGTTACTAGAACAAAACTGCATTTCAGCTGCTCTCTGTTACACATGAACATAACGCAAAACTCTAGTCATAAAGTAGAGCACAGAAAACCTCTGACAGGGCCTGAGTAGTTTGTCTTTCTCCTCCCTCTCTTTAATTGTAATTCTTCTACATGGCAGAGTGAAATGATGGAAAATGACCCTTTTTAACAAAAACTATTCCAGCTAGTCTCAAATCCACAAACAAGAGACTCATCCCTGTCCCCGGTCACAGCTCATCCCAATTCGACGGTGTTAACAGAGCACAATTAAAGGCCACATAATTACAGTAGGCACTTCAACACAGCCAAACCAGTAATGTTCTCTTCCAGGAATTCCAGGGATGGGTGTGACTGTTCACTAAAAGTAGTCATGGATGTGCCTGGTTTACAAAGCAGTCCCTATAATTACCAGGCCGGACAGCCTATGGGTTTTCGGTCAGGGTGAGGGGTGCATGGCTCAATGTGGATTATCATACGTTGTGATTTTAATTTTGCCAATCAATAACTGATTTTAGAATGTCTGCCATGCCTGGTGAAAACAATAAAACAGTTAATACAATTCCTTAAGGACAAAATGACCATTATTCAGAATCTTTACAGCTCTTCTTTACTGTAATTATGACATTTTACTGATTTCTTACAAAAAGAGCGACTCTGAACTGATCCTTTGACCTAATATGACTTATATCAGAAGGCATGACCGACTGTTTCAAAGCCTGGCTTTCAAACCAGAGGGCTGGACACACCAACTACAAGCAGTTATGTACAGCCAACATGGTGACTATGTACAGTATACCGCTGTTGAACCATCTAAAAACAGATACAGGCAAGTCATGCTTGGGCAATCCGTGTTTATTTTCATAAATGTAAAACTAAAGTTTTGCACTTACCAAGCAGACAAATTCAATATCAAAAAGGACAGAAAATAATTTAAGGCTTTTGAAAGTTTTACTACATTAAAAACGTTGTTTTGCTTCTTTCACTTATGATGCATCACTTCGTGTTACATTACATTACATTACAACTGGCTGCTGTGTCATTTTTCTTGCTTAGCTTCCAAGAGAGTCCCAGACCAAGATCTAATAGGGCTGCAACGATTAGTAGATTAATTGATTAGTTGACAGACAAACAAAGAAAGTGTACTATTTTGATAATTGATTAATTGTTTGATTTCATCTTTTTCCAGTGTCTCAATATCTTTGGAATATCTTGAATATCTTTGGGTTTTAGACAACACATTTGAAGACATCACCTTGGACTCTGGGGAAAATGTTTTCTTCTATTTTATTTTATGAGTGTAGGTCACCCACGTTTTGGCAGCGCTCAGAGCCCAACACACATTCACTTTACTGTACTAACACATGTAAAACGGAAGAAAAATAAGATTTGGGTTGCTCATCTGTTCCGACAAGCGGGAGACCGGTGACTAAAAAATGCTGAGAAAAAAAATGTTGAAATGCTTTCAGTGTAGACACAGCATAATTGATAATGGAAATAATTGTAAAAGCCATTTTTACATCTGTTTCACACATCTGGTGAAACTGCCAAAAAAAAAAAAGACATTACAGTTGTTTTTATTTTTTTGTTTATATTTTTATCACAACCTATTCATCTGACATGTTGCATCTTCAGAGAAAAAATGTTAAAAATTATTGGCTTAGTATGCTGTCACAAGAACAGCCACAGATGCATGTAAGCTTTTTGTAAGCTGTTCTCTGTGAAATATACACACAGTTCTTGCATGTGAATGACAATCAAAATCTACGTTGTGAATGGAAATGAAACACCCAAGCGTAAGACAGCAACTTGATGTAGGCAATGCAGGTGTGTGCATTTTAAGATGATTTACCAAAAGCTGATTTGAATATCCTGATGACATCTTTGAAGTCAAAGTTAAAGAAAGGGAGAGCATTTCTCAATCGCTTTCAGACCGGAGATTTAAAAGGCAACCACATGGACCCAGGCCAGTTTAATCAATCTTTATACCAGTGTGTGTAACGAGTGACAGAGTGAGTGTCTGTACTCGATGGTGTGGAGCTAATCATAGTAGAGATTAGACAGATATCAGCAGGAACTAGTAGCCACTGGGCTTCCTTAAGCCCTAAGCACTGGGTCACACAAGTCAGACTGTCTGGATAACCAAACCTCTCTGCTGGAGCTGGGCTCCGCCACCTTACTCCTCAAGCTGCACATTAGTATTATTGACCAAATCCTGAACTGAACAAGCCCCTTTACTTAAAACGCACATGCAGAGAAACAATATTTCAACTTGTCAACTGAATTGAGTCTGATGCCTTCCACCTTGTGGAACAACAAAGCTTTAGCACCGAGCTACAGTGTTTCCTCAACACCCACTGCCACAGTAAATCACAAGATCATCCATTCCTTTCCTCATTCGCTGCATTCCCCTCCTTTCCTCCTCTAAGACCTGACATCACATCTTATTCCATCCCATCTCATGCTAGGGATGGCCAAAAAAGATATGACAAAATGTCATATCATTTGATGGTGATAATTACCAGGATACATGTCAAATCATTATTTCTTTCGTTTAAAGGCAGATTTTGTGCTTTGTGAGTGAAAGCTGAAGAAACCAGTAGGTTAATTGTGGTTTTAAAATATTCTTTATGACCATAAGAACATGACAAACACTTGATGCCAAACAGTGGATCACTTAACAAATCTGAGGTAGAACACTCATTTCTTAGCCCCTTTTCCTCAACATAAATATTTTAATAGAAAAATAAAGTGCTAATTCGTAAATCAAAAATTTATAGAATATTTGTTATAATGTGACAATAATTATCATTATTGTTTTATTGCCCAGCCCTCATCTCATGCATTTGTCATCACAACACTCCACTACTGTGGATACCACAATGCTGTTACGCGGCTTGTAGCCGAATCTGAAATCTGTTTCACATCAAGTCACTCTGCAAACAGACCTGGTCAGTTTTGTTGTTTAAATAGTGAAACAACTGAAATTGAAATTTTTAATCACGATTAATTGCATGATTTTCTTGTGATTAATTGCGATTAATCGCATAGTTATGCGTAAAATTGAATAAAGAATTGTAAAGTAGTGTATTGCGCACTTTTAATTTAAATGTACTGTTTCTTATAAACCTCCACTTAAACATTAATGTAATCAAATCAGCCAAACATTTTTCTTTTATCGGGGAGCAGCAGTCTATGTTCAGTAGCAAGTGTCCCTGTTAGAATGAGGGGAAGTGGTTGAGCACAAGGTGTAGCAACAAGCGGGTGCGTTCCCATGAAATTGTAGCGGTTGTGGTCGCCTCATGCACATGCTTGCCAGCTGCCGAAATTGAATTGTCTTGAACTTTTTGTTCGCGACGCACAGCACAAATCATTGGAAGCGAGCCTGATCCTTGCTGTTTGTTAGTTTCCAGAATCTATAACTGTTTACTAAATAGGACATCAACAGAGTGAATTCACATGGCAGTGCATCCCCGCAAAACTAGATGAAGGCCTATCAGGTAAAGTTATGTAGCCTATAACTTTAACTTAAATTAAATAGGCTACAGCTGTGTAGCGCACAGAAGCCGTTGCCATGGTTACTCTCCATGGAGCGCGCCTGCCGTTTACTCACCGGAGCGCGCTGTCTCCTGTCCTGATCACCTGAGAGAACCCGCGGCACCAAGCGACTACGTTGTCATTTTAAGAACACTCCTACGATAGCCAACTTCCCCAATACCAATCAGCATGCAGTGTGTAGCTATCCATTTGATCGCTTGTCTTGTTATTGTTTATCTACTTCTTCCACATGCCGCATCCAGAGTAGTCTTCCGAAGCCTCCCTCCGCTGCTTGTTTGGGTGGGTTATTTGCAGGCTGATCAACATCCCACCCGTCCTGTGACCCGTGGATTGACTGTATGTGGTACTCAGAGCCAGTGAGCAACAGACTTTCAAAATAATAATAATAATAATGTTTTGACGTGCGATAAAAGAATTGTCAGCGTTAATTAATTAATGCCTTAATGTGATAATAACGCGTTAACGTGCTCAGCCCTATTTAATAGTATAACTGACCTTCCAACACACTTAGCAGTTCTGTTTAATATAACATGACGTGTGCTAAAGCTCCTGGAAGCACTGTGTTCTCTCACTAGCCTCTGTAATTACTTGTGACAAATCATGTCAAAAAAAGTCATACACAGTTCTTTTTTTTTCTTTTTTTTAGAATAGCTTGCTAAAGAACAGAGCCTTTGGGAATGAGCAGGGGTGCTCCCCTGTTGAAAACTACTATACATTTGGAAATGTAGGAGTCATGTCACCACTTGGAGACAAGCTATAGTTATTAATCATTCTGTGTCTCCAGAAGAATATGTAAAAACTGACCACCTCATCTCATCAGATTACATTATAACATTCTTCAGCGTGTGTCTTAGGTGTCTGTGCATTTACAGCCATACTGATAACTTTCACTCGCTCGCTTTCACAGTCACTTTCTACTGCTTGCTCTCTCATGCACTTATTGCACTGTTCTTTAAAAAACCTAACTCTGCTGCTCTCATAACAGCACCTGTCACGTACATGTCCTTTTATGAATGAGGAGAGGAAGCTAGCCAAGCGTTGTGTTGCAATGCTCGCACAATGTGAGAGTGAAAATCATTGGCACCGCATTGATATTAATAATTAATTGTAGGAAATGGAAGTAGTGGCGGTCCTTCATTCAGCAGTGGCGATGCGCTGAATATAAGGTAACATGACTCTGTTATGTGCATGCAACATTACGTTATCAAGTAACATTTAGATCATCGATTTTTAACATCTGTGAATCGAAACAAATAACCTGCCTTTAATAGTTGTGCTTATTTACAGTAAAAATCTTGTCAGTGAGCTATGAGGGTGGTGATGGCACAATGGATAAGACACATGCCTTTGGTGTGAGAGACCTGGGTTCAATCCCCCACTGTGACCCATCTACCATTGTGTCCCTAAGCAACACACTTAACCCCTAGTTGCTCCAGAGGCGTGCAACCTCTGACATGTGTAGCAATTGTAAGTTGCTTTGGATAAAAGCGTCAGCTAAATAAGTAAATGTAAAAAAACTAAAACAAAATAATCATTCATTAATTGTAATCGAGGTTAATAGTTCAATAAATAATGATTTTTATTTTAGGTTATATCTTCCACACACCCACATGTGAGCAAATGAGCAAAGACTCCGTTCTTTCTGGTATGGAAGCAGCATATTCAGCTACAGCTAAAGTTGATATCTGACCTACAGCAAGATCTCTCTGAGGACGGACTGAAAAATGATGGGTGAGAATATACACAGTAGCCAACTTTTGGTTGTATTTAATAAGTGCAGGGAGAAAGTGTCGTTGAAAGGAGGATAAATGAAGCAACTAGGTTTTTATACGTCTGGTTCAGGAAACATTGCAACACGGTCATCAATGCAGCTATTGTGTGTCAGTCCCAAACTCTAAACACAAACCAACACTTTATAGCCCAAATCAACACCATCCAAGCTACCTTATGTCACAGACGCTGGGAGAGAGCAGAAATATTCATGGTCAAGAGCAGCAGAAAACCCCCAAAACATTAGTGAGGTGGAAGGCTAGCTAACATTAAGAAAATATATGTTTAAAAATGGCCTCAGATACAGCAGTACAGAAGCACAGGGTAAATAAACACTGGATTTCCCACATCTAAAACAAACCAAAAAACAGGAGAGGGGGCCGGGGATTGACTCCAAAACTCACTCACTCACTCTCTGTCTGACCCTCCTTAGATCTCTTTCTCACGCACGCACACACGTGCGCGTATTATCTTGCTAGACAGCCGATAGTGTGTCGCCTGCATGTCGGCTAACATGCACAATTTCACTGATCTTTTCACTTATCTAAAAACATGGCAGCCGCTTGTTTATGCAAAAACACAGAGTGTAAACTGACAATCTGATCTGCTGAGATCTACTGGAAGACTTCATTCCCGATTTACCCCAATCAACACGCACACACCTCTTAGCTTCCATTCAAATGTTAAACAGCAAGACAGAAAGCCAGCGATGATGCTGGAAACAAGCATATTGTTTTAATAGAGTTCAAAATAAGGCCTGACTGACACTGGATTTTTTAACAGATTATTTTTGGGGAATTTTGCCTTTATTTGATAGCTGAGTCAGAAAACACAGAGGAAGAGCTGGAATCAAAAGTGGGTAAGATTAAAAAAACATTAAGCAACAACCTAGGGCTGGGCGATACGTCCAAAAGGTCATATCCCGGTACTTTTAGTCTGAATACTGATCAGTAATTTCTGCTAAGTAGGCTTGGTGGGGACATGTTTTTACTATATTAGTAGCTTGTTTCTTATTTCACCGTTTTAATTATACTTCATTCTCCAGCTTATTTAACTGTAGTTGAATCTGCCTCCTTTCCCTTCACTCACAGACCTAAAGCATAGTTCACTATACACGATTTATAGCCCAATTTGCCACTCGGCGAGCTCGGCGACCGTCAGGCTGTGATCGGGGGTAAATCAGCGGTTGATCGGCAGTTGCCAGTCGGTGTGAACTACTCAATGACGCATCAAAACAGCTCCCCGAAACATTTCTGACACATCAACGACGTCTGCAAGATATCTAGCATGCCAAATATCTGGCGGAGTCGGCCGACTTAACGTACCTCTGCTCTGTCTCCCTCCATGTTGTTAGAGAGTTTAGACAGCAGACGCAGAGGGAGGGGCGAGGCTGCGCGGTGAGGGAGAGAGGAGCAAACGCTGGCAGGAATTTACGGAAACATACTAATTACCTCAACATCAAACGATTGGTATGAACGGTATTGTCTAATTTTATATCTCTTTTGAAATTATATCGGTATAAATAGGTATACCGATATATCGCCCAGCCCTACAACAACCTGGTCGCTACTGTGATTTACAGTGAGGCGGAGCAACCTCAGTGGTCTTTCTGTCACGTTAGCAATGTTTAAACTCTTACCATTCCAGTAAAATTTATGCAAAACGCCTATTCAAGGTATATCCAAAATAAATTGAATGTAGTTCTTGAACCATTTGGACTGAATGCATGGTTTGCATGCTTCTCTGAAAGATAACACTCTGGACTGTCTAACCCGAAAGTCAGAATCACTGTAAGTGCTACTGGAATTGATTGAAAATGCTTGCTAACACATGCATGCAGACAACTACAGCTGGAAAACACTGTAGGGCCATGGCATAAAGCCTTGACTAGTCCTAGTTTAAATTTCATACCAATACCATGAAAAGTGAATATTTTAGGCTGATGATACACGGGGCAACTTTTTGAGCAATGTTGCTGGGCAATGTTGCTAGTGGCACCCGCGGTCGTGGCGGAGTGGTGGGGAAGGATGATTACGGTAGTAATCTTTACTCATTACCACTGATGACAACGTTGCCCTGCATGATTGCTCTGAAAGTTACCCTTCATGAGCTTTACAGGTTTTTCTAAGGGTATGTCTTATAGGGGTGGGAGAAATAATCGATTCTTAGATGCATCGCGCGGACGTGGAAGATTATTATTCGATGCACAAATGTCTAAAAATCGATTATTTAAATGTTAATTGATAACGTAATGTTGACGGAACGCAAAAGGCGGAACTCGCGGAAACGCAGCGCCCGGGCCGTCTGAGGAGCGCACACAACATAGAGACCAGTGTCCCCTTATATTCGTCACCTGTGGAATGAATAACCCCAAAATGTCACACCATCATTAATATCAATGCGCAAGTAATTATTTTAACTCGCGCACTGCGAGCATGGTGACGCTCTGCAGCTGTGTGTGTGAGGCCGAGCGGCAGAACGTGACGGTGAAAGTTAGCGGTGAAAAATATTAGAAGTAAGTTTCAGTCTGGTAGTAAATGTGCAGCGTAGCCGCTGTGTGACCGTTAATAAAAGTCTGTAGTTTCCCCAACGGCTGGAAAAGTGAAGGCTGTTAGCGCTAGCTAACATCTCCCCGTACAAGGGCTCAGTCTGTCCCCCTCACCAGACTCCGCAGCCTTCAGCGTCACCGCCCCCCCCCCCGTAACTAACATTAGCTAAATTACTAATTAAGTATTATTAATTATCAGCTGTATGTCAAACTAACTAACCTACTAGTCAAGGGTTGAGAACATCAGGTACAAGCTGAGACTAAACTGGTGTACAGCTCTGTCCTGTGTACACATACTGTACATGCTGATAATTATATTTCAGTTTTCAGAAGTCTGACAACTGGTTGTGAATGAATTGGACCATGGAGCTGAGGTTAATAAAGTAAACTAGGGATGTAAACTAGTCCTTTTAAGCTAATTAGCAATTTTCTGGATTTGGATTTTAATGTGCAAATTAAATGCTTAGTAATTATCCAGGGATCCTGTATAGCAAAAATATAAATAATCGTTTTATAATCGAATCGCAGCCCTCTGAATCGTAATCGAATCGTGAGGTGCCCAGAGCACCGCCCCTTGGCAGCAGGCGGCTGCTGCAACGCTCTGTATCAGCCGGTAGCTTGACGCATATGTGTTTTTTTTGCTAGTAGATCGTGAACTTCCTACTTAAAGCCGGATATTGTTACTTTCAGAATTTTATTGTATACACGAAGTGCCAGTCATCGGTAGTATTGCTTGCAATTGCCTCGGCCTACCCACGAAATAATAGAGGCCGGCCCTTCCTTACAGCGCAGGCTCTCGTTGGCTATTATAGGCTGTGAAAGGGACATGGGCTCCTATTGCGTCGAATTTGGTGTCACTTGAAAAGTCAGAGTTCAGCGGCTAATTTGAATACAAGCTATCGTAGTTGTTTACATCCAATTTGGAGTTATTATGGTTGTAATGCTACGTCTACCAGCCGTTGCAATGTTAAGAGGTTAAATATACCTATATCTTTTGTACCATTTATTATGATCAAGAACTTTGAGTCAGCCCAGAGCAACGTTTTCACATCCCAGTTAACTGTAAACTGATAAACGGATTGTTCTGATAGCAAACAACACGATGTATGCCCTTCTATTGGTTCCAGACAAATGTGTTACATATCTATCTAACAAAAGCAGCATGTGGCAGAACTTCAGGCAGAAAACACTTTTTAGAGGCCATATCCCAGCCCTTACCCACTCACCCAAATACTTCTCTTTAAAGTTACATTTTAGATAGAAGAATAATGTTATGGTGGTGGGGGTAAAGGGGTTAGCCGTGCACCAATGTCTTTTTTGTAAATACCACTAGAAGTCTCTCAAGTCAGAAACTTCCCACATAAAAAGGCATTGAGTTGAGAAATGTGCTCCCATACTTGATTCTTATCTTGACTTGCAATGCCACCATTCGCAATAAAACAACAACAACTGACTATGTTCTGCCATACAGTCTAGATTTTGTTTAACAAGGACACAACAACAGATAATTCAAACATGACCATAAACATTATAATTATGTGCAAATGCTCATTACTTGGTCTTTTAACAACTTCTAGAGAGAGAAAGAAAATTAATTCACGCGTCTCATCCGGATATCGTCAACTAAATGACTCTAAATATAAATGAGCAAACACGGACAAGTCAAGTAAAGTAAATTAATTTAGTGACTGACTGACCAAAGACCCTGAAGACAACACTTTTACTTTAATGTGTAATTCCTTCAACCAGGGGTTAACAAAAGACAAAAATTCCTTCCAGTAAATCCCTGAAGACCTGCTTTGTACTTTAATGATGTGCTTTCATCTCCTCAGACCATACAAAGCACCGGAAAAACATCCCCCATGCTGTTCAATGTGTGAGCGTGTGTGCGGATTTGTGTGTTTGAGAGAGCGAGAGACCGCGTGTTTGCTTCCCAGCATGCACGAACATGGCTCTTCTTTAGAAGAAGCCTGTGAGTTATGAACAAGACAAAACACCCGACACAGACTCCAAAACACAAATGGGGGAAGTAAACATGAGAGAATGCAGCCCCCTCCACCACGACTGAAAAACACTCCACTTTCCCAGAGAAGGAAACGGGCTTTGAACCCTCTTTTTTCCCTCCAACAGTTTTATGAATGAGTTCAGGGCTGAAAGCATGTCCTTTATATTAACTCAATGAAAACAGGGCGAGCACTTTCCGTCGCTTCCGTCATTTATTGATCTGATGAATGGTCGGGTCTGGAAATAAAATGCCTCTGAATACAAAGTTGACTCTCATGCCAGCACAGCAGAAGGCCTGTGAGCAAGGCACACATTCAAACAATACATCTCTGATAAGGTTACAGAAGTTCGATACAGGGCGTTATCGTCATATGGTCCTTTGTGTTTAATGCAGCTGGTACAAATCATGTAAACAGACGCGGTCTTAAGTATAGCAGCAACAGGCTTTACTGTTTGTACTGCTCACATACTACTAACACACAGGGCTGTACAGCATACATATAAACATCCTCTGATCTGCAGGTACTGGAGGCGCCAGACAACAACTTATAAACACAATTTGGTCAACCGGATGAACTACTCCAGCTATCGCCCTTCCTTGCTTTAATGATAATTAACAAACGAGCAGACTTTTAGTATTAGCTGTTTAAAAATAATATCCAAATCTATTTCCTGCCCTTCACAGCCACCGCCCTCTGAAAGACAACATGTTTTTAGTCAAGTCTCAACAGAGTTCAGACAGAAAGATGGCCTTTATCAGGAGAAACTACTGTTTCTGTACAGCGCTGTTACACTTGACCCCCATACCACCAGCTGCTTGAAGGACTGCTATGTAGACACTGTTATGGTTCTAATGTTGAAGCAAATAAGGAAATACTGACATTAAGGAATAGTCAGATAACTCCACTAACTGTACAGCCGTGTTCTACCCTGGCCTCAAGTCCAGGAAGTGAAAGCCTTCAAGCTACAATATCAAGATGACTGTAGAGCATACATATAAACCGCCTCTGATCTGCAGGTACTGGAGCCGCCAGACAACAATTTGAGGGAATAAACACTGTTTGGTCATTGAGATGAACTACTCCAGCTATCGGCCATCCTCGCTTTAATGAAGCCCGGATTTACTATGAGCAGACTTCTCCAATAAACTACCCAATAAACAGCGCAGCAATGCAGTCTCTGCAGTGAGGGCAGCAGTGCTCATGTTGTCTGAGATCAGTTCTGTTTAAAGGCAGCGGCAGATGATGGCCCATTTGCCCCGGCTGGCACACTCCCTCTGGAGCCCGGTTGACTGCTTATGCGTCCTCACAGGGTCATTCTCCACTTCTTCTATATCCAGTCTACTTAAACTGGCTTAATAAAAAGACGCCAACCTTTAGGACGGGAAGATGCTAACTGAACACAAACACATTAGTCATGCCTAAAAGTGCCTGTGCAGTTAGTCAGGTCCTGAGATAAGGCCAGGGGACAAAAGTGCAACCATGAGGCTTTTGGGGAAAGTGTGGTGATGTTATCTGGACCCCCATGTCGTAGGAAAGGGCCTACATCTGAGTTTACAGAATATAATTTCTAAAATTAAAAGAAAAGTCCCCCTCCAGACACACCACTTTAACTGCGCTGGCACCAATAATCGTATTAGTGTAGTATATGTTAGGCTCTGGCATCATACAGCTTCCCCAGCACTAGTACTTGTAGTATCAACAGTGGTGTTAGTAGCAGCTTAGCAGTTAAGGTAGAAGTTAAAGAAATGGTAATAGCAGAACTGGAACAGACGCATTACTAGCCAAGGCATTTAGTATTAGTTGTTGACTAAAAATAATATCCAAATCTGTTTCCTGCCCTTCACAGCCACCACCCTTTGAAAAACATGTTTTTAGTCTAGTCTCAACAGAGTGGAGACCGAAAGATGGCCTTTTATCAGGAGAAAATACTGTTTATGTACAACGCCGTTACACTTGATCCCCATGTCACTGACTGAAGAATTGCTATATATTGACACAATTCAGTAATGTCAATATTTCCTCATTTGTGTCAATATTATTACCATAACAGTCTGATAACTTCACTAACTGTACAGCCGTGTTCTAGCCCAGGAAGTGACAGCCTACAAACTGCAATCTCAGGACCACAAAAATCCCAAACAACACCTAGGCTAGTCACACACACTATCGACATCAGATTGATGAACTTCACCCCCAAGTTGTAATTGCTTGTAATATTAACAGCTTATTTGGTTGACGATACAATTAGACACTAAAGAGAATAAATGACAAAAATTTAAATAAAGCAAAGTCCTAATAAATTGTGGAGTTCTTTGTCAAAGCAACACAGCTCCCGGCTTTTGCTAAGTTGATGGAAGACGTGTGGCCTTCTCGCATGTGAAGCCACAACTGTAAGGACGTATGGTGGATTCACTAGGTCACCATCCATATGAGGACAGGTTAAATTATCTGGAAAAAACACTGTCCATTGGCACTAACATGGCAAAAGAGGAGAGGAGGGGTCTAGATGTTATTGTTGAGCTCTATAGTGTTTTCTTGCTGACGACAGAAATGATAAACAGCACAGAGCTCTGCTCCTCCATCCATCCAACATGTCTTCCTCCAACATATTCCACTCCCTGGCTTTTTCTCTAGCATGCCCACACTCAGCCACTCCAACAACCCACAAAGCTGACCAGATGCACGCTAAGACATATTTACATCTCTGTAAGAAGTCTGTTTACATTTGTGCATGCCTGCATCACACAGTGTGTGTGTGAGTGTGTGAGTGAGAGTACATGCATGCAATCCAGGCCAGTGCTGCGACAGTTCCATGTCACAAGACTGAAAACATCAACATGCTGAGTCTGCAGCAAGACGCCAGTCACCAGGGAAACAATTCAGCCACACACACACACACACACACACACACACAGTCAGCCAAAACACATCATCTGAAACGCACCAGCAAAACAAGTCATCTAAAACGCTGCAGTCGTAAACACAAAATTTAAGTTCACAGAGTTCACACCCACCGTGCCTGGAGTAGTTTAATTAATCTCTGGGGCATTTACCCCTCTAATTCAGTTTGTTGAGGCAGATGAGAACATTTGAAGTGAACTTTCATGGCACCGAATAAGCGCCACAAGACACATGCGAGCTGCAGCGTTACTACTTTATATCCAACTTCTTGTCCCGTACATGTCAGTGTGTACTTTGTGATCCGGTCTCCTTTAAGCCTAAACAGACAGCAACAGCATTGGTATATTGTTATTTACAAAGCCATACTAGGTAAACTCCCTTCATATGTACGTAAATCTCCAATCACTCACCAATGGCTATTATGATTTTTGCACCATTACACGGCTGCTCCGCCAGGTACTCGGGATTTGCTCAGAACTTGGTTAAGCTGCTTTCTTCTATTTTGCCTCCTGGTCATGGAATAACCTTCAGAACACAATACACCTCAATGATTTTGTCTCCCTCTAAGAATATAAAGCTCTGATTTAAAAAAAAAAAAAAGTAACTCAAGCGTGCAATATCGATTCCTAAACTGGTATTTATACCTGTTGTCTCTTGTATGCTTTTGACATGCTCAATTTGATCATGTTTGTAACCTTATAATGGTGTGCTATTATTATGGCCAGGTCTCCATGCAAAAAGAGATTTTAATCTCAGGGAAGTTCCTGGTTATATAAAAATTAAATAAACTACAGGTAACCACCGTAAAATACAAGATATTGTGTATTTAAGTAAAGAGATGTTGATATTTCACAGCCAGTACTTGCTCACATCAAACACCTTGATCAACAATGACATGGGCTGAGGAAAAACTGCTGTCATAAAGGCTAAGTTCTGTTTTTTTAATATGTTGTTGTTTTGCTGCTGCTGCCGACGACTAGAGCACGCTCGCTCAATACTGGAACAATTTAAACAAATCTTGTTCTCACGAGTCACAAAAACAGAGGAAAATAGGATCCAGGTTGAACAATACACAAGTTACCCTTTAACAGATACCTCTCTGCTGAGCTCTTTCTTCATGTTTCCTTAACTTGGATAAACACCTGAGATCTGCAGACAAAGTCAATCATGCATAACAGCACACCCCCTGCTACCTCGCAGCCAAAACACAACAGCTAAAGCAGTTAAAGTGACAGGTAGCAGGCCACAGCTGTAGTCACAGCACCGTTCATTACACTCCCAAATTCACATCTACACAAATCAGGCCAAAGGCTAGGACTGTCTGCACAATCTATTTGCAATTCAAACCCCTGATGAGCTATCATGTGTGACAGTCAGCTTACCTTTCTGGCAGTGGTTGGAATTCCAGCAGCGGTAGTTGTAGTTGTTGTTGAACATAGTCTTTCTGCACTGGGGGTTGTTCTCCATGATGCCCGGACACACGTCACTGCACTCCTTGGACTGCTTGTTCCCAGCGATGTAATTGTTGAACTCGGCGTCCAGGATGAGGGACCAGTCGATGGAGTCCAAGTAGCAGAGCTCGGGGTTCTTCTCAATGCGGATGGCGCCACGGGTGATGTTCCTCAGGTTGTACAGGCCGATGTCCTTCAGGCTCGTCATCTCAAAGATCACGAGAGCGTAGTTGTAGAAGAGGTTGCGTCCGCGTATGACTGGCGAGGTTGGGAAAGAGCGTGCTCAGGCTGTCCAGGCTGGATACGCGGAATAGTAGCAGGTAGTCGGTGATCATGGTCAGTTTGGGGAAGCTGAGGGAGCGGAAGACTTCCTGGTTGTTGGTGTTGTTGTTGTTTTTGTCACCAATGAGGAGGATCTGCAAGTAGCCCTCCACCACTGTACAGTTCTCCAAACGCCTGAATTCGCTGATGTCGTTGCCGATGTCGATGCTGGGGCCACAGACTGCAGGGGAAGGGAAAGAAAGGACAAGGTGAGGGCTCATAATCTGCATTATCCTCCACAGGGATCATAACAGTTACATCATCACAATATGAGATCGTGGCTAAATCAAACATGCGTGTTCTTTTAAAGCTCAGCACCACAACAATTACAAGAGAATACGTTCTTATAGATGATCTGGAGATTTCATAATTTATTTACAAACTCTTTACAATAAATAACTGTTAAATGTAACAATATATAAAACAATGTTCTCTACTTCTGAAACAGGGATACTTAAAAAGACAGGTTTATTCAATACGTATTTTTAATATTGACTGCACACTTAAGCTGCGGTGTTGCTGACAGAACATGTTTGCCTTGCACTTCTCATTTTCAATGTCAACTTCACGTGACGCGACAAAGTAAATACTTGAGTCAGATTCTAACCAAGCTTAACAGCACACTAAAGTTTACATTGCTCTGCCTTCAGGCTACTGTTGCTCTTGTGTCCACAGTTTTTCTTTCCGCTATCTGCTCTTATCAAGCTTTCATAATACAGTGACATTAAAGGCAGGAAACTACTATGAAAATCACTATGCGTAAAACATGTACACACTGTCCATTGATTAAATACAGTATATGGGATAAAACAACTTGTTAAACAAAAAAAAGACAAAATGAATCATGGAGGAGGTTCTTAAGTACAATAGGAGCATCAATCCTCATAAAACAAGAGTCTACAGCCAAGCCGGCAGCTCTGAGAGGCACAGCGGTGCTTTGTGCTGAATGCTGACGCCACCATGCTAAAATGCTCGTAGTGAACAACAGGTTTGATGTTTGCCATGTTCGCTCCCTTATTTTAGCATGCTAACATTTGCTAGTTATCACGAAAACCCAATGGACAGCTGGCGCTGGTGGGAACGTGATTATTTTTGCAGATTTCAAGTTTAGAGTTTAAATTTTGACCTTCTGATGGGGCTTGATGAAAGCTAAGAAAGCCACGAAAGCCACGAAGCTCAGTGCTAAATTTCATTACAACCTAGCCAGCAGTTGCGAAGCCCAAACTCAGCAACGTCAGTAGAATTTATCCTGTGGGAACCATGAATGTCTGTGTTAAAATGTCACAGCCATATATCTAATAGCTGTTTAGGTATTTTAGTTTAGACCGTAGCAGCGGACCAACCAACAGACAGACTGACAGATGCTATCAATATAGCCATGATGTTAACATGGATAAAAACAGCAGCTGTAACTGCAGTGTAGCGCCCCCTCCAGGAAAAGTCTCATCCTGTGTCTTTGCATAAACTACGATCCAGTGAACTGCAGAGTTATCTACAGCAGAAGTGTTTGGGCCGTTGATCAAAGGACAGACAACAAAGGAGAGCTGCCTGCCCTTTGATGTGAACAAATTGTAAAAACCTGCATTTATGCAGTTTTTATGTTCAGTGTAAAATAGATGTGTTTACATTGGTTTAGTTTTTAACCTCGAGTAGTACTTTGTTATTTCCTGAGACAGTTACACTGATTCTATTTAGACAAAGAAATACACTGAACCAAAACAACTACAAAAGAAAAGTTATTTTTTTTGAAAAGACCCGGCTTTGAATTCTGTGTGGCCTCTGAATAATCCAAACCCACATCAGGAAAACTTTGGTAAAACATGGCGGTGGCCATCGGTGATGGCAAACACTCCACCCGGTTTGCCTTTCCAACTTTTACTCCCACCTGTGTGCCATGCCTCTAAACAATACTTAGCCTGAAGCCCCAGCAGCACCCACAAAAACATGGAGGCCATTATCGCACATCACTGTGAGGAGGATTTAGACTTCAAAAGCTGGAGGGCAGTGAGTCATGGAAAACTCACACCTACCAGCTAACAGGTTGTCACACTACTACTTTAATGCGGGTCTATAAAGTTTTACTGTACGAATGTGATGCAGAGAGGTTTGAGAGAGACAATTAGTTGTTTTCTTAATTACAACATTTTATAATTTAGCATTAGAGCTGGTATTGAAGGTTTAATGAGTGTAAATTAAGCAATGTACCGCCAGCTATCCATATTCCCACACTAGATGTCGCGTCCCCGGGCTGTACACATCACTGTATAATCTAAGAAAATAAGTATTTGTGTAATACGTAATAGACTTGTCATAATTAATGCACAGTGCAGTTTTTAATGTCCAAACAAAGTACAAATAATGATGAAGTATGCTTTGCATTCTGATGTGAAATGTGAATGTGCAAGATCAGTAAATAACTCAATGCAGAACACTGTGAGATCAGTTACAGACAGTACCAATATCAAAATCTGTAGCTCCCCAAAGACAGATGTGGGGTTTCTTCTAAAACCACACTGCTAACGAGGTGGAACAAAAGTTTAATTTCCAAAAGAACACCCTGAACCTTTCTGCTGGCAAAGGGAAGTTTCCCCAGACCTCTTATTGCGGTTTTACACCGTAGCACAACATGACACACAACACACAACGGGAAAAGGTCTCTTAACTTACCAGCTACACACAGCTATCACCATTTTATATCGTCAAAAAAAAAAAAATTGTGTTCTGATTTTAGCTTCAACAATCGGTAATAATTTACTTAAGGATCAGAACCGTAAAAGATTCATTTAAATGATTATAGTTTGCTGTTTCTAAATATCAAAATATTTGTTTTCATCCTCAAATAAACAAGACTGTTAACCGTGACTGATACTCTTGAACATGACATGAACATACTCTTATACATCTAACAAACTTAGAGCTTTTAGTCACGCAGCTCAATGGATCTAAACTCTTCACTGAATAGCAGCTCTAGAGTCAGTTACACAAAGCAAGAAAGGTGCTAAGACACAATGCAAGCGGCAGGTAATGATAAAACAAAGAAAACAACGCGCAGTCACCTTTACAGTGATCAGTCTCCTTTTGATGAGGGAGGTAATATTAGCTACCAACATTTCAGAATCCGATTTAGCTTTATTGACAGGTATGTGCACACATACGAGGAATTCTCTTGGATTGTACAATGCTCAAGATGTGCTTACTTATACAATAACACAATAATGGGGTGGGGGCTGTACGGGTGCCATGCTAAAAATCTGTTCAAGTTGTATCGCCTTTCTTTCCATTTGGCATTTTAATTGAGGATAATTTGGTTCTCACGTAAAATACAGGATTAAAAACCTTTGGCTTTTAGGCCAATTCTGCAGAGAGCTTAAGTCTTCTCTAGAGAAGATGTGAGAGCCTTTTGGTAAGCCATCATGAAATGCCTTTGGTGTGATTTAAGGCAGGCAGTGTGCTTGTACGGCGGGTATGTCTTTCTCTGTAATCTACTTGTCAGTGCACACTGTCAGCAGCCCTCAGCGAGCTGCATACCTGTTAATACAATCCCAACACCCGTGCCTGTAAAAAGACACACCGTCTACAGATGTTACGTCACCACAGCCTCGACACTTCACCCTCTGTGGCCTCACTGCAATGCCTGATGGCCATCGTTCATGGGAACTGATCCCGAAGATACTAAACAAATTTTTTTGGGTCAAAATTTAAATCTTGTTTGCCAGCTAAGTGAAAATACCAATAGCAGGTGTAACAGCTTAATAACTCCCCCTCCCTCTGCTTTTACACTGACACATTTTAAAACAGCTGAGTACACAAGCATATCTCTGCAGCTTTGATGAACCTCCAGATCACATGTTTACTTTTGATAACCTTTTCCCAGCTGGCTGCAGCGCCCAGACTATCTGCAGACAATCACAGGAAATCCACTAAAAGCCCCATAAGACAAGAAATAGGAAACAATACTCTAAGCTGGTGCTTAAAAACACTGCCACTAGACTGCAGCAAGTCTGTTTACTCCTCATTTCCAGCTTGTAAATGACAGACTGCCCGAGGGGGGGGAATGTATTCATGAATACTTTTCCACATGAGAGGCAAGGTGAGAAGAAAATAATGTGCTGGGAAGCTTTAGCAAAAGATCATTCGTGACAGATAAAACTTGTTTGGTTCAACCAAGCGGTACCTCCAGGGCTGTATAAATAAATAAATAAATAAATAAATAAACAAACAAACAAACAAACAAACAAACAAACAAACAAACAAACAAACAAACAAACAAACAAACAAACACAAAGCGGCAGTTCATCAAATGGCCACTTGAGGCTGGCTCCAAAAGTGAGTTGATATCCATGAACCCCCATGTTAAAACTGTACATCTTTACAGCTTGGTGCAAAAAACAGTTTTGGTCTGTATTGCTAATTTCCCCGTTCATGACAGCTGTGCGGGGGAAATTTTTATATAACTCAATCATTTAAGGATATTGATGTTACGCATAGTTGAGGATGTAGCTGCTTTCAGGGACAGGTGGATGTCCTCACAGGTGGCTAGCTGCTAGGTGGCTCAGTAACCAGGCTTCATTCGGCCCGCCTCAGCTCCACCTCCAGCCCATTTTTGCATTAGCTGGAGTCAAGCAGTGCCAAGATCGCAACGGCCTGAACGTCAACAGCCCACACAGAGCTTCACAACAACACTTCAGAAACCTATGGCCGACGTCACAGACACTAAGTCCCTGTTTTATACAGTCTATGGGTTCATCTGAGCAGCTATGTCTGCAACAACAGAGCTGAACCTGGTTAACTCAAGCCTGCCAGCTGCCCATTAGTCCCAACTGATACAGCAAAGCAGCTGGAATGCTAAGAGTTTAGGTACACAAGGAACCTTTAGACGGCTCCACTCCGGAGTGAGAATAAATGTAGGATTTCGATGGGAGAACGTCTCTGCTGCTCCCAGGTTTGTCCTGTGACCACTGGGGCTAACAGTAAACCCCATGACACACAGTTCACAAGCTCCTCAGTCTTTCCAATCAACAGAACTTAGTCTGTTTTGCGTCCGAATGTACTTTGGCTTGTTCTATTTTAAAACCCAGACCCCGGTTCAAGCCCCCGACCCACCCCTCCCCAACATGTCATGATGAATGGGATGAATCAGGAAGCCTAGTTTACAGTATAGCTGGAGACATGGAAAAAATGCAGGTGCCAACACATAAAAAGAAAATCTGAATAAATATAGAAGCTTTAAATTCATTAAATTTGAAGGTTTACAAGCTAACAGAAGCTTCAATATGCTACCATACAGCAGTTTGTTAGTAGAAAGTCCCACTTCTTGCACTAAGTCATCTGTGCGGTACCAACTGGGGCTTCTCAAAGTTCTGTCAAAAGTTTCAAATAAGTACAGTTTACGTCCATGGATTATAATTTAACTACAACCTATAACCTCGCCCGTCTGTGGTTCTCATCATTTGCCTGATGGGAGGATGCTGCTGCGCCTGATCATCGCATCTGCAGCAGACAAGGTATCCCCAGGTTTGTTAAGTAAAGGAGAATAAAAATAAAAATCACACTGACACCTTTAGACAGAGTTCAATGCTCTGACACTTCCTGTGGCCTAATATAAATATTACGCGTGTGCAAACGCGTGTTTATGTGTGCCAGTTTAATTTGTGTTGAAATATCCATTAAAGCATATACAGGGTTGTATTTGTCAAGGAACAAGCAGGGACTTGTGTGTGCACACACAGTTTGCAGAACTTATTCTCACTTCTGTTTTAAAACAATATACCAGTATCACATTTTTGGATGTAGAGGAAGACAAGCTCATGCAATTACCTACCTTTTGATTTCCCAAATCCTATTTGTGTTTGCAGTTTTCTGTTGAGATCATAGATACGTTCCACTTTTTGTTGACTCTAATTCACCACACTGACTCAGAGTTGACAATGTGATTTATATATAGCTCAGCTGACTTTCTCCACTGGCTGAGTCATGGTAATGTATTTACCAACACACTTACAACTGACTCATTGTTTGTGGTGTGTTTCTAATTACAGCTAAACTTTCTACAATATATATCACAGTATTTACTGAAACCACAAGTATTTGCACTACTAACAGATCAACATGTTAAATGCTTTCCCCACTAAGTTAAAATATTTCCTCCATAAACATAAAGTACAACACTGTGTAATGCACAATTTGCACACAGTAGGATTAACGTAAATTCAAATATTTTATTAACGTTATCCTATAACCATATACGGATAGATATATTATTCTCCATAAACTATAAAGAACTATATATTTCTGATATTTTTGCCATAAACGCAGAACTTTAATATGTAAATTGTCAAAAAACATTGTGGCGTACTACCATGTTAAGAGAAAATATGGTGTTTTCACTGTAACCAAAGCTAACCTTATGTCCCGTGTTTGAGTAGTACTGGTGTGTAGTAGTGTGTGTGGAGTACTAGCATTACTTACTCTCTGCGGTGGCGGGCCGGAGGCAGGACGACAGACCCAGCATCAGACCCCAAAACAAGGTCAAGCGGCTCCTTTCCATTCGAGACCTCATTCCTGGATGAGTAAATCCTCCAAAATCCTATGAATGTCTGTGTTGAGGGGAGGAAACGTGGTCGAAACCTTGTCAGAATTATTAAAAAGCCTCTTTTTTTGGTAAATATCCAGCCAGCACCTTTTAGCTGTTAGCCGGCTAATGGAGCTAATAGCAACTACATACAGGTTAGCAGGGTAGTTTTCTCACGTTTCCCAATGGGAGTCCAATCGTGCTCCAGAATCACCGATTTATTCCTCTCGCCAGAAAATATGTACTCATAGTTCAGTTTATTCCTGCCAAAAACGACGCCGCGTTGATGTGTATAATGAAACCAATGCGGCTAAACTAGCGGTGGGGATTCCTCTGTAATCCGCATCTTCACACTCCATGTCTGGAGGAAAAAACGTTCAACGTCCCGCCGCTGGAGGATCCTCGGGAAGCAGAAAACTGGTCAAACCCCGTTAAAACTGGGATGGAAATAAACCTTCCGGGATTATAATAGCATATTTAATCGATATCGATACACAAACCCCCCGCGTGTAAGCGACACGACGATGGTTTCGAAATATCCAGGATAAAATCTGGTTTCAGACCGCAGCCTCCTTCTTCTCCTCCTCCTCAGCCACTCATCATGCACACACTCACCGTGTTGTTTTGGTAGCTGTAATTCACCTTCTTATCAACGCAAAACTCAGTATTTGACCTTATTGCTCCGGTTTACGTCAAGTCCTTCGGTTATCTGATGTCCTCCATCGATAGGTAGCTGAACAGGTAGCGCACTTAGACAGATTAATGTACAGGTTTACACACAGACTCCTTCGATCAGTCTGCGGTCCGCCGTGTTCACTATAAACACGGCGCCGTGCGCAGAGATCGTCTCTGTTTCTAAGGATGAATCACTCGGTCTTGTGTACCGCCTTCAGGTCTCTGAAAGTGGGCGTCGCTCTTACTGCAGTTTCGCCACCATAGGACGACAGTTACCATAGTGACTAGTCTGGTACCAACACAAGAATGTCAGTTTTATGTCTGTGGGTTTAACAGTATCGTTGACAGAACAACCTGTAGGCGATATTTGCAAAGACAACACGTCTCATTTCTTTATTATTTGCAACACAGGACCATTTCCCTACGCCATATTGCCTTCTACATTAACGCCAGACCCTGAGCCACAAAGTGGATCGTCATTAATCTGCCTGTAGCCCATAAACAAACGTGTCTGTCCAGCTTGACTGAAGCATTAATGTGGGCATCTTTTCATAAATCATCACCATAACAGATCGACAAAAAGGTATACAGAGTGAGACCTCAGTGCCTCCTTCCCCTCTCTGCTCACCGCCGTAGCGACTCCGTTTACGACGTGGTGTGAAGGAAATCCGGGATGCGGATCCAGGATCAGGGTTGTTTTGCTGCTCACAAATACACCGTGGAGGGCTGCCTATACAAAGATCGCGTCTGTCTGCACCACCTGTAATTAATCTCTTCACCAATCCACGCGGACACAGGTGTGCCTGTCTTTAAATGTAGGGCTATGTAGTGTCCTTCATATATGATACAAATGCCACTCCGTATTTAAATGTCATTAATTAACCTACAATTGTCTGTATTATATCTGTCTCATTGTTTGATATAAATAATAATACGTGATCATAGCTGTGTTTATATTATGCTATGGTTATTTGACTTTCATTAATGTTCCATAATATAGACCTACGTCATGCCTTGTAATGTTATATCATAGAAATCAAGACATAATTCAAATTGTACTCAAATAAAACCACTTTAGGGTTACAGAACATATGGATGATTTTTAACAAATAACATTGAACATTTCTTTTAAATAAACAGCCGCTCAGATCCATCATGCAATCATGTCTTGTGGAGCTTGTTAGCAACCATAGGTAGCAACTACTACATTGGGTTCTGGGTTTCCTCTAAGAAGACACCGAAATGCTGCCATCTTGCGGGAAGCGGAACAAACTTCAGGCTTCTAATCTAGAGTAAGATAAAAAAACAAGAGGGAGGTGTAAAACGTAAAAAAAGTATTTGCTAGAACACTCTGAAAATATTAATGTAGGCCTATTCCTTTTTGCACCATTGAGCTCCATAAAAAGGCCACAAAAGTAAGAGGGGAAATAAAGTCATGTAGCCGTGTGAGCAGGTAAAGTTGAGCCCTTAAATTGTAGAGATTTTAAAACAACTCATCTCATCACACTGACCTTTACTCTGTTTGAGGCACAGCCAGGTACAGTTGCAATGGTCTTTTGAGGTCTGAGGCCCAGGCTGAGGAAGTGGAGGGCCAGCGGCTTGTGATGCTGTGAGAGAAGCAGACAGTAAACAAAACCACCCATAGAAGAGCCCCTGACAGTTTTGATTATCCCTGTAATTACAGGCCGCTTTCATCACTTCACTTCACAGAGCACAGAGGCATTATTTGAACGCCACACATTACCTCAGCTCTGGCAGACAGCACTCGGCATCCGTCACAATTAGCACAGAGGGGGAAAAAAACGCACATTAAAAATGAAGTGAATATCAGTGGCCACCCAAGAGTCCAAATACAGTGAGTCACCCTCTAACAAGTGCTCACTGTACCAACATGACCTCCCTGTGCCAGAGAATGTTGTGCCTGTCCACTTGCATTTGTTAAGTCCCTATTAAAGTCCCCACGAAGGCAGCCGGCGGGCCCACCTACCTCGACTGTCCCGGTGGAATCCATTCTCGCACTGCACTCATGTGGAAATAAGCCTGTTTACCACCAACGGGTCACACATGCTAATGAGCGTCTGTTTGTTTTCCACTGTGCTCATGCGGGAGGAAGGGAATATAGAGGGAAAATAATAGATGATATGCAAACCGACAACCCAGGTGGCTTTCGCAGCGCTAATGATGAAAAAGGTAGAACAGAGAATTAATGGATATGAAATCAGAACAGGAAATGCGGCCTGACATTTGGCTGTTGGTGGGTCTGACCTCACAGAAGGACAGAATGTGGGCTGACCCTGTTTGAAAGTAGTGGTGTAGTTGTGGTTCAAGAATCCCCAGAAAGACTGACATTAGACCACAGAAAATCAGTTTTGTCTGATGAACCCCCATCTGACAAGTGAGGTATGATGTTGTTGAGTTAGATACTTGTCTACACCGTAAACTGTGGATGGTCTATATTGATGACACAGCAGTCAATCCTCAGAAAAGTCATTTTCGTATCATCTGCCCTTCACAGAAAGGCACATTCTCACTGTGTTGAGAAATGGTTTGCTTTTATACATTGATTTTGACCGGTGCCAAATAGTTTGACAATATATAGCACATACGAATACACACAAATACACTTTGGGAACCACCACAACAGCATTCAAACTCTTAAAACAGATATGACTGCTGGTGCAGCATCCAGGTGTGAATGTTTATAAATGTGTGGGGCAGGACATTAGTGAAAAGGAGGATGTGTTGTGCGTATCCATTGATCCATTACATCCACTAAGGTAGAAGCGAGGTCTTGCAAGGAATATTTGTATAGTATGTAAAACATAAAATACCAAGTACTTGTTTTTGTTAGTGTGGTTTTTTTTTTTTACAGTATATGAATACAGTATATATGAATTTACATCACTGTTGTCTATTTTAAATATAGCAGAAAAGACAGTGTTCCACAGCATTCGATGTAAGGTAAGATGTAGATTTGACTTTACGATCATAATGACAGCAGACATTTGAGTTGTCGTAGTAGGGACAACATAGGTGATACTAAGAACATTAACAGTGGCTCTGTTCCATGCAAGTGTCCCAGTTCATGCTGCATCCACACTGTCTGTCAAAATGAAGCAGCTTCACTCATTTCAGCCAGCATTTACACTGGTGCTTTTCCTTCTGTTGTCAAAATGTCTTCACTGATTAAGGCCTATTGCCTTTAGATCCTTAGACGCGTGGCGAGGCCGACGATTAGAATTCTTGCCTTACAAGGACCAGGAGATGAATACTGACTCTGGTTCTGTCTTTGTGGAATTTGTGTGGGTCTCATCTCACACAGCGAAGACATACTAGGTGGACTGGAGAATCTAAACAGTCTGGATTAGATAAAATCACTGCTGTTTGCCTGCCCAGCTCTCCCATGACCCTGATTAGGCATGGAGGATTAACACATACAGTCTTATTTCATTATTATTATAGTATTGTCAAATTAATTTTCACAGAATACTGATTAAACATGACCACATGTGATAGTTAAATCAATGATTGTTCTTAATTGATAATTGATTTGTTAGAACAGCAACAGGCTGAGATGCACCTCATCAGAATTCTGCCTTTCAATAGGGTTACCACCTTGGTAAAGAAGTTCATACCGGTTATTTGAGGATGCTGTCAGATGTGTTAATTCAACCATTTAGGATGGCCATAGTTTGTAATGTGGTTAGGAAAAAACCTCCTACAGGAGGGTGGGTGAGGGTCTACTTATGATCGTTGTTCCTTTTGCTTCACACATTGATTTCTGAGACGCTTTGCTGTTACATTTCGCTTTTGATCAGATTCTCTAATTGCTGTAGATCACAACGCAAGAAAGGTGCTGCTGGTGTGACATCACTGCTTTGAGATTTCGAGGCAGTGTGAAGCAGCCCACAAAGGTACAAAAGGTCCGGTAATTGCGTGGTGCCTCAGTTGCTGGTGCATTAGTCACAAAGACTGCAACATTATGTAATGTGGCGGGCAAAAGTCTCCGAACTTCTGATGGCACATGGGAAAGGCAGAAAAAGAGTTACAGTGTAAACCCTCATCAGTGTTGTCACTTTATGGGATTCAGACTTACGGACCATATGTTTGTTTTCATCCAGTCTCAGTTCATAAGAATTTCTGTCTAAACACAAATGTGGTGTTTTAAACTGTGATTGCTAATCAACAGTCTGTTCACGAAGGGACAACAGTTAAATTAGATTCATTAAATGAATATGTCAAGTATGATGTTGTACACAAGCTGCCTTTTTTTCTCAATAGGGAACCACATTAATATGTATTACTTAATCAATATTTCTTTAGCCATATTCATTCAATATTACTTCTTAACCTGATTTCATACAAGGTAGGTTAGGTGGGCAATTATTTTCTTTGTTGTAATTATTGTATGTAGAAACTGATTTAGTAGCACCCATAAGGGACGCATTAACAACCTATGTTATGTCATCTTAAGACGACCATTCCCTCTTCCATGAGGAAAAAACATGCTCAAAATTTGCAAAATTTTTCTTTGCTAAAAACTGTAATGTTTTTCATCAAATTCAAGGGTGTAGAATTTAAGAGGGAGGCAATATCCTGCAAATACTGAATTGTCCCAAGCAATCATTTTGATCAAAACAGATAAATATACATTTAGATTTAGTTCATATTAACAGGTCTTGTTGGCATTTAAAATGTATTTATTTATTTTTTTAAAGATTATATGCTCCCCTCTCAGAGTGATTCCCACTGCCTACCTTTTTTAGACCCTCAGCAACTTTATTTCAAAAAAAATGTCCAGCCAGGAGATGTTTTTTACTGTATCCAGCAACAGTGACATGAAATATCCAGCTTTGATCTTTTTATTTGGAGTATGTTGTTTACAATGAACATGAAACCCAATCATTCATTTCCCTATTTACATGATTCTAATAGTATCCAGGTTTCTGGTCATCTGTGTGCAGATGGTCTTGATTTCTCACCACGTTCTGCATCAACAACTAATGTTCAGGATACTTCGATAAGGTATCCACTTGACACAGTATCCTGTTCCCATGGGAGGACTCCCTGATCATAACCAGATATTCTGGGACAGGACACTAGTGCGCATGTAAACGCACTCGATGACCTGCCCGCCCGGAACAAATATACTTTGGAGGTCCTTGTTTGAAGTCGGCTGCTGAATGTGGAGACTAAACCGGATGTAACCAACTAAGTCATCCGGCAGCTGACAGGCCGTATAGCACTTTAGCTAACGTCATCAAAACAGGCAAAATCTTAATATTTTAATAATTACTTCATAGTGTGATTTGATAACTCCCCAAGAGCAGAGATGATTAAAGCCATCTTGATATTTAACAACCACGGGAAACCGCGGCTGATCAGATTCTATCAGTATTTTGTAAGTATATTTGGGGGTTGCTGTTCAAAACATTAGCATTTTTTTTTTCTGTTGCTGTCTTCACTCATTTAGCCAGCTGTCAGAGTTGGATTAGCTTTTGTCAGCTTGTGCATCATCACCTGCGCCACAAATAATACAGATTGTCTGTGTGTGTTGTCTGAAATGTTGATCAACAACCAAGTTACAAGTGATCGGGCCACCTTCTAATCAGGCAAACTTCTCCTTATAACGTATTTTGAGAATGTACACTTCCCTTAGCAGCATCAAACGGATGGAATAGGTACGATTTCGTAGAGACAAAACACGTAACTTTCATGCTCTATAACGTTACATTATAGCTGCAGTACCTGCATAGTTAGCTAGTATTAATCACTAACTTTGGACGACCTGTCTTTTTATGTCGTAGCTTATAGCTGCGGGTGAAAAACGGCCTACATCTTTCACAGAATACAATGGAGCGAATGTAAATATTATTGATAATTAATAATAACTCCAGTAAGTCTGCTGTTAAGTTACGCAAAATTGTCTCACATTTAGCTGACACTTTATTCACATCCACTTATAAATCGCTAAATATGTCAGAGGTCGCGCGCCTCTGGTTAAGTGTCTTGCTCAGGGACACATTGGTGGATGTGTCGCAGTGGGGAATTGAACCTGGATCTCTCACACAATATAGGCATGTGTCTTATCCACTGCACTATTACTGTTATTAAGTCACTGAATGGCTAGTTAATATGAGAGAAAGATTTGTGGGGAGATGGGTCTTTATTGACCCAGTTTTTTTTTTGTTGAAAATGAAAATAAGTACACCCTGATACACCAGCAATAAAAGTAATATGTATGTACTTGTTATCTGCGAGTGGGAATTTCAGAAAGGCTCAAATAAGTTTTAAAAAACTTTCTTTAGTGCTTCTACTCTATTACTAAATGTTAAAAATAAAATATGACTAAAATAACAGTGGAGTGAATGTATTAACCAAACACAGACTACAGTTGCTAGACTGGTTGGCGCTGTGTAACATGTTTTCTTGCAGGCGGAGGACATGCAGCAGCAGATCATTCGGGAGACTTTCCATTTGGTATCTAAAAGAGACGACAACGTCTGCAACTTCTTGGAGGGCGGGAGGCAAGTACTGCTTAAAAAGCTGCGTGACTTTCCCCAGCAATGATATAGTCAGTGTAAGATTTTAAACTGTATGAAACCGTGTCTTGACAGTCATGTACTCTTTGAACATTCATCCCAGACCTCGTCCTTCAGTTCAACATTCAGCTCGTCCGCTAACGCCTGTTTAAGTCCAGCTGTGTTCGGCGGAGCTCTGTTATGTAGGATCTGATAGAAAAGAGAAGCCGCCTCACGGGAAGCAGGGTCATATTTGTTTATCGCCTCCAGGGGCTCATGCTCAGCTAGGATTTCAAAGTCAGGCAAACGATTTCTGACACAGTCTGGATTTTGTAGAAATCTGAACTTGAAAACTTGAAGCATTAATATTATAAGCAGCTCGTAACTGTGCAAATGAGACAAAGTTCCCATTATTATATAAATCACATTTATTACAGATACCTCTCTACATTTGGAGACTTTTAAGTTTATGTTGGTAGCCACTGAAAGTCAGAGCTGGGATTTGAGTTGGGATGTGTTGTGACATTTTGACAAAACTTTAAAGACCCTGGGCTACTGTTTTTGGGCTTTCTCAGTTTGGTTCGATGTTACTGCAGAAGCAGACATCACTTGGAAGCAGCCGCAGTAGCTTCACTTTAACCACTAGATGGAGACCAACCCACAAGAGTAGACTTGGTCTCGGCCACTTCTATTCATTTCTCATCAACTCATTTACTTTAAACAACTTTTAATTTTGTAGCATGCATTTAATTGTATGACCAAGTCTCTTTACTGCTGTCACAAATACAAACTTCATAAAGCCACATCCAAAAGTCACATTTTGGTCTTCTTGCAGTCTCATCGGTGGCTCAGACTACAAGCTGATTTACCGGCACTACGCAACCCTCTACTTCGTCTTCTGCGTGGACTCATCTGAGAGTGAACTCGGCATTCTGGACCTGATCCAGGTCAGCTTCTAGTTGCTTTGTAGACATAATTAATGTTTTGGGGTTTTTTAGAATAAAATCTCCCCTTATCAACCTGCGTTTGCTCATACGTTGCTCCAAGTTTGAAAAGAAGACACTCAGTCTCTCACTTGAGCTACTTAACAAACTCCTTTCCATTAGATTAGTCTGCATTTGGTTCATTTTAGGATCATTTTTGACCCTTTGCTTCCTTACAGGTTGAGTTTAATGCTGGTAATCTTGGAAATTAACCTCAGTTAATTACAAAATGTAAGCAGCGACACTAATATAGAAGCATATTCCATGTATGTGTAAACCTACTTGGTAATAAAGCTGATTCTGATTCTGATCACAGATACAGGCCGTACAGACAGCTCAACTAAGTTTTCATATTAAGTGCTGCTGATTTTTTTTATTTATTTATCAGAGCTGAAATCTGGTTTCACATCTTTTTTTGTCCCTGTGGGGAAACTTTGTTCTGCTTGTTGCAGCACAACAGAGACATAAATCATCCACACATAAAGCAATTAGTGAAGTGAGTCAACCTTCTCAGTCCAACCACTGACGTCAGGGATTTATCAGCACACTATCATCAATAAAGGAGAATTATGGCATGTGGAATAAAAGACAGAATAGCACCTAGTGGAGGGCCAAGATTGCAATTCACAGAATAGTGGGTGACTACCACTGGTGACAACATTCTCCTTACACTGTTGTTCCTCAATATTACAGTGACCAAGCCAGCACATGATACAACAGTAGGAACTCTTTCAATTGTTTACAAGGTCGTTTATTTGTCATAAAACAACACTTGGTTGTATAACGAAGCAAACGTTTGTAATCCCTTCAAACTGAGAGTTAAATGTGTGTGGAAACATTTAAAATAAATTTAAAAAGTAAAACAATAGGCAGTACAATAAAGTTATTTATATACAAAGCTGTATATAGACATAAATATGTTTTTTGACTTCTGTCTGGGGTAAATGTAAACAGCAGCAACAAGATGATAATATGGTTTCATCATCACATAAAAAGTCTGACATTTGGGAAGCAGTGTCCGTCTTGACTGCGTTTGTGCACCAAGCATCATTGCCGTAAAACACGAGAGCCTGCCTCCTCTCCTCTTGCCGGAGTCTTGCGCTGACAGCTCGGATGCACGGACCATCTGCCGAGGGCTCGATCCGGGATGTTGACGAGCAGGGCCGGTATTTATCAAGCTTCTCAAAGTGCCATTTTAGCCTTAAGTGCTGCGAATTCATGAAAGTTTCTTCTACTTTCAAACTTAAGTATAAAAGCAAGTTATCAAATTTCTTAAAGCCAAGAATCGTTCTCACTCTCCGAGTTATTCAAGACCACTCTAAGGGTCTCTCAAGTGGTTAGGAGCTGCCACCGGGGCTTGTGATGTCGCTGTGGAAACAGAGACATGCAGAGAGAAGAGGAAGAATTCTGACGACGCGCAGTTAATAAGACGGGGTCGGACAGCGCAGGCATAATCTTTGTCAGCGAGTTGGTGAGTGAGTCATCTCACCACTGACTTTACGCAATAATGCGTTTCCAACTAAACTGCAGGTTGTGCTGACACTTTGTTTCTTTACCACAGGACAAACGCAGCAATGTTGATGATTTTGGTCGTCACAACCGTCAAGAAGCCGAATAGTCGTGGAAACAATTATAGCACTTAGGCCACAGCTCCACACATTGTCACGCGCTTCATCGAATCCCAACAACACCCCCTGTAATCCGACAGAAGCAAACACACTTCATGCAAATAGCCGGCAATACAGGGGCACTATAGGCGCTCAAAAATTCTTTATTGTTGAATGTGTCTTGAATATAAACTCCTCTTAGGAATTTCACCATTCAATGTGAACTTATCTGAGAATTCATGAAATTTACTCTACTACTTTCAAACTTAAGTATAAAAGCAAGTTATCAAATTTCTTAAAGCCAAGAATCGTTCTCACTCTCCCAGTTATTCAAGACCACTCTAAGGGTCTCTCAAGTGCTTAGGAGCTGCCAATTGTTTCTTGTGATGGCACTGCGGAGACGTGCATGAATCTTTCATGAGAGTAAAAAATGTTTGATGATGCACAGTTAGGTTCAAATCGTTTGGCCAGAGTAGGCATCATTTTTGTCAGGGAATTTGTGAGGGAGGTCATCTTGCCCCTGACGCCTCGCAGCAATGCGTTTTCAACTGAACTGAAGGTTGTGACGATGCTTTGTTTCTTTGCCACAGGAAAAATGCAGCAATGCAATGCTGATGATTCGAGGCCATCGCGACCATCAATAAGCCAAATTACCATGGAAACAATTATGACATTTACAGCTGAATGTAAACGCTTTTTAGGAATTTCACCATTCAATGTGGATGTATCTGAGAATAGTCCTAAATAAGGAAATCTATTCAGTGATCGCTCCTGTGTCGTCATCCAACATCCTGTTTGCAGCACAGCGAAGTGTCGTGAATCAGCTCAAAGACTGACCCTTAAGATTCAGTCCAACACTTCCCTTAAATTAGGATTTTTTTTTTTTTACTCTTAAGTTAAGTCTTGGCAGTGTTCTTATGAGATATTCTGGCCTTAAGTCAAAGCTGGGCCAACATGGCTCCTAACTCCTCCTCTCTCGAGCGAGTCAGTAAATAACTAGATAACGTATCATGTTTACAGGATCCTTGAAGGTACTCGGCTTACAGTTTCTGATGACTGATGTTTCTACTCATCCACCTTCGTGGTCTCACTCTTAATATTGTCACTGATATTGGTATTATATCTAAAACTATATCGTATCCAGCTGTGTGATGCCCTCAAATATAATCATAATCTCAAATATCTTGTATGTAGAGAAGAGGGTTCACTCTTCTCTACATACAGGTGTTTATTTGAGGAATGAGTCTTTTGACTGTCCACAACCTCTCCATTGCAGGTGTTTGTGGAAACGCTGGATAAATGCTTCGAAAATGTCTGTGAACTGGACCTCATATTCCACATGGACAAGGTAAGTGGGGAACGGTGGAGCCCTTTCTATAGTGGTCATCTTCAAGTGTTTATTTCTGTGCATTGCTACTGTTTGTGCCACAGTGTTGAGGTATGAAGCAAACCGGTAGCTTTGACTTAGACATGGATTGGCAGCTCAGCATGAAGCTGAATTATGCCCATTTCCAGTGTCAGAACAGCCCGCGCTGTTGTTTTTAACCAGCGGGACAAGCACTCTCCTGAAACGTGTGCATGTGATGTGAATGTTAGTGTAGACTTCACAATGAAAGTATTACAAGAAAAATCTGGATTGAACTGCGTAGCAGCTGCAGGATGCAATAACTCAGCCTCTAGCAGTAACTGAGGGTAGTAATTTACTGCTAGAGGTCAGTGGTTGGTGAACTTCTACATCAAGAACATTTTCTTTGCCACTATTTGTTGGTTGATTTTTATGCAACTAAATTGCTTTGGCAAAACTCAATTCAAATGGCACTGTTTCATTCTCCTCCTCATTTGTGTACATGTGTAAGTGGTTCACCTCCACCTCAGTTGGCCAACACTTGGCACAGCGTTGGACCATGAAACATGTAGCCTGAGGTAACCGACATCTGTAAGGCTGAGGGAACATCAAGGCCCAGGCACACCAAGACTGTTATTTACATCCAAAAATGTTGAAAATGACCACATGTTTAGGCCGTTATGTTTACTGTACATGTGCATGTTTTTGTTTTTCATATTCAATAAAACGTTCAGATGAGTGAATGAGCTGTAGAGAGTGATGACTCTGTAGTAATGTGCAGTGTAGTTGTGTTTTTTTGTCTCTTCTGTACAGCCAGCTGCTTTTCAGGAACAGCTGCATTGCTGTAATTGTTTGTGAGCGAATGGTCAGTGCCCGAGGGCTGCATTTTGTTTGGAAATTAGGATGTCAGCAAGGACTGATTATTAAAAAAAAAAAGAGTGTTCAAGGTTTTGTCTTGTAAATTTTTTTTTTTTTTCAGATGCTGTATTTAAAAAAAAAGAATTAAACTCCTTTTTAAAATGAAGCTCTTCATTGTTCAGGCTACAACAAGGCCCCCTTTCTCTCCCTGGAGCTGAGCTAAAAGTGTTGCTGGAAAGTCATCAGACACATCTACGGTCATCTTGATTGAATTTTCTCAGCAGGAAATTGATGTCATGTGGTGCAGTGGGGTTTGGCCTGAGGAATGTTCCAAGATGAAACTTGGAAATATTTCTACTAGACAGAAAAGGTTTTGCTCTCGGAAGATTTTTACATAATCCTGGGTTTTAAAACGCAGCTAATATTACTGGACGGATGAATAAATTACAGATTTAAACTGTTTCTTCAGTTTTAATTCCTTCCCCTCATGTATTTCATGCAGCTATTATATACTCCAATTTTTTTTTGCAAGGAGAAAATTTTGGATGACAGTTTTATGGAGAAAAAAAATACCTTGCTGATTTCAAAGTGCTTCCAGGCATGATTGTTTCCAGTTCCCCAAAATATTTTCTGCCCACAGGACTTCCCAAATCTAAACATATGAGATAAATTGTAGCTGTCTCCTAGTTGCTTTCAGGGAGGACCGGATCTTCCACGATTAGATTTTGCACCTCTCTCACCCCTTCCGTATCATTTGGTATGAGCTGAGTTGCTAAACACGACAGGATTGTAAAGTACTAACGTTCATGCTGCCTGAAACACTTATGTCTGGCTGTATTGTGGATCCAGTTACTATTGAATTTGACAATTTATCCTTACTGTTAAGTTAAAGCAAGCATGCAGAACAAGTATTGACTGCTGTGTTATATCTGTCTGCAGGTCCATTATATCTTACAGGAGGTGGTGATGGGAGGCATGGTGCTGGAGACCAACATGAATGAGATTGTAGCCCAGGTCGAAGTTCAGAACCGCATGGAGAAGTCAGAGGTCAGTGTGTTAACCACATTAAAGGACCATGCCAGTGTAATTGCGTGTTTTAGGTCCCACTGCTGCTGGGCAATAAAACAACAAACTATTGCAACATAATTTGCCTCAACAACAATATAAAAAATATATCGTCAATAAATGTTTGATTTAATTCATTTGAATTACGAACAAATTTTCTTTCAAGATATTTATTTTGTCGAGGTAGAAGGACTAAAAAGATTTAGTAATCATATTTGTTGAAAACAATATTTTATCATAATAATGGTTTTGAACGTCCTTCCTCAAACAGGTGAAACTCAAAAAATTAGAATATCGTGCGAAATGTTCATTTATTTCAGTAATTCAACTTAAAAGGTGAAACTAATATTATATAGACTTATTACATGCAAAGTGAGATATATCAAGCCTTTATTTGATATAATTTTGATGATTATAGCTTACAGCTTATGAAAACCCCAAATTCAAAATCTCAGAAATTTAGAATATTGTGAAAAGGTTCCATATTGTAGGCTCAAAGTCTCACACTCTAATCAGCTGATCAATCCAAAACACCTGCAAAGGGTTCCTGAGCCTTTAATTGGTCTCTCAGTCTGGTTCAGTGGAATTAACAATCATGAAGAAGACTGCTGACCTAACAGCAGAAAACCATCATTGACACCCTCCACAAGGAGGGAAAGCCTCAGAAGGTAATTGCAAAAGAAGTTGGATGTTCTCAAAGTGCTGTATCAAGGCACATTAATAGAAAATTAAGTGGAAGGGAAAAGTGTGGAAGAAAAAGGTGCACAAGCAGCAGGGATGACCGTAGCCTGGAGAGGATTGTCAGGAAAAGGCCATTCAAATGTGTGGGGGAGCTTCACAAGGACTGAGGCTGGAGTTACTGCATCAAGAGCCACCACACAGACGGGTCCTGGACATGGGCTTCAAATGTCGTACTCCTCTTGTCAAGCCGCTCCTGAACAACAAACAATGTCAGAAGCGTCTTACCTGGGCTAAAGGAAAAAAGGTTTGACTTTTTGATGAGAGCAAATTTTGCATCTCATTTGGAAACCAAGGTCCCAGAGTCTGGAGGAAGACCAGTGTGAAGTTTCCACAGTCTGTGTTGGTTTGGGGAGCCATGTCATCTGCTGGTGTTGGTCCACTGTGCTTTATTAAGTCCAGAGTCAGCGCAGCCGTCTACCAGGACATTTTAGAGCACTTTATGTTTCCTTCAGCAGACGAGCTTTATAGAGATGCTGACTTCATTTTCCAGCAGGATTTGGCACCTGCCCACACTGCCAAAAGTACCAGAACCTGGTTCAATGACCATGGGATTACTGTTCTTGATTGGCCAGCAAACTCACCCGACCTGAACCCCGTAGAGAATCCATGGGGCATTGCCAAGAGAAAGATCAAAGACATGAGACGGAGCAATGCAGGAGAGCTGAAGGCCGCTATTGAAGCATCCTGGTCTTCCATAACACCTCAGCAGTGCCACAGGCTGATAGCATCCATGCCACGCCGCATTGAGGCAGTAATTCATCCAAAAGGGGCCCAAATCAACTACTGAGTACATATGCATGATTATACTTTTCAGAGGGCTGACATTTCAGTATTTAAAATCCTTTTTTTTATTGATTTCATGTAATATTCTAATTTTCTGAGATTTTGAATTTGGGGTTTTCATAAGCTGTACGCAATGATCATCGAAATTATATCAAATAAAGGCTTGAAATATTGCATGTAATGAGTCTATATAATATATTAGTTTCACCTTTTAAGTTGAATTACTGAAATAAATAAACTTTTTCACGATAGTCTTATTTTCCTGAGATGCACCTGTATTTGTTATGAGTTTTTTTTAATTTGTTTGTCATGTTCTGGCCTTAAAGAAAAGTTTAGCCACACAATTAACCATCTTGTTTCTTCCATTTTCACTCAGGATCAAAAATCAGCCTTTGAACTTGAAAGAATTAATGATTTGACATTTATCATGACAATTATCGATCTGGAATGGTATGACATTTTTTTTTATCGTGACAAGATTTTAGGCCAAATCGCCCAGACCTAGGTCCCACTAGTGCTGACCATTTTTAAATGTGTTTCAAAGGTTTTTGGATAGATTGTGTTTCTTTTGTAGCTAAATAGCTAGCCAGCTAAATTTATGAAAAATATAGATTAATGTAATGAAATGAAAAGGACACAGCTGCGCAACTTGTTTCAAGTCAACTTGAGTACTTCACCGATTGAGTAATGTACTGTTATAACAGTCGCATTCACGATGGATAGTTTTTAAAATAGCAATCGATGCAGCAGAACCAGATGATCTATGCAGTCTTCTTCCTGTTAAGCAACCGCTCCCACAGCTTCTGAGTCAACTGACTGCAGGACTCATGTTAGCCACTACAGATTGGTTAGGGCAAAACTACGGAACTCCCCTCGACATGAACACAATGTCAGACTGAATGAATGAAACAATTGACATGGCGCTTCAGTATGATTATCACACCTGTACACACTGATTTACATCATACAATGTACCTGAAATTTGAGAATAAGCTCACAAAATGCATCACATTCATGAGCCGCTGTAAGTTGATGGAAAATGAAAACAAACAAGAGCGAAACATGTACGTTGTCAAAAGCTTAGCATAAAAACTGGAAATGGGGAGAAACAGCTGACCTGGCTCTGTCCAAAGGTAACAAAATCTGCCTACCAGCACCTGTAAAACTCACTAATTAACTCGATGTTTCACAGTTGTTTAAACTGTGCCAAAAATGTAAAAACAACTCGTTTGCGGTTTTGAAAGCTTTTTCAGTTAACAGTTCCATAACAGCATTATAGTGACATTAAAGGTAATATTGTTAAAACTGATAATAAGCTTAATCTAAAGGCAATGCTTGTGTGTTTGGCAGTAAAGTATTCTGAATCGGCTGTAAGTGGAGTAAAACATGCAAAACCACTGGTAGAGAATAGTTCCTAAATGCCTACTTTTATAATAATAATAATCGGCATACAGGAGTTTGGCCATATGCCAATCATTTTAAAGTGGAGATAATCACATTAGGTTACCACACACAGTGGCTTCAAATGTGCTTTCCATGTGCTTTTATTTCGGTAGGGAGGTCTGTCGGCGGCCCCCGCCCGCGCCGTCTCTGCCGTGAAGAACATGAACCTGCCCGAGATTCCCCGCAACATCAACATCGGAGACATCAATATCAAAGTGCCGAGCCTCTCCCCGTTCTGAACAGGATTCCAGCTGAGCTCTGCAGGGCTGGTGTACTACTGATGCAGTTCCCCTCCACCCAGCTCTGTTGTTAATACAGGGAAAACTGTTTTATATATGTATTATGGAACCACAGCAACTTATTCTCCCCCTCAGTCTTTGTACATGAACGGGAGATAAGCTTTGATTTATTTTTGAGTTCTACTGTATACAATTTACAGATTACTCCAGTTGAAGGATTTGCACAATAATGTAAAGTTTGATTCTATAAAGCACCAAAAGTAATATTCATATCTATGTGTATTCTGCTATTCTTTCTGTTTTGTTTGTTTTATTTTTTTATTTCTTCAACTCGTTTCCTACTTTTTCCAAAAGAAAAATGAACTGTGTTGGGCCAGTCAGTTTTTTCCTGGACAACACTACTAAAACTCTTGACATTCATAACTGGTTGTCCTGTCTAGGGTTTGAAAACGCTCCCTGTCTAGAGTGAGCTTTTGGACTCGGCGCAGCTCACAGTAATAAGATCCTTTTGGCTCCTGTATTGGGCTATAATTACTCAAACACATCTTTATCATCTGTTCCAAGTGTGTGTGTGTGTGTGTGTGTGTGTGTGTGTTCATACGGGTTGGGATTAGACCCGTCGGCTTGGCTCTTGCCATAGTTTATTTTTCCTTCTCTGTAATATATCGTGTCTCTGACATCCTTGTGATTTGTGAATAATATTGTTCTCCCGGGTGCAGATTGTGCTCAGTACAAATGCAAATGCTGTTTAGTTCTAGCCAAGTTTTAATGTGCTGTGGTAGTATCTTTCCAACATCTGTTAGGAGAGGCAACAGACTAACAATGACCTTTTTTGGTTCTTTAAGTGTTTGTATAAAGTGTGTCTGTGTCTTATTGGTTGTATTTAGTGGCCACATAGAATCATATTGTCATTTAAGCCTCATTAAGAGTTTTACCATTAAGACCTGTCAAGCCTCTCAATGAAGGCCAATGTTTCTGTGTCAAAGACATTCCTCGCCAAGATAATTTAAATAAATGGAAAAAACAAATTCCTGTGACTGTGCTTTGTTGTGCACCAACTTCTTCACAGTAACGTTTTCCTTATGAGTCACAAGTTAAGCTGAGTGTCAGCAGGCCGCGGTCAGCCGTCATGCGAAACCTGCATCCAAATGGTCCAAACACTCTGTACTTCTATGGATCATATGCACCGTATGCACTGACTTCCTTCTGCTCAGCCACAATGAGTTTGCAGTCCTGTTGATACAGCCGCATTCTTTCAGCGCCCCTTCCCACTAATTTAGGGATTTTTTGGGGGTAGGGGATCGAGAGAGTAGTTCCCTCCCTACTTCCCTAGAAAAAAAACCTGTGGTATCTCGCACCACCTCCACCCTCACAGATGCAGACTGTGTGTGTTGCACATCAGCCAGGATCATTCCAGCTCAACTTCTTCATCTGATGCCGACTTAAAACAGGGTTTGCATTGGACATCCAGCCACACAGGGTTTGGTATGTACTGTTTTCCCAATGTTGACATGGTCATTTATCCAACATGCCGCATGCCAGGTCAGTCCTTTTGTTGCTTGACAGCAACGGTTCTGTAGTAGCCTGTGTATTAACTTTACAGCTTTTGGCATCTGGTGGTGGTGCAATGTTGTACTGTTTCTTTTACACTGGAGAAGGTTTCTTAAAATTGTTCTACAACAAAAAGATCATTGTTCAAAATTGGTGTATAAATCCAGTATAGACAGAATATATCCACTGTGAGATTATTAAAACTTAAAGCAATGATCAATAAAGATCATTGGCCTATAAAGTTTAAAGTGCAAAACCAACAATTGAGTCTTTGTTGCTTCTCTTTCTACCTCATATGATTTCACTGGTTTCAGTTCAAATGAAAGATCTCCGTATAACGAGGCTTGTAGCCACTATTTGAGTGGTGTGCAAACAGTAAACAGCGCTTGCAATGCAGTGTGAAATGCTTGTTGTTATAACTAGGAGATAATTAATCATGTACTCAGAGTCCTAGTATGACTTGTTGGCTGTGCTGTGGATGAATAGTCTGTTCCAGCGTGGGCTGTATTGGACGTAAACTTTCCGGCACCGACAGCTGGCTGAAGCTTATCTGTACAGTGTGGAGGTGAGAGCACACAGAGCAGATAGCGTAGGTCACAGGTTCATGTGTAGCTAGGATGATAATGCAAAAAAGGTACTAAAATGTATTTTACCTTCACATTCTTGAGATAAGATGAACTTTGTTGATCCCAGCAAGAGACATAGCCATGTGAGGGAACAGATAAATGATGAAAAAACATCAGCCAATCTAAGATTTTCAGTTAGAAGGCAGGCACCCAATTTGAAGTCTTTCCCAGATGCCACCAGTAATTCACAGTTCTGTTCAAAAAGCAGAATTATTATGTTATTACAAACTACTTCTATTTTGATTTTCAATCAAATGCATCTATTACAGAGCATATAATGATTTCTACTCATATGATAACAAACCGGTCGTTGCACAGTTTTTGACCAATAAGAGTACTTGCAGGGAACTGAAGGTGAGAGGCTGTTAAAATCACACCATGGAACAGAGGAGGTCACATGGCTCATCTGTCTTCATTTTTTACTCAATGAAAATATGAGATTTTTTGCACCCAAGATAAACACTCCCACTCATAAGATTATCCCGCTCCCTGCTGGCCGCTGGAAAGTGTTTGAATTTATTTGGCTCATAAAGCTTCTTAACTTGGCCTTAAGGGAAATTTGGGACATTAGAAGCATTTATCTAACAGAATGTTGATCAGTTTCCACCGCTGCTTACCCATTTCACAGATTTTAGCACAGACAGCACCTGGAACAGACTCCTTCTGCTCTGTTAGATCAATATTTGATATTGTATATGTAGCCCTGTAGTAACCAATCTTAAATCTAGCAATTTAGATTTAGATTTTTATTTAGATTATTTTTCACTCAAGACCTGTTGAAGATCTGTTGTAGTGATGTATAATTATTTCCATGCAAACTGCTTTCAAATTTGCAGTAACTACAAAACAGAACTAAAAGCCAAGCCACAACAAAAACTGTGGAACCCATCACAAAGAAGTTAAATGTCCATAACATAACAAAATATACTTACTTACTATTTCAATGAACTGTACATTATTCCACATAACTATATGAGCCTGTGGCTAAATCCTCCTGCCAAAGCCAAGAAGCTTAGTAGATCTCAGGAGCTGCCATCTCAGCTGTTGACTCACAATAAATTCATGTGATTTGGTTAAGGTACCTTGAATTCACATAGTTCATGTACTACATTGTTAATTGATTAATTGTATTGATTTCAATATAAATATTAATAATAATAAACAAACATTTAATTCCCATTAGCTGTTCAAATTATTCTCTTACTTAAACAATCTATTTGCATTCAGTGAGGATTATCCAGAGGGCAGAGTATTTACATTTTACTGGTAGCCTACTATGCAGGTTCAACTGACTTTAAACAAAAAATACCCCCAGTTTCTCAACTTCTCTGCTTCTGCAGTTATATCTTTCTACATTTGTGGGGAAATATAGTATAAAACTAGAATCACTTAAAATAAAGTCATTAGCTAATAGTTCTTTGTGTGTACACAGGTCATTACTACAGCACTATCACTTCAGGCACTGCAAGGAGAAACACATCTGGCTGAGAGCATGTTTTGTATTACCAAGAGGTCTGCGTTTGTGTGGTCTTAGTCTGCAGAGCCTAATCAGATTCCGATCCATCATTTCCAGATGTTTTGTACCTGTTGGGTGTTGAGTTACAGTGACTGTGTGGAGGATTTTTTTTTTTGACGTTTTTTTTCTTGAGCTCATTGATCTTTTCATACTTGGTGTCTTTCTTTCCTAATAAAATTGTAGATAAGCCTGATGAATTGTGCCTAGTACTACTTCATCTTGCTCAGTCAATTAAACAAGTTGCCAGATGCTGATTGCCTTATTTATTGCTCTAGAGAAAGTAATAGGATGCAATACCAAGACAAGTTAGAATTAAATCTTATCTTTTCATTAAAAGATTTGTTCCTTTATCACAAGGGATGTCTGTTAGCAAAATAATAATCCAATGGATAATTATCTGTATGGAATTTAAAAAAAAACAAGATTGTCATAGACTGGGTGTAGCTTCAGTCAGCCAAGATAAACTTGTTTCCACATATAGCTTCCTGTAAAGAGGGAAACCTCATCTTTAACTACTATAGATTACTAAGATTGCTTTTCGCTATTTACCAAAGCAAAGTAGCTAAAGGCTTTAATAGTGCAGTGTTTGTCAGGAGTTATGCCAGAATCCAGATGCACACACAGAGACAATGCAGTAGTTAAACAGTTTATTGACTGAGGCAGGGTGCGCAAACTAGGCGGGGTGAAGTGGCAGGGGGTCTCCTTCCAAGCAGTTGGAACGTGAGGGCTGGCTGGCTTGCGTGGCTGGGAGGGTTGGATCTTTGAACTGGCAGGCACGCCGAGCAGGTAGAGCAGGCGATCTGGAGACAGGCAGAGAGAAATTAGTTAAAGCAAACTGGTTACTTGACTAACAGGCTTACAGCTAGATGCTAAGGTAAGACCTACGGTACACGACTTAACAATCCGGCAGGGAATGGAAGTCTGGTCTCTCCTTAAGAAGAGGTAGAGATGGCAGATCAGCAACAGGTCTGTGATTACTAGCAGGTGCAGCTAATGCCAACTCAGGAAGCCAGACATCCCCAAGACTCAAAAACCTGAGAGAAGGGAGGGAAGAAAAACAGAACAAAAACACACCAAGCATGCCTCACTCACTCAAAGGAAAAAACAAATCAAAACACACTCAGTCAGTCCCAAACTCAGGTGACAGATGCGTCATGACAGTTTGTATTGACAGATTGTGGGTAATTAATTTAGCTGCTCTCTATAGACTTCTTTTCTCCAGACAAACATACGTCGTCTTTTTAGGTAGCTCTCATATCCTCATGAAGACTTGTCACCTTCTTATTAGCAACTTATTATACTTATAATTCCAGTACTGATGGTTTATTAGGAAGTCAGAAAACCATGGCACTTTGAATAATCACTTAGCATTTGTGCCTGCGTATGTAAGAGCTTATTAGAAAGTAAATCAATAAATCACATTTTCCCACCTTAGGTCTGCAATTATAAATGTTACTTAATCATTAACAGGAACGTGAGTTTTGGACTTTCAACAACAGCAACTCAAAGTCTATAGATAAAGTTGGCTCTGTAGTCATCACATGAACACACAACAAAATCTATATAATAAGTTTCAATTTAGAATCCCTTTATTATGTATGCCTCATTAGAAAGTGGTAGCAAATATTGAATAGATAATTCTTTAATCTAAAAGAATGTGATCATCAAACTGCTTTTATAAACTATTTGTTTAAGAGAAATGTAGATTTTATTGACCAAGCCAACACCTACTTATGAACAGCTGACAGATTTGCTGACATTGCTGACGATTCTGGGTGTTTCTCATGGTTGACTGTTGATGATGACTGTGTAGAGGAAACATCTGTACATGCAATCACATAGGAAGGAAAAGAGGAATGTTTCACCACCACAAATCGCACAGTCAGGATTTTGTACTTCAAATACTAAAAGTAGCAAATGACAAAGTATGCTTTGTGTTTGTGTTATGTTCCATCAAGTATGCCCTGTACCACCAGATATTACAACTGCTGATCCTTCTGCAGTACAAAAAAATGTAAACTGATTTTGATATACGTAGAGCAGTAGGAAACTGCTGATCTGTCAATCCCAGTATCTACAGCAGATGTGAGAAGAGTCCGGCTGAGAGTAAATATGTGTGCATCTGCTGGGCCTGACAGTATCCCTGGCCATGTGCTGGAAACATGTGCCAATCAGCTAATTGATGTCTCTACTTACCTTTTTAAAAAATCACTGTCACAGGAGAGGGTTCCCACCTGTTTCGCGACCAGCTTCATCCCTGTACCTAAAAATCTGCAGTGTCTAGTCTGACTCCGACGACTCCCCGTGGCCCTCAACCCTACTCTGATGAAGTGCTTTGAGAAACTGGTTCTGCAGTATATAAAGAACAACATCCCAGACTCTCACCAGTTTGCTTACAGAGGCAATAGATCCAGAGAGGATGCCATCTCCACTGCCCTCCACTCAGCCCTCACACACCTTGAGAAACAAAACTGGACTGTACCCACCCAGACACAGCCTGTTCACCCTGCTGTAGAGCAGCTTCTTTCCTCAGGATGGGAGACTTCTAAATTAATCTGCAGCACTGCGCCATGTAAAACAGTTTCTATCACATGTTATCCACACGTCAAGTGTGTCAAGTGTATGTGAGTAGCATAAAGGAACTACAACTTACATTACATTCACATTTACATTTACTCATTTGGGAGACGTTTTATCCAAACTGACTTATATCTGAGGAACAATATACAAGCATCAACAAAGCATCAAACACAGCACGACTAAAATTGACAATACATACTAGTAAGAGCACTAATAAATACTAGTCATAGCTAATAGCACATATCGCATCAATGGGCGAAAAAGAGTTAACAAAAAGTATAATCAATACAAGATAATTTTAAGGTGAAGAAGAAGAAGAAGAAGAAGAAGAAGAAGAAGAAGAAGAAGAAGAAGAAGAAGAAGAAGAAGAAGAGTACAGGAAATACATGTTAGAGGATAGGGGTTAGAGGTGTTAAGAGAAAGTGTTCTCAGAAGAGATGAGCTTTCAAGAGCTCCTTGAAGTTAGAGAGGGATGCCCCTGCTCTCAGGGCATGTGGTAAATTGTTCCACCATCGTGGTGTCACAGATGAGAACAGCCGGACTAACATTGCTTTGTTTGTAGGGATGGCAGAATCAGGCTGCGTTGGTTGGAGGAGGGTAGTGGCTGAGAAGGAACGTAAACTTGTATTATGGAGTTTAGGTAGATGGGTGCAGACCCAGTAGTCACTCTGTATGCAAACATTAGTGACTTGAATTTTATTCTGGAGGCCACGGGGAGCCAATGGAGGTCAGTGAGTGACATGACATAACCATGGTCTGTACCAGAAGCTGGGTGACATACTGAGAGAGGTAGGGCCTGATTTTTCATATGTTGTATAGAGCAAAGCGGCACAATTGAGAGACAGCAGCAACATGGTCTGAAAAGGACAGTTGTTCATCAATCATGACACCCAAGTTTCTCACCACCCTGGTTGGAGTGATGGTTGAAGAACCAATTTGTAGTTTGATGTTGTGGGATGAATAGATAGATTGTTTGGCTGGAATGACCAAGAGTTCAGTCTTAGAGAGGTTTAGTTGAAGGTGGAAAGCCTTCAGCCATGCAGATATGTCCAAAAGACAGTTCGAGATCCGCACCGAGATGCTGGGGTCACTGGGCGGGAAAGATATGAAGAGCTGTGTTGTTGTCTGCGTAGCAGTGGTAAGAGAAGCCTTGCGACTGAATGATCGCCCCAGTGAGGTGGTTTAAGTTGAGTAGAGAAGGAACCCTAGCACCGAGCCTTGGGGCACCCCTGTGGCGAGGCAGCGGGAGGAAGATAATTGTCATTGCCAAAAAACATTGTAGGAACACCCTGAAAGGCAGGATTTGAACCACAGGAGTGCTTTGCCCAAGATGACTATTGCTGGGAGTGCCGATAGCAGGATCCTGTGATTTAGTGTGTCAAAGCCAGCTGATAGGTCAAGCAGGATAAGAACCATCATGTTGTTATACAACAATACCCTGTATTGTAAAATGATTAATAATACCTTGTACCTTGTTTTTGAGTCTGAGCTGAAGCCACCGGTTTACCATGACGTTGTCTATTGCCTTTAATTGGTATTTATTGATAAGGAGGTGGAAATAAGCGTTTAACTTGTCATTCTTTAGTATGCAGTTTCTTTCATTGAGAATAAACTTAAAAGCCTCCAGGACACAAACTAAATAGAGGTCCTACAAATTACCCTTTAGTGAATTAATAGATTTTGATGACTTTCCTTTGAAATATAATTTTATTCAAGCATTTATGGTCTGTAGTGTAGTTTGAACTGCATAAAAATGTCAGACTGATAATATTCAGTTGTAAATGTTTCTTAACGAGCCTGTTTTATAAAGTCACACATTGTTGTTGTTGGACATTCTTAGTTGTAAACTAATCCAGATATTGTTATGACCATCATTCACACTGCTGGTTATTGTTTTATAAAAAATAAATGATACACGCTGAAGAGTTAATGATAAAGTGAAATGGTAAATGCTAGTGGTGAAAAATATACTATAAGACATCACCTTTGATAAACAACTGTTAGCTGTGCCTTGCCAACATGACACAAATTCCAATGGGCAGCTTGTAGCAATGATAATGCTGAACGAGGGTATACAGGAAGTAAGCTCCACAGGGACGGGGAAATGACCAGTTTGTGTCCAGAAACATTAATTGACACCACAAGCACAGAATTTAAAAAAACTTATGTCAGCCTGTTGCGCAAGTTAAAAGCACTGATGCACTCATCCTGGTCATTGTATTTGTTACATTAGCAGGTATGAAAATCCTGCTCCGCTACATGAATGCAAAAACCTATATACATAAGACTGGCACATATGGTTTACTATTTGTTTTTTTTGTTTTTTTTTTTACAGATTTTACAGATTCTGATTGCTGACTTTGCATATAGTGATATTTTCATTTACATTATATTGTGGTCACGATCCTGATCTGTTCCTTGGTTTATTGTTATTGTCTGTTGTTTGGTGTTTAATTGTTGCTTGGTTTCTGTCTGCCTGTTCTCCATTTGTTTAATTCCCTGATTCCTGTCACCTGCTTGGCTGTGTGTGTTCTGATTACCTCATGTGCTCCACCTGGTCTTGGTGGTCTTGGTGCTTAGAAGTTTGCTTGTTTCTTCAGTCTGTGTCTGGTTATCGTCGTGTGTCAAGTGTTTTGCTGATTGGTCTGTTGCCACTTAAATTCTTGCAAACTGATGTCAGCTCTACTAAGTTGTGCATTTGGGCTCAAACCTGCTAGTTAGGAGTGGATGGCTGACTTCATCTGCATCTCACCAGCTAACGACCTGCTAGCTAGCATCAGGCTGCCTGATCTCCAGCCAACTGGCGGCTTGTCTGATCCACGACCTGCTAGTGCTGAGCCCCAGCCTTCTAGCCCTCTGTCAGCTAACCTCCACATGCCTGGTTCCTGACCTGCTAGCTTCCTGCTAGGTAGCATCCTCCTGTCTGTCTCTGCTAGTGCTGCTAGCCCTTTACCTGCTTCCTGTTCAGCTAGTGATTGAGCAGCTCGCTGGCGGTTCTCTGGCTCTCTGGCTGTGTGCTCATGCATAATCACGGCATCACTGACACGGCCCTTCTGTGTCCAGGGGTTCACAGAAGGCAGGCTGTGTGATATGAGCCCACACAAGCAGACATTATGCTGCGTGTGGACAGGACACACACACTTAACCTTGTGTGTGGTCTTGTCCTATTGCGGCTCCACAGCAAGACCGCTTCGCTGGTCCCACAGTCGGACCGAGGCTGCTGCAGGCACAGCTCCCTATGCTGTCACCCATGCTACTGCCCCGCCGGCTCAGCGTCACAACCACTAGTTACCAAGGGTGGCCTGCTTGTGGTCTAACCCCCTGTGCAGCCACAGTGTTCCTGGGAAGCGCCAGTGACATTTTGGGGGTAAACTGTGTTCCCTGTTCATGTTCTGCCAGCACTTTCTCTGTTGAGACGAAGTGTTTTGGAATGAAACACAGAGCCCTAAAGTGCATGGTCCTTGGCCCACTGCTGTCTCAGCTGAGTCAGCGGCCGCTGAAAAACACATTTCCCCCACCCTGTACGGGCCAGCTGGAGCTTGCTGGACAGCCTTCATGCGGCCTGGCACTGATGTCACAAACAGTTCATTTTCCCTGTTGCTACCCCTGCCTCCCTCCCCTTGCCGGGGAGCGGCGAGGTTATGAGCTCATCAGCGACGGTGTCTCCCCCCTCCACCCCCTCCCCTTTCTGGTGGAGCAGTACGAAGGCAGACCCATAAGAGCGGCCATGCAGCCTCATGCAAACCCTCCCACAGCATGCAGGAGGGCTCTCCAACACTTCTTAACTGTGTGTGGAAGGCTGTCATGGTGCGGCCCGCCCCCCAAGCAACGGTGCACAATACTTCTTCTGCCCACCGGGAGCGGGACTCTCCTGACCAGTGACCAGTTCATGGAGTCCTGACCAGTTCATGGAGACTGCTGTCTGTGTCCTGGCACTTTTCAGGTCGGGCCCAACCCGAAAAGTGGATGGGTGTCCCCCACCTGCGACGGCAGCAGGGGTAGAAGAGTGGCTTCACATCAGGTGAAGCGGGTGAGCGAACCGGTGTTCGCTCACCCGCTGGTGAAGTGAAGGGGGTGTGGAGGCACGGGCTGGTGTTAGGGCCTGCCCTTCCACAGTGGGATATGGCGCTGATTTTGCGGGTTTTCCTGGGTGACGACAGCCTGTGCGCTAATCCTGCATTCATGCCTATGAGCATCACCTCCTACTTTTGGTCGCAGGTGATTACTCTCTTGGGCTTCTTTTCTCCCGCATGGGTCTGAGAACGAAGCTACATCCCACCTCCTCTGCCTGGTGCGCACGCTGTTCTGCTACGTGGCATGCAAGGCCACTTGGCGCCACTCACAGCACGTTTTGTTCACTACAGGGAATGGTCTAAGGGCCTTCCCCCGTCAGTGCAGCGCTGGTCTCACTTGATGTGCGAGGCCCATGTGACAGCTGGTGAATCTCCACAGACAGCATCAGGGCGCACTCCACGAGTTGCCTGGTGGAATGTCGATGGACTACATCTGCACGGTGGCCTCCTTCCTTGCTACCATGCTCATTTGTCCGTTTCCACATGCGGGGTGTCTCCTGCTTCTCACTGAATCACTCAGCACCAAGCATTCTGTCTGAGTGATTTTCCCCTGTGAGTTTCCAGTGCTCACTCTGGCCTTGCAGGTGCTCGTCTGCACCTGCATAGCTGTGGGGTCCCCCATCCAGTCACTGGCCTATTTCACATGGGTCGGTTCTCTGTCTTTCCATATTGTGCCACTGGTGATTGTGCGCATGATGACACCAATACTGTGGGTTGCAAGGGATTGAGTTTATTATTATTTTGGCTCTGGGCAGGTGGGTCTGTACTTGGTGGTACCATATGGGCCAGTGAGGCATTGAGTGATCCTACTTCGCCTCTAACCCAATAGTGATAGCCTTAGAGGGCGAGGCCTAAACAAAATAGAACTATAGTTACGTATTGTAACTCCAGATTCTATGATTATAAGCTCAACTGTCTAAAGGCTTGTGCAGACTACACGACTTTCAGCCTCGGCGGATGGCCGTGCCGTTCACATTACACAACTTCCCGTCCTGTGACCGGAGTCTTGACGTCATCGTTTACACTACGTGACTGTTCAATTACAGGGGGACCCACACTAGGCGAGCTGACAATGACAGTGTCTGTCACCCGACACTGGTCACCGGCGCGTTGGGGTAAACCCAATAGAGATCGCCTTAGGGGGCTGCGCCTATACGCATAGAATCTGGAGTTACAATACATAACTATCGTTAGTTTATGTGCTCAGTCATTAGTCTGTGTCTGGTTATCGTCGTGTGTTGACTGTTCTGCCTGATCTGCTGTTTGGTCTGTTGCAACCTTAACTGGCTGTAAGCCTGATCTACTGTTTGATTTTTGGATTAAACTCTTGCAAACTGATGTCAGATTTCATGTGTTGTGCATTTGGGCTCAAACCTGCTAGTCATTCGCTGAGTCCTGACAACGGTTAGCATTTGATAGGAAAGCTAAGTCATCTTTTTGCTCCCCTGCTGTCCAGTGTAGGCTATATACAGTAGGAACAGTAACTCGCGACCTTTCTCTACACCATTGATTATAGAGAAGTTTTCTATGAGCTTTCATGGAAGACTTTGCAGTGCATGTTATTTGTTTTTGTTTGCAGTGTTTTATTTCTAAGCAAGTAATTTCATAACTAAGTTAAACATGGCTGAATAAATTGGTTGAGAGACTGAATCTTATAGATTGTTGTTATTATCAGTATCATAAATTAAACTTTCTAAAGTTTTAATTATTTTGCTTTTAAGCCTACATGATTTTTGAATCACAAACTTACACTGTGATATCGGACACAAAAATAGATTAAATGTACTGAAATTATACGCTATCATTTATTTGCTGATTTTTTTATCTTCTTGTTTCTGCAAATAAAACATGACTAGTGAAGTCTTGTTCAGTTGTCTTTTAATATGCAGTATAGTAAGCATTTTCTCATTGTAGGGCTATGACAACTAAGATGTTTTTTCAGCATTGTCTTATACCTCGGGAATGCTGAATGCTTCAATAAACATGAAATGTTATGTTATGTTGTAATCTTAGCATATAGCATGATACTCATAGCAAACCTCATATAACCATAGTAAATTAATTGTAGGATACAGTAAATTGAGAAAAGAGAGTTGAAATGTGGTGAGATTTCAGAGAATTCTCCAACAAAAGTAAGTTCAGCTAAAAAAACAAGCTGTTGATTATTTCATTATATTCTGTTATATTTTTATGTTTATGAATTGTCACCTGCCAGCTGAATGTTTTGCTACCCTTTATATAAAAAAAGACATTTCCACCATAAATTGGAGCAAACCATGTCTCCAGTAAGTGTTTAATAATCCAATTTTCGGGAGGACTCATTAATTTCAGTAATTTCAGAACAGTGTTAAAATATTCTTGTCTTGCTCTTGTGCTTCGTCACGTCTCATGATCTTATCCGTTATGTTCCCCACCACTGTTAAACACAAAGTAATAGCCTTTTTATTACTTGTTTAAATGTGGTAAGATCTGTTCATCAGTGACTACCCTAATCACAACCACAGTTTAATGTGTATAGTTGTTAGCTCAATCATTTGTCAATGTTTTTGAAAAGATGCATGAGAGACAGGGCCAAGAGAGGAAGGAGCCCCACAGAGACTGCTTGTAACTTACTCAGTTATTATGCTCCGTATATTTGGAACAAACTCCCAGATAACTGCAGGTCTGCTGAAACTGTCAGTTCTTTTAAATTAAGACTGAAGACCTTTCTTTTTACCAGTGCTTTTAATTAAATATTTAAGATTTTTCTTTTTATTGATAACTTACACTGCACTGTAACTTTTACTGCCCTGTTTTCTTTTTCTTTGTTTTTAGCTTTTTACCATTGCTTTTATTTACACGGTGAGAAAAGAGTAGGTAACTGGGTTAGGACGTTTTGGAAGTGAGATTGAACAGAGTGAAGGAAGTGGATCTTAAATCTCGCGCCCGAGTGATTTGCAGGAATCTCTGTCCACCTGTAAACGTGCAGGTGGGTCCAGAGTATAACTGGATCAAAGGGGCCTGTTGACAGACATGTCATGGTTTCTCTGTAGTGTCCGGGAGTTTCAGTGGACCCAAAGATTGCTGTGGACCCGAGTACAGACTAGCTAGAGAGAGTAGATTAAGAGTACTTCTCTGTTTGTTCTCTTTTCAGAATGATTGTGACTCAGTTATTTGCTCAGCCCCTCAGCCTGTTTTTATTTCCATTTAACTCTTTTAACTTTTATTGTATTTTATGTTGCTTTCAAACGTTTTTATTGTTTTTCCCTGTTGCTTTTATGTTTTATGTAAAGCACTTTGAATTGCCTTGTTGTTGAAATGTGCTATATAAATAAACCTGCCTTGCCTTGTATATAGGGCCCATTTTGTGCTACACCCCTGTACAGAAGTAACAATGACATGACAATGCCAGCTCTGAATAACATGGTGTATCATAATATTGATGAATTTATGAAGAGCAGCTGAGCTGCAGACTAAATAACCAAGGTCTTTCCATTTCTCCCTAGGTGTTTTGAAAATGTGTTCATTGCCATGCTAATAGCTCAACCATTAACTGAGGAGGGAAGAGACCTGCTGTGCTGGACAAACACAGACTGAGAGCCCTCAGAGTTCTTTTCTGACCTCCTGAGTCAGACATGGGGAAAGTCTACCATGTCAGTAAAAATGTGGGCCTTGGGATGCTTGTCCTGGCGGCCAGCGCTCTGGCTACGATTATAGCTCTGTCCATTGCCTATAACAAGGAAAAAGCGAAGCCTGGAGATGGAGTACCCGACAGCACCAGCATGCCTATACCCCCCACCACCCCTATCACCCCGAAGGAGCCCTGGGACTACTACAGACTTCCACTCTCCCTCATACCTGTCTCCTACAATGTGACCCTGTGGCCCCGGCTGGAGCCCAACGCAGATGGCCTATACATCTTCATTGGACGTTCAGCGGTGGTCTTCAGATGTGTAAAGGAAACAGACCTCATCATAATCCACTCTAACAAGCTAAACCTCACCACTTTCTCCGGGCACCATGCTAAGCTGAGTGGCCTGGGTGTAGCCACTGCGCCTGCTATACAAAAGTCTTGGCTTGTTGTGAAGACGGAGTATCTGGTTCTTCAGCTAAGCAGCAGACTGGATGTTGGAGCATCATATGTGCTTTACACTGAGTTTCAAGGGGAGCTGGCAGATGACCTAGAAGGATTCTACAGGAGTGAATACATTGAGGATGGTGTGAAGAAGTAAGCAATGACATGACATAATATAATGGCGCACCATCATTGTGCTTTTGACAGTGAGAGTTAATTTCAAATGGTCCTCTTGGTGGGACTTTGGAGTATTTTACTTGGTTAATGTCAATTTTATGTTAATGTTTAATTGGAACATTTTGCAGAGTTGTCGCTACTTCGCAGATGCAAGCGACGTACGCCAGGAAAGCTTTCCCTTGCTTTGACGAGCCAGCTATGAAAGCCATCTTCAATGTGACCATCTTCCATGACCGAGACACTGTGGCCCTGTCTAATGGCAGGGAAATTGGTTCGTTTTATAAACACAAAAATTCTGTCTTGTAACATTTGTTACATCTTAATTTTCTGGGTCAGCACAGAAGCAAATCAAATAAGAATAGAAAACACTTTCAATTAATTGCAATAGAAAGAAATGTGTTCTTTGTATGTTGGTCTATACAAGATATTTAACAGGTTTGTAATAAAAGTGATTTTCAGAGAGCAAATGACAGTAACAAAACATGTGCGTATTGTGTGAATCAGTTTCATTGTAAATAATTAATATCTTCCAACTATTTATTAGAAATTGGATGCTGGTAATGCTAACAGAGTGTCAGAGTCTAACTATTCCCCTCTCTGAACAGACACTGCAGACTCTGTCATTGATGGTGTGCCTTTAAGAGTGACTACATTTGAGCCCACAGAGAGAATGTCCACATATTTGCTGGCATTTATTGTCAGTAACTTTGTTGAAATTAACTCAACCCTAAACAACGGTTTGTTGGTAAGAAGTTCCCTGTATCTATTTGACATTACTGGTGTGGTCAGCGTACAAATTGATCATCATACACTAAAAGCAGTGTAAACAACGAGTATTAATGCTGACAACAGTCACATTAAATAGATTATATTCCTGTGAATCCCTGATGCAATAAAAATCTTTTTTTATTCATTATTGTGCATTAAAAGTTGTCAAAATCTTTGCAGGTCCGAATCTGGGCTCGAAGAAAAGCCATAGATGATAAGCAGGGTGACTATGCTCTCCAAGTTACAGGACCAATCCTTCAGTTCTTTGAGCGCTACTACAATGCAACGTATCCGCTCTCCAAGTCAGGTAGGTCAACTCTGCATCAACATACTTAGGCAAACATTTTCCTGTGAAGATGGAAATGTTAATGTCCTTTCCTTTATCTCACTTAGCCCAGCATCAGGGCTGGACAGGGCCATCTGGCAGATGTTTTTGCTCTTTGTTTTTGTTTGACCGGCCCATAAAACCAATAGATCAGCCCATTGTTTTTTTTTCTTGACACTAGGCTGTCCCAATCCAATCATTAAACTGTTCCTCCTTTGTTTGGGCTCAATGCCTTCATCAAACAGTGCTAAAATGACTCAAGGCCTAGTCTCAGAGCGAGAGAGATGTGTCTTTGGCCCTCTTGGATTGTGCGCCAATGTCGCTGACTGGCCCACTAAGTTTGCGTATTACATCTGTCAGCCTCTCTCCTAGCCAATTACTTTTGGCCCAGTTCATTCTAACATTACCTGGACAAATAAAGAGAGAAAGAGAGAGAAAATGTAAAGGTGGTGCTGAAAAGCTGAGCGAGAAGAGGTTGAAGTCCCTTGGGGCTGATGATTAAAATAATTAATTATTTGGCGGGCTGGTCTAAGTCAAAGGGTCCAGGGCCATTTTCCGTTCCCAGTCCAGCCCTGCCCAGCATTCAGTTGTTCCAATTGGAACATTTTGTTCATTATGTACACACTTTGCACATTTGCTGTTGGTTTTACTTTTCAAAATAACAAGGAACCAGTAGTAGTGAATCAACAAGACTAGTCCACAGCTATGTTACCAGCTCTGTGAGGCTGTACTGCTCAGGTAAATGCTAACCTCAGCATGCCAACATGCTCACAATGACAATGCTAACATGCTGGGGTTTGGTAGGTATAATGTGTTATTATATAGAAAGTTAAGGGATTTAAAAAGTTACCACAATTTATCCTGATGAGGACATGAATATTTGTACTAAATATTCAAAAGGTCAATAGGTCCTGCTAGTAAATCAATTAGTTCACCAATCAAGGCATCTAAACTGCATTTGTATATCAACCTCACTTTCACATTAAGACTAAGTGGAAAATGTTTTGGTGGTCTGATGCATTTCTAATGTCTTTGTCTTCCCCAGATCAGATAGCTCTGCCCGACTTCAATGCTGGGGCAATGGAGAACTGGGGTCTGGTTACATACAGGGAGACGGCCCTGCTCTTTGACCCCATCATATCCTCCACTGGAAACAAAGAGAGAGTTACAACTGTAATCTCTCATGAACTCGCACACATGGTAGGCCATAATATTTTAGCCAAGTTGCTGTCATCACATCAGTTCCAGTTTAAGTAATCAGGAGAAAACAACCTTATAGTAAGTTAAAATAGAGAGTATAATCACTCTCAGCAAAGCCTTCTTCCACTCTTCTGAATAACACTGTAATGTTGTAAACATAAATTTAGCCAGAGTACTCAATCTTCCTTTGCAAAAGATGACAGATAATCGCCTGGGGACAAATTAACCCAGCTTCCTTTTAAATGCTTTTAAGACCTGACCTCATAAGTGATGAAATTCTGCGGTTGGGAATTTTCTTAAGCCTTTGGTTAGTCAGTTGGCTATACTTATAACCCAAAGTGTTAGAGCTCTTTATCTCTTTACTCTTTATGTTGTGTTTTTAGTGGTTTGGCAACCTGGTGACTCTGCAATGGTGGAATGACTTGTGGTTGAACGAGGGGTTTGCGTCATATGTTGAGTACCTCGGAGCTGACTATGCTGAGCCCACCTGGAACATTGTAAGAGCCATGCTTCTAACTCCAAAGACAGGGAGCCTTGAAAAGTGCTGTTACATATCTTGGATCAAAGACCTCTGACAGATATGGGTCAGAAAACCTGTCCTAACTTGTCTCTGCTCTTGGCTGCAGAAAGACCAGATTGTACTGTCTGACGTGCACAAGGTGTTTGCTGTGGATGCCCTGGCTTCCTCCCACCCGCTGTCCCGCCGAGAAGAGGAGGTCAATGACCCTTCTCAGATTAGCGAGATGTTCAACACCATCTCTTACAGCAAGGTCTGGTCCCCGTAACGAGAACCTCTAATTGAAATTAGGCAAAAGCTTATGACTCAGATTTTTTCATTTTCCATTAAGTTTTCCCTGAACTAATCTCTTCTTTTAAAAATCCCAGGACATCCAAGAAAACCCTTTTTAAAACACCTTTGTATCAGAAAATATTCAGTATGACTTTCAGTATTTCAGAGTCTTTTCTCCCCCTTCGTCCATGAATGTTGTTTCTGTCTGAGGAGCCATATTGTACCATCAGGGAAACATGTTGTTTTAATATTTCCTTTGGATAGAATGTAAAATCCATTGTTGTTATGAGAAGTTCAAGCCAACCAGATTCTGGTGGTTTCTGTGTTTGTTGTTTTCAGGGAGCAGCGGTTCTCAGGATGCTGTCAGAATTTCTTACTGAGCCTGTGTTTGCTAAAGGACTCAGTGTGAGTAGTTACTATGTTATAATACTTCATTACATTATTACTGCTGCCAGTGTGTGTGTGTGTGTGTGTGTGTGGACTGCTACTGACGTGTCTGTGGGTATGACTGATCAAAACAAATTCATGTTATTGTTAGACTGACTGATAAATCACAGGATTACTAAATATTAGTTGCCTGAAAGGTATGAGCTGGCACTTCCAGTGGTTAAGATGCTGACTCATAAAACATATGAATATGTTGCCTAATGCATTTTTATCCAACTTTAACATCTTGATTATGGCAATGTCTTGACAGTTACGATGCTTGATCTGCTGTTCATAAGTGCTTTCTCTTCTCAGTCTTACCTGAACACATTCGCCTTCAGCAACACAGTGTATACAGACTTGTGGGATCACCTCCAACAGGTTGGTAAAGTTAAAATCTTCATAGAAACAACAACATGTCCTTGGGTGTGTGTGTGCGCTTTGTTTTAAATTCCCACTACCCTCTGTTTGTTATCAGGCAGTTGAAAACACACCAGGTATGCACATTCCTCAAACTGTCCACAACATCATGAATCGCTGGACTCTTCAGATGGGTTTCCCAGTGGTCACTATTGATACCCGGACGGGAAGTATCACCCAGAAACACTTCCTTTTGGATCCAGACTCTGTAGTGGACAGGCCCTCTCAGTTCAAGTAGGAATCAGTTTTACCTTGTCCTGTAAGTTCCATGTAGACAGAAAACGAAGACCTTGATTCCTTAATATCTGCTATTTATTTGAATGCTTGCCAAACAAAACAGCTCTAGGCCCATGTCTTGGAGTCAAACTGTTGTAAATATTGTAGCTGTCAATAAAAGCTGTGTAAATACAGGCACAGTAGTGCTTCAAGCTAAATGCTAACATGGACGTGCTAACATGCTCAAAATGACAATGCAAACATGCTGTGTGAACTCTAGTTTAGTACGTTAGCCTGCTATCATTTGTTACTTAGCACTAAACAAAAAGCATGGGCTGATGGGAATGTCATTGGTTTTGCAGGTATTTGGTCAAAAACCAAAACATTTTGTGTTTAAATTTTGAACTGATTGTGGCGCTAGATGAAAAGCAAGAGGATCATCAAAGTTATCACAGTTTATCCTGATGGTGACATGAATGCACCAAATTTAATGGCAAACCATCCAATTGTTCGACAGAAAGCCTATCTAAGAGCCTGACATCTTTATCTCTTATCTGGCCAGTTATACTTGGTTTGTCCCGATTAAATGGATGAAGACAGGTGCGGAGCAGCAACTGTACTGGCTCCTTCAAAAGACGGGTATGGTCATAATAACACTCTTCTAGCAACCGCTCTTCTAGCAAGCATGCTAGAGAAGAAAATAATTCCTATCAGATAAGCGGTCTTTGGTCAATAGCATGAACTAAATATTTTGAACATCTTTCTTTAATATTTTTCATCAGACACCCACAGTCAGATGAAAGTTTCAGGAGGGGACTGGGTTCTGGCGAACACCAATGTTTCTGGATACTTTAGGGTGAACTACGATCTTGACAACTGGGATCGCCTCCTCTCCCTGCTCAACACCAACCATAAGGTGACATGACCATTCACTCGTTGAAAGTTGCAATGATAGTTTTGTTTGTGCTGCATGTCCATGAGGATATGGTGTACATTATGCATTTTAATGACAGACTTGCCCACTCAAGTTCAATTTCAAGTTTATTTGTCATTCCAACTTAAAAGTGGATGCTGTGTTTGGGTATGTTGGCCAATCACATAGCCGATACAGGGCGGGGTTGTTGTGTACATCCTAATATGCCGCAGAGGTAAAAATACATTTTAATACATCGTTCTACAGAAATGAAAATGGATCCAGTGAGTGGAGCATGTCAGAGGGAAATATCTGGATGAAGCAGAACTGCTGTATAAAAACACATTTGGAAATTATTTACTTTAATTGTTAATTTGTTGCCTTATGTCCTGTTCTCTACATGTAGGGTTTCAGAGTTTTAATAGTTGTGTTTAATCAGAAATGTGATTCTTGATACTGCATTTTCAGTTGTTCTTAAATTCAGTTGACTTGCCGGTCTCCATTCTTATATGTGGTTTCTGAAACTGCACACAGCAAGACCCTAAGGAAAGAACAAAACAAATCATGGCTTTTTGTGAAAGTAGCAGCTATTCAGTTCTGTTGTATATTTTTATTTTGTCAATTTCTATATTTATGTACACAATATTCTCTTTTGTTGCAATACATCTGTACAACACATACCCAGAATAATGCACATGTACATATTTGCGACATTGTTCTTTCTCTGCAAATATTATTATTATTATTATTTTTCTCTCTTATTTTTATTATTCTTATATAACTTGCATTTTGGGCGGCACGGTGGTGCAATGGTTTAGCACTGTCACCTCACAGCAAGAAAACCCACATGCATGTTTGCATGTTCTCCTTGTGTCCGTGAGGGTTCTCACCGGGTGCTCCGGCTTCCTCCCACCATCCAAAGACATGAAGGCTAAGTTAATCGGTGTTTCCCAAATTGCCCTTAGATGCGAGTGTGAGTGGTTGTCTGTCTATGTGTGGCCCTGCGATGGACTGGCGACCTGTCCAGAGTGCACCCCGCCTTTTGCCCAATGTCAGATATCAGATATCAGATAGGCTCCAGCCCCCCACGCGACCCTGTACGTGGGATAAGCGGTTGACGATGGATGGATGGAACTTGCATTTGTTTATTCCATATTCATATATTTCTACATTTATTTATGTCAACTGTATGTTTGCCTACGTGTAGCACATTATCACCAAAGCCAATTTCTCGCATGTGTAAAACACTACTTGCCAATAAAGCTCCTTCTGATTCTGATTCCGCTTTGCCACACAGGCTTGGTCGTATGTGCATGACAACATTAACATACTGTACATATGTTTGTGTGTGTTGTCTTGTTCAGGCTTTGTCAATCATCAACAGAGCACAGATCATAGATGATGCATTCAACCTAGCAAGGTAAAGAAAAAAAAGTATTTAAAGTATTACATCCTTTACATTTTGTATGTCTGCAAAGAAAGATTTGTTCACTTTGTGCAGAGCCAAAATAATTAATACAACATTGGCCCTGAGAACAACCAAATACCTCCTCAAGGAAAGAGACTACATCCCCTGGGAGTCAGCTCTGAGAAACCTCGACTACTATATCCTCATGTTTGACCGCACTGAAGTCTATGGAGCTTTACAGGTTAGTACCGGTTTACTAATAATACTAATACCCCACTCTGATCCAACTTTTGTATTGTACTCGTGTATAATGGGAGAGTGTAAAACATCTGGACATAAAAACTCTTGCCAATATATTTTTATTTTTAGGCATACCTCAAAAAACAAATCCAACCACTTTTTGAGCACTTCAAGACGATTACAGCTAACTGGACCAGAGTACCTGCAGGACACACTGACCAGTAAGAACTCTTAAACCAGAAGATGTGGTTTTAAAGCAAAAGGCAGATGACCTAACCATTTGGTGACACACTGTGTAATTGAATTCAATCCAATAATTATTTTGGACTGTTACCTTTTCCACAAGTCATGCTATATTGTTTTCTCAAACATCTCCTTTCTCAGGTATAATCAGATCAATGCTATTGGAATAGCCTGCAGTATGGGGGTGGAAGGCTGCAGCGAGCTGATCAAAAGCTGGTACAGACAGTGGATGGAAAATCCAGACGTCAACCCGTGAGTACAGAACAGTTTAGGTCAGTTCTTTCATGTGTTCTCTCTTTTGGACCGGACTGCTGTGAATTCACCCCAGACAGCCAGTAAAACAATTGTACAAACGTGTGTTTGTGTGTGTGTGAGGTGTTGGACTGTGTGTTCGGTATTCATTGTCCACTGTATGTTTACCTAAATGTTGACCAGGATCCATCCAAACTTGAAAACCACAGTTTACTGCAGTGCCATAGCCTTCGGTGGTGTGAAGGAGTGGGATTTTGCCTGGAGAATGTTCAAGAACGCCACTCTGGCATCTGAAGCTTCCAGGCTCAGGTCGGCCATGGCCTGCACCAAAGCACCTTGGCTTTTGAACAGGTATGTGCAACATCAAGATTTTGTGAGAGTATCCTCGTTCAAGGTGTTTTGTGAATGTGACACTCGTCTATGCATATTCTTTTCTCAATGTACAACACTGTAACAGTTTTGTTTTCTGTACTTTCAAAAACACTAACTTGGTTGATAAGAACTACATTCAATCAGTGTGTCGCATACTTGAACATTGATCTGACATTTTGTTCCAAAGCAATATTGCATCCACTTTGGCCACAAGTAACAATTAAAGACACTGACACTTAAATTTGCAAATTTAACATGCTGTGGAGGTAACAGTGGAACAATAAGAGAATAAAGTCAGCGAACTGACTCACTAATGTCAGTTCCACAGCAATGTCTTCCTAAAATTTGCTAGTAGTGGTTAACATTAGCCACCATAAACTAATTGTCATAGTAGACCAAAAAGCAATTGGGTTTTTCAAATTTTCATTTTTAAGAGTTACATATTCTAACTTTTAGCAAATTTTAGCCTTGTGTGAATCATGATAATTTCACTGCTGGACTGTTTGTGCTGTGTGTCTATTTGCCCTGTACCATCAGCTGTAGATTTAGCTAGCAACATACACACCAACTGTAAGAGTTTGTGTGACCACTCAGACAGTGGCTGAGCTCTGAAAGCATAACAACTTTCTACCCGCACGGATCAATTGTCACCTTAAAGGGTCAAAATGGAGTTTGCAGTGGCCACTAGCGGTGTGGTTTTTAGATTGCAACCAGGTGTGTGCTCCTACATGTGCACAAACTCATGCGAAGTCTTGAACAAACTCTGACACACATAGACCGACTTACCAGGAGACAGATTCATGATACAGGCATGTGATTCATTTCTAAGTGAGGTTGCAGCCTGTTGAAAAATTGCCCCTTTAATCTCTGACAGCTATACAGCGAGTTTGCATTTGGCCACGCCTGCTTCCATCTTTCTGTTGACGTTCATGCAATTGTGCCATGTCTAAAATGTGCAGCGCATTCTGTCAGAACATGCTCCAGATGTTTAAAATGTTTACTGATCTTCATCTAATTCAGAAAAAAGTATTAAAAGTGACTTCTTCCTAATAAAAAGTTTTTGGTTGAGCCAGGTATCTGGAGTACACCCTAGACCCAACTAAGATCCGCAAGCAAGACGCCACCTCCACCATCCAATACATCGCCCGAAACGTTGTGGGGATGCCGCTGGCCTGGAACTTTGTCAGAGCAAGATGGAGCTACATTTTTCAGCAGTAAGAGCTCACTTCTCACAGGAGGGTTTGTTGGTAAAAAAGTCAACACTCTCAAGGACTGAATTAAGGACTGAATAATAATAAATACAGAATCCACAGCAGCTTTTTCTTGGTAGAAATGAAATTTCTCCAAGTACACATAGTGCTACTTTTCCTTCACTTACTCCACCAGTTTGCTGAGTTTGCAAGCATTTCCTCAGGCCTGCTCTAGATAGAGTTACCTTGAACACCGAAGAGTCCATGGCAATGATAATAATGTTAAGTGCTGATTATGATGCACCTGTTTTTTGAGCTTTCACATGTGGTGGTGTCAAACACCACCAGACTTTATTTGCAGATTTTCCAGTATACAGGGAGATTAGTGTTTTAACAACAGAAAATGCAAAATTTCCTTCTGCTGCTTACCACCAGTATATCACTACATTTTTAAAGTGATAAGCATCTTTGTTTGTTTGTTTTTTAGGTATGGAAGAGGGTCGTTTTCCTTTTCTAATCTTGTCAATGCAATCACAAAGAGATTTTCTACAGAATTTGAGTTACAAGAGGTATGTAGCCCACACAGTCATAACCGCACTAGAATACACAATGTATTTCCCTGCGGGTATTTAGGAGGAAAGAAAGATAACAAATTCAGAAATTCAGTTTTCACTTTGTTTTGTGTATCTCTCTTCAGCTAAAGAAATTCAAAGAAGACAACCTCCATGTTGGTTTTGGCTCAGCCACCTTGGCCATGGAGCAGGCTATAGAGAAGACCGCAGCCAACATCAAATGGGTGACAGAGAACAAAGCCCATGTGCTGAAGTGGTTTACTGAAGAGTCCACATGAGAGCACTTAGTCAAAATGACACACTCTTATTTTTTGTACTGTCGGGATGTGTAATGAATGACAATGACTATAATCATCAGGAACAGCAAATGGTCAGCCATGTGTCTTGGTAACATTTTATCAAATCAAATTATCAAAAAAAAAATCAAATCAAATCAAACAGTTTTGCAAAGGCATTTTGAACATGATGATTAATGAACCACATGTATCACTATGTATCAGTGATGTAGCGGTAAATATATAAGTTTAACTCACACCTCTAGTCTGTGATTGTCATAGAGAAAACCATTGTAACAGAAGATTGTTTTACTCACATAACATTTATTTTTAATATCAGACAGGCATTCATTTATGTGTCTTTTCTTCATACTTCAAATTTTATGTTGCGGCTTACTATGAAGTATATAAAGCCTTAAACATGAGGCACTAAGCCACTAGAAGAACACCACAGCAGTGTCATTGTTCATTCGCATGGATTCTACTAGTACTAAAACCCATGACTGTCATTAGTGATCCTAATTATGATAGAATGTGGCTTCATTAAAGAAACAGTTAGATGTTTTAAAAACTCCAGTAAATTAACATTTCCTGCAGCTTCTCAAGACTGGTCATCTTTACAGACTTTAAAGAAAGAAAAAAGAATAATTTTGCCCTTTGGGAGATATTGTAAAAAGTGGTCTTATAAATAAATTACCCTGATTTGATTGTTTTTATTAGACTTTTCATTGAACTGCATAATGTACTAATTGTCAGCCAAGTCGATACAAAAGCCTACAGTACATATTAGTAAGTATTTTGTACTACAGACATTGATACATTATCATCGCACAATGGAGGAGTAAGATTGGCACAGAGGAGAAACGTCTCTCGTGTTCAGCCTGTTTGAAACAACTGCTGTGACACTGACGGTTCAAGGTGACAACGCGAGTTGATAAGAGGGATTGTTGACTTTTTATGACCTGTGTAAAGTTGAAGTTATTGAAAAGGTTAAAAGTGCTCTCCATTGATTTTACATGTCAAAGTTAAACTACAAGTCACGGGCGTACACCACCTGCGGAAACAGTTGTGTAATGTCTTCTTTGGCTTTTGAGAATATTACTGTGACATGACCAGAGTACCTAGTTTTGAATCTTAAACAGTGAGCAGGCATGGGTTTGACAGATATGTGCGTTAACCAGGCAGGGTCAGTCTAACAGCAGATGCTATCATGTATGGGAAGCATAGGGTCTGGAGCTTTTTGGAGTGTGTGGCCATGGCATTTTGCATAGTGCCTTCCCTTCATAATTTTATTAATTTTCAGGAATCACTTTATCATAGCAGCCAACTGTACTGCTAAGGGCAACTATAAAGATGTGCACAGAACATTTCCAACAAAGTGGGTGAGCATATTTTGTTCAACCCAATGGGTAGGCTTGCGGCCTGACGTGCCACACTTGCATGTTGTATTTTAAGTCTTCCAATGTCCAGAGCCACTTCACTTCGTGCTAATGTGGAAAAAGTCTAGTTGTTCCAGATATTTACAAAGCGTTCTTGAGGCTGCGTCATATCAGCTAGCACCAGAAGCTGTACAATGAGGATGAATTTTTAAAAAGTGCCTCTGGAGTGCTATCCTTTCTCAAGAAAATGAAATATATAGACCTGTGGCCAGCACTGTTGACATACTATCGCACATTGTACACTACTTTTGGAAAACAGATGTATTCTGATCCTAGGAAAGGATAGTGTTCAGAAGTATTACACTGTAAACTCAAGACAAGACAAGACACAACAAGTTCAAGACCAGCTGCCAATGGCAATATTGGTATATTCAGTTTGAGGATTGTGCAATATCCCGTTCTATGCCTCATACATCCTTTAGACAGACTCATCATGGATCTACTGGGGACGTTTTTGCATGACCTGGTATAAATAGTATTCCCCTTTGGCAAAAAACTGAAGCTCTTCAGGACAAACTTTCACATGAGAGATCTGGAACATTTTTTTGCCAGAAGTGGACAAGCAGCTGACGTGCTAAAAGTGAGTGCAGCGTGGCAGACAACACTGCTTTAAATTCCGATTCCACAGCCAACAGGTGAATCCACTGAGTCAAAACTAACTAAGGACAAGGTATGAAAACTTAGTTTGCCTTCATTCCATCATACTGTAATGTGATGTCTGAATGTCTGTCTGCATGCGATGTGGCTTTTGTGTGGGCACTTATCAGGCTTTCATAGCGAAAACAGACCTGTGTTGTAAAAATATGCAATGTGCAATGGCCTGCTTTGGTGGGCTCATGTTGCTTCAATCATCATTGAGACCAGTCAGTTTAACTGATAGTTCCATGAGTTTGAAGGCTTATTAGACATTTCACAGGATTTTTTTTTTTTTGCAGAGTTAGACAGATTTACTGCGTCACTACTTGCAGCACTTTGGTAATAAGAAGTGACTGACTGTCAGATCCACCATCCTTCACTCTATTCAGCTGAAGACTGATTCTTCTCTTTTACTTCATGTTATTGGGCAAGAGTAGATTAATTGTGCAATATACAAAAAATATTTATTGTTTTAATTCTGTTTGCAGACCAAGATTCAAATGTCATGGGAAGACATTTCTGTGCCAGTTGTGTTAAGATAGGCTTCCAAGCACAAAATGTGTGTTTTCAGTTCAACCACTGGAATTTCTTCATTTCTTAAAGCCACAATTGTTTTGGCCAACCAAACCATCTTTAGAGTTTGCACAACATTTGAGGCTAGTTGAAAGTGTATGCAGTTTTATAAACCCTTCCTTAGCCCACTGGCTTATATAACTCTTGTTTCTTTACTATCGGATAGCCAGATCTGTAAACAGTTGACATTTGCATGTATACACACACAGACACACACAGTGCTATAGTATTTCCATTGCCACTCAATTTACAGTCCTGAATAAACAGAGACACCACAGGCCAGCTTCTAAAGAAGACCTTTATTTGGAGCCAATATACAGGTATGACGTTTACTGATTAGGCAGGACTCTCTGTTATCTCAAGGACTTTTTACAACTCAGTGTTTTGGACTTTCAGCTGTTTTCCCTGAAGATCAACCATTAACTCTGGGCTGAATACAACAAGGCAGGGCATAAATAGCAATCAGTGTCCCCTGTCTGTCTTTTTCTTCTCTGGTGAAGACATGAGGAAAGGCGTCTACATCAGCAAAGCAGTAGCAATCACCTGTGTGGTTGCAGCCATCGGTGCTGTGGCCACCATCATAGCTCTGTCTGTGGTTTACGCACAGGAGAAGTCAAAGAATGAAGAGACACTATCCACTACCAGCCCCAGCACCAGCACCCCTACGACGCCCTCCACCCCAAAAGAGCCATGGCAGCACTACAGACTTCCGGACTCCCTCGCCCCTGTCTCCTACAATGTGACATTGTGGCCCCGGCTGGAGCCCAACTCAGATGGCCTGTATATCTTCAGTGGACACTCCACAGTGGTCTTCAGATGTGTGCGGGAAACCAACCTCATCATCATCCACTCCAACAAGCTGAACCTCACCACAATCGAGGGATTCCATGCCAAACTGACGGGCCTCAATGGAGCTGCTGCGCCTAGCTTGGAAAAAACCTGGCTTGAGGTCCCCACCCAGTACCTAGTGGTCCAGCTCAACAGCCCGCTGCAGTCCGGCAGCATGTATGAGCTCTTTACCGAGTTTGTTGGAGAACTGTCCGACGACCTGGGAGGATTCTACAGGAGTGAATACTTCGAAGATGGGGTGAAAAAGTATGATGCTCTTTTTAACCTTAATTTGACATGTATTTAATATGATGTTTGTTATCATTCTGAGGATTTAAACTAAGTGGAAAAATTAATATGTAGTAATACACCGTTCAAATGCCTTGACAACATTACAGGCATCACAAACCATGCATTTAAACCAGGCCTTTATGTTAAAGACATAGAAGGACATTTTGGAAAGATGAGAAGAAGTTGTTAAACTCTCTGTTAAATGTGAGGCTATGTGCAACAGTCAGCTAGCTTAGCTTAGCACAAAGATTAGAAAAAGAGTTAGTAAAGAGCTATTCTCCACTTGATACATCCCATGACCATGTTGTTGCACATTGCAAAAACATGCTTTACAAAATAAAATAATACTGTGATATATTTACAGCCGCTATGTGTAGGGTTTGAAATATTGTCACTTTGATTACTCCAAGTGGTTGTACCATTTTGAATTCTGAGAAAGTTCACACGCTTTTCCACAGTTTGCTGACATTTATTCTGGAAATTGCAGGTGTCACAAAGGACGGACTAGTAAAAAACACAGGTGTAGGGAAAATGGGAAAACCAAAAAAAACTCAACCACCTGCTTCATTACAAAATATTGAATAGATTGAACGTGGATTATATCTAAGTATGAGGGGATCTAGGGGTGGAGGGTTTCTTTAACATTTCATGTGAGTTTTCATATCTGCTATTGTCAGAGTGGTGGCCACAACTCAAATGCAGCCAACGGATGCCAGGAAAGCCTTTCCATGCTTTGATGAGCCCGCTATGAAAGCTATCTTCCACATAACTCTCATGCACCCCCATGAGACTGTGGCTCTGTCCAACGGCATGAATTATGGCAAGTTGTTATTTCAGTGTCCAGTGCAACATTTCACATGTCAACTGTCCATGTGTAATGTTTATACTAACTCAACTTTAAGTGTAATGTAATAATGTAGTGTGTGTAATATCATTTACAAAATCTGTTTTTCAGTTGTGAGCAGTACCCACCATCAACATTTAAAAAAATTATTAAGTATTAAGTAGTCAAACCATTTATTCATGACAGTAACAAACTTGCAAGAATAAAAATAATGGCTACAATATTACATCTTCAAAGATAAATTCTCTGTTGTGTTATCCTTTAAATTCATCTTATACCCCTCTTTTCTTCATTTATAATAAACCTGCTGTCTTTTTCCCCACACAGAGCCTATTAACATCACTATGGATGGCCAGAGTTTAATCCAGACGAAATTTGAACCCACACAGATTATGTCAACCTACTTGCTGGCCTTTGTTGTGTGTGATTTTGAATTCATTAGGACGAAACCTGATGCAGACGTTTTGGTAATTATTTATTAGATCTTACAGAGTTTAAAATATCTGTCATGTACATTTATAAGTCTGGATACTGTTATATTGTAGCACATGTCTCCCAGTTATTTGGCAGTGCATTTACTTTGTCATTTTTATTCTTTTTTAATAGTTTAGAAACACTGTAGCACTGTAGACTTTGCAGTTTTAGAAACCATTTATTATATTACGACCACCTTCCACTGGTACTACTACAACAACCAATACAAACAGAAAATGACCTCTTTTGTAGTTTGCTGCTCTGCCCTGTTTGTCAAGGTCTTTCTATGCTGCCCTCTGCTGGACTCAAAGCTCAGTTAAGGTCTCTTGTCCACCATTTTTTCCTGTTCAGTAAATAAAGTGGCATTTGTGTCCAGATCAGGATCTGGGCTCGCAAGAAGGCCATAGAGGAGGGCCAGGGAAACTATGCCCTGGAGAAGACTGGACCCATACTGGCATTCTTTCAGAAATACTACAACTCTCCTTATCCCCTGAGCAAGTCAGGTAGGAACACAAACACACACTGACACACTTTAAGTTTACATTACTGTAATTAGTGCTACTAACCAATATTACTTTGTGTACAAATTATGTTTATATATGAATTGCTTATATTTTATAGTTTTTAAATTTAAGCAAGCCATTTAAAAATGACTTCTGTCTTGTTTTTAGACCAAATCGCTCTTCCTGACTTCAGTGCTGGAGCCATGGAAAACTGGGGCCTGATCACCTACAGAGAAACTGCCCTCTTATATAATCCTGGCGTATCATCCAATGGAGACAAAGAGTGGGTGGCAACAGTCATCTCACATGAGCTCACGCATATGGTATCATTCAATGGTGTACTGCCCTCCGAAAAAAAATGTCTTTGATAGTGTGTTTAAAGACTGGCCAATAAAATTAAGCTCTGTCCCTTCAGTGGTTTGGGAACTTGGTGACCACAAGGTGGTGGAATGACTTGTGGCTTAATGAGGGGTTTGCCACCTATGTCTCTTATCTGGGAGCCGACTATGCTGAACCAACGTGGAATATGGTGAGTTTTGATCTCTTTTAAGTTCCTACAGTTTGAGCCAAGTCCTGACAATAAGGATGTAGAAATTAATTTAATGTCTTTTTTTTTTGGGGTGTCTGGTCATACCATAATGCTAAATACCAAAAACAAAATATCTCTGTGTATTTTCCAGAAAGATTTAATAGTTCTGAATGAGATCATTGGTGTAATGGCTGTGGATGCCTTGGCCTCCTCCCATCCCCTCTCAACCAAAGAGGAGGACATCCTGAAGCCAGAGCACATCAGTCAACTGTTTGACTCCATCACATACAGCAAGGTGCACTATAATTGAGGGCAACACATCACAACTGTCTTACCCCAATGTATTGTTCTTTTTAATCCCACTAGACAAGATGTTGACCTCCACAAAAAATAATTAATTTAACATTTTTCTTTTCCCCCTGCTGGCCCTCACCTAGGACTTTGCAACCCTCTGTGGGAACTACAGAATTAAATGACTAATGAATCACTGATCCTCATTAACAGATAGCTGTAATTCTATCCTACCTGATATATCACTCTAATATCCTCCTGTTTTTCATTACAGGGAGCTGCAGTCCTCAGGATGCTCTCAGAGTTTATCACTGAGACTGTCTTTTCCCAAGGACTCCATGTGAGTACAGCTGATTAAACTGATGAGCATCTAATCTGTATGTGTGGTGAAACTGTCCATAAGTCAGCAAAACGTATTTTATTTTGTCATATCACCATTTTATTGGCCTGCTAGTTTTGTTTACCAGAAAAGCACAACCAGAGTCTGACCAATAAGATTATATCTGTCTGCAGACATACTTGGAGGAGTTCAAGTATAAGAACACAGTCTACACAGATCTTTGGAAGCACCTGCAAATGGTAAGATTGCCCCATCATCACAACTGCTTTCTTCCCATAAGACGACAAAGTGCTTTGTTCATTCATGATTAATTCAATACAAAAACAGTAAGATATTTCCTTAAAGAATTCTGCATAAATAGTATGTATCCAGCATGTTCAGCATCATGTCAGACTCTACACATGTCCATGTCTCATGAACAGTGTGTACTGTAACGAATTTGAATGTATTATTTATTGAAGTGACAAAAAGTGACAAATGTGACCTGTAAAAACCAAGTCAACACGTCTCAGGAGCTCTAGAAGTTTGTAGAGTGTCTCAAACTGCAGAACAACAAATTGTAAACATAACAATGACGTCTCACCTTACAAAGCTGATAAGGATATAACCTGTTGCAATCAGTTTCCTGTTTAAACATCCAGCAGCAGAAACAGAGACACATTAACGTTCATTTGGAGTTGTGTCTCGGCAGGCCAACACCCAGCAAATATAAGTCAAATATTCACTCTCCTTAGCTCTGCTTTTAGTCAGTTTGCCTGCTATATTCTCCACTATGTTCACGATGCTAGTGGCTAATTTGTTTTCTCCGTGGTTTGGCGCTAGGCAGGCAACATTTACATGCAGTGAATTTGCATTTCATGTCACATCTAATGTGAGTTTTCTGGGCAATTATGCTAGGTAAAAATATTTATTAGTGTGTCCGTAAAGCCATATTAAAAATAACACACTTCCTCTCACAAATTGAAAGTTGAATTCATAACAAATACAACACACTTGCTTTCACTTGGTGCTACAGTACAACCTGTTTTGGTATGACTGTAGCCTATGGTGCCTAATGTTAGCTAACGTTAACAAACTTTATGTGTTGCAATGTAACTGACATTACTGGTCAAGTGGCTAACTTTATGGATCTTTTCTGCTAGTGCTACTCTACTTTTTAGCATTTAGCATTAAACTGTAATTGGCTGTTGTGGCCAAATTGACTGCTTTTCAACACAAGATCAGTAGGTTTGCTTAAAGCAGTTGAAAAATGAATCTGCATGTTAATTATTATGAGTCAATGATCAATAGTCAACAGTAGAGTCAGTTCTGAGATCAAGTAAAAGGTTAGCAGTCATGACACCATGAAGAAATACATATAGTATCACAACATTTGTCAACAGTATGCATTGATGTAGCTGCCCTCTGAAGTGTTTATCAGAAGTAAAAAAAATTCCTCTGCATGAAGCAAGGAAGAGTCTATTACTAATATTTGAATGTTCCTGTAACCAGGCAGTGGATAAAGCTGGCATAAAGCTGCCACACTCTGTGGAGGTTATCATGAACCGCTGGATCCTACAGATGGGTTTCCCTGTGGTCACCATCGACACCCAGAATGGAAAAATCACCCAGAAACACTTCTTGTTGGACCCAGACTCTGAAGTGTACACACCTTCTGAGTTCAAGTAGGAAAACTATTGTAATGTTTCATGTATGAGGTCATAGTGAACACCACTGTCATAAGAAACTCACCTCCTCTGTCTTTACATTGTGTTTACATTCATATGTATGGCTGGACGGATGCTGCTCCAGTTATGAGTGGTTTGTCCCTATTACGTGGATTAAGACTGGTGGAACTGAGCAGCAGTACTGGCTTCTTAACAAAGAAGGTACAATTAATTTCAGGTGTATGTTTATAGCGTTGTAAGGATGATGAATTCAATACAAAAAGAAAGCAGAAAGCATTGATTTGTTTATTTATCTCCATCCAAACAGCTACAAACACAAACTTGATTCTTGATTCTAGCGAGTGGTTGGTGGCCAACATAAATATGAAGGGCTTCTACAGAGTTAACTATGACTCTGAAAACTGGAAACGTCTCCTCGCCAAGCTGAGCTCCAAACATCAGGTACATTAAGCCAATATATCTGCTTGGAAATGATACTGCATTACTTCTGCAGTGTGACTATCCAAACTCAATTTCCTTACGTCATTTCCTTGTTCACTTTTCAGGATGTTCCAGTGATCAACCGAGCTCAAATTATTGATGATGCTTTTAACCTTGCAAGGCGAGGCCATGTCTTTTTTTACAAAGTATTGTGTATCAGATATTGAAAGAGAGAGCTGAGCAATTGTCTTTCAATTTCAACTTCAGGGCAAGGATCGTGTCCACAACTCTGGCTCTGAGCACTACCAAGTTCCTTGAGAAAGAAGTCGAATACATGCCCTGGCAGACAGCCAGACGAAACTTGGACTACTTCTTCCTCATGTTTGATCGCAGTGAAGTTTATGGACCCATGCAGGTTTGTGATGAATGAATGTTCAACATTTGTTATACTGCTTCAATAAATGAATTCCGAGCTAGAAATCATGTGCAATGCAAATTGATTTCTGAATGACACATTTCTCTTCTCAAACAGGAATCCAAATTAACAAAACATGTGCATCTTCACCCCTCAGGCTTACATAAAGAAACAGGTCACTCCTCTGTTTAAATACTTCAAAGATCTCACTCTCAACTGGACAAAGATCCCAGAAAAACACACCGACCAGTAAGGCTGTTGACGTGCTGTTTGTTTTAAATGTTTGCTTCAGTCTTTTGCACACATATGTGTTATCACATTGATAACAATGATCTCTTTAAGACCGGACTGTAACTAAAATAAAAGTGCATTATGTTGCTGTATTTATTGTTATGATAAACCATGAGGCTATCGTGACAATATTGATGTCCAACAAACCTTGAGTCAAACAGCATTTAGAGGATGATACACAGACAAACACAGAATTCACTGAAAGTCAAATTAAAATCTAATTTTTTTGATAGGCAACTTACATTGTGCTAAGCCACATTAAACCAAACATCCTCTGTCAAAAAATCTTTCCAAACTGTACCTCACATTATCTTCTCCACACTGTGTGCCTGTCTCCAGTATCTCTTTTAATGTGCAATGTTCCTTCCAATTTGCCCTTATCTTAGAAAGATAGAAAGATATTCCATCTCCTGAGTTTATGTTTACTAGTTCACTTACATTCTCACTCCTGGAAGACTTCAGTGCAGTTTAGTGCAGCTACTCTGCATTTTGGGTTTTACTTGATCCGAGTTTAACATTGTTCACCTAATCAGGTCCAGCTGCTGACCTCACGTCTGAGGACCCCGGCCAGAGGGAAGAGAGAAGGACTCTGCAAATGTGACATGGGTTACTTCCTTTTCTGCCACATTATAAAAGCTCAAATAAAAATAGGCTGCTTTTTTTGATAAATTTAACATATTTTCATTCAGACTGAGAGGGTAACAGTATTTTCTATAAAACAAACCTGTTTTAAGTAAGAAAGCCACGCAAAAAAGAGTAAAATGTTCAGGCCAGATGTAACTAACCCTCATTCTTTTATAAAGATGTTTGTAACTAACATTAACATTAGCAAGGTCTGGAAAAAATAGAGTGTGTGGAAGATGTTTTTTTATTCTATGTATATGTTCAGGGGGCAGTATGAGTTTAGGTGCACAAATTCACTAAAATCAAACGCTGACAGTGACAACACAAGAGACATGCATTTTTCCAGTTTGACTCCAGAGAAAATATATTGTAACATGTTTCTCATGGTTTTAAAGGGCTAACATAAATGCTGTTAGTCTGTTCTTTAACATTTTCTGTAATGTCAACCATGTTTTTAGGTAATTTAACATAGTATTTCTGTCATACCTAACACACAACAAGAATTCATTTTTAGCTATTTTTTTTACCTGACAAAAACATTATATTACTTAAAGCCCATCTCACATATGGGGAACCTACTCTCTTCCCATTGGCTAGCAGACCTGGGGTCCCCAGATCTGAGGTCCGCAAGTGGGACCTTCTGGAACACTCTTTTGACCCCTGTATCATCTCATGTTCCCGTCCAGGTACAACCAGGTGAATGCAATCTCCTTGGCCTGCAGCACCGGAGTGGAAGGCTGTAAGCAGCTGACCACTGGTTGGTTCAGAGAGTGGATGAAAAACCCAAACAACAACATGTAGGTTCACACCTCTCACTTTCCTTTCATTCTTTTCATTTCTTTTCTCTCTTTATTTCACTGTGCTTATATATATTCTTCTTCCTGTCCTCTTCATTATCGCAGGTATTAATATGTCCAATTGTGTTACTAGTTTTTTAAAATTTTAATTGAAGTATTTCCTTTGCCTTCCATCACTACAGACTCTTATCAACCATTTTTTCCACTTTTCCATTTTTTAACTTCCCTAGCCTCTGCTGTCTTTTCTTTTGACTCTTTGTCATATGTATCAATCGTTCCAGAATTAGTCCCAACTTGAAGTCCACAGTCTATTGCAGTGCAATTGCAACAGGAGGCGTGGCTGAGTGGGACTTTGCTTGGTCCATGTACAAGAATGCCACCATCGCTTCAGAAGCTGAAAAACTCATGTATGCTCTGTCCTGCACCACACAGCCATGGCTGCTGAACAGGTCAGTACCACTGACATCATCCTGGATAATGTTTGTTCTCTCATTGTTTGTGTGTGTGTTCTGTTCTTCAGGTTACTTTGCACTCTGCATTATGCTCTTAGTGCATGAGGAACAAACAAACCTTCTGTACTTAGTTTTTTATATCAAACTTTTATCATTATAACTAACATATGCTAACAGAAAATGATCACTGCTGGGGTTAGATGGCCCTACACTGTTCTACACATTAGGATTTTGTCCTCACTGTGAGTGTGTTTCAGATATCTGCAGTATTGTCTGGACCCAGAGAAGATCCGTAAGCAGGATGCCACCATCACCATTGTTTACATTGCTAGTAACCCCATTGGTCAGCCTCTGGCATGGGACTTTGTCAGAGCCAACTGGGCCCATATATTCAACGAGTGAGTTTTCCATTATGCACACATGTATATTCCATCAAATGGCGTAAACACAGCTGGTAGAGAAATGCAGTATCACAATACACATACAAATGTATGTGTTCATGATGCTGTAAGAAGGATGTTTTGTCAGGTGATGTTAGTCAAGCACTTTGGTTCAAAGCTGAAATATCTATGAAATATCTAAATATCTATAACTACTATGTTGATGGATGGATTGCCATGAAGTTTGGTACAGTTATCCTTGGTGCCCAGTGAATGAATCCCGATGATTTAGGAAATCCACTGACTTTTCCTCTAGCATCATCATCAGGTGAAAATTTTGTCTTTTGCCAGTATTTTTGTTTACACCAAAATCCCAGCAAAACTGATGCCCTTTACATCAACCTCTAATCCTCTGCTAATTAACAAATGTTAGCATGCTAACATGCTACACTAAGATGGTGAACACTGGAAACATTATACTTGCAAAACATCAGCAATTTTAGCATTGTCATTGTGAGCATGTTAGCATGCTAACATTAGCATTTAGCTTTGCTAAGTACAACATCACTCAAAAGCTTTGGTTACACAGCCTGTAGTTATTTGCAAAATGTTCAAAGCCTGTCTTGTTCTTGCTTTTTCTTCAGCTATGGTGGTGGATCGTTTAACTTTCGGAAGACTAATTGATGGAGTGACCAAGCGATTCTCCACTGAGTTTGACTACAAGCAGGTAAAGTTTCTCTAATACGTGTTTTTGTTTTCTGTAATGACCTAATGTTTCATTTCACATCGACAATTTGTGAGTAAATGTGCATTAATAACTAGACAAATGTTTGTCAGGTATGGTACAAGCATGATCTCTGTATCCAAATGTATGACACCTAAGAGTTACTGTGTACCCCCCCCCCTTTCTCCAGCTGCTTCAGTTCAAAGAAGACAATGCAGAGCAGTTGGGCTCAGCCACCTCGTCTTTTGATCAGGCACTGGAGAGAACCAAGGCCAACATGAACTGGGTGGCCTTGAACAAGAAAGAGGTGCATGAATGGTTCACCAATGAAACGTCTTCTCTATTTTAACACTCTCCCCCTACACATTTTTCAAATGTATTGTTCTACTGACTTTTACTGTTTTGAACTGATGGAAAATGTATTGTTTTGATTAAACATTTTTATGAATAAATTTGATACCAAAATCTGGTTTTGTATGTGGAAAATATTTTTTAGTACTACATGAACGTTTCAATATTTTAAATAACTGTCACAAAAACAAACAAAAAAACCCTTCTGCGTTCATGAAATAAAGGCCATTTTGTGAAACTTTGTACACTTGAAAAGTACTTTGAATCAGCTTGGATATTTAGCTCCTGAGAGGAGACACAAGAAGACAGAGAACATTCTTTGAGACCACCTTGGGGATTTTACAAAGGTTGTGAGCACAGCTTGTGTTCAAGACAGCATGTGCCAAAAAAAAACAAAAACCTAAACAAAGCTCAACTGAATGTAAATCACCTGACTCAAAATAAATGTCCACAAAGCTTCAGTTATTGTAAGTAAGGCAGCTCCAGGCATCTGGGCAGCATCACAGATTAAGTTGTTGACATAGCCTTCTTCAATGACTAAGACATTATACACTGAAGGTCTTAGTCCATATTTAAGTTTTGGGTTATGTATATGGACACTGGAGAGAAACAACTTCCAAATGGAATTAAAACAGATCAACAGAATTATTGGCCAACTTAATCCACGGCCAGTTGTTTATCATGAGGCCTCTTTCAGGCTCTCAACCACCAGCCATGTTTACACAGGATGGAAAAGGTGCCAATTAACTGGTCCCGGTTCAGCTGCTACTTCTCTCAGTGGGGGTCTTTCCTTCACGACTTTAGAGGGGATGTGCTCCCTGTTTAGCACCTCATTGTCCTGCTGACAGCTGCGGTGTTTATGTAAGGAAATGGAGACCAAGCACCAAATTCTGTATGAGTGCATTAGTTTTGTAAAAAATGATCACCGAAATAGGAAACCAAACAACAACGAATTCCATTCGGATGAATGCAACAAACTCAAGGGTTATTTTGATAAATTATGTTTATTCTGTTCACATTGTGAAAGGTCAATAAATACACAGTTCTATATACAAAAAAACACAGAAATATATTTTGTTCAAAATAACAAAAATGAGAAGTTTTGTCCATAAGTCAATGTTTGAAGTCATTGTTGCAATGAAAATAGTTGAGAAGATTGATCGCCATATATCTCAGCACTGTCCGTAGAAGTTTGCGTTCTGTAGCTGTTGCTGTGGCGCCCAGTACTGCTCGCTGGAGGGGCAAAGTCCACCAGAAACCTGATGACAGAAAACAGATTTTGGTTATGAACTCGTTCAATGGTAACACTTTGGAAAACCATTTGCAAATTAATAGTTTATGAAAAACAAGGCACTTGTAAAGCAAATTCTCTTTAGTTCAAAAACTATTGAAATTGAAATTTACCTGATATGAGTGCTGCAGAGAGGACAGCTGGGCTGTGCTCATGGTGCTACAGTCGGATTCTTGTGTGCTGTAGCAGGCTGTTGGCTGACCGAGGAACTGGCTGAGGGTCTGCTGCTGCCCCACAAAGCCTGAGCACTTCTTCTGCTCCAGCGCCTCGTCGCTGAGGCCCAGCTGAGCCGCCAGGTAGGAGATGTAGCGGATGGTGAGGCGCAGTGTCTCAATCTTGGTCAAGGTCTGTCCGACTGGTGCCACAGAGGGTGGAAGGTATGACCTGAGGTGATGCATGGCCTTTGTCAGATCCCTCATCCTCAGCTTCTCCCTCTCGCTGGCTGTCTGGCGCTTCTTACCCGGATACCTGGATCTGGATTTCTTTGTGGTAGAGGTAGTTGTTGAGGATCTGGAGCGGGGCAGAGTCTGCGTCTCGTGGGCAAGAGGAAGCGCTGCCTGGCTGTTGAAGATGAAACAGTCCAAAGCGTCTTGTTTGTTTCCGGCAGTCTGGAGGGAGGTAGGGGAGAAGCAGAAGGAGTCCACAGAAGAGGTTGGAGACAAGCTGCTTCCAGCGCTGAAGTAACCAGGGTCTGAGGCTACATCATAAGTCAAAGGATCATAAGACTTGTCCAGCAGGGATTCGCAGTCAAACAGGAAAGAGTTCTCCTGGAGCTGGAGAGGAGAGCAGTAGGAGACCTCCATAGCTGCTGTTGTAGTCGTTGCAGTTGAAGCTGTGGTTGTAAGCTCTTCCTTGAGCAGTGAGCTGTGTGTTGCTGGTAAGGCAGGCAGAGGATAGTGAGGAGGACCGTGGAGACTGCTCCATATATGTGGTGGGAGGTGTGAGGTTGCACCTCTGTCAGCCACCTCAGGTCCTGAGAAGCTCTGGGAGCAGGGCTGACACCTAGGCCAGGGGGTCCCATGGGAAACAGGCCAGCTCCAAAACAAGGTGTGACCTGGCAGCTTGCGTGGACATCATAAAGTAGACAAATTCAGTATACCCTCCTGCAGCCTGGGGACATGAAAGAGGTTGTATCCGGGTCAGTGGTCTGGTCTCTGAACCTGAGGATTTGAAATCCATACTCATTGGCTGTGACTGCAGACAGCTATATCAATATCCAATGTATATACATATATATATATATATATATATATATATATATATACTGATAGAAATATCCAAAAATCCAAGAGCATTTTTTTTATGAATGGCTAATGTTTTTTGAATGAAATGTTAAGCTCTTTAACTGTAAGGTCTCAGGTTCAGTCAGACACAGTAGTCAATATTTCTGTCCCATCATCATCCATATACAGTCAAAGTTTTTTAGTGAGACACTGAAGTTAATTTGTCAGTTCTACATGTCATTAGTGCTGCTCTTTGCTGCTGCCCCTGCTAGGTCAAGCTGGAGAAGTGTGCCGGGGCAGCTGTGAGGTGTGAGGAGTTTGCACCTACTCCTGTTTGGACAGCAGTAGGCCTCGGTCTGGGAACCCTGAACCGCAAAGGAAGAATGTGCAATGTTATATTTGAAGAATTGAACTGAACTATTTCTTTTAGGTTTAATAAAAGACAGTCCTGCTGTCCTGGCTGGGTTTTCGACCTCAGTGGTACTTGCCTGCTTAGATGATCTTCAGTCTCTACACTACAAACAATTCAGTTAATGTCGCTGTTATTGAGTTATTGAGTATGTTGGAGAGAAGCAATAAAAAATAACATGGGTGGTAGCAGAGGGGAGAGAGTTGAGCGGAATGATTTCTTTTTGTAGATAAAGACATGATGCATCATGTCAGCCTTCTACTGAATGTTTACTTTGGAACAATGTATTTATTTTCCTAAATATTGTTTTATTTTACAGATCCAACGCAGATTCAGTCCGGATCTTCTCAGTGACTTGTTGGTATGGGAATTTAGTTGGTCAAAACTTCAATTATCTCATTATCTTATTGTGTTTTTGTTTTTTATGCTGCAAAACAAATCTCCTTTTCTCCACTGTAAAGATTCTGGACTGAACTGAACATCGTTCAACTCCATGGTTTGTTTTCTATTCAGTGAATTTCTTTGGCAGAGTAGGGATTTTTGAATGTTGGAACAGATCACTGGATTACCTCTGATATTCCTGTGGATTTGATTGTCAGGTGTTGACCGTGGATCTGAGTCCCGAGCAGCGTTCCCACAAACCACCGCGTCACATTTGACTCCTGCTCTGCAGATGAGGTGAAACCTATGAGCAGCACGTGTGAACCAGTCTCGCACAGCTCTCCACCACCTAGGTTATGCAAGAAAAACAGACATCTGAATTAGGAGAAATATTTCATGCAAGGATGGCACCCCTCTTAGGACATCAAAACATTTGAAAATCAAAAATTAATCAAAATTAAAATGCCATTAAAACTGATTTTGCTGAAGCGAGTGTAGTTTTTTAAAATTTGTCTTGAGTTAGAAAGTATGTGAGGTGACACCAGGCTTGACAGCTGGCCCAAGTATTCCCAGAGGGAACTCTGACCCCCCACATTAATATGGGACACAGCATTAAATGAGTCACAGGACGCAACCTCTCAACATTTATATTTCCCAGTATTCTGTTTTTGTTACAGGATATAGGATTGTTATTTTCCTTACACTGACCTGTTGCTTTGTAAAATACAGGTTGTTTTTTAGTACAAGCACTCAACAGTAAAGTATCTACAATCTGATAAAGAGTGTAAAATGATTGACAGCACTCATTACAACTAATTCTCCCACTGATTAGAGTTTGAAGCTTTTACAGATGGGATACTTTCTGTTGTGCACGTAAAAAAATATGAATGTTTATTTTCCTGCATGAATCTATTTTCTTTATTTGTTTAATGTATTTTATTTGTGTACATTTCATTTTATTTCTTTTTAAATGAAAAACTATTAACTGATCATTATTTTCCATTATAAACCTTCCTCAGAATTCCTCCAGCTGTCAACTTTCTTCCTTCCCTCCCAGGTTGATGATGAGAGGATCTGTCTTCTCTTAATCCACATTAGCTCTGATAATGTTTACTCACATGTAATGAGTGAATAATTAGCGCGGTAGTGCTAACCCTTTCATCTCAAACCTTTTAGCCCAGAGAGTTTATTAGCTTTTCTGTGATGAAAGCCTTAAGTGAGTGTATTAAGCTTTGTGTTAGGTTTGCTGCTTTGCTGTTTGCATATCAAATGAACTGCATGCATGTGGCAAACACTCCTGCCTGCTATGCAGAGCCACACACCTCTATGAATATTAAAGGCCTCTCTGTAGGCTCTGGCAGGTAATTAGGCCTTTAGGTGAGAGAAAGCTGGAAAGAGCAGGGAGGACCTCATATCTTAGTCTAGACTTAGCGGTGCCAAGGACCTCTCTGTGTTTGCAGAGCCCCATTAACAAAGATACACTAAATAAACTAGATAACCTGTGGCAGAGGTTGATCTCTGGCCTGCTGAGGAAAAAAAAATTCAGATTACTCACATCTCACATGCTTCAGAATAAGGGAGGAAAACACTATTATGCTTGTCTCTGTGGCTGCCAATTGTTGATGTTATGTTTAAGGTTATGTTTAAGGCTACCGAATTTTGTCTTCCAATAACATTCACATAGGATTATGTATGGCTTCTTTATAGCATGTTTTCTGCCTGTGACATTTATAGTATGCACAATCCGCTGTAGAATTACTTTGGATCTCAATTCTTTGATATTGTGTTGGAGCATATTAAACATGTCACAGATAATCTTGCAGAAAACATGAATAAATAGTACAATATATTTTCAGCCTTTTGCGTCATAGGATCTTTTATGGATTGTTTTGCCTAACATACAAAGTATTTATTGTTTTTGTTTTGCAACAAATTTTATTTTTTAACTTTTCTTTTGTTAAGTCTTTTCACACTGCAGTCAAAGGTTTTTTAAACCCACAGACCTTATGATAGTTCGTACAACAGGCCTATTTCACAGGAGACATGTTGCAAAGCAGTGGTGTAAATAATCAGTAGTGGACAGAAATTAAATACATTTACCGAAGTACTGTACTTAATTACAAATTTGAGGTACTTTTAATAATTTAGGTACATTTTCTTGATTATAGTTACATACTTTTACTTAAGTAACATTTTAAATGCAGGAAACAGTATTTTTACAGTGTGGTATTAGTACCTTTCTTCAAGTAAAGGGTTTGAATACTTTGTACTGCACTGACACACACACACACTCACACACACACACACACACACACACACACACACACACACACATAACTGTGTAACTTGAATTATTATTGAAAGGCCAACCTGTTTATAATGAATGCCATTGTTTATGTGTATCATGTCTCAAACCCCTGATAAACATAACTGTACTAAACACTTTTTACTTTTGATAGTTACTTATGTAAAAAAGCAGGTACTTTTGTACTTTGATTCAAGTAGAAATTTAAATTTAAGACTTTTAGTTGGGTAATATTTAATAAGGGTATCTGTACTTTTATTCAAGTACTGTATTTGTTTCGTCCACCTGTAACCATTTAGCAGCTTCACTTTTAGGGTTGTGGTGTTGTGCATACTGGTTCACTGTCACACTGGTCATGGTGGGAAGTATCTGCTGTTAAAAAGGTCTATTCAGACCTCCGGTATGTTTTCTTACTTGGCATGTATTCTTTATAACATTGTTCAAAGTGAAAATGCTGAAAGGAAGCAATGTGTGAGGGAGAGAGATAAGATAAGATCTACTTTATTGTCCCCTTGGGAAAATGTATCTAGGGCTCAAAGGGCTTTGATGGCAAACTGAGAACATTACGGCTACACGTGTCTCAACTGTCAGGCCACCAGGACGCACCTAAAATATTTCCATATGACTGAATGGTATACACAACATTTTGGGTTGAAAGACGTTGTGTGTAAACATCATATACTCCAGCCTCCACGTAACAAGCTGGTCCAGAATACAGAATTTGGAAGATATCCATTTATTTGACTAACTCAGACTGCATCATGTAAACTTCACATAAACTTTGGAATGCAGTCTTTGCATGAAAGGAGGACTGTGTATTTTACTCCCCATCACATACACTGGAAGCATGTTCGTAAGGGATCTGGCCTGTATGAAGAGGAGGGATGAAAAACTTTGAACCTATCCTTTAACCATCTTAAAACTGCTTAAACAAAAAACAAAAAAGGAACATATAAAGCGGGTTTCAGTCTCCATCCGACAGCTTTTGTAGCTTGTGAGTTTTGTTTGTCTTTTCTTCAGCAGAGTTATGAGCTAAAACGTGATGTATTATAATCTTGTATTATCAAGTTGGCATGGTGAACGTGTGTGAAAACAGCTGTTTATTTACAAACTAGGTTTGGTATTTTATAATATTTGTGTATTTTTATGCTTCGTTGAGAATCAGCACTAAGAACAGTGAAGTTTTCATCCATAGTCTAGGCCACTGCTGATTTTGTGGGGTGCCAGTATGCCTTTGTGAGCAGCAGAGGTCGCTCTGAAGCATACTCCCTGATAACCATCTTCATTCTGCCTCATGCTCTTTCAAGTACATTCACATGCACAGTGGGAGCTAACCAGTACAACCACGTGCCTAGCTTAAATCATTTTACATGACCAATTCCGTTATTCTCAACTTCCAGACACAGTTTTCAAACCCAAAGACGACACACAATAATTACCTGTCTGAATGGTGAATGAGAGAAACGGAACTGCATCATGGGAACAAGGCTTCAAATGATGAGAAAGCATGAGACGTTTTAATATTTTATTATTATAAATAGTGGTATGAAGAAATATAAAAATAGTTGTTAGACATATCAATATTTACATGGCACATTTCACAGTACAAAATAAATAAAATGTAGAATAGCATATATATTTAAAATAATTTACTTGTTTCACAGTGATGCATTAAAAACAAAGAAGTAGTTTGTGTCTGTTGTTGGATGATGACGGTGCAGTGCTGGAGTGTTTGTCACCAATACTCTCTGGGAACCAACGGCATGCAGAAGTCTTTGCCACACATCTGTATTCAAAAAATCAACAGGAAATTTGATTAGCATTTTGTACCTTTGTTTCAAAAAGATGCAAGCTGTGTGATGCTCTTCACATTCTTAATGGTCAATAATGATGAGTAAATCTTCACATACCTGACAGGAGGGCTGTGTTGCTGGAGGTGACTCCGGGATGGCATCCATGCTCATGTCTCTCTGAGGAGCTTCAATGTACTGTCTACTGTGCTGATCCATTCCCAAACCGCAGCTCCCAGAAAACAGTGCGGTGTTCTGGCTGTGGCACTGTGCTGTGTACAGGCTCTGATTCTGCAGCTGGGCCTCCTGTCCTCCCACGGGGCCGTGCTGGAAGTAACTGAGGATGTCTGGTGAGGAGGTGTCACTGGCAGAGGTGTCTCCTTGTTCCCTCCTCTGAAACAGCACCTCCTCGCTGAGGCCCAGCTGGGCCGACAGGTAGGAGATGTAGCTGATGGTGAGGCGGAGAGTCTCTATCTTGGTCAGAGTCTGTCCTGCTGGGGCCACCGAGGGCGGCAGGTAGGACCTGAGGTGATGCATGGCCTTGGTCAGATCCCTCATCCTCAGCTTTTCCTTCTCGCTGGCGCTCTCCCTCTGCTTGCTGCGGATCCGGGTAGCCCGGCCCGACTTCCGGCCACGTCCAGACAGGGAGCAGGGCAAGGATTTGCAGACTTCGGGATATCCAGTCTTAGCTGCCTTAGGAGTGGACTGCGGCAGCTGCTGATAGGAAGGAGAGAGGCTTGAGTCCATAGACGGGACAGGGGAGAGGGTTTCTAGAGAGGAGATGCTAGAGAGGTCCGAGTCGGAGCACCACTGGTACTGCATGCCGTAGTCGAGAAGAGTGACTGAGGAGGTATCCATGTTGTGTGGAGGAGCTCAGTGGTCTTACTGGAGAGACTGGGAAGCTATGAGTGCTGCTCAGCTCCGTTGAACTGGTTTATAAGTCCAGGCCAGGCCGCGGAGGTGTGAAGTGACACCTCTGCAGATTCTCACAAACCATCACTGTCTAAAGCAGAGGCCCCTGAACACACACACACTCCCTCACTAGGACCATGTCTCACTACCTCTCCCTCTCCTGTGTCTGGGAAAGTTCAGCTACAGAAGTGTGAATTTTGACTCCTGCTCAAAACAATAAACAGTTTTTTGCTTTTTGGGGTTTTGTCCTTGCAGCAACCCAGATGCATTTTGCACATGTTTAAGGGATAGGGTTTGTTTTGAATGATCTGATTTCTCTCGCATTCACTTTGTAACTCTAAGGTTGAAGACACTGGTCAGCCAACTGACAACATAATGGGAAACTATTGTATCATACCCAGATAGAAGGAGGTGCCTTTACACTAAGATAATATTCCCATCTCTTATGAAGCACATGATGATGTTTCAATATTGTGCTTGTGAACAAATATGAATGTCACTTGATTCTGCACCAACGTGTCTCCAATATAATCCCACTGCCACAAATGTCTAAATAATCACATTTACAACCAGTTAAAACAATTTTAAATTTAAGAAAACAAACATAAAAGTGAGATTAATCACCACCAAATACATATCAATCTATAGAAGCAAGGTTCAAGCACATAATCTCAGGATCTAAATATCAGAGAACAAGCCAGCACAATGAAATGTCATCATAAAGGATAGTATATTCCAGATTCAGTGGATGAATTCAGCTCATCAGATGAATGACTCTGGATCTGAACATGTACGCCAAACCGCAGGAACGGTGGTGCTACACGAAGTCACACCTTGACTTTTTGCTGATGTTTTGGTCTCTGTGTGGCTGATTAAATGGTTTCCGGGTGGTGATGTGACGACTGGCTGAGGGAGTTTATTCGAGTGTCAATTTAGCTGGCTACCTGACTTGTTAGAGTTAGTGCCAGTGTCTATTCATGCTTCTACTCAAATAGGGGCCCAGTGCAGAAAATTTTGTAAACATAAATAGGGGCCAGCAGACTGTGCACTTTCTCCCCGAGAAACATTATCAATGATTGTGATAGATGGCAGATTCTTTCATATTGTGCTGTGTGTAAACAGGCCTATTATTAAGTGAGCGGAGAGGATTCTGTCCTCACTGTAGGCTGAAACTTCCATTTCTTGCTCCTTCTTCGTCACCTCACTCCAACCTTGAACCTGACATCAGTGTGTTCTGCCCTTCACTTGATCTCACCGACTTTATATCCCACTTCTCACCAACATGATCATTTTATAGTCGCAGCAAGTCAGACGTGAGCTCTGATCTCTGACTCAGATTACTTTGTTTATCTTGATCCTGGCAGGGAATCGTCTTCTACTGCTGCTCCTGTTGTAAGCGCTTCTTGGATAGGAACCAATGTCCTTCATGGCCAAAATGTAAATGTAGTAAATGTAAATACATTTAATGAAGTATAATGACCTGTGTTATCCAGTCAAGGCAGAGGTGTGATGGTTTCACACTGATGAGAACTGATGAGTCTAGAGGCGTCACTTCACACCTCAGCTGTGAGAACCAGGAATGCTGGAAAAGACCTCTCTCTCTCTGTGTCTCTCTCTCTTTGTCTCTCTCTCTCTGTGTCTCTGAGCCTTCTTCTCCCTATGTGTAGAACAGCATAAAAGATTAGGAAAAGTGAAACATTTTGATACAGAAATGGTGATGTCATTTTCAGAGATGCCACCTTTGGTAGCTTTAGGGCACAGCATAAAAGCACATTGTGATACTTTGACATGGTCAGTACTGAACTTATTCGGTTGGTCAAGTAGAACCTTTTACAGATGAAATGGTTCTTTTTTCTGAAATACAGACATTTTCCCCCTTACATCCAGTGGGGATTGATTCACTGTTCTTGTTTCATTTTCCTTCTCAAGTTTAATATTTTGTGTTGAATGTAAAATAACCACAAAAACACTTGTAAACACTTCTTAAAAAGTCACCATGTTTGGTTAATGCTGAGTCAGTACATCTATGCTTTTCACTGTTTTTCCCATCAACTCTGATTGCATGCAGCTTCTTTTTTGAGCTGTTCAATTTGTCTGTTTTATTCCCTTAGAGTCAGTGTTGTTAAATCATATTAACATCAAACCTGTCATAAATCCCATCCCTATTCAACACAGTAGATAGTTCAGATTTGTTTTTATTAAGGTTTTATTGCCTAGCAAATCAGATAATGATAAAAATACTAACCCTAACCCTATGAAACTAACAGTTGAAACAAAAAGCTGTCTAAAATGCTGGTTTTCTGGTGTTTGTAGAGGGTGTATTTCAGCTTGGGGCTCTTTTGACCAGAAGCCACAGAAGCCCCGCCAGCCCCAGGGCTGATAAATAATGAAAAATACGTTGAATAGTGAGGGTGTTGAGGTGCACTAAGTGTATAATATGAATCAACTTAAGATAAAACATGTGACATCCCAAACAAACTAAAGGTAAGATATGTGCTGTGTCAGGCAGAGGGCAGGGTGAACTGGGGTTGAACCTGCAGTGCGACCCTGCCAGCCACCCTAACCAAGGCGAGGCTGTGGGAGCCTGGATGAGAGTTTGACACCTCAGGGTGGACGCACACCCACAGCAGGGTCTGAGGCTGGGCTGCCTGCCACCTGTCTGGGCCTCCAGGGTCCCTCAACCCCACCACGACCTTCAGTGTGCTCTCTCTGCTAGGAATAATATCAAACATCATTTTGATGATGATTAATGAATCCTGTGGGTGCACTGGGTTGGCGCCATGGCAAATAGTGATGCAGCAAAGAAAAAAGAGCATAGAAGATGAAAAATCATGTCAAAGGAGTGATTGGTAGCAACACTATATATATATATATATATATATATATATATATATATATATATATATATATATATATATATATATATATATATATATATATATATATATATATATATATATATATATATAGAGAGAGAGAAAGAGAGAGAGAGAGAGAGAGAGAGAGAGAGAGAGAAATCGAATCAGTATTTATGGGTGTATAGTAAATTGTGGAACACATAATAATTATTTGATGTATTTGTCTTTGCCTTTTTAGACATTCTGTTCCAGCTAAACAGCAACAAAAAAAAGCTGTTGTTTGTTCTTGACTGCGGCCCGTCTGGGAAACTACAACAAGTACTGCGGTTCACTGCTATTGTAAATGTTATGATTGGTTAAGATATACTGAAATTCAACATCAAACATCAAGTATTTTGTTTTTCATTTTTCCCCTGCTTCTATCAACTCATTTTCACTCTTTCTCTTTTCTAAAGAAGGAAAAGATCATTTAGTTCTCTTGAGGGTAGGTGCGCTTTTCTTTCAAATTCATGGAGAAATAATCAATAACTTCTGCTTTCTAGTTTTTGTAACTCTTCCAGTGAATGTTAATGTCTGCTGAGTGCTCTGACAGCCAAAAATCTTGTTGAATCTCGACGAACCCCCACGGAAGGAACACCAAGGTTACTGGTTCCTCTGCATGTGCTCACCATGTTGGGTGCAATATGCTGCTTTCATTAATACTGCAGTCTGACTTCAAGACCAGAAGATGTTTCAATATTTTACAATAAGGCTAATTAAAGAAAACAATTAATAAAGGAATGGAGAAACAACAGATGCAAACTGAGCATCTATGACAGATTTTGTTACTTCACCACATCCATCAAAACACCAAACAAGAGAATATCTTTTGCAAGAGTGGTATTTCACCTCTCCAGTAGAGTTCGGAAAACTGTTGAAGCATTTAAAGGTTCAGTGTGTTTAGTGGCATCTAGTGGTGAGGGGTGCGAATAGCAACCAAAGGCTCACTCACCGCTCACCCTCTCTTTCCACATGTGCAGGAGAAGCTGAGGTGGCCAAAAATCGTGTTCTTCTAACAAACCAGACGATTACTACTTCTTCATCTTGGTACGTATTCAATGTGGTGACAAAACAAGCTCTGTAGAGCAGTTTGTCTGTCTGGGCTACTGTAGAAACATGCTACTTAAATGTCAGCGGGCTATGTATGTAGAAAAAGATGGCTCCTTCTAAAGGCTCATGCAGACTACATGACTTTCAGCCACGGCCGATGGCCGTATGTGTGCAAGTACAACTTGCCGTCCTGTGACGGGAGTCTTGAAGTCTTGTGGCGCACACTATGTGACTGATCAGTGACAGGGGGTCACACACTGCGCAAGCTATAAAGACAAAGAATATGGGCTATAAAGACAAAGAATATGGGCTATAAAGACAAAGAATATAGGTGAAAGAATGGATTAGCACACACAGGTAGCAGGGACCATCCGTGCTACAGAGAGATCTAGAGATGAGTAAAAGTGTTTTGCAGAAAAAAAGTAGCTGCCTGCTCTCATTGGCTGGATGTGGATGTCGAGTCGGCCGACTCTTCTGATATTTGGCCTTCTAGATATCTGGCTGGCGTCTACGATGTGCCAGTGACACATCAGGGAGCTGTTTCGATGTGACTGGCGACGGTTGATCGATCGCTGATTTACCCCCTTCACAGCCTGACAGTCACAGAGCTCACCGACCGGAAAATCAGGCTTAAAATCGTGTAGTGTGAACTAGGCTTAAAGCAATAAAAACATAATAGTTGGTTATGTAAGGTCTACATCACTGAAAACATACAGTAGTTATGTTTATTATATCACATTCCTGTCAAAAGATCCTCCTAAATATTACAAACTGGACTTTTAAGGGTGCTCTAGTGGGGCATGTTGGCCTTAATGGTCTTAATACTGTAAGTCACACATGAATATGAAGATATCACAAACCTTTCCCAGTTTCATCGCATTTCACTGTAAAATCTGTTTCTTGCCTGATCCTCTGCTGAGTGGACGCTGAGGGCAGTAAAAGTGTATTTCCTGCTGCCACTTGTTACTCTCTATGTGCCTTGGACTGCTTCACATTAAGAACCGGTCAAATAAAATTGAAGTTTCAAATATATTGTCGATTTAGTTTGATAAGATTTATCTCAAATTTGTGTGGTAATGTTTTAGTTTGAAAGCTTTGGTGTGTGCGTGTGTGTGTGTGTGTGAGTGTGAGTGAGGTGCCAGGTGAGGGGGACACATTCTGCACCCTAGGTGTGAAACATTGCTGGAACAGGAGGGTCAGTCAGAGGTGGGCAGTAAATTTCCTCTAATTGTAAGAGAGTGACATTAGCAGAACATGACAAAATTCAGCAGAACTTGACAGAATTAAGTGAATTCTAAAATATTTGAAACAGGAAGTAGAGAAGAGGAGCTGACTATTGACCTGGTGGATATGTTGATAATATTCCAGACACCCTCTAGAAAGGTAAAAATCTATCCATCGTCAATCTGCTATTGATCGACCAAATTTCACTCAAGTCAGAGTTGATCATATTTAAGCATTAGTTCCAGTGTGTGTCTTCTGTTTGCTTGACATCCAGATAAACCTGGAGGACAGATCAGCAGATTGTCTTTCACACCTCAGCCAGAGTAAACACATCCTTCCACTACCGGCACTTGCTCACACTTGTGTGCTGCCATGTTTTTACAATCCCACCTCACCTACCCCCCAACACACAGCTGCCTCTGAGTCATGGCAACATTTATATTCAGCTCCCACTGACTGCTATCAACCCTGAAATATAAAGTGTTTCTAGAAAGCAATCAAGACTGTTTCAGGGCAAGAAAAACGCTGGCTGGATTTGAATGCTTTCTGCTCAGTCAGCCCTGACGTCTTTACATCTCAAATTCATAAAGACATCCTCTGTGATTTGATTTTATAAATTATGTGTATTTGTCAGGTCAGGTCAAGGAATAGTTCTACATTTTGGAACATTTTTGTTCTTGTCAAGAATAAGATGAGCTCAATACCATTTTCAATGTCTGTGCAGAAAGCTACAGCAAGCAGCTGTTTAGGAAAGCACAGAGATGGGTAAACAGCTAGCCTTGCACTGTCCAAAACCAAAAAGGTTACTGTGCTAGTACTGTGCACTGTTTTGGTACATATTAATTAATGAAATATAATGTGTTGGTTGGTGAGCTTTAAGGTGTGTTCAGACAGAAAATGAAGTGTAGTTTTTGCAAATTTAACAGCTAGACGTTTGCGTTTATTCACCCCAACCAGCCAATGCACTGTACCACCTTTACACAGTTAGCTGTAAGCTGGCTAGCAACAGACACACAGACCGTGTCTATGGGAGTGTGCCTTTGTGTTTGTTCCTGTTCACATCAGCCTCTGAGTGAACTCAGAACTCATCCAACTCCAGTTCTTTCTCTAGTTCTAGGTAAGCTGCTATTTCCATGGGCTCTATACTTAGTGCACAAACATGAGGGTGGTATTAATCTTCTGCTTTAACCTGTTGTATTTCCCAAAATGTCGAAATATCCCTGGAATTCAAATCTGAAATTCTTTAATCCTGAAAGTGTATGACATTCTCGCATATTCTGCATATATAACCAGGAAACTGGATCATAAGCCCTCAGCTTTATTCAAGTCATGATGGAGCTACTATTTTACAACTAATATACACAGGTCTACAGTATGTACAACAACAAACATAGTATTGGTGGTCAGATTATTGTGTTCCAGTAAATTCACAGACATGTGGACAACAACCACACACACACATACACACACACCCACACACAGCTCAGTCAAGTCAAAAAAGTAACATGCTCCTTAGAAATCTTGACACGTTGTCAGAAATGCAGCAGGTTCTGTAAAACTGTTCTTCATCAGAACGTTAAAACGAGAGCATCATATCAAAACAGATTTGTATCATTCTCTTGTTTAAAAAAAGACGAAAAATAATTGAATAAACAAACAGAACAATTCCTTACACTTTGTCATGGCAGGATGTGACAGATAAGACTGATTCTACATTACCACCACCTACAGAACACAGCTCTACATTTAAGAACAGACACAACGTCTCAGTCGAGGACAAGACGACAGGAGGAGAACCCGGTCGGCTGTTCAGGATGGATTTGGATAAGCTGGGAGAAATGAACAGCCGTGGATTCAATAAAAAAACCTCCTACATGTAATAAAATGGTTGATCCAGGTTTGTGTGTAGAGAGAACAAACCAAGAAACAACATGTGAACTAAAGAAGAATTAATACAGACTGGGTGAGCGAAAGAGGCGTTTTCTGCTGCTGAGCCTCAGCAGTGAATAAAACAGGATTCAAATCCAGTTCAAGTTGACTAGTCCTCTCTCTTTCTTTTTTTTCCAACAGGGAATGAAACCAAAGCACAATATGGTAACATGAACTACATCACCTTTCAAGTACACTCACGAAAATCATCTCATATTAATCTTTCTTTTACACAAACCTTAAACAAAACAAACGTTACACTGTGTGTATGTGTGTGAATAGAGGATGGGTAGTAAATAATAAAAAGGAAATGACAAACACAAGTTTTATACGCTGTGACAGAAACGCTGGGCAGACTGAGGAGCTTACAGAGGGAATAAAAAGCAACCACAGTTTCACATAGGCAACCAGACAGGTTTTCAACATTTTTAATCATATAACCATGGCAGGCTCATACACACAGCTAGCACACTGTGACCTTTCCTCCCTTGTCTTTCCATTTCAGTTTAAGCTGTTACTTTCCCCAAAAGATTTCCCCCATAGCTAAACTGTGGTTGAGGCCTGGAGGCTGCAGGAGTTTGGCTTTTCAAGAGAGGATTTTCTCCCGGGTTTCGGGCAGCTTGAGAGCTACCAGACCTCCGCAAACGAGGGCGGCGAAGGCCAGGAAGATGGGGATAATCTTAGTGATGCCGATGAAGGCTGCAAAGATGAAGCTGGCAATGATGGCCGCAAACTTACAAATCCCATTGAGGATACCAAATGCTGTCCCTCTGCAAAAGTCAAAAGGACAAAGAAAGTTTAGGTGTACAACTTTTTGAGTGACTGACTGATTAATTAAAATACATTTTGAGTGAGTATTTTTTTCTTGGTAACAGTGAATTGGTATCTAACTCAAGAATAATAAAATAAATTGAAAAATATTGTAAAAATGCTAAAGTTCTGCCAGCAAAAGAAAAGGAAGTCGTAATAGGACGTGACTTATTGTCTTTGTCCAGTTGAATGAGATTTCTTTTTTAAATTCTTAGTTGAGAGGAGGAGCTGTCAGATCAGCTAGCTAACTAGCTAATGAACTCATTAGTCATTAACTGTGTGTTGGTTGAAACTCTGTCTCCAACTGACTTTGGTGATTTGATGTTAAACTATTTTCTTTTAACAACTCCCTGTTTGCTTACAGTAGATAAACGCAGTTCGACAGGCGACACACACAGGTTAGATTTACTGTATTACTATTCATATATTGAAACCGTATGTTTAACTTTTATAAGAGACAGGTTTGAGGATAAGGACTAAGTTACGAGTTTGACAAATTTTACCTCCATCTCGGTCAATGAGTTTAGCTTGAGGTGCTGGAGTGTACACTTCTCCCAACCAAAGAAAGTGCAGGACAGAGTTGCCGCCATTAGCCTACACTGTATGCATCTTGGCTATCACACAGTGGCTAATTCAGACCTGAATAGGGCTGTTTTTGAACGCAACCCCACAAAATAACGCGGTTAAAAAATGGCATGCTGCTTGGCTTCTGAAGTAATATTATATTATTACTGTAGGTAGTAAGCTGGTATGCTGGGCTTGCTAACATTTGCAAACAAACAGATAAACACACTGTTTAATAAATTCTTCCCTTGTGTTGGTTTGGAAAGGTAAAATAACACAACACTTGCCAAATGCTTTTAATAGGGATTATCTCCCTTATTACAGACCAAAGCACATCACTTCAAAACATGTAAAAATTCAAAGCCTGACAGGCAAGCTTATTTACAGTACCTAAGCTATGATTGGACATGTTTGGCTGTTTGGGTGAGGGATTTAGCAAACGGTTAATTCTAAACCTTGCAGGGAAGAGATAGAGATGAACTGTTGTATGGTAGAGATCGCACTGGACCTTTTATCAGTGGATATAGAGTTGGACTGTACCTTTTAGAGGAAGGGTAGAGTTCCACAGAAATGACCTCTAGTCCGTTCCAGGCCGCCACGCTGGCGCCATAGAAGAGACACTGCCAACATATTACAGCTCCTTGACTGAAACTCAGCAGCAACAGGAAAGTACAGGCAGACGACACCAACATAGAGCCACCTAGAAAGAAAGAAACAGATTTGTCAAAAACTACACAACCCCCACCACCACCCATCCAGGGTTACTGTACTAATACTGTATTTACACTTTCTGCTGATCTCACCTATTATTCTGATCCTTCCTATCTTGTCCATGAACAACGCTGAGATGATGTTGCCCGGCAACACAGCCAAACTGCCCAGGAAGCTGACCAAGTAGATGACAATGTCGTTCTCCTCCTGGAAGTTCAAATGGCAGCCTTTCTTTGGGTGGAGGAAGGTGGTGTTCTCCATTCGGCAGTCTTTGAACTTTTCCTGCCAGAGGTCTGCAGAGAACAGAGGGATAGCTATAAAAGAAGGCGAAGAGAACAGTTTCTAGATCATACATATTTTACATTAGGCTCTAAACTGATGGTCATCCATCCATCCATCCATCTTCATCAGCTTATCCGGGGTCGGGTCGCGGGGCAGCAGTGCCAGCAGGGGGACCCCAAACTTCTCTTTCCCGAGCCACATTAACCAGCTGACGTTCCCAGGCCAGTGTGGAGATATAATCTCTCCACCTAGTCCTGGGTCTTCCCCGAGGCCTCCTCCCAGCTGGACGTGCCTTGGACACCTCCCTAGGGAGGCGTCCAGGAGGCATCCTTACCAGATGCCTAAACCACCTCAATTGGCTCCTCTCAACGCAGAGGAGCAGCCTTCATGACCATAGGTGAGAGTAGGGACGAAAACTGACCAGTAGATCGAGAGCTTTGCCTTACAGCTCAGCTCTCTTTTCATCACAAACTAATGGTTTTAATATATATTCTATACTACTAGTTAGTTGAGTTTTTGGAGCCCCTGACCTTACGGAGTGAGCACAATACCTGTGTTATAGAAGACAGTGTTTTTGATGGTGCAGTTCTCAAAGAACGTGTTGGTTGACTTGACATCCTCAAAGTAGCAGTTTTCAAAAAGGGAATCCTCAAACTTCACTGACTTGATCTCAATGTTTGCGAACCTAAATGTAAGGAAAGAAAACTTGTCAAGCAGTAGTATAAACATGAATATAAAAATAGGGAGTCGTGTTGAGGAAACGTACTTGTCATGGATGTACTCTCCCTCGCGGTGGATCTGGTTGACCAGAGAGAAGTTGAAGTGAAAGTGTTCGACCCGCTCTCGGTGGAACACTCGGACCTTGGACTCGTACTCCTCAAACTGCATGTATTTAATCATATCGGGGAACCACACTCCCAGTCCATGGTAGCTGATAAAAATAGAAACACAGAAATATGAATACATAAAAACAAAAGAATCTGCATAGCTAGATAATATCACGGGAGTCAGTGAGATTTTTTTGTGATTTGGGCCTTTAACATTGACAACAACATTCTTTCTTTTATCTTTCTTCAGAAAGGCACTGCCTTGGAGAATGTACAAATGTCCACTTATCAAAATTAATATTCTAAAAATCCATGATTTGAATGCAAATCTACCATTAGGGACATAAATGTATTCTACCAAGACATGTGGGTCTACAGGGTAAATAGCATTGTGGCTACCTGAAGGCCAAGCAGAACCAGACAATAACCAGGAAGAGGCCTTGCAGTCTGAGCTCTGGCGCTGATAGTGACATTATGTTTGCCATCACCTGAGGGACAGAAGGAGAGACAATTAAGATTAACATGCAAGGTCTGCACAAAAAAGGGGACGAAAGCCCTTTACAAAACATTCAGTTTACGTGAGACAAATGCGAAGTTGGTTTTCTATCCTGTTTTAAGGGTGTGTAGGAGAGATCTGCAGACCTGTTGCAGCATGGTCATGTGTCTGACTGTCCAGCGCTGGAAGGCAGTTCCGGTGTCACTCTGGATCTCTATGAACTCATCCTCCTGAGTTTGTGGAGTCTTAATGTTGGTCGCCTTCACAAAGAGAGAAGAGTTTGGGAATATCAACAATAACTTGCTTAACCTTTAATTTCATGGTTGTGTTTCAGGGGAAATTCAGAGTATATCATCTAATTGAAAGCATTTAAAATATATATATATATATATAATATATATATATATATAAAAATATTAAAAAATAAACTACACATTATAAACGCACACTGGCTTTTTTTTAATCAGTCAAATTCCAAGCTGTCTTTCTCAGGGCATCCCTGTAACATCTGCACTGATATTTAAAAATGCGGTGCTCATTAAGTCACCTAATAAGCGAGGAGTCGCGTTTGTTGTTATTGCACAACAACAGGGGCCTGAACCTGGAGCACCTAAATGCAATGCAGCCATCATTAATGGTATTAATTACACCTGTGCTTTTCCTGCCAGGGCATGACAGAATGTTTGCTGTGAAAAAAAGCCTATTGTGCATCCCGGCTTGCTGTTTTGACTTATAATTAAATGGAACAATGAAATCATGTATGTCGTTTGTGACAGTCGAGGATCAGATTTGATAGCCTCTAGTTATGCTTATTTTGTTAATGAACTGCTACATTAGATAATTGAAGGTGAGCGATTGGGAAAAACCACAGTTGTAAAGTAAGCCGTACAGTGAAGACTCTCTCCGGCTCCCCCTTGGCCTTCCAGTTGGTGTCGTGAACTCGTCGCAGGATCATCCACGCCTCATCGTGTCGTGCGTTCTGAAAAACAAAACACACACATGCAAGCTATTATCTATGAATGTGTACATAAACAATTTCAAGAGTGTTCTGTGAAACCTCTCATTGTTTATGGCACGTTTATTTCTCACATACACTGTATCCACATACAGTTGACAGTAGCAGTAGTAGTAGTAGTAACAATGTTCCCATGAGGGTCTGTCTCTAATCAGGTGGGGAAATGTGTGATAATTTGGGTGTGTGTGATATGAACATGCTGGAGCAGCCCTGCTGTAACATACAAATACAATACCACATGTGGTTAAAGGTCTGACAATGTCCTGGATGAGAAGTAGGGGTGGGTGGTGTTCTGGTGGCGCCTTAGCAGCCTTTCGCTACCTTTGCACAGCAGTGGGATGTTGCTGTGGTGGCTGGTGACTCAACATTTTTAGCCAATCACAGCTTGATGTTTAACACTATACACTGACATAATGCATATTAGGAAAGGGAGCTTATATCTCAACATTTTTTGTGGTTATTCTTAATCTATCTTGTATTAGCAGTATAGATAAATGTGGGTTTTTTTGTGTTATGCAGTTGAAGCAGACAATGAAACACATTTTAATCTTGTGCTTGTTTTTATCTGGCGACACTGGATCTGACCTCCAGGAGGAAACGAGGGCTCTCCGGCATGAAGACGACTCCGACGAGTGCAGCCAGCGCAGGGAAGAGACACACGAAAATAAATAATCTCCAACTGTGGATCTGGAACTCTGTACCGATGGCGAAGCCCCAGCCTGGAAAACCATCCAGTGAAGAGCATGTTAATATTTCAAGATCGCTTTACTGCTGTAGTGCAACAAAACACATCTTTATTGCTGTATATAAAAAAACTTAATTTATGAACAAATTTGAAATAAACAGTATATTATCTCTGTCTTCTGGGTTTATTTGAATGTTGGGTGTCTTATACAGTTTGTGCATGTGTGTGTCTGGTTATGCGAGTCACCGTGTATGTGTTACCATAGTGAGGGATGATTCCCCAGGCAGTGAAGGAGGCATACAGGCCTCCCAGCATCCAGAACATGCAGAGCCAGCTCAGATGTTCACCACGTTTATCCATCTGCAGGAACTCGGTGAAGTAGGTGTACACTATCGGGATTGAGCCACCAATGCTGTGGGAGGAATCACAATACATGTCATATATAGACTTTTATTTTGTCCATCATCATCTGAGGATATAGAGGATCATTTGCTGTGATATCTGAGATTGGATCTTTGAAGTATCTTTTTTTTTGTAAAGGCGGGTCCACAGAATTACACAAAAACACATGTTCTTACATGCTACAGATACCTTTGGTTTTATTTCTACGTGTGTCTCTTCCTGCTGCCCAACAGATGGTAGGTGCATAGAATTTCATTTGTAGTGCTCAAAACATTCAGTATTACATTTAATAGAATCAACAAAAATGTCCCGGATATGCTGGATGACTTACAGACCTTGCTGTGAACCATTTTCATTGGATCTATCTATCTATAACAATAACAGTAGTTCCTATGGAAACTGTAGACAACACTTTTTTGTGACTTGGGTAAATTCTTTAAGACCAAATAAATAGTCAAGCATAAAGGTTTATGACAAATTTATGAATGTGTACAATAACATTTTATGTTGCAAATGTTCTCTACCTTTTCAGAATTTATAAAAACAGCATTATTGTCCCGTTAACAGACCTTGACTTTTGAAGTTCATGCTTCTCTGAAAAACTACAAGTTAATAGCCAGATTCAGAAAAGTCAGTTTTGAATACTTGGGATAAAAGGCATTTTCTGAGGTAATGAAGAATTGCCGAGGGCAACTGAATACTGATGTGGTTAAAATTAGGGGGAGGATTTGACATATAAATGGTTCACATAATGAGACTGAATGTTTTATGGCTGGAGCCTGCTGAGACGGATGTTTCTGCACTAGTGTTGGTCTCGGACTACAACACAATATCTTTGGCATCTTCTTTTACAGCAATATATGTGATAATCATCATATGTATGAGACATTCGGACAGCTCCTGAACCCAAATTACAGAAAAAGGAAAATAAAATACTTGTCTTTCTCTTTTATATGATTTGAGTGCTATTTCCCAATTTAATACTAATTTAAACTGACTTTTAAAAAATGTGAAAAACATATTGGTACTGCAGAGAAATCACATTACATGAAGATGAAGGTCAGCAAAACTTTTAGCAAAATCACTACGGTATGTTTAACATCAAGACAATCATTGGCATCTTAGAAGGTTTTTCTTTTTTTTCACCATGATGACAAATCTTACACGGTGGTGTGGAGACTGCCATGACTGCCCTTATGTTTTGTGAAGCCGGCAAAATGGGCACGCGTCTTCTGCAGATGTGAGTGCTAATGACTAACACAGTGCTCATTATCAGCAACAGCTGAACGTTTTATTTTGGTGACCTTGTATTCTGTGGCTTTGCAAAAAGCTCAAACATCAATATTGCAGGTGGGTACACTCAGGCTGAAATCATTATCAAAAGAAATGTGTCTTTGAAAGTTGCAAAATAAATGTGTGTACAGCAGCAAGGTGCTGGTGACAGCAGTAAATCAGCAGTAAAACTCAAATTAAAAACAAGCAAACAACATTGTACACTTAATTGGTATAATAAAGAAATGCTCCATTGAAATAAATAAACAGAAATCTAGTATAAAATGCGTCAAATTAATGAAAAGTATCAACTAAGGGAATCAACTGGTGTTCTTGAATTACGTCCTCCCTCCTAAAGGTCCACAGTTTGTTTTAATTGAAGTGCTGTCTATTGCTCATCTTACTTAAATGTCAGGTATCTTATTTTGGAACAAATATCTTAGCCGGCTGACATTCTTTTGTTCAAGAGAGGCCTGAGGATGTACACCTGAACATGAATGTTAAATGTGAATGTGTCTCACCCGAAGCCGGAGCAGAACCTGAAGAAGAGGAAGAAGCCATAGCCCTGAGCAAAGCAGGACAGGAAGGAGAAAACCAGGTCGATGGTCAGGACGTAGATCAGACACTTCCTCCTCCCCATCTTATCGCACAGACCCCCCCACACCAACGCCCCCACCATCATGGCTACATACACCAGTAGACCTGCAAATACACACACAAGCACAAACCTCATTTTGAGGCATTGGAAGGAGACCTTTACACCTACAGTCAAGTCACATTTTATCCCCATAGTGTGCACTTAATCTAACTGAAACACGCAGTGTAGGCTTTACAGATACTATTTGCATACACACACGCAAACATCATTGGAAGGAAAAACTATAGCAGTTCTGTAATTGGAGTTTCCTGATCTCCACAAGGGGGCCCCCTTTACCCTTGAATGAACACCTGAATACAGAACAGAGGAATGGAGAAGACATCAATCACCCTTTGTACCGTACTGTTCAGTGTGATGCCTCCTTACATGCGTGCTCTGATCAACATTTCTGAATGTTCATAATGTCTTTCCAAGAAAAAATTTAGTGCTGATAATGTCATTCCAAGAAAGCTGAGAAATAAAGGTCATACGGACGTTGAGGCACTTATGAGTGCTGCACTTGCACAGTATTCACCTTCCATGTTTTTAAATCTGCTTTTGGGTTTATTCACACGTGATACATATTACGCCACGTGTTTTATCATTTTGTTGTTAACTTTTCTGATTTTACCTGCAGACTGCCACTCTGGGTAGCAGCATGGCTAGCCTATCCCAGCATGCACTATAGGCAGGAGGTCTAATGTGTCATTTATTTCTGTTATAAGGCAACTGCACTCAAGAGTAACCAACTGTGATGCCCATTACTGCACCAAGGAGATAATAATGATTATGTACTTCCATTTTATGTCTCTGGGGAGAGTAATGTGCTCTCCCCTGATGTTGGTGTCAGGGCTCAAACCTGCAGCTTCGGCCATCCTCTTCACCATGTTGTTTAAACCTTTAGACTGTTACCTCCAGCCTGCTCTGTGTTTTTACTACACACAGCCCTAATTACAGTGGGACTAAGCAGCTTAACAGCACGTGGAGCCATAGTGTGCACCTTCCCTGTGGATTACTAGACTATCTAGATGCTCCAAGCTGCACATCCCTAACTCATTCAACAAGAGACTGCCCAGGGCACCAGGGGACAAAGACTCAAGGCTGACATGTCAACTAATATCTTGGCCAAGTTGTTCCATACTGCCATGAGTATGCCTTGGATATGCACATGGACAGGATGACACGGTGGCCTTGTGATTAGAAAGTCTGTCCTTCAGGTGGAGGCACAGGATCAGCTCCTGCAGCAACAAGCTTCTATCTGCCTGTTTAAGCGTCCTTGAGCACAGTGAAGACACTGAATCCCTGGAGAGGAAATGAATAATTTTTCCCCTTGTAAAATTAAAAGTGAAAGCACTGTTTGTGCATTTAGCACATCAAGATGAAGAGAAAACAGATATTCATATCACACAATAAGTACTGTCTAAAGAAATACTAACCCTGTGTACATAATTAAAACAGATGGCTGTTCTTTATGGATGGCCGTCATTTTTGTTTATCATTCCAGTCTGTGATCATTCAGTTTCATTCCAGATATAAGAAATTAAGCTCACCTATTTTCTTACTTTTATTTCCTTAAACAACAGGGCAACATTTTACAGAATGAAATGTAATGAGTTTTATGAATACTGAAAGATGGGCACCTGTCATCGTTTTCCCAAAATGATTTGTGAGAAGCCTTAAAGTAATAATCTGCTCAATGTTTCGCTTATGTCAGTACTGCAGTATGCTACTGAATTTGTAGCCAGTGAAGGAAAGTTGTTACTATTGCTGGCCTGGAGCCGGTTGCACCAGCTGTTCCTAAGTTCAGACTTAGCCTGTAACTGTTTACTAAGTGGACATTTTACACATCACTAAATTAAAACAAGCTAAGTCTTATAAAGAGAGTTGTTCTAGTGATATTTTTCAGCCAGGTGCTAACTGAAGGAATTCACAAAACTTTAAAACGTTAAGCAGCTAATGACAATTAGCAAGCTAATGATTAGCTTGCTAATACATGCCTTATTTAACAGATTAAAAGAAAATAGGTAGAGTAACAGGTAAGCTATTGGGATATGGTCAACACATGTGACCTCACGCAAAAGTCTGTTCTATATGTAGCTAGGCTCCGTAAAACTGTATTTTTGGAAGTTACAGACATATATAATGAAGTGCTTCCTCTTAAAAGTGTTGATTGTTTTCATTAAGCAGCAACCGATTTACACAAGAAACTGACATAGTGTGTAAAATAGCGTAAGTCTTACTAGCTAAGACGTTCCTGAAGTTTTATGATGATGTGACCCAGTTTAGTAAAGCACCTGTTTATAACTAGTTTACTGTTACAAAGCACTATGCTGGTGGTGGCTGGTGCACAAGTAGTGATGTATTTCACATATCATGCAACAGTAACAGCAGTTTTTTTTGGAGTAAATAGAGGAAGAGCTGGATATTATGCATGAGCAGTAAAGCTGTCATTGCTTAACAGAAAAAGAAAAATCTCTGGAAAGTATAAAAAGTCAGAGTCAATCAAAAGAAACATGCTTGACTGACGTGGGTTCTGGGAGTGGGAAGTGCAAAAACACTGCAGCCATGAATGCTAAACACCAAGGATATTCTATATTATTGCTTAAATAGCAGCAGGGAAGTTTCACAAAACCAGCTTGTAAATTATGCATGCCCTTTTTAATTGCAACTTCAGTTTTATTCCAGAAATGCTATAGCCGCATTGCAAGTATAGTAATTTCTTTACCATACTTCAATGTCTACAACCACATCAAGCCTGGGATTTAAAAACTGCCAGCATTTTGCTTCTTTGTCTCCAACACTGTGTCTCCCACTATAAGCCTCTAGTATTTTCACTCTATAGATTACGCATTAACACCAACATTAATGATAAATGCACCAACCCCTCTGTTTTTAACAAAAGCTTCGGGCATCTTGCTATCCAAGACTAAGGTTAAGAATAAACACATTTCTGCTCCTGTGAGTCCGGTGAACAGAGCATGAGTGTGAATCAGACAGGATCATTCCACAGATCTACTTCATATTCTCAGTCAGTGATCAATGCTCCCCTCCCGCTCTGCACAGACGCTGTGATTTCATTTTCGCCAGGCCTTCCTCCTGCTACCACAGCCTGTCAGAGGCCTGAAGCGTATCTGACAGCTCTGCACCAGGCGCTGCAGGCCGCCAGGCTCTCTGACTGCAGCAACATGCTCCATATTAGCCTGGGAACACAAACTGAATACAATCACCACCGGGTTCCTCATCAATCTCTTGCAATGCCTCATCCCAGGAGCTTGTTGTTAAAATGAAATGAGCGATGTGCAATCTGCCATATCACCTGGCTACACACGAGGTCTGGGAAATAAGGTGAGGGGCTTTAATTTGCAGTTTAGTTGTCTGCACAGAAAGAGAGGAACAGACCTTTTCAAGGTACATTTCCCAGTTAGTTGGCTCTATGCTGCATACAAATTTCAGTAAAGATTTTTGCCTTGTTTACTTTTGGGGTACAACATTTGGGAACGAGTGAAGCTAGCAGGTAACTAAATTAAAGGAACACCATCCTCTTTACACAGTGTATCCAACATTAAAAGTATATTGAAAGCAGCAGCGTATTTCTCTGTCTTGTATACAATTAACATGTTAATTGTCTCATATACAATTAACATATGGTGCAGGGTTCCTCATGTCAACTTCCAGACATTTGTAGTACCAATGCCAAGGCTCACTGTCCAGTGACTCAGGTAGTTCACATTCGACCCATACTCTATTAGGACACACAGTGTTGGTTATGTTCTTCCTTTTTTTGCATTTGCCTAAAAGATTCAAGCCTTTCTCTCTTTTATTGACTTGGGTTATCTCCTACTATGAGATTTAAATTTCATCATGAGGTTTAAATTTGGGGCTTTGAGAGAAATGGCTCAACAACTCTTGCCATGAAATTTGGTACAGAAATTTCCCATGTTCCCCTTAAGATAAATTGTAATAACTCTGGTGATCCCCTGACTTTTTGTCTCTCAGTCAAATTTTTAGTTTGTCCAATACTTTGATTTATAACTATATAACCGTTGTGCTTAGTACAATCTTTAGAGAGCCGCTAGTGTGACTGTTCAAATTATTTTTTAAATGTGGTTCATATCAGACTCCAGTGTGAGCATATTTTTTAGTTGATTGTGGAAGAAAGGGAATTTGCTAGCAAATGACAACAGGGAGGAGGAGAAAGAGCCACGTGTTTGATTATGACTTTTTGTGGAGCAATGGCTGCTACTTCTGCTAGTGCAGAATAATTGTGACAGTTGCTCTTTAGTGACGTCAGAGTCACATGAATTCCTAACGGACTGTCCAGACCGAGGATGCATTCAAAAAACACCTTGTTCCTGATTTGGACTACATATGAAAGTGGCCCAAATCTGAACTGAAAATGATCAGATTCCACGTGACTGGGGCTGTTTATACAAAAATCTGATATGAGTCACATTTGAGCAAAAAACAAAAATCTGATTTGGGTCACTTTGGCCTACAGTCTGAATGCGGGCTAGTCTTGTTTGATTATTTTACTATTACTTAACTATTTTATCCACAGACTGATTGAAGTTAGAAGCTTTTCTCTTCTCAGTATTGCAAAGTCTAAAAGTGGCAACATTATTTTGGAATAACACAATTTATACGTTTTCACCACATGCTACAGAAAGTTTTTCCATCTTCCCTCCCTTTGCTATCACTTACCCAGCAATCCTTTGTCGGAGTTGGATATGCACATGTCCTTCTCAGCACTGGGCATCACGAAGCCCACCACAAAGCCGTCCACACCGTCAGCCATTAGCGCCAGGCCCAGGACGAAGAACAGCATCCACTGGAAGCGCCCATGGCCGCAGTCCTCCATGATGGTCTCGTACTGCTCTGGCAGGCTTTCCTCCTCCTCTTCCTGCTGGCCAGCCTGACGGGCTTTCCTCCTGGCCTCCAACCGAGCTGCACGCCGCGCCTCCTTGATCTCGTCAGGGTGGGGGATGCCCTGGTACTCCCCCTCATACATCTGCTCATCATCGTCTGCGCCCTCTGTGGCATCACTAGCAGCATCGTCTTCCTGTGGAGGGTAGTCAGTCTGGTAAGGGTAGCCTCCTCCGTCCTGGGTATAGGTGTACTCTCCACCCTCTGTCACCTGCTGGTTCACGTTGTTGTGGTAGGGGTCATCCATGGCTCCTGCTGGGTGTAAGTGAAGCAGGACTGACGTTGCCTTGTAGCCGTCGTACTCTGAGGAAGCTCAAGTTGTCAGTTATAATGACATAATCCTCCTAACGAGCCGTGAGTTGCTGGCAGTGTTGCTGCAGTCTCCTGGATTCCAGGTGTCAAAAGGAAACTGCAGGTATTCTGAGGCTCGATATTCTGAGGAGTCTGGGTATCAAATTTAAGGCCTCAACAGCTGCGTTGAAAGACTATTACCTTCCTTGATTTGCACAGTGCTGCATGCCGAACCTAAAACACAATACATACAACACATCACAAATAGTCTGTCAGCATAACAGCAAAGAAGAATGCACTTGTAGAGCAGAGACCTTGCTGTGTGTAAAACATTTAGGGCATCATGACCTTTGAACCTCAAGCAAGGACAATGTCCTAGAAAAGCTAGAGAAAGTGTATGATTTCCCTACACTATGTCGTATAATTATAAAAGGGCAAGACATTTCCTCATTGTTTTGAATTTCTTTCCCAAGGTGTATGTTCACGTTTTAGTCAAGCTTTTTGTTACTTTGCTTTAGTTCCCTTTCTCGTCAACCTAATCAACTTTAAGTCATAAATAAATGCAGGAGATTATTCTTGTCAGAAATTAAAAGTGTCATTGGGCAGGAAAGAGCACTCCTAGTCTCCCTTGTAGGCTGAGTGTCCTTCCACACAACCAGATAATCTCGTTGTCTCCCCGCTCAAATGCTCTGACGCCATTTTGATCCATCACATAGCCCTGCTGCAGCGATGACACAATCCAGATTTATCTTGATTTTTATAGAGGCCAGAGGCACCAATAGAAAGGCAACACAAATCACATTCCATTTTATCACATACATTACTGACATGATTAAAGGACATACACAATGAAGGCATGCACATATTTTTTAAAAATCAAGCAATTTGTTAGCCTAAAGCTGGATCCTCTGTAATTCAGAGATAACAGATGATGACGTATTGTAGAAACATTTTGGGACAGACAATCAAGCCACATAGTTGAATGTCAAATAGAGCACACAATTTGTGAGATACTGACTCACATTGTTAAACTATAAAATCAAACCTCCCTGCTGTGCCTTGTGTGGTCTATTTGTGTACTCAGAGACGCTTTGGTAGTTTTTACTTCACTCTGCTACTACTGCTTTACATTCACACTGGGAGGCTCACAGGACAACTTAATCCTCAGTGCCTTGCTCAAGGACACATTGACGGTGCTACCTTTAGAGCTAGCCATGTACAGTTTAAGAGTATAAATTACAGAAAAAGGGTAAAAGCAAAAGAACGCTAATAATGATAAATGCTAAACCGTAGCAGCCATCGATGCACAAGCAGAGAAGAGTCATACAGGCAGTCAGTTGACTCATTAAATGCCAGTTACACAACAATGTCCATCTAAAAGTTTGCTAATATTAGCTAACATAGCTACCATGTAGCTATGACATGACTACCGGTCATACCAGACCATGTAACCCTGTAGCAGCAAAACCCCCAAATGTATTTGAATGACTAAAGGGTTGTCTTATGGCTAAATAATTTAAGTTTTCATCTGTAAGAAAAAAACTTTATTATTCATTTGTTTATTCAGATCCCCAGCTACTCTTCCTGGGGTCACCAGGACCTTTTTTCAAAAGTTTACCACCATCCACAAAATGCTTGCTCTGTAACTGTTTTAAACATGTTGGTGAAGATTAATCAAGGCATCTGAAACCAGTAAAGCGTGTTGCATTTAACATCTATATCTCAACGAAAACTGCATGAAATTTGGTTCTTTATGACACCAAGTGTGAATACTGAGCCTTTTCTTCAACACATGCTAAGACTTTTAGCTTTTAGTCTATTTTGAAACAAAAGAAATGTTGATATGAAAACATGGATATTGTTTTCAGCAAAAGAAAAGGCAAAGCAGAAAAAAACAAAGCCATAACGTACTCTTCACAGTAAAAATCAACAGCGTTTGTGGGAAGTGTACTTTAAATTTTGAGATGCCCTAGCTTTAATACTGGCAGTATCACTGGTGTTGTGTTTTCTTTTTTCCCCCTTAAATAACATTTGAAACATGAAATATGTTTTTTTCCAGACTCAAATTATGTAATAATGTTAAAACATTCTGTTTGTCTATTATACATATTATACAGATATTTTTTTAAATGAATGACACTTTGTGTCACTTTACATTTCTTTGGGGTGGGGTTGGGGGGTTGGGGTCATGGTCTTCCAACATGGATTACATGGACAATACTTGCTACATTCAGAAATGACTGTAGTCCTACCATCTGACGAGTAGCTGGATGGTTTGGTTTGGGTTGGTCTGTTTTGTTCTGGCTTGGAGCCAGGATGACGAACACTGTAATTTAATCCAGATTAAGACTGCTGATTTTTTTTTTCATTTTTCCCTTTCTCATATTATTGTTTCATCACAAAAGTCATAGAGGTGGCTGATAGCAGTAGTAGATTATGGGGTCTGGATTTTTGCGCTGAAATGTATTTGCTGCTCTTGGACATGTGTTTTTAAAATCTCCATGTTATTGTTAAAATTTATGCATTACTCAGCTTTGTTGTCAGGAGTAATGAGCAGAAATGCAGTACCATGATGGGATCACGTTCAGCTGAGCGTCTCATGCTGTTTTGCTGCTCTTTCCTTCAGTGACAGGAATAATACATGAACAATTCAGAAGAGAAAGTGAGAGGGCTTCTGGTTGAGGAAAGCAGTGTTGCTTTCATCATCCTGCTGCAGCGCCTTCACTCACACAGCTGGCGCTTACATAACACTTAGGCTGCCTGTACTCACTCTTTTCCCTTCGGTCTCCCTACCTCTCCCTTCTCTTCTAACTTATTGATCTGTGTTAGTGCTTATTAATGTATCAACTAGACCCCCCTTATCCCTAACACACACACGCAAAACACACACACAGCACTCATGACTGTGCAGAGTTTGAATAGGTCACGATCTGCCTCCCCCTGAGAGCGTCCCTGGTGTTGAAAAGTCAAAGTGCCCCTTTGAATCGTGAAAATCAATGTGAGTCTGAGGTTTAACACGAAGCAGAGAGGTCACAACATAATTTACAAGAAGCTCTCTCAATTTCACAAGTGACCTTTTACCGCTCAGATAATTTATTAGTTCGACTGAGCCAAACTTTGTCGTCTTCCCTTCATCACTGTCTGTAGCTTGTTCTACCGAGAGCAACGGAACCGTACACTTGTGGAGTTACATATTAATGCTGTGGTATCAGTCTTTGGAGGAAATGCTGTTGGCAGACACACAGTAGATACAGCAGTTGAGCTGCTCTGGGGCCAGCAGCTGAAGACCTTTTTCAGGTATACCTTCCTTTTGATTCTTTCAGTCACCTGGGACTCACTCAGCATAACCAGGCTCTTCCACTGCTGGTCAGAGGGCAGCTCCAAGCCCCTTGCTCTGCCTTCCTTTGATCATCTGGAAGTGCATTGCTCAGGGGTACCTCATCAGTAGTTACTGGGAGCTGGGGAAGTTTATTTATTCACTTTCTTCACCCATATTTGCACATCCAGGGACTCAGATATAAGCTGTAATATATTTGGGAAGTATGGAAATGGATAAAATCATTAATAAATTCTACAACCTACTTCAGCCTTTAAACTCAGTCCATTGTTATCCATTTTCCTTTCTTTCTTTCTTTCTTTTTTCGAGTAGGATGTTTTTATCAGCACATCAGGGTGGCTCCATCACACCTGCACAGTTTTAGTCTGCTTTCATCGTGTTTTTTTATCTGTACCAAACCTTCGGGAGTTGATTAAAAGAAAAGGGCATTACCACAACGCAGGTGTTAGATCTGAACTGATTCACTTCATCATAGATGGGGAAATAATAATTTTTTAAAAACTATTTATGGGGGAGGCTTTTTGTGATTGAAAATGACCAAAATTGAACATGGTGTCATCAGCATAACTGTAACCTTATTTCCTCAAAATATATTGCTTGTGCCGATATGAAATGACTGACCTTTACTACCAGTTTGCACCACCAGGGCTCCAGTAAGTAGCAGGGTAAGGGGTTTGATTTCCTCTGAGATATTACGAATGCACTTTGGAAAAAACCTCTTAGAAATCTCTTAGAAAGCATCAACTACCTATTGTATATTGCAACAACTCATTTTAATCTCAGCTCCTCTTTGACTTCAAAAGGTCAAAGGACAATCCTCTGTGATTTCTGGGGACAAACTGCCTGCTAACCTGTCAAATACATTTATTAGCAACATGTTTGTTGTTCATGCCACTACCTTTGTTACCAAAAAAATTCTGCATTGAATAGATCCTGATAACAAAGATTCCTCCTGCATGCAATGGGAGACCTGAGAGTATCCTCTTTTCAACACATCTCTACAAATCAGCTTTAGCTGAAGAATTTGACAAATGGTAGCAAAACATCTAAAGATGAGAGGTGTTAATGGACTGGAATGTTTCTCTTTATATATATGATTTTTGTTATATACATGGCAATGATGATCGCTGAAATATAACTGTTGCTACATTCTGATGTTGTTGCAACTGATAAAACGAACCACTAAATGATGGCACCACGGGTATTTTTTCAGTCTACAATATCCCTCACTTCCTCACAGGTTTGACTAACAAAACAAACACAAATTAAATGGTACAATGCAGCAAACATTTGAGAAAAAAGTTGTCTTACCAGAGTTGGCATTCCCGTACTGTAAAAATGACTTCTGAAAGAATCAAACATAAATATAATATTGCTAAAGTCCAAGTAGCATTTTCATATGTCCAAAGCCTACATGTCAGTTTATCCTAAGGCCGTGCTGCAGCCGAGGCTGAGGGATTAGGATCCAACCTCACGATCCCCCCCCCCACCCCCACCACCACTCCCTGTCCAGGGCTCATCCCCACAGGAAACTCCCTAGAATTAACCCCCCCCCCCACCTCTGAGACCCAATGGTACAGTCTCTCAAGTGTAAATAGCATCAGGCTCTGTCGATAGTGACTGCAAACTGTGGAGACACTCCACAGGAATTGCTGGTGATACTCTTGATCTGTACAAACACTCCTCTACAGAGAGGTCAGAGGTCATTGTCAGCTGCCAGAACACCAGCCCTGGAGCTGTTTTTTTGCTCAATTTGACACTTCAGCAGGACGAAGCTTGCTGTCATGGAGACTTGAATCCTCCAGTGGTCTGCAATATCATTGTCAAGAGATCTCCAAGAGTTTTAACTATTAGTGTCATCACAGTGGGGGAATGTCATGGCACATTTGGATAATGGTTGTCTATATTTACAGCAGCGGGAATGAGACCTTTCGTCTGAGCGTCCTGAGTGACACATCCTTGAGTGAGTGTGTCCTTCAGTGAGACGTCGACTCGCTACTGTAGCTGCTCATCCATCCCAAGTCACTCCAGATAAGCATATCAGCACAAATGGCTAAAATATTCCTCTTCCCTTGAAGCAGGAAGGAAGGCCTGGTGGTTCATTTGGTTGCGTGTGGATGAGAGCAGAGGTGATTATGGATGTGTCTGAGTGGCACCTACTGCCGGAGATGGATAATCATAGCTCTCCTGCAGCACATATCAATCCTGTGGTTTACATAGAAAATATGGACTGTGAGAGTAGAGAGGAGTGAGGCCACAGAGAGAACAGCAGTTACAGTTGAATGATGGTGGATGACGGTGGATTGATGCCAAGGTCTTACCAAATTATAGCATATTATAAATATAAGAAGCATTTAATATATGGATGTATTACTTGGGCCTTAAGAGGCATCAGTTTCTGTCTTACACAGCCAAAAACATCTTTATGTAGTTTGTTTTCACTGGAGGTGTTAAGACTGTGCTCCAGTGTTGTGAAAGTGAACGACTTGATGCATCCATCGAGTGAGACACTGAATCTAGACTGTGTGGTGGACATTACATGGGTGGAATGTAACTAAGTACATTTACTCAAGTACTGTGATTTTCTCAGGCACTTTAAGTGAAGTCAGATTTTTAATACAGAGCTGTGAAGAGCATTTTCACATTGTGGTATTTTCACTTTTACTTAAAATGTAAAATGTCTAAATAAATTAAACTGTTACTGGCGGTGGATAATCATCCTCATCATCATCATCCTCGTCATCATCATCTGATGCACAGAGCAACAACGTGTGTGTATACATTTGTAGTATGGAAAGAGCAGGTGTAATTCAAACTCCTCACCTTTCGCATCCTCTACAGCAGCAGCCTGGTTTCAGCATGTGGCATCTGAATAATACACCGATTTCTTTAGTCAGTAACTGTATTTTTTTTTTGCTTAAAATTAGGAGATGTTGATTTGCAACCCCTCTTGGTTGCGAGTGTCTACCGATTATGACCAGTTTAACCTAAGAATGTTTTTATGTCTTGTATTATACAACTAATTTTCAGAGGTCAAATGATGTCGTAATTTAAAGATTAGAGGAAAGTCAAACAAATTAAGCACAATTTGATGTGGCACATGTATTTTCTGCTCCCCTATTATGGTTATCATGTTGTGACACTTCGGATCCCCCCCTCCCAGTGTTGGAAACCCCGACTTTACAAGACCTACTGGCTAAGAATGTTAGACAGTAAGACATAACTACAAATTGTAATGTAAGTCAGTAGTACATATCACTAGATCCCACTAACTCCTACTTTCATCTTTCTTGAGCGTTTACACCTGTTCCCTTTGTACTTCTGTTACTTTCCTTTAATGCATGTTAAAATTTCACTGTTAAAGTTTTCCAAAAAAATATATATTTATATTAAAAACAATATATAGTGTGGCAGTTGTCCTGAAACAACATTGCATGCCAGTGTGTTTTGTGCAACCTGTTACAATTGCTTGATAATTACTGCATGTTGCATTACAGGATAACTTTAGTTCACTATACACAGTAAAATACAATAACTGTCACTTAATTAGAAGCTACACTAAAAAATGGTGCAATAGAAAGCAAATAATGAATGATTTTGGCCCTTTAAAAAATAGCAGCCAGTCTGCCAACTCATCCACCCCCACTGGGGGACATGGTACGGCCTGCTATGGGACATCATTATAGAGAGTAGATGTCTTGCATAGAGGCAAAGCTCTCTAATCCGAAGGCCAGATAATTCGAGTGCAAAGAGGATTAGCTCCACCCCAGCAGAGCCATTGGCTAAATTTAGCCCCCATGCTCTCTGTCTTCACCAGTCTCCATTTAACCCCTCCTCTAGGCCCCGCCCATGGCTCCCTTTTCTCCTCCAGGCTCACTATCCACCAATCACACGCTGCAGCTCATCATTACGGCATCATGACATATTTGGACCTCTCAAACTGAATAATCCAGTATAGGCCCAACAATTGGGTCCTGTGTACCATGTTAAAGATAAAAAATGAATTCACGTCACAGGAGACCATCTTGATGTGATCAGTTGTTGTGAGTTACTCTGAGAGGGAAAGTTCAAAGTAGAATGCGATTCTCCCTGATGCCTGTGCCCTTCATCTGCAGAGCTTCGTCCTCTGGTGAACACATTGGGATTACAGTTGATGGCGCCTGCTAGGCCTGCGCCAGGAGGAGGGGCCCAGCCCGCGCAATCCCCGCAATGGCGAGTGAGCTGTATTGCAGAGGCGTCTCATGCAAACATCGAGGAAATGAATAGATTCCAGGGGGAGGATTCTGGTAAAAAAGTGATAAGCCTGCTCCCCGGGTTCCTATTCCTACTGGTCTAACTTGAAACCACTGTGTGCTGCTTAACTTTATTATTTTCCTCCGGCAAACTCCATGATGAGTCCAGGGTCATGTAGATGTTGTTTCCTCTGGGCCCTGACATCCTTGCAATTAGCTGCTTGTTGATGATCAGGGATTTAAAGCTCATTCTACTGAGTGAAATGCATGGAATTTAAAATATAATTTGGATTTAATTGACTTCGGTTAAGGAAATCATTTTCTGTCTTTCTTTCTTTCCATCAAATTTCTTACATGTTGCTTGTTGTTTGCTTTCAGTCAGATTGATCTGAAGTATTGTTCATAAACCCCTCAGGGTTTTGTGTATCACCCACTCAAGTTTTAGTTCTCTTGCCTTTTTCTTAAGTGCCTCATCTTCTGTATGTGAGCACAAAATAACTTTAAGATAACAAGGCAGATGAGAGACACAGCAAGTAAAACCCTGCTGTTGCAATTACTGCTAGTTTAGCCCAATTTGTTTCCTTCTCACTTTGCCTTAATGGAGATAGTGGAACATTTTTTGGGTGCGCGTTCTTTAAAAACAGTTTAGGAGCATCATGGTGTGGGCTTGGGCAAGTCCTAGAACTGCCATGGAAGATTTTCCATCTCCCTTTTGTCTACCTCTCCAATGTGCATGGGGTAAGAGTTAAAATTCACACGTGGTGAAAAGGTCTCCTTCTATGTTGTGATTGATATTGCAAAATATGATCCAAATGATGATCCCATTAAGAGTAAGTGATTAACTTTATGACATTGTAGAGGTGGTAGTAATTTATCAAGTGGATTTTAAAATGGATTTTTCTCTCTCACACTTGGTAAACTTTGCTTAATGTAGTTCATTTAAAACCACTAGACTGACATCTTTACATAGAAATATTCAGAGAGATAATTTCATCTCTGAGATTATGTGTCAGAAGAACTAAAAGTCTGGCCCTCTCTGAGCTCTTTTTGAATTTTCTGTCTGAAGTCACAGCGCCTTCACTCCTCCTGTTTGCTCCTAATTAAAGAGGGGTAGATCTGAGGGAGGTAATCTGCTGGGCTTTAGTGAATGGAGGTGGATGTGGAGGTGGGTGGGAGGCAGCGTGGGTCGGACCTCCATAAATCCCTCTCATTTGATTGGACCCGCCAGCTCGGCTTAAGTCACCTGACCTGGTCTCTGGCGTGCATACAGGGCTGCATGGGTGAACCCATCCACACGTACATAAGTACATAAGTAAGAATTAGACAAAGACACAGATTGGTAAACTTTGACCTCAGCAGAAAATTCAGTCAGAATTACGAAGATCGTTTGAACAATTCATTCGTAGGTCTGAAAATGTTATTTTACCATTCAGGATGATTGGTGTAACACACACACACACACACACACACACACACCACACACACACACACACACACACACACACAGTTTGTGGGGCAGTGATTTGTATTGTGGTGTGTTTAGACTCCACATAGACAGTAAATCCCAGCTGATGGGATCAACTGGACTTACTGACCTGGAGCACTACAGACACTGACATCTTGTGGGCATGACAGGGACTGAAGGTATTCATAATTACAAAAAAATTCTGACCTGAGATCTGGCCTTTGACTGACCACTAACAGTGAAAACTAGAAAGCTGCACCGTGCCTCACCTTGATACACACACAATAGAGCCAAATAGTGCCATCACTGGTACTCTACTCAGCCAGTTTATGGTTTATAATCATGGTGACATGCATTTAATAATAAGTTAATCTAACTGAATGCGGTACCTGGCTTATCCAGGTAACTTCAGGGGTAACTCTGTGATGTTCGGTTTAACTTCTTGATTAACCCGTACTACAAAAAGTGGAAAAGTTCTACCTGGAGTATGCTTTCATGGCAGTTTGCACTGCATATCTAAACTGATCTGAGCAGACTATCTTCGCGGTTAACTTAACGTTAACTTAATGTTACCCTATACACATGAATAGGCTAGTGTAAGTGGCTAGGTTAAAAGACTCACCACATCTGTACTCAGCGTTAATGAAGAGAGCTGTACACACTATTTAATGGAATATTTTTAGATTTCATCCTTACTGTCACGTGCACTTTCCACTGGTGTTGCAGCTGAAAATAAGTTATTCCTAACACAGTAGCATTACATTTATACAGGTAACCCTGTTTTAAAGAGTAGATCTTAATTCATTAAAGAATACATTTCTGAGATGTAGATCATGTGGATTATTGAAATATCCTAAATGTTTTCACATATTTAGAAATATGAGACTATTTTAAGTGTCCAAAAAATAAGGAGCCAGAGGAAGGGGGGAGGGGGGGTAATAATCATTACAGAAAAACATTTCACAGGTGAATGTGGTAAATGTGGGCTTCAAGAAAAAAACTTGGAAATTCTCTGAGATGTAAGTCAGACATTTAGCAGAAAAAAAATCCAAATCACTGTGTTGTGTTTCTTTTGATTAGGCGCAATTCACACCAATCTCTAAAGTCAATAAAATTAAAAAGTATTTTGTCACTGCTAAATCCGATTGTGAAGTGCAATTAGATTTCACACTGCAGGCATAATACACAGAAAGCAGTTGCGTCTGTAGTGTGATGTTGCACGATATGTTTCTTTCATAAATTTATGACTATAATGTCAGAGAATATTTAGATAATAAATAAGTTTTTTACTTGCAGATATTTTTTTTCTCAGATTATTAACCCTCTCCTTCGCCTCTGTATTTTTTTAACCTACAGTAGAACTAATAATTTTATGTTATATCTCAATCATATTAGAAATAATCCATAGAGAATTACAGCATGAACACTGTAAATTTACTTATGAATTTTCTCAATGCCAATAAGCATCCCTGTCTTTGTTAGCCATCACAGTTAGATTAACATGTCTTTACACTTCTCGTATCCTTATATTTTCATTGTGCATTCGGGACAATACAGAGCATTATGAAAAAACCAACAATGTCTCTCAATACTTGACTTCCTTACCTTGTCTGTTGCACACATGCCCACTGGTTTGTATGTAAATCACAAATGTGTTGTTCAATTAAAGTCATTTCCTAAAACAGCTGGGCACTGTAGTTTTTAACAAATGTTCTTCAAGCAGGGGTAAATTGTGTATTTGCCGTGGACTATTTGCAGCAGCGGATTAATACACATTTGGTGCTCCAGGGAGTATTTGCGGCACCAGCATGGTGTATGTAAGTCTGACAGTGCAACAGTGTCTACGGCCCAATAAGCTAAATCAGGCATTGGTAAATAGTTCTTTGTAAGATCAATTCATTAATAAAATAAAATAGAATTTGGGCAGATTTATTCCTTAACAGAAGCAGTCATAGTAGCTGTGGGATGGCAACATTGGATGAATGACATCAGCATGACTGTATTCAGTTATCTGTACAATTATACCACACACTATCAAGATAATTCTGAGGTACCTTTTGATGCTCTGAGACCTTTTTACATGCCGAGATGAAAAACAAAAGAGCTGCAGGTGCTGGAAAAGCTCTTATGCAGTGTAAATTTAAAGCTGACAATTATCGAGAATTTGTATGAAATTCCCTGAGAATTGTTGTACCTGTAGTGTTAGCATGCAAAATGTTCTGCTAAAACAAATGATGGTGAATGGCAGCTGAGTGAAGTGTGTCACCAAGAAAACCAACAGCTTCAACCCAGAGGAAGCTTTCAGAGATGTTTGTGATCTTTATGAGCTTTTTGTGCTGAACATGTCATTCATTCAGACTTTATTTATCCTCGAGAGATCAGTGAGGGCCGACCCTCATTTACAATGACATCGAGTCAATTACAGAGAAAAGAAAAACACAACATCAAAGAAAGATAATAACAAAGAAAGCCACTACCACAGATAATAGAAAGTCATTAAAACGTTCTGATTAGGGAAGATACATTTGATAGATTAATTGTGAAAATGTAAAATAAATAAAGTTGTGTAAAAAGCCCTGGGATTTTGCAGTTAAGATACATCAATTATAACAAATAAAATGTCACAGAAGTGGGTCTAAAATGTCCAAAATGTGTCAACTTATAATAACTTAAATAACAATGATCAGAAACAGATCTTTTTAGATTTTTATAAGAAGTGAAATATTTACATATAGAGATTTTTAGCTTTAGCTTTGATGCATTTCGAAAATAAGTTGTTTCAGTTGATGTAACTTAATGTTACATTAATCAATATTTTTATATTAACAATGGATCAAATGACTATGTGAGAGGGGTCGCTCATAGTGATGAACCAGAGAATTATCACCCAACTTACTGAGCTGAACAGAGCCTTTTAGTGTCTTTTAGCTAACTGTTTTGTATTTTACTATCTGCAAATTTATTGTTTTGGTTCACTCTCAGCACTCTCATCAACCGTGTTTCCAGCCACTGCTGTTTTCAGCAACATGATAACCCACTGTACACTATATGTGGCCAGCACTGAGTGGCAGACCTACACAGTTATTGACCAGATGGTGAACACAGTCATGCATGTAGAAGCTAAAGGGCCAGATATTTCCCCAAGCATTTACTAACAACATAGATAAAAGAAAAGTTGAGTATTGGACAGACAACTGTTTGTGAGTATGTTTGCCACAAAGCCCCTAATATAATGTGCTAATTAAACTTTTTTTCCCTCTTGTTGTGCTGCCCACAAGTGGCCGGGAAAAAAATCAGTTTGTGCTGCTTAAAATTAAGGTATGACCGTGACCCTGGCAACAGCTAATGACAAATCTCATCTGATGGAGAGCATGTGATATGATCAAGAAAAACAAGGCAACTAATAAATGGACATTAAGGTGAGATTAAAATAAAAATTAAATTTAATTAAATTTAATTGCAGACTGGCCAGGATGTTGTATATAGGCAACTTAGCCTGCAGTTTATTGACAAATGTTACATAATTTGGTTATTGAAGTTCAAACATTTTCAAGTATTTTCCACTTGCTGCCCTTTTGGGCTGCAAAGGTTTCCCCTGTGAAGCTTTAACTGAAGAAAAACAACAAAATCCTTACGGCCCAGACCGAGTGAAAAGAAATGTGGACAGCGCTGCTGAATGTAAGAAGCTTTCCGCAGAACTGTGAGACAGTGTATGCTGCACTCTGAAGACACTTCAGCCAAATGATATGGCTCTCGCTCCTTCTCTCTCTCCCCCTCCTCCCTCCTGCTGCAGCTAGTGTGTTTTTGTCTCTCTCTCCAAGTGTTTACTCTGGCCGGGGGTATTTCAGCACTATCTCTTCCATCCTCTTCCATCCAAGTCCTCCAACTTACAAAACCTCCTTTTATTGTGGCACAAAGGCCGCTATGTACTTCTTTGTGTCATGCTTGTTTCCCGTCTCGCTCATGTTCTGGCAGTCTGCAGACCGCCCTGCTTCAACATTCCCCCCACGTCCCTTCCCTCCTCCTCCAGACTGCAATAATGTGTCTAAGTGCAGCTCAGCACGGCGGTGAATGGGGACTCTTTTCAATACCACCTGCCATATATCTAACCCTCGGCTGGTTACAGGTGGAGGAGAGACACAAAGCTCCAAGCTTAGATGCTTGTGATGGAAAGAATGCCTGGCTGCCTGCTGGGGCTCCGAAACACCCTTTCTGTGGTTCAATTTCTCATACAGTGATGGAAACTGTATACCTGTTGTGTTTGTAACTCTGTGTGCATGTGTTTGATGAGGTGCCAGATACCAGCATGTTTTGCAGAAAGTTGTGCTTTAAAGACGGTAATACAGTTGGCTTATAGCCGTTATGGGGTGTGAATATAGTTCCAGACAAAAAAAATGTGCAGAAATTTAATTTTACCATAAAACATTTCCAGTATTTATTTTATACTCATCTATCTACCAGGCTTAATGTAAATCTCTCTGTTCTATCTGCTGGCAGAATACAGGGTATTTATTGTGCCTTTCCCTTTCTGGCAACAGGCATTTATTTGGAAAAGCCAGTAGACAGTAGTGTGATTCATCAGTAATGCTTTTGTCACAGTTATGATCCAGCAGATAAGCTATGCTGAGAGTGGAATGAGACAGACTCAATCCTAGATTCTGAATTGGGAACTAGAAATATATGTGAATCTGATCTGGTCAGTCTGCTCCTACGGGCGACCAGCCATCAATGTGGATTCCTAGTTGGCTCATAAAATGATCAAAATCTTTTTAGGATGTGCAGTCATCATGTCCCCTTCTGTTTCATAAAAAAAATCCCCTTTTCCACTCCCAGAGGCCATTCTGACATTAGTAACAGGGATTTCACCCGTTTGGGCTTGCAATGCTGAAAGACACTATTTTTATTTTCATAGCCACATAATAAAAGCTCTGTTCAAATCATGCCACTTCAAAGATGCCAATCAGGTGAATCTGTGCCCTGGAAAGGAATGGCTTTAAACACATCCTTGTCTTGTGTGATCCATTTTGAATGGGTCATGTTATTTACACGCTCTAATTCAAGCTCTGAATTCTGTTGATTTCTGATGCAAAATAGTAGAGGGTATTAAACAGCTTGGTTTGATTCACCTAAACCAGGGAATGACTGCTCCCGTTCAGCTGCCCTGCTTTGCACTCATACACACCCTTATGCAGAGAAACCTGGTGAAAAGCAAGGTGATTCTAATACAGTGATTCTTATAAGTGTGTTTACAACAAACACACAAGTCTTTGTGCAATTTAATTTTTGTGGGTGGTTGACACATGTTGAGTAGAACACATTTCACACCAGTGGTTTGCTGTGGAATTGAGGCATTTGAATGCTAAACAGAACTTATCAAATGTGAGGAATCCTTTCTGTATATAAGGAAACTATTTTTAGACAAGTACACATACGGCTTGAGTTGTTTTGTTGTGAGGTAAAACAGAGTCTGCTTTTCCAATGCATTATGGGTCTATGGTAGATAAGAAGAAGTGTAAACTATAACCTCCAGTTGGGGATTCTTACATGGCAAAAATGCAGCATTTTAGATCAAATACATTTTGCTAGAAGGCCCATTACATCTGGCATTAATTAAGTACTATTTAACAGAAACATGTGCCTAATGGCTGGAAATGGCTCGAGAGAGTTTGGGATCCCTTTACTTCAAACCACAACCATGGATCTATAAAACGTGTATCCCTGCTTTCAGAGATCCTTGCAGAAGGCCTTCTGAACCAGCAGAGGGCAGTTCAAACCACAAGAGTTTTTTTCCTTCTGGGCCTGAGAAGTGATATCCTGCATGCAATCATGATGACAGAGCAATGACACCTCCCTGTTGAGCATTACAAACACATTAATTGGCCAATCCCAGTATCTGTGATTCACACCTTTTTGACAGTTGGTCATTGTGTGACTACTTGGACCTCAATTTGATACATTACTAACCTGAAAAAGTTAGTTATCCATGAAATTCAAAGAAACCAAGGATAGAAGATAGTCTGCCTGCTGTAATAATCAGTGACCTTAATATAATGTATGGCATGCAATCACTGTGGTATTCATATGATATTCAGACACAGTATCTGTACTGAATAGTGGATTTAGTGACTTTACAAGTTAATGCATTTAAATCCTTATATAGTAGTACTACAGCCCAACATTCCCACAGAATATGATCATTGACTTTGATATGATATATAGTTACCCTTTCAGAATCGTAGATCGCTGTAGGATCTCTGTCAACACTCCAGCAGAAGTAGCTAGAGCTGGAGCTTTGCCTTCAAAATAAAAGCAAATAAATGTTTAACAAGCTATTGGGAGGTCTAGTTCCCACAAAACAACAAACAAACAAACACAAAACAAATTGGCTATGCTACAAAACGACATTAAGGTTTCCCAGAACAACCACGTGTGTTTCTTGTGTTGATTTGGTGCAATTTTAGTAGCTACTTCCAGAATCAACACACTGAGTCAAAAGCTATACAAGAATTAGTCAAGAGGTAAGACCAAAGAAGGTTGGAAAACATATTTGTTATAATAATTTGTTATAATAATCTTCCCTCTTTTTATTAGTTCTAGGATATAATTTAACCGGACCGGACAGGTCGATCCGGGAGATAATTTAAAATACACTACTGCTTCCGCATTTGAAATGACTACTTTTATTGTGAAAACACACACACAGGATGATAATAGCTATATTTGTGCTAGCTTCATCCTGCTACTGAAGAGGGCTTGCAATACAGTCACAGCTAAATTACCTCAAGTATACATTTTAAATCACTTACGTTAGCTCAGCCTACATCACGGGTCTGAAAATATTCCAGATAGAGACTGAACTCCAAAAGGAAAGTCAATGCAAATAGGGCTTATAATAGCCCTCCTACAGACTCCTCCTCCACCCCGAGTTGTCCTGGGAAACACTAACAACTGTAAAGTTCAGCCACCCCTCCTGCTTCTGAACAGGGACACTTTGGTGGAAGACCCGCACCGCCGTTCATCCATTTCTACAGTTCAGACTTTTTTAAAAGCCCCAAACACTTAGTCCGTCCACAGGGAGGATTATTATGCGTCCAAAAACTGCCGCTTCTTCACACTGAGCTTCATCTGCTTGAGGTAAGATGAGTCATGTACAATGTAGCTCCGTCGTTAACTGTAACGTTACACTGATATGAATAGACCCTGGCGTTACTTTGTATCTCTCAGCGGGGTCTGGCACTGAGAGAAGCTGTTTAATGGCTGCTGGACGCTGGGGTTTAACTTGTTGCTTTGTAGCCAACATCCTCATTCAGAGCCTGGAGGGCCAATGTGGGAGCTTCTCACGTTTCTGTGAACTCGGCGATACTAACGATACTAGAAACTCTGTGGTTAGCACTAACGACGTTAAGGGATCTTAATATTTAGGATGTTAAAAAAAGACACCACGATTAAAGCGATATGTTTCTCATATGTAAATATATGGGAAAATAATTTCGAGCATACTACTTAATATTGATTCATTCTTGTATCATAGTGGAGCCTATGCTTGGTGAAAGCACACGTGATGTTGAGTCACTTCATGTCAAAAAGGTCAAATAAATTAAGCTGTCATTCAAGAAATTTGTATTAATAACTGCTTTGCATGATCAGGATAATCAGTACAAAATTACACAGCTACATGTATGATATAAAACCCCATTATATAAGTATGATGAAAGATATATACTGATGTCCAACAACTTAGATAAACTTCCATTAAGCACAAAAAGATCATTGCAAAGTCACTGTTTGGCAGCACTGACACACTTCAAATCTATGGGGCAATTTTTTTTTTGACCCCATAAAGGAGGTTCAGTTGCTAAAGCTTCATTTTTCATGCTAGTGGGAGGATCTGCACACATGTAAAGAAAAACAGTAGCCTACTAATTCATTTACACTCACTGGACCTCACCCACTTAAACATGTTCAAAGGACCAGGCGCATAAACATGGCCGCCTTCTGGTTTCCCATGTTGTAACACACCCATAGATTTGCTGAGAAGTCGCATCATGGAACATGTCTTCTTCACGTCCAGGGTTACTTTGACCAAATCCTAACTCTCTCAGAGCTTGTGTGCAAACTGCTCCAGTTGAGGTAGCTCAGTAGCCAGCTTAAACTGAAAAGCTGGTTTCCTTTCATTTGAGGGACAACATACAAACATCAGTAAAGTAAGAGATCCACAAGCAACAATAGATACAAAGAGCGATTAATGCATACTGCATCAATAGGATAAATACCTAGTGGGAGCAATAATAGTTAACAAATAGCGCAGTAGTCGAGGCGAGAGATGACCATGGCCTGTACCAGAGACAAGGTGGCATACCTAGACATGTAGGGCCGGATTTTTCTTATGATATTTAGCGGCACAACCGAGAGAAAGCGGCAACATGGTCAGAGAAGGACAGTTGATCGTCAGTCTGAGTGTATATGGGATCCAATGACATAATCAGAATCCCATAGGCATCCATCAATTGAGCGATACTAAGCTAGTAAACTAGTGTGGATGTCCAAGCTTTGTCTGAGGGGAGGCAGACAGTCTCAGACGTTGAAAACCCCTGGTCTAAACCTGCTCTATGAAATGTGCAGTGAGATAACCTTTGTAGCACTATGTAGATTAAAATGGAATAGAATATGCTTAGAGGCTTCTTACTGTGTGACTGGCCTGTAAATCAGGCGTACATATAGGTAATCATCATCCTCATATTACACTCTGCAGAGGACGAGACAGCATGAAAGAAGGAAATACACCTGTTATCCTCATCCTTCCTGAAACTTCTTAAAGGTGTGTCTCATTTACAGGATCAGTCCAAAGACTTTGCTAATTTTTTACTTTTATGGGCCAAAGGAAATTAGCGTGAACTTCCCTGTGACACACAATTCCAAACCAGGAACTGGGGATCATTGGCTTTTCATACTATGACTCTATTGGCACTTATTAACTTTTCAAGACCTAGAAAAATACTGGACCAAGCTGCACTTGAATTCTTAAATTGGTAACAATCAAGAAACCCAAGAACATCTATACACAAACACATTTTTATTCACAAGTCTATCAGGAGAGGACTAGAAGAATACTTCCATTACACAAAGCTTATTTGTCTCCTTTCACTGAGTCTCTTCCAGCAAACTTTAAGCTCACTTGTGAGGCAGTGCCCTTCAGAAATATGTGTTTAGCTCCAGTATAAGAAACAAGGAGTTGGAAGGAGTTGGCCTCCCATTTACTGTAAATTACCACGAGGATTCTGGTGGCTCCAAGCTGAACCCAGCCAATTTCTCATCTTCACAAACCCCCTAATTTAATCATGATGGCGGATACGCACAGTGTCAGCCTTGTAATTACACTGTATTTAGTATAGAATGGAGGCATTAAAGGAAGTCACACAGGTACTAGTTCATAATGTAGCACACTCTCAGGGACGGGTTTTGTATGCCTGGGAGGGCTGAATTCCCTGCTGATATTCACAATAAAGCCTTGACTTAGTTTTTGTTAAGACTGGAATCGCTGGAATCCTCTCAGCACGCCAAGCAGCAGCCGCACTCGCTGTTCCAAAACAGCAAACATCTCTGCAGCTTGTATAAATTTTGTGCCCGGGAGTAGTGTCTCCTTCCTCCTGGGACTTGTTGGGCAGACTGTGTTGTTAATAGTTACTGTGCCTGTGGTGCCACCACATCTTTCTACACAAAAAATTGTCAACTTTGCCAGCTAGAAGTTTCTTTTAAAAGAATGCATGTGCCTGTTTAAATTTTACATACAATAACTTTATAGGAAACCTATCTAAATGATGTACTGAAGTTTGTTGCTTGTTACAGTTACAGCATGTGTATGTGCGGTATTGTGTTGTACATTCACAATGACACATTATTGTTTGCATCTGCAGTCAGGTTGATGATATTTGATGTAATACGGTATCACGCAGACTTCTGATGCTGAAAATTTCCTCCAGAAGTGGTCAGACCTGCATTTTCTGTGCAGTAACAACGATGTGTAAACGCTAGAAGTTCCCATATGGACAGAAATAAATCTTTTGTGTGGTGGCTCGCCAGGAAACAAACGCAAAACAAACAGAAGACTGTGAGGCTCAAATACAAGTATGCAATTAGATACTTGCAAAAACTGGATTGTCAGGACGGATGCTGTGCTGGGGGTATTTACTGTAGGCTTCTATTCTATCTGGAGGAGATCTTCTCTTGTACACATCCTGAAATGAGATTTCAGGATGTGTACCGATGTTTCCTACCTGTGAATGTATGCAGTATAGATGCAAGGTACATGAAATACCAGGAATAAAGGCCACTGAGCCTGTGCCTGCAGTGAGACAGGCCTGAAGTTTGTTCCTTTTTTGGGGACCACAGAGTAGTGTTCAGAAAGCTCAAGTGTCTGTGCTGCCAGCGTACTGCTTAAACTAGGTGTGTTTCACTTACCCAGGATCTGATGTGTCTCAGCCATGTGTTTATTTAGGGTGAGTGCAGATGTCAACCTGGCATAACTAGAACAGGATTTTTGAAGTTAGGTGACTTTTGCATTGCTGACATTTGAGTCACAGATGTAAGCCGTTTTTCTTAAAGACAAATTTAAAGCCAAATAGAGAAAGGAAAAGCGAAATTCAGCAGGTTGTCTGACAACTCTTACTTCCATTTGGAAGACATTTTCATACTCCCCTAACTCCTGCAGCTGATAAGAAATGGATTCTCTCTGGTGCACAGTACACTTTTAAATTTTTCATTTGCACGTCAGGATGAGTTTGATTAAGTCTCCTGGTGGGAGATTTGTGTCAAACTATCACTATAAATAGCCCAGTTTTCCAGCGGTTCATACGTGGCTCAAAATCGAACCTGCCGCTTGTTATATGCATTGGTGTCTAAAAACGTATTGACAGAAAAGAGGCATAGGAGAAAATGGTGCAATCAGCTGGGGCAGTGGGGAGCGGGGATTCAAGGCTGCATATCATTTTTTGATGTGAAAAATTCCTGCACTGCCAAGGTGACTTAATCACATGTCTGGTTTTGTCAAACCAACTCAAAACCCCCAAAATATTCAAGTTATTATTATACAATACCAATGATAGCAGGAAATAATAACATCTGAGAGCCTGGAACTATGAAATATTTGAATTACTGTATTGGAAAAGATTACCAATATATTATGTATGGAAGGCAACGTTTGTAATATAACACATTTCAAACAGAGGCTATTGATTGTGTTTTACATAGTCAAAGTAAAGCATTAAAATGAGCAATAAAAAGAAAAGAATAGAAGAAAGAATAAAATTAGATTGTAAAATTGGATGAAATGAAATAAAATAAATGAAAGAGAACGCAAATGACAGTTACAGTGCAGTAATAAGTTATAAGTTGCCCAAATACAAAACAATACAGGGAATAAAAGTGCAGTAGAGAAACCAATCAATCAAAGGCCCAGCAGAACAACAGAGCTTTGAATGTAGATTTGAAAGTGGCTAGCGTTGGGGCGCACTTGAGATCATCAGTCCAGTGAAGTGGTTCAGTGCATCTCAATGTTTCTGTAGAATTAAGTGGATGAGGTTGAGTAGCTGATGGCCATGTTGTTTCATAGAGATTTGGATTGTTGTGGGCCTTGAACCCATCTTATATCCTGATCAGACTGTGTGTCTGAAAGATAAAGAGGTATGAGTAGTGTGTGTCTGCCCATGCTCCCAACTACAACACTTTCAATAAGGGTGTGTTTTGAAAGCAGAGGCAGTAGAGATGTAGTTCCACCATAGCAGTTGCAGCAGACCCCTGACCTGTGGCCTGTAGGCTCCGCCTCTTCCCTCTGACATCAGGGCTTTGATCTGCCTACTGTCTGTGTTAGCACAAAGCCATATTTAGCTCAGTGTAATCAGTGTGGTGAGAGCTCACATGCCCGCTACTCAGGATACCTGCCTAGTATAAACACACCTGCTCTGTCTGATGGACTTAAAATGAATTTAACGTGCACTTGAAGGAATCCACTCCCAGCCGTCATCCTCAAATTGACTGTGGGTAAGTTTTCCATTGACGCCTTCATGTGCCACTTTGGAACATGTCGAAGCTGCTTGTTGAGCTCTTTGTTTGTAGGTTTTGATGTCATCTGAACAAAAGCATTTTTATGTATGAAGTTACACATTCATGAAGGTTTTCTTCCTCCCTTCCTCCTTCTTCTTCTTTGTTTTTGTTTTTGATAATATTCCCGAGGGCAAAGTGTGATGCACCTACTGCGCCTAGCAACGTGTGCCTCACTGATAACACTTGATGGGTTTAACAACAACTAGTTTGACCAAAGAGTCTACGGTGATATGAAGTTGTAACTGGGCTCAGCTTATGGGAAAGTTGTGTTTTATCTCTGCACACATACTTCCTTGAAAGCTAGTTGTTATTTAAAGCTATGATTTAATGCTACAACTACATAAAACTACTGGCTAGATTATTTTGACCTGATGTGTTTCTGAAAGGAATGAATATGGAGACTTCACTCATTTGTATTCCAAATAATGTGAATAAGAAATATTCCGTTCAATTCCTTTGGACCAAACGATAAAAAAAAGATTGTCCACTTTGTGACAAAGCTTTCTAGTTCAGACATGTTCTTGATAATATTTGAGTATGCTCCACTTTGTTCAGTTTGTCAAGGTGTTCTAGGTTTTCTGTTTTCTTGTCCACATTATGTTAATTTTTGGTCACATGGTGGAGCCTATGTTGTGCATTCAAAGGCTGTGATTGGTCTTGTGATTGGGTTTGCTTAATACAAGCCTCAGGGACCAGGACAAATTGAATGTAGACATTTAAACATTGTCAGATTTTGTGAAAATGCTACATCACAATCTCTATGATGATACAATGCGATGGACCACACGATTCTTACTTTTAGTGGGGTACTAAAGCAAATAAGTATTGCACGTCCATCAAGTTTGCGAGAAACAGATGAGAAAACAGGTTAAAATCAGTAAACATCAAACTCCAAAAATGCTGGATTCTACATTTCAATGCAACTCAGTAGCATCTTACTTTAGACACTCCCTGTTTGCTAAATGAATGTCTTTCAAATACCACACCTTCAGTTTGTGATGTGGGCTGCCTGTTAAAAGGTCTCAATATCCTCACGATCATCAGGGTTATTTTAGACTTTAGAAAGCTCCATCAGAGTCACAAAACCCTTTTTATACCACTCTTTTCACAGGCTGTGTAGTACTCCTGAATACACTGATGTGAGTGCCCTTTCAAAAAATATGGAGCATGTGTCAGTAGTGCTTAAAGGAGCTTACATGTAAGAAAACCAGTCAAATTCATACAGAAAGTTGGCGTGTCCATCCCTATCGTAAGAAACATGGAAATGTCCCGCCCATAGGTCTGTCTTTCTTTCTTTCTTTCTTTCTTTCTTTCTTTCTTTCTTTCTTTCTTTCTTTCTTTCTTTCTTTCTTTCTTTCTTTCTTTCTTTCTTTCTTTCTTTCTTTCTTTCTTTCTTTCTTTCTTTCTTTCAAGAACTACCTAACTTAACAAACATGTTGACACTGTCAGTAATGTTATACAGTTAGCTACCTTTAGAAGCTTTTATAAGCTATTGCTAAATAGCCAACATTAGCATTTACAGCTGTTTACTTACCAGTTTAGAAGAAATGTTGCGATTTCAGCATCAAACTACTTCACTCTCCAAGAGCTGTATCCAGCGGTGGAAATCAATGCCAATGTTAACTCTTATTTTGCTTCTATCACTTCTCTGCTGCTCATGTAAGGGCAGACTGGAAACTGACTCACTATCGCCTCTTGAAGTGTTAAGTGGAATTTTGAGACAGGACGGGTCTAGTTAGCAAGCTAACCTCAATAGACATGTCTGCAACACAGTGCTTATGACATAATGTCAAAACTTATTTCTACACTTTGTGTCAGTAACGTTGTTCATTTTTGAATGTTTTAAACATTATTTTTAAATATAGCTCCTTTTAATAATAATACAGCATCTTCCAGTCGGTCTTCAGTTTAATGTAATACATAAATTGATGTACTTGACAAAGCAGCAGTAGGTTCAAGAGGTTGACTACTTCAGCATATACTTCAATATTAATCTTAGTTCAGCCATTCTTCGTTTCCTGTTTAAGAATTAGAACATTTTTGTGGGCTGAGATGCCTGTTACATAGACAGGGAATCAGTGCAGGAAGTGAGCAAGTCATGCACATCAGTGGCAATTCAGTTCCCAAAACCACTGCAGTGGCTTTAGTTTAACACTTCTTTGAAAACTGGCCATATTTGTACAATTTCTTAAGAAACAGAGTGGGTTGAAATGTGTCATCTGGTTGTGGTGTAATGTGTTGGAAAGGCCCTAGAGAGGTCACCCGTGTATCACAGGGTAAACACCCATAAACATATGCATATTTGTGGGTAATTTTGAGTTTCTGATTGTTTCTGAGTTCCTGAAAGAAACTTGCATGTCTCAGTTTCACATAAAAAGACCCAGCGATGGAATTCAAACCCAAGATCTTTTCCATGAGATGATAGAACAAACCACAAAGCCAATATGTGTTTACTGTCCAAGCTTTGGAGATGTACTTCCTTTTATTGCACATGTTGCATCATTGGCACATTTCAATAAAGTTGGTTTGTTAAGTGAAATGATGTCACGTAACAACAAACATTAGCCATTACTGCAGTGGGGTTGATATTAATCTGATAAGGCCAGCAGTGAGAGGTTTGCGTTGCTCAGGATTCTCCTGGCTAAACCTCTTAGCTAACAGCCACTTTCCTTTTCTAAACCTCTGATGCTTCCTGTCTTTCTTTGTGTTGGTTTCTCTGCTTCTTAACCCCTATTCTTTTTATTGTCAGTTTGACATGTTTGACATGTTATATCAATTTGAGAGATTTTATACCAGTGTCTCCCTTTGTGAAATATTGAATTTTACGGTGCAAACATTTCATCAGGAAGCCAAGACACCTTTTAAACGCCCCTCTAAATGTTAGCCCCAGCCTGTTCTTTCTGAAGGGGTGTTCATGGATAATATGTAGTAGCAGCATTCATATTTGCATTAAGTTCGCCATTTCGCAAATTATAGACTAGAAACAGGGGAAACAGCTACTGGCTTTTTACAAAGGTAACAAAATCTACTACCAGCTCCTCTAAAGCTCACTTATTAACACTTTATATCTCGTTTTTTCTTATTGATACAAAACCCAAAGTGTAATAAGAACAGTTCCCCATTATATGATGGGTTATGTATTAGTCTTTTTCTTGGCTGCGACCAATAACTTCCTGGAGTTTCTGGTTGCCTGGTTAACTGGACAAGAAATGGTTTGGCACACGGCCCTACAAATTGACGTTTAGTAGACATGCACTGATCCATCTTTTTCAGTCCCAGTATTGATATCAATACCTCGGCTTTGGGTATTGGCCAATGCCGAGTGCCGATCCACTACCAGTGTAAAATGAATAAGCTGCATTCCTCACTGTGAGAAAGAGACTGGGAATCATTATTTTCTGTGTAAGGCACCATCAGGCTTGATTAAGCGCTTGTTTTTAGCTCCTTCCACGCTATTTTAGTTTTCCTAGCAAGATGTTGGAATCTAGCGACGCACTTGCGTCATCGATACCCGATCCAGCTATTCGAGTCTGTGGCGGATCAGTGCATTCCTAGTTTTTACACTTGGTTTTTATATGGATTAAACAAAGAAAATACATGTTGGTGAGCTTTATTTAGTATACAGATATGATAAAGGTATCAGTCTTCTATCTTAATGCTTAGTTAAAAAAGAAGAGAATAAGCAGTTTTTCCAAAATGAAACTATTCCTTTATATTATATATTAAAAATGTTTTCTATTTTATAGAATACATGTGTCTTCACAGGCTGCGTAATAGCTTGTATTTTTTCACATAATATACACATAAACAATGCCTGAACATATCCTGTTTAGGCACAGACTGAGAAAGGAAGCTGCTGCTGCCGCTCTGCTAACATGCTGCTCACTCTACACCTTCTGTGTCTACACAAGGTGTTACAATACCTAGCTAACCATGTTTTGTAGACAGTCTTGTCTTCATGGTGTTGGAAACAAAGGGGAGGGCATCAAACCTGGAGAGGAGCGCTAATCAAGGCCCTGTCCCTGATTACAGGCCGGCCCCCGGTGTGCCTCACAATAAGATAATGCTATCTGGGCCCACAGGTATTTGGTTTCATTGGAGAGGGTAATAACTGTCACCAAACACTGAGGAGACCTTTCATCCCCCGGCCTTGTGTTGTCAGCCAGCGTTTGTGTTCTTTCGCTGCACAGAGGCAGCTTTTGTGTGGCAGGGTGAGGTCACGTCACCACGATGGCCTCATATCTGTCCATAGACACAATAGCTTAGGTTTGATTAAATCAAACAGCCGTGACTATCTAAATGGTGGTCAACATGGCATGTCCAAGTTACTGTGGTGGCATTGTTGAGGAGGTGACGTAGCTCTGACTAATTTAGCCATGCCCCTTAAGAGCAGAGCTGAGCCGTAAAAAGAATCATACACAGAGCAGATGCACTTTGCTCTCTCTGGGGTTTGGTGCTATAGGGGAATGCAGTCATTGTACGACATGTCGTAGTGGTAGACCAGTAACTAGTGGTTAACCAGGGGAGAGTGTATGATAGGTTAAACAAACATCTGAGTTAAACATCAAACCCAGCTGAGCCACACGGAGCCTCAATTCACTCTCAGTTATGTGTTCATTTAGGAAACTAGCCGCTGACAAAAATGTACTGGTGAATTCTTGGTGAATATTTACTCATTTTTACTCATTTACTCAATTTAACTGCTAACGGTTGTCAAGAGTTTTAGAAGTCTTGTGTTATGAGTTGGACGTTGTTCATGTTCGGAGTGAAACATTTATTTAGACAGAAAAGACAAATGAGCCTTTTTGGGCCAAAAAAATAATCTTATTAATCTTTGTATAATAATAATCTTGTACTTTACAAATAATGCACTTCTATTCGTTTTTTATTTCTTTAAGTTTGAAATGTGACATCAGATCAGATCAGGTCAATCCAATGCTCCAGCATATAAAACATGTATGAAATGGAAGAGACAGTTTGAAAATAAAAGGAAGTTAAGAGGAAAAGGACGAGGTGAACTTTTGGTTGTTCATGTGAACTCTGTCTCTCACCAGGGTTTAAGTCAGCCTGAAAGCTCTCCCTGGCACTCTTATCTGCCATTTGGTGGAGGCATTTATCCAAAGCTCCTTACTGTAGCACGAGGCCTTACAGCCAAAGAAAAAGAGACCCAAGTGGGCATTGAAACCCCTAAATCTGGCAGGGTTTTTCAAAGTTTTGTAGTATTGTTGCTCAGTATCGTTGGGAAAAACAGCAGAATTGTATGAGGATTTTATCTCAAGACAAAGGTGCCTCTGGGTGATGTTTTGTATGTTTGTCATATGCATGTATCTATGGAGAAAACAGACCAAAACAGCCAGTAAGAATATGGTATCCAGGCCAGGTTGTCCTTAGTTCATAGTAGAGAGGGTATGCCTGCATATGTAAAGCACAGTCTCAGTCCTGCCCCTCGCTGAGACTTAAGCCCTGTGTCTGTTGTCATCATGGAGCCCTGGTGTTGGATGACACCTCAGGTCTATATTGGGCTTCTGTCCCTCTTTACAGGTGTCTCCATGTCCTTGACTGCAGCTTCCTATGCAAAGCTAAATTCAAAAAGCCTCATGAAAGGCAGCCCCAGGTAACTGTTGACATTCTTCAAGTTAATTAATGGCCAGTGGGAGGTTTTTGACCTAGAAAGACTGCAGCATGATGCTTTGAGGCGACAAAACACTGTAAAGTTGTACATTGCCTGTTATGTACCTTGAGTTCAAACAATGTGACCTGTATTTTTCAAGTACCTGCGCTAGATTCCGCACAGCGTACACCTGGGCAGTGATTAGCATTCACTTTCTGCTTTATGGCATTATTTATATGGGAAAGGTTTGATGAGCCACTACAATAACATTATATGCTTTGGTCCATTGCAGTTGTTGAGATAAATCTTTATTTGTTAATTGCTTTTTACCTTATCTAGAATTGTGTGGTTTTCACTGGCATGTTGCTCCTCTGAGCTCCAGGCTGCCGACTCTTGATTTGCAAGACAGGCGTGATAGCTGGATTGGTGGAAAAAATGCATTTTTTGTGAAGGACGTACAGTCTGTGATTTCATGCAAACTCTTGGGCAGTTATGAAGAATAGTGAGCTACAAAGATATGTCATGAGATACAAGTAGACGCAAATAAGTACATTGAAATCCGAAGACATTTAAAGCATCGTGTTGATTTTCAAGCAACTTCTCCAAATACAATGAGACATAGTGTTTTAGTAGTTTTATTATTATTATATTGATAAGATTAGTAGGCATCCATCCACCAAACTAAGGTGTGTTAATAACGAAGTGACTGAAAGGGCGGTGCTATGCTGCAAATGGGCACGTAGATAATGGTTGTGGGGTGGAGTAGCACCTTTGGATCATGGTGTCAATGATCCAATACTGCTTTTATTTTCTGAAGTGTTTTGGTTTTCAATGGTCTCCTAGCAACTGAAGGACCCTGACCTGCACCTGACACGTGTGCTTGTTTTAGTAGTTTAAGAGATGTAGCCTTTGGAAAGGAGGAGTCAGATGTTCCTACTCTGACAGAAAGAGCTGCAAGAAAAATGTATAATACTGGCTGTGGTTCATAGTTTGTCCTGTGCATGTGGTCGTGTTGGGGAATCCTTAGCTGCTCATTGGGAAGGGTGTAGGGGACAGTCAGATTAATGAGTTGTGAAGCTAATCCTATTCATCCCCCCATTCACGCTGCAGTCACATGGCTATTATAGTTTATTTTGATAGCCAGGAGACCTGTGGAAGCCATAACAGGTCCATTCACAACCCTGACTTGGTGCATCAGCGCTCCTATCCCGGCATTGAGTGGCTTTTGTCTCTTGATTTATTGGTCCATTTGTGACGACTGTTCACTTGAAAGTGGCTGCTGTCCTGCTTCTTTGTGGCCTTTCAGCTGCAGAGGAAGAAAATTATGTTTTAACAGCAGTTCAAAGGCAGTTTCTGCCATAATGGCGACTCGAAGGAGCTCTGCTGAAGGCTGGCTGCACCCAGTGTTTTAGGTGGAGTTAATGGATTGTGTAATCTCTATAAGCAGGTGCCGGGTGGCTGTAAGGTGAGCTTAGGGGATGCCATTTTTCAAGGTTCTTCTGTTCCCAGAGAAGGAAACTAAGTGTGGTTTAGATATTCTACATGTTCTTTTTTTGAATTACAGCACCTGGACCCTCAGCTGCTCTTAATTTACCCAGCTTGTGTAGTAAAAAACAGACTGCAGATAAGAATATTTTTTGATGCTATGATTTGGTGCAGATTTTGAGTTTGTTATTGTCTGAGGATAATGGGTTTCACTTAAAATGTCAGTTTGACTCAAGACCAGGACAAGTTAATATTGGCCTCTGTTTCGTTTCATTAAACTTTGCCGTTGCACAAAGCTTTGTGAAAAGCAAGACAGTAATTGTAGGGTTTTTTGTGTTTTTTTTTTTTCTTCACTTGAGGAAACACAGGGAGTAAGCTTGGTTACTCTTTGTTCTTTTTTCTTGTTGTTTTTTTGTCATTTACCATTATAGAGCATAGTATTTGACATGTACACTGTAACTTGTCCAGTCCAGGTATTATCCACATCACCAAAATATTGTTGTTGCAGCAAATTGGATGGACCTTGAGTATCTCTGTAAAAATACTGAACCCTTTTGTGTTACAAAAATAAGTGTATTGAGTCTTTTGATTTCTGTAGTTTCCTTAACAGGAATTGTAGTTAGAAATGTCCTACAGATGTAGCTTTTTTTAGAAGTCCCCTGTGTACTTTCTCAATTGTTGCAACCAAAGAGGAACTGAACCTGATGAAGTGTCACACCCACACTATACTGTACGGCCATGGGGTCAACTGCATGAAAGTCAATCCAAGGCAGCTTGGTGAACATATATCAAATGTGCGTTAAGAGATATTTTAGATGTTAACATAGAACCGAGTAACTGCTTGTTTTTTGAAAGAGCCTCTTTTGTGATGAACACAGAGTTCAAATAACACCCAACTCTGTGGCTCCGCACAGCTTGTAGCCTCTTATAGCTCATTGTTTTAGTTTGGTTTGATTTACTGTTAAATCCCACCTCTCTCATCAACCCTCTCTGTAAAACCCCTCTGTTGGCAGTTGGCAGACAGTTAAATGAGTTTTTGGAAACCAAACAACTGCTGAAGATGACCAGAAACTTGACGCTAAGCAATTATTTCCTACCACATCCTTAACTACTTTATTAGTTGCTTTAGCTTGGTAGGGCTGTGTTTCTGCCTTCTAATGGTAAATATTTCCCATATCATTGAAAGGGAATTAGTTGTATACAAATGAGCATCGCATCAGTCTGCTGTTTGCTACTTTAGATTGGCTAGCTAGTATAGCTTGACAGTCACGCTGAAGTGGATGATTTGGAAGTATGTTGAGTTGTTACAGGCATCTCAATGAATCCAAAGCAACCGGTGGAGCACTTGCATCCTGTGATAATGCAATATATTGAATCAGCTTCCTTTTTATGTGCTTCCTTCCCCGCGTGATATCAGAAAAAAGGTCCAGAAACAGAAGTGTCAAAAGTAGGGAATTAGGTTAGAGTGGCCGGCTTGTTTTGACTAAGGCAATGGTTTAAGGTCATGCAAGCTAATGGGTTTCTAGCTCAAGTGTTCAACCATGATACTCAAGTTCTACTCATTGTGATTCTCTTTGTCAAGTAAATAGCTAAAATCGAAAATCTAAATATTATTTAGCTCTTTTAAGATGATACATGGAAGCTGCACTGTTAAAGAATAATTAAATCCTGTATATAGTAATAAATGTACTGATCCACTCTTTGACTAGATGACCTGTCACTCAACATTGCATTTTTTTTACACATGTCTGAAACAAAGTTATACAACAGACACACCTGCAACATCCTGGTATAACCCCCTGAATTCAATCTCCTTAACAGCTCTTTTAAAACTGTGTGGTAGATGAAGCTGAAACTGTAAATGTACCCATTTTTAATTGAATAGAGTGGGACACATTTGAAGTTTTAATATACTTTCAGATACAGGTGCAGAATTTAGCAGGGTATCACAAGCTATCACACTCCCTTAACAGCTGCGAAGAAGTGACCATTACAGGTAGAGAGAATGTAAAGCAGGGTGGAGCTGACAAAAGGCACCGAAAGCTTTCTTTGGGTGAATCCATGTTATCAACCCTGGCCTCAACAGTGAAAAATGTGACTGTAGCAACGCACCTACTTCCGACCAAATATTTTCTTATTGTGCAATGGGATAGGCCACCTAGAGGTCAATAAGATGAAATGTCACAGGCCCAACACCAGCAACAGTCAAAAGTGATGTTGAGCTCGCCTGTCGAAGCACCTTTGAGTAAGGCCGCAGCCCATGCCTGATCATGCACTGTGGAGTAGTCATAACGAGCAGATAACACATGGCCAGAATATATAAAAGAACCAGTGAGCCAGTTGGGGACATGATGTGAGAGTCTTATCAGTCAAAGTCATGCATGTGGTGAAGAAGCTGGTCTCTGGCCCAGTGCACTTAAGGCAAGAAGATTAGACTCCAGAGTATTATTAGAGCTACTGATTATCCCCTTACCTGATCCGCCTAATTCTTGCGCGAGCCTATTTATTTAGCAGAAAAGTGGGAAAATGTTTGGATTGGGTTGCAGAAAGTGAATTGGCCTCTCCACGCTTCAGTGCTCTGTCGAGTCCAACATTGACTCTTTTGGTGTGTTCTGCTGAACTCATTAGGTCCTGGCCTTTTGTCACTGCCTCCCCCGCTGTGGGGTTCATGTGATTAATGCACTGCTGACCACTGAGGCCAGCGGCAAGGACTTGTTTTAGTGCCAGGGAACAGCAAACAAAAGAAAATGGTCTCTCCAAATAACTGCGAAGAATACAGGCCCTCAAAGCCGAGTCCCTTGACTCACTGATGAATGTAAGCAGGTCAATATCTCTTCAAGAAGGTTCAACAAAAAGGTTTCCAATCCATTTGTCTTCAAGTCTATAGCTGCAATACATTTGTTTGGATGTAATTACACACCCACTGCTTCTTAACCTTGTGCCCAGAAAACTACTTTGAGGCCTGTGTCCCAGACTGGGAGTAGGGAATCAAACGTGAACATGAGCCGGTAAATCCTGCTAACTGATCTTCCTGGCGTAAACCGACGTGGAAGAAGCAAAGTACTGTGTTTTGGTGCAGAACGTACCTCGTTTGTTGTTTTTTTTTGCTTGGTGAAGAACTAATGGGTGATCGGGGAGGAGACTGGAACGCACGAAAAGTTTTTCATCATCACTGCCACTGTCTTTGAATAAACAAGCACAAACAGAGATCTGGCTGTTATTGTTGGATGATGAATGTGTGTGTTCCCACGTGTGATTCAATGTGTGTCTGTTCTGTACTCTTTCACTATTAACCTCCCACAGAGTGTTGGGACTACTGCCAGGGTCAAGCTTAACTGTCACCTTGTCAGCAACAATGTTCTGATGCTGCTAGAGCTGACATACAGTACAAGCATTTTGTATAAAAAAAACAAAACAAAGCCCTTATCTAGAGCAGCAAAACACTACAACGGGTCATTTCACTGAGAACAACACTTTTTAGAAGTTTCTCCCAACTTACCTGTCTCCATGTTAGGTGGATAACTGTGAGCTAGGGGCAGTTTATCCAAAGTATGAAGATGAACCTGGAAACGGTAGCTACTAATCTAAGGGTATTGCTTAATATCATTATTAATTATTATAACTGTCCTCCTTAAAGTGATTATAGACTTATTCCAACTTGGGAGTGTTCATACATTATTCCAAGCTAGCCCTAGTGCTAACTTAGTCACACCTTGCTGTAATCAAAATTAATGCCACAACACACAGCAGAGCATTTAGCAGCTGAAGAGCCAGAACTTAAATTTGTCAGAACACGACTTCAAATAAATGCTAATGTCCATGTCTGCTGCTAACTACGCAGCGAACACATTAGCCGTATATATCTTACTAGGTTCTGTATATATTATGTAGAACTGCCCCAAGTCGCTAAAAAATCTGTTAATACTGCTTTAACACATTATCCTGTTTCGTATCAAGATTAGCATACCACAAAGCTATAACCTCTAATTTGCTCTTCTCTTTACAGAGTCCAGGGACATGAAACTCAATCCACAGCAAGCTCCATTATATGTAAGTAGCACTATTCATACTAGAACTTCCAGTGTACACAGTTTGTCTCTTACCGCCGCTACACACCCATGCCGGAGTTTTCACTTTGCGTGATTAGTCCTCTTCTCAGGAGGTGTGTGTGTGTCTGTTGGGATGTTTGCTTGGTGAGTGGGTCAACTTATGCCTTTATCATTCTTATTAGCAGGCTACTCTATATGGAGTTTGATGACCTCATATAATTCCTGGAATAGGTGTGCCTGACATCAACCTGAGAACAGGTCTAATTAACTGGAGTAACTGAAAACAACTGTGTGGGTGTGCATGCAAAACAACTGACTGGCAGACATTTATAATGGTTTGCACTCTGTTTACTGTCCTCTATTGTGTATGTAGTTGTGAGGTTTTACAGCAGTTGAATGAAATAAGAACCACTTGATGGACTGTTGATATTACAAAAATAAACCCAGATAATTTCAGGAAATTGCCAACATAGGACAAAAACAAGACTTCTGATTTGACAACATCAAGCTGTTTTACACATCTCCCATAATTGTATCCCAAGCTATTTTTCAGAGAATTTTTACTATGGTTTGGATGTTCTACCTATTCATATGAATTTCTTTCCATCAAACTGAAAAGAAAATCTACTTTTCTCTACTCTACTTAATCACCACTCAGATTTGAAGAACAGGCAGCGATCTGAGGGGCCTTGGAACTTAAATAATTATTCAGAAAAGGACAAATCGAGACTTGGTTTACCTGGACACATGCCATTTGTCCATATCAATAGCAATATCAATAGGTGAGCAGGTAATTACAGCAAAGAGCTTGGTGCCTTGTGCAAAGAGGATGTGTGACCTCTTGATTGCTGGATGTTGTTAACTGTGAGCTGTAATGTTTTGATTATGCAGACTGTGTGTGTGTGTGTGTTTGCAAAATTGCTTTTGTGTAGGAAGAGGGTCCACTGGTCTAATGGATGTCTGACACAAAGAAGTAAAAGGTTTTCACCCTGCAGTAACAAGGTTTTGAGGCAGTTTGTTTCCTGAATAACTGAGCAACAGGAAAACATTGTGGATGTGGTGGGTGAGTTTCTCAAGCCTCATCCAAATGTTCAAGCCTTGTTTGGTCTTGAAAATTATTATTAGTTATAATTATAAGTTTTGATTCGCCGTCTAACATTTCTAAATTCATGTTTTAACTACTTACCTTAAATTGGGATACAAGACATAATTTTCCTGCTGACCATACCCCGAGTTCTAGGGATCCCCAAACTCACCCTGGTGAGCTTGAAGAGTACCTTTTTCCAGAAGGACTTCAGTCTAATTCAGGGTGTCCTCTCAGATTGTGCTGGGAATGCATTCAGAGGGATGCACCTGGGTGGTCTGCTCACCAGTGGAGCCAGATGAGTTGGTTCAGGAGGAGTAGGTGCAGCTTGCTGCTGAGGTCCTCTCAGATTGCTAAACTACCCACCGTGTCATGCAGAATTTGGCAACCACCCTGCTGAGGTTAGCTCAGCAGCTTTAAACCTCTCTTCTTATGCTTTGTCACTAACTAAAGCTTGAGGGTCCGCCTATAAACTGGATGCTTTGCTATGTGGCTCATATTCCTGGTTGTCATCACAGGTTGTCATACATTGAAAGTGCCCCTTAACAAGCTGCCAATTTCATGATCCCTCTTACCCTCACCTGGGAATAAAGCCCCAAGTTGCCCGATTTCCCACTTCAATTTGGTAGAACAAGACAAGGGGTGCTTAGTAACTCTTTACAAGTAACGCAATTGAGTGAAACGGATGGTACCTTTTCATGTTTTCATGTTTAAAACTGTAATTTTTCTTTACTCGGGTAATTTTTGGGCTAACACTCTACTTATATCTTTGCTACATTTGCCATTTATACCTTCTTTACAACTAGTGTGTTATCTACTTTGCATTTTGCTACATTAATGAGCTTACTGATCATGAGATTAACTGATCATATTTTTTTGAAAAAAGATTTGTTTTGAATGTTCTATGTTGAATGGTCTCTTTTATCTCCAGATTTTTTGAAGTGATCCACTGTTTGGCATCAAGTGTCACATTCTGACCACAAAGAGTAGTTTAACCACATAATTAATCATCTGATTTCTTCAATTTTCACTCAGGAACAAAAATCAGCCCTTAAACTTGAACGAAATAATAATTTGACATTTATCATGAGAATTATTGATACTGAATTGAATTATAACATAGTTGGCCATATCGCCCAGCCCTATCTTGCAGTACAAAGAGACAGGCAGCTTATGCCAGATATTAATGAGCTTGGCAGATGTAAAAAGTTAGAAAATGTTGCAAATATCTTTTTCTTTAATTTAAGATTTGTTTGTTCTACTAATCTAACCCAAATCTAGTAAGTACACACAGTGCTACTGTTGGCCATGTTGCAAAGCAGCCTGACTGGCAGAAATACTTCCATTAAAGGTGTATTGAAAGTGTATTTAGTCCATGCAGAACAAATGTAGGTTACAGATAAACTATCTAGTTTGCATGATCACTGGATTAATTCTGATATATCTAACAGAATCATATGGCTTTCTTTTGATTAATTGCAATTGTCATTGAAACAAAATGTTTAACTTACAAGAGTTTACTCCGGTCACTCTTTCTTCATCTGGTATATAATGTACTGGTGCAAGCGCGAACAAGCTCTACACAGCATGCAACTTTGTAACATCTCCAGTCGCTCTTTCTTTTGAGTGAGAGCGAGCTGTACCAAAGTCCTTACAGGCAAGTCCTGCCACTCAGCAGCAATCTTGGGAATGACTCCGGGCAGCTATTTTGGACTAACAAGACCCGGCTCCTATCTGAATGAATGGGGAGAGAGCCAGAACTGCACTTTCACTGGTCACCGGGACATAAAAACTACATGACTAGAATCAGCAGTGAAGTCAAATAAAAATCTCTTAAAAAGTTTGACGACTTTGCCCCAAAATAAGGTTTAAAAAGCGTTTTATCTGAACGGTTATACTTCTACACGTGCGTCGCCACTACCACGCATGCGCAGTAGAAGTAAAACAGGCCCTTATGTCAGTGGCTTTCTAGCATAACTGCCATCTTTGTCGTTACGGGTTTTCCACATAGTTATATTGAGGTTGTGATTGAGTACTGTGTCTCCTCTATAAAATGGCTGTACCCAGCAGGTTTTTGGCGGTGTAACAGGTAATAGGGGTGCCCTCTCAATACAGTGCACAGTGTGTACTAATAAATATTACTAATAAATATGTCCCGTAGGTCTCAAGTGCTCACACTTCACTACACTGAAGTATTGATGGCTATAGTGACTTATGTGCATAGTCATGGCTGTATATATGTGCTTGTAGTCATGAATAGAAAATGTGGATGAGTTTATAGATTGAGGAAAGGATTCACCTTGACTTGGTAGCCACATTATATCTACATTATATCTTCTTTTTAACATTTAGGTTTACCCCTTTTCCGATCTTCTCTTTCTCCTTCCATACCACTTCACTTACAGTCTCTTCCTTCCTTGTTCCTTCTACTGACGATGTGTAACGTCCTCGTTTTTGACCAATAGGGGTGCAAATTGATAGGCACAGTACACCTGAAGTATCCAAAGAACACCTGTTTGTGATCCCCACAAAGACCTGGCAGCGCTTCTACTCCATTGTCTTCCCATTTCTGAGTGAGTGTCTTGAGTGGTTGCAGCGGTCCCCTATCACTAGCAGGTGAGGAAGGCACACAGGAAGTGAGATAAGTCAGAGATGGGCGTGCGTGCGCGGTTGTGTGCGTGTCTAAAGGCTGTAGTGGGCCACACATTAACCACCCAGACAACCATATCTGTGATTCACAGTCAGCCTCTTCAGTTGAACCAGGCAGGCAGCCAGGCCTCAATAGATGTCAGATTTTACACACTTATCACAGCAACTCATTGAAATAGTCGACCTGTAATTGTAGTTTTTAAAAAAAATACGCAGGAAGGAGGCTCCGCCATCCAGAGCGAGTGAAAATGACTGTCCCACTTTGTGAGTCCAAAGTTCTACATCACCATCTGAAGAAACAACTACTAGTAAGGCCGAAGTTCAAGGTCTTGGTGTTCTTCCAATATTACTTTGGCCAAATAATTATTTTAAATAAGGAAGTGATAGGTGAAGAAATCAGTTTCAGTGAGCTGTTTGAGAGTTACTTTCAGTAACAGAGCGGGACTCTGCTGTTCTGAGTGCGTGTAAACATGCTATTTACATTCTTGGCATTCAGCAATGTTTTCCAAACACTTCTAATTTATAATTAAATGAGCAGGTAGGACCTCAGTCTCTTAACACAGCACACATGACTGTGGGCACAGAGGCAGTTGTGGTAAAGGAACCTGTGACCTCTCCGCCATGTGATGGTCTGTTAGTGCACTACTACAGGGAGGAAGGATGCTTTAGACGTCAGCAGCCTTCTGGAGGAGTAAATTGGAGGATGTGTGCAGTTTCATTAGCAAACACTCAACAACGGGAACTGACTGAATGTGTGTCTTTCTCCTGCAACTTGCCAACGAGCTTGTAAGATTTCCATAAACTGCCTTTTTAAATTGTCTAGTGGGATCAAAAAGTGGCAACGTTTCTGGGTAAACCGCGTGAAAGGTTGCAATATTCTGCTTCCAAGAAATCCCTCTGACATTGAGTTAGCTTCACTTGCTTGTACAAATCTTACAGTATGTGTGAATGCCAGCAGGGATGAATCACACTGTCAAGGAAGTATAGCCATAAACTTTTAACTTTTTATCATCTCAGCACTTTACAGAACATAAAATTTTAAGTGTTGTCCATAGTTTGCTTTTTAAAAAAAAATATTATAGCATTTTACTTGCAGCATGGGTGTCATGACATATTTTAACAATTACAACTTCCAATCTTTGCTGCCTATAGTCAGAAATGCAGCCACTAGTATAAACAATCATTTAAACTGCATGGTAAGTTTTTTTAAATTAATCATTAAAAGCAGTTTTGGATAGCATTCATAACAGCATGTGTGAAGGGCTAAAATCAGCCACTGCTTTACCTGGATAGTTGAACCCAGTACAGTTGCTGGATGTGTGGAAAAGGCTACACTCGCACATGCATATTTAAAAAGAGGGGGCTGGGTTCATAGTCTCCAGCTGTTCTTTTGATATTGCCTGTTCCCTGTTGAAGCGCCATGATTAGCAGGTCAATGCCCCAGCAGGTCACTTTGTTAAGTACTTATTACCAGCAGAGAGCACAGTCATACAGTGTGGCTGAAAGGCATCCATTTGTGCACGTCACACAGCTTTTAAACGGCTGGTTTGTTTTTCTGAATAAAGCCGGACACGTGAGAGTCACCTTTTCTATTTTGCATTGTGGTTATTGTTACTGCTAGAACGAGTGTCAGTAGCGTTAGTTCAGATTGTGTGTGTGTGTGTGCATGTTTTGCAAAGGTTTCTTGGTGCAGCTGTGCTTCCTGCTGTGTCTAGCAGATGTTTCACATCTCGGTTTCTCCACCTCCACCCCCTGCCAACACATTTGCCTCCAAAAGGACAGACAAGGATCTTATTCAGTTTATATTCTATTCTACGCTTTAGTCTCACTCTTTTTCTTCAAAGACGTTTGAATTCGTAATTCACAGATTTATTACAAGCAATCATAACAGAGAGAATCATAACAGAGAGGATCATAACAGAGAGGAGAGGAGTGAAAACTTAATATGTAGACAGGCTTTTTCTGTATTTAATCTGTTTTCAGGTCGTTTTAAAAAAAAGTCTATCTTATGATGTTATTTATGATGGATGGATATTAATGTTGACAAAATAAGAGGCTGCTGTGGCGCTGTCAGATCATTTTATTGTGATATTATGACTGATGATTTTTGCCACCCGCCTGCAGCAGTAGAGGGGTAACAATTTCTCTCTTTGTTTTTCTTTTGTTCATAGTGAGGATGTTGAAGTTATTTCACACTAATATGTTTTCATTTTCAAATGGAGTGCAAACTCACAAATCCACTGAGGTACCAATCCGTTTAATATCACCAAACCTTAATTTCCAATCTGGGCTCAGGATAAAAAATGAGTTTTTAATGGAGAGAATGTCATGCCTGCTGGCTTCCACCCATCTATAACTCATTTACTTCAGTGACTCTGCTCTGCTTGTTGAAGCTAAGACTCTCCATGCATAGCAAAGCCTGCATCCTTCATGCTGCAAGCCAGTGTATTTAGTCCTGGCTCTAAGTAGGTTACTGCAGGCTGTTTCTCTTTATGTGGCCTCTGGACTATGTGGCCGACACATTTTCCCCGCTCACATTGCGCAGCACCAACACCAGCACCAGCAGTGGCTTGCCAAACAGAAACTTGCCAATCCCAAGGCCGCTGGTTAGCCTTGCTGCTGTCAACCTGCTGATTGCCCCTCCCCCGCCCCGCTAGTATGAAACAAGGCCGGGAGGCCACCACAGAAGGAGGATGCACCTTTAACCCTGACTGTTAAGCTCTCCTCGACACTGGCCTTCACCAGGCTGGTAAAAAAGATTGCAACACTGGTCCGATTAAGTGGGATGAAATGTCCCATTATCCCTCCTCTGTGTCAATGAGCTGCAATCCTCCGGTGGAAAACAGCACATTTTGAACAATATCCCCATTTTTTGTTGCCTCTCCTCCTCCTCCTCAGTCTGTCCTCAGATGCCTCATCATTCCACCCAGCGCTCCAGCCACAACATAGCCAATTGTCTCTTCAGAAAAAGAGCAGACTGCACAATAAACTGTTTTTTAGCCGTTTAGCTGTTCACTAAGCTGCTTAGTTACTATTGCTACACCTAAGTTTTCTGCTCTTGCACAACACACAGACCTTACAGTGATAACGGTGGCAATTTCACCTCAATATTCTTAGTAAAATTTGAAACAACTTGTCCTTGATTTGAGACAGAGTAGATAAAAGCAGCTTCTCAACATGTATGATGTACTTAGTGCCTAAGACTCAGGCTAAAGCTGCATGTCTCAGGCGACAACAGACAGCATGCTCATCAGTTGATGATTCAAGTAGCTAGAAGACATGAAAATAAAGAAACATTAGAGCTAAATAGTCATATAAGTAAGATAAGGAAAATTGTAAGATTAGACTGTTATTTTGTTTTACCATAACCCTGGCTGCTTAGTTTGTTCAGATCTCCAAACGGTATGTTTCACTTTTGATGTTACAAAAGACAAGGATTTTTAGATGAGAGCTAAGTCATGTGTTTGGCAAACATAACACTATTTCAAGTATGCAGGCTGTGGTTGCTGGACTGTTAACTTCCCCAAATTCAAATAAGAGCATTACACAGCTGCTAACGTTACCTACGCTCTGATAGCTTTCAAATCAGGCTTCCACACAGTTGACATATACTTCACAGCGCACATACTAGTTGTGAACTGGGTTTTAATGCAACATATAATGTCACAAAATAATAGTTCAAGATGTGCAACTTAGCTTAGGAAGTAGGGCTTGGTTATTACCAGTAGGTTGGTTAGCAATATATGCTAACGTTGCAGTTTAATCCTTTATTAGTACTTTTAAATTTGTGCTTTTAGTTTTGGAAAGACAAAAAAATACACAGCCATCCAATCTCTTTAAATGCAGAGTTGCTCTGTGCCCCATGCACACCAAGGTCACTGGTCTGGGTGTCTGCACCAAATGGAATGTATGGCTGCAGTGCACTCTAGTAGAAAGCTGCCAGTATGAAGTAGGGCTTTGGAAAGAGCACAGACCTTGAATTATGTTCCATAGCTTCATAAGGGTTCAAAAGATGGATTCTTTAATAAAAGGCACTCAAATGTTGCTGTTAATCATGTAGCCTCTTCCTTTTGTAAAACTCTTTCCTCGCCCTCCTTCTCCTAATGGAGCTCGCTGCTGCCTCCCTCTTTGTCTGTTAATGATGTTATGTGTAGCACTTTAAAATCAATAAATCATTACCATATTAACTTTGAGGCATTATTGCAAATAGGACTGGCAGCCTCCACACTGAATGTTACACCGTTAAGATTTGTAACCCAGACATCCAGTCTATAACTAGATCCAGTTGTGAAGAATTGTAGTTCACATCTGGCACTGGCGTTTATCTTAAATGCATCTAAAGTGACCAATGTGATTAGATTTCACTCTCCTGATCACTTCTGATTTTATCTACAGGAGACTGATAAACATGCACACGGGCACTCAGGAGTTAGATTAGAATAAGTGCTTTCTGCCTTTCTGCCTTGGTTGTGGATTTCAAAACTTTAATTGACAGAGTTGTTTGGAGTTTGTCGCGCTATACACACTGTCTAGGCTGTATTAAATCATGTCAGGGATGCATTTCTGTTCATCTTGAGCAATTTTGTGCACACTGTTCTGTGTAATGTAAGTGGAAACATGCATCCCTTACTAGCACCAAATATGGCTTGATAGTTGTTATCCAAATGCATTCTCACTGCATTTACACATTTTGGTTTGGATCAGCCAAGATGTGCTTTAGAACCAGTAGTAAACAGGAAATGTGTCTTAATTAACCTTGTTAAATTTAATTAGCTTCTTTCAGATAACCAAGTAGCCTATCGTTTAACTTATTCCAGTTGCATTTTTGTAACGGCATAAGTTTTTGGTCAATCTATCTTTCGTGCTCTTTTCTTTTCGATCTTCCTCCTTCTTACTGTCTGCCAATCTGCCTCTCTCTCTCTCTCTCTCTGCAGGGGCAGTGTATTATCACGGTGCAGCTCGCTGATGAAGAGCTGGCTTCGGACGAGGGGGGTGTGGACTACTTCCTGCTGTTTGCTGGCAGCACACAGAGGCACCTGACCAGCACCCTAAGGAGCAGTCATGACACCTTGCAGGCAATGTGTCCCGGTAAGCCAATCCCACCCACAATGTCTGGCATCTTCCCTGTTACCTCTAATGGACCTGTGGGAAAGCAGCTCCACCTACAGTATTAATACATGTTAAATCTATTTGTCTATGTCAACTGATAGCACAGTCCTTGTTGCGGATACCCTTTAGATTACCTAGATTAGTGCTGGTAAAAACAAACTGAAATGAAGGTGCTTCATGGCAGACAAACTATTTTAGGCAACCGAAATACAAGAAAAAGTCAAAACACAGTCAGAGTTAAAATACAATAGAAAATAGATATGTTATCATAGTCAGAGACAGACCAATCAGATTTCCTGTAATGTATGTTAATCTTCTATAGCCATCATGGGCTGTAGCCCAAATTACCTTTAAGAGGTGCTAAAGCATGCCAAAATATCACAGACTGTTTCAAAGCAATAATTGTAGTTAAGAAGGGGATGGTGTTATTCTGCCCTCACATCACAGAAAGTATGGGGCAGTCAGGAGTTATTATAGCTGTGGAGGAAAGTCAAAGTAATAAATGATTAATCATCTGCCACCTCTGTTCTCGTTTTTAACTAAAGTTGTGATTTGGAGAGAGAGAAATCACCTTATTTTCCTTTTTTAGAGCCTGGCTCATTCATCACTCCTTTTGGAGCACATCCTACTCATTCTACCTGCAAAATGGAGCATATTTAGCCAGTGCTAAAGTCAGAGATACTTCCAGTGACCAACAGCAGGCAGTAGGGAAATCAAGGATCACTGGTGGTAGAACAGAAAATACAGAACACTTGTGACCCTGTAGTAAATAAGGATGGTCGCAAAATGTTTGGAAAAATACAAGCTGAAGGGGCAAATCTAAAATATATTGTTCAACTTTTCCTCAAATGTCTACATCCCAGATAGGGAAAAGAAGACAGAACATATTAAACTGTGTTATCTTGTTAAGAGCTTGGCTGAATTACGGCCGTCTGATGGGGGGGGTCGGTGGAGGTATTACTCTCTTCTAACAGATTAGCTCTGCTTCACTGCTCCCTCCATCGGTACACAAAGAGCTCTGTAGGACCGGTCCTGTGACCAAGCATAAGGTCCCGGGATTGAATTCCCAAGTGGCCTGTGAAAATAGCTGCAGATACACTGAATCGATACTTTGGCTTAGATAGAGATACCCTTGAGCAAGGCATTTGAACACACAGTAAATGAAAGGTGTGTTGAATATGGTAGGACTCTAGTTCCCTATGCAGAGGACACTGTCAAGGGTCAGCTCCAGTTGATTTATTTTTAGAGAGTAGAATGACAAGGATTCTTGCATCTACGGAGCATGACTTGGTATCTGGGGAGTAAATTAATGCAGAAGGCTGTGTAATGCGCTGTAAATTAGAAGTAGACAGGTTAGCAGCTGCATGCATTTACAAGGCAGACCTACAGAGCTTGTTATTCCCTGTTAGTTGTGTGACATTGGCCATGGGTGTGGACTGCAGTCCTCTTTGTTCATTCTTTTTGTTATGACAACGAAAACTCTTTAGCATAAATATTAATTTAATTGATAAGATGTTGTGTTGTTAATTTGTTGGTAGGTCGAGTATGATTTCTGACTGCTGAATCGGTTTCAGCAAGATGAATTGAAACAGAGTTTAAGTAAAATAATATTCAGATTTATTAATATTAATTAAATATGACTTAAGTAAAGGGAGCAGGTCTGCACTTGTAGCTTATTATTGTCAATGATTGGTTCTTATTGTACAGTTTTGTGAGGTCAAATGACAGAAATATTGTTGGTAGTCTTCAGTTAATTGTCTGATTTTTGTTGTGATATCACAATTTTTATTTTAATTGTTTTAATTTGTTTTAATTAGCCTCTACATTTGACACAATTACAACATAGCCTATAGCTACTTAACCATACAATTAAATAAATTATCCAAATGGCTTTTACAAAAAATAAGCTCCACCATCTTAATTTTCTTCACCTTCATCTGGGCAAATTGCATTAATGAACTATTGGCCTGCCTCACAGCAGACAGTTTGACTTGTCATAGCAGAAAAAGCACAGGTGTGTTATAATCTTTATGATGTCTCTCTGTGCCAGTGAGTCAGCATGCACAATACCACTGAAACCATAGCAGCTAGCTGTTAAATGGAATTTCATCATTAATTGTATTATTTAAACCTGTGCTTTTCCTACTTTGACAAAGCTGTTCCATGAAAAATGTTTGTGAAATTTGATTAATTTGGAAAAATGGCATGTTGGATGAATCCTGTGAGATTTGGCACCACCAGGATGGTATGTAACTAGCTAGCATCCACTCTGTTTAGTATTTACCCTGTCTCTCTATCATTGTACTTCCTTATGATTTTTCCACAGGCCACAGCTGTCACACATTTAATATCACAGTTCTTTCATTTCCTGTGTTTTTACATTTTTGTTATACTTTCAATGACTTGCTTTCTTGGTAGCCAAAACTCATTTGCAAAAAAAAGTCAGTGCTCATACAACACAGGGACATAGCAAATTGCTTATACCCAAAACACACTCAACTTTATAAAAGATACATTTTAAATACATCTGGTATTTAGTCATATACACAGAAAAACTGATTATATAGAACCTACTTATTTGCCATTGTATTGTGAAAAATGTTTGAAAACTACAGTATGTTCAGGGGCGTCAGAAGCAAAAAAAAAAAAAATGTGGGTGGGTTCTCCCGAGAAAAATTCACTGGAGTGGATGCCATTTTCTCTATTCTGGTGGCTTTTAATTAAACAATTGCTTTTATAGCCTAAAACAGTTACCACATACCTGGCAAGCATTCCCGAAAATGGACACAGCAACAAAAGTCTATTAAGTTGTTTTGAACAAAAAAAATCCTTCCTTTGCCAAGCAGTTAATCCACAGTGACATGCAGCACAATGTTGCTATGTGTTCATATCAAGACATAACAGTTGTAACGTTACAATAACTAGCTTCTCTTATTGATCAGTATTCAAAGAGCTGCTAACACTGGTTCATTGACGTTAACATAACTCTAGCTAGCTAGCCTACCAAAAACGTCAGATAACTGTAAGCATCAAAGCAACATAGGCTAGTGTTTAGTGTAACGTTAACTGTAACTCAGTGCTGCAACAAAGACCACATGATGCCTTTAACAGGTGAACAAATAATGAACGAATCTTTTTAAATACCAGCTTGTTTAGTGACGGTATGTGAGCACACAGCCTGACCCACCTGAGCAGCAGGTATGCCAAGATGCTTTGTTTACCTTGCAGTGTTGCGGGAGTGCAGCAGGTAGTGAAAACGTGGAATGGAGTTTGTTTTAAATGGACTCTGACCAAAGTGGAACTGATTTGAGGAAGAAGCAGCGTGGAGGTCAAGGCTAAAATGCGGAATGGAGTTTAGTTTAAGTGGAATGGGTTTGACTGACAGCGCTCTGAAAAGTGAACAAACAGCCCTGAATTAGAGATAGTAATATCACTGGTCTTAAAAAGTGGGTGAGCCTTGTCCCACCCATGGTTCTGACACCCATCATATTGTATATTAAACCTATTCTCTTTTTCCTGTCTTCTGTCTTTTTACCATTTCTCTCCGTGTCCCTCCTTGTGTCACCTTTCAGCTCATGACTGTTGTGAGGTGGTGTTGGTCACCTTGTGTTCAGTAAGCCGAGATGTCCCTGAAGTCCCTGAGGGCCTAAAGCCCTGTCTGGGTCCCGTGGCTCCACTGGCTGAGCATCGATTCAGCTTTGTCCAGGATTTGGCTTTTGACATGGCCCAGTTCCTGGTGAGCAACTCGATAAATCATTACCATTTCTAAGTGAAAAGTCTAAATCACCCCACAAACTGAGGATTGTCACAGAAGAGGAGAAAAGTGGTTACCATTGGTTACAAGTGATACAGCAATGTGGGCACAATGACAGTAAGACAAAAGATTGCCGTGTTATTGTTTCTCCCCTGACAAGGCTTGAAGTGTTACAGTCCTTGGTATCCAATTAATTAATTCTTCTCAGCAGAATTTCTCATCCCATAGAAATGTAATATAGCATTTTCTTTGCCAAGCAAGACAAGATAATGTAACTGCCTTGAGCACTCAAACTTAAAGCTTAATGAAACATTTTTCACTTTTTAAATCTGAATATGATTTGTTGTTGTCAACACAACTCAGCCCCAAATTGAGCTTCATACTGATAGATGCATGTAGATGTCTCTTCTTACATTTACAACTTACGTTTCAGGAATTTGGTTAATGCTCTTATGTTGAGCGTCTTAAAGCGGGTGCTTCTAGCAGACTAAGCCTCACCTCCTCCTCTGTAAAACCTGACTCATTTTTGTAATCGCCCTCCACACAGGTGAGCACGGCGGGCCGAGCTGATGGCCTCGATGGGGCGCTGCTTCTGGATGAGTGTCAGATTCCCCTGCAGGAGTGTGAACGCCTGGATGAGAGCCTCGCGCTGGCCCTCCACCACCTCGTGCTGCCTCCAGGTTGGAGCTTACTGGGGAACAAACTAACCAACAGCAATGGTGAGACCGGAGGGCAGTGGACTGTCTGTAATTTCCTCACACAACAAAATCTCCAGGAGTCATACAGAACGTCTGCCAGACACATGCTGACAAACTATTGTTGTGCAGCACATAATGACACACATGGCACATCCGTTTGTCTGTGTCACATGCAGTCATTTTCGCAGTGTTCACTTGTTGACTGGATATTAATGAAACTAAGAAGATTCATCACTCCCAGCATTACGTTGCAGCATTTTCAGAACAGTGCTACTTGACCCATCAGGGACACTACAGAGACTTGTCAAAACAACAAATTGTTACTGATCGGCGTAGAGGAGCGGATGTTGGCGCGCAAAATGCAGTTTCCACGTTCTGTGTGTGCTTTGCAGTATGTGTGTCGTACTGCTAATTAGAAGATGTGACTGCTGTTTAACTTCAGCCTTTAAAGACGAATCTGGCAGCTGATTAATGTGATGCGCTCTCAAGCACCGCTACTGCGTTGGGAGAGTGGAGCTGAACACATTTTACACTGACAGAGGAAGCACTGATGTGCACTGGGTTAATCACAGTCGGCAGTCACGCCTTCCGCCAGATGGAGGTAGTCTGTGTGAAAAAGTTTTTCAGTGTCAAAGAACTAGTCTGAAATTGGTTGTGACACGGGCTTTAGGGAAAAAAGTAACATTAAGGTACTGCTTCTGTTGGACCTTCACAGTCTGGAAGTGAAAGTGGAAAAGCTAGCAGGGATTACTTGCTAGCTTATGACTTAACTCATCAAACTCCATGATTTCTTCATTGTAATCTGAAGAAATGCATCATTTGATAAAAACGTGTGATACACATGATGCTGTAGAAGTGGTATTTCAGCCTCATGTTCAAGAGCTCATTGGCCCTGAGTACGCAGATTACTCAGCCTTTAGCAGTTCCTGGTTGGCCTTTCACAGCAAGCCACTTGGAATGCGATCTAAACATGAGGATTTAATAGATATTTTACTTTTTAAAGTAAAATTATTTTCATGGATAAGAGGCTTCTAGTTTCTGTTTTTCCCTCAATGTCTCAGTTTCTTTTTGGAACAGCTGATAACAGCAAACCGGACAAGATGTCAAGCTGTCTGTCAAAACTGGACTAAATGCCATTGAAAATTTGTAGTTTTGAAGATTACAACCTTCATTTTAATGACATTTGATGACTATGTTTTCTTATAAAACTGGTTCTACAGGATCTCCTGGACAGATTTCTTGGCAAAGGCGCTTAAAAATTAAATCCGTCACACACAGTAGAGTTGCGTTTTAAGCAAGTTTTCGAATGAGGTTTCCACCGCAGTAATAGAATTTTCCATTGAAGGAAAAGACTCTTTGGGTCAGCTTTTTCTTATTTTAACAACCAGAATCATCCAAAATGCAGAGTACATTCACTGAGACTCACGTCCAGTGTGTGTCAACACACCTACAGTATGTGTGAAATTCATGGCATAACATCTTCAGTTATGCTTATTTTCTACAATATTGCAATGACCAGTCATGTGTGATCAACTGTTTAATCACTTAGTTGTGACAAGCAACCCGATGCCAAAGAGATGTCTTGCCCTCTTACTTGAGGGAAATTTGTAGGTGAGTGTGTTAATTAAGGAGAGACAGTATAGCTACTATGGAGCGATGCATATAGCTGTACTTGCCGAATGTGAAATAGAAGTTATCTGGATGTACTCCAGTTATTGAAGTACATGTAGAGACCACTGTCACCATATATCACATTTTAAATAAAAGAATATATAATATATTTAATTCCAGTGGCTGAATCACATATGTTACATCTGTCCAGAGTTGTGAAATCAAATGCAGTAACAGTAAATCAAAACCAAGCTTGGAACAGTAGCCAAAAAAGCAAACAGAACATTATAAGCAAATTATAGTGTTTGTGAACCAGTCTGTAACCAGCATGTCTTGGCATTTTTACCTGATACATTACTTAATAATAGATTTTCTTGTTATCTGATATTAAGCACTGCTTGACACTCAGTGGAAAGGAGGAGGCCAGGCATATCTCTCTGCATGGCAGGCTGATGTCGATGTGGTTTTTAGTTGAAAGCTTCTATTAACTGAAAGTTACTGAAACCTGAACATGAAAACACGTCTCTGTGTGGACTTTCATCTGACTCTGGCATTGGTGTAATGAAACAGAGCAGAGTGTTTCTGTGCTGCAGACCGGCCAAACAGCAGTTTAGGTTGTGAGAAATAGCTATGTCAGTGCAAACAAACATACATTTTTATTAAAATTAAAGTGCCAATTTTCTCCAGCCATTGACTCTGATGACTTTAATCAGTTAAAGGAAGCCAAACAAGCTGATGTGGATGATAAACTCTGCGAGGTAATTGCTCTCTGTGAAGCTGCATAAACAAGACTTTTGGGAGTAGTTAGAGAACAGCCTCTGCCTCTGGCTATTGTTAAGATAATAGCTCATAGTTTAACTTGGAGTTGGATATTAGGCCAAACCAACAGAACCAGCAGGATTTCAGACAAAAATGAAGACTCAGTGAGTGTGTAGTGGAGATTGAAAGTACACATACTTCTTTAAAATGTTTTATTCATTATTGTAGGGAGGCTGAAAAGAAAAGTCATCAAATCAAATTTTCAGTAATGACTTCCCTGCCGATTAGATCAGATCAGATCTACTTGTTAGTGTTGTGGAAAGTGCTCCAGCTTTTTTACAGATGCAGAGACACACACACACACACACACACACACGCACACGGTCCTTTGCATTGAAGTCAGTTGTCATGTTGACGTGGAAGGCGGCTTTGTGTTGCAGTGAGTGATGTGTGCTCTAATAGGCTCTGCTTCACAATATGTCAGCTCTTCAATACAAGACCTCAGCTGCGTTGAACTGCGGGGAGGGAAGAGGAGTGCAGCTCTGCTCTCCATTTATCAGATCTGTCAGATGATGATGTATAGCAGCAGACTATAGGTGGAGGTGACGGTGGTTTATCTCAGTCATCCTTCACGCTGTGGACATGCAGCCATCACTGATCTCACCATAGCCAACCACTTACTGTCCTCTTGGAATTTCACTTCAACTGGAAGGACTGCACATGTCAGTGAAAATGGTGAACAACATCTGAGTAATTTACCGGTGTTGAGCACTTAGCAACAGTCAGTGTCAAATGATCTGTCAATCAAAAACATTCAGTAACTGATTTAGTGATCTGTGGCCAACAAATACTATAGTGAAATCCCCTGGCTCTTTATTCACAATATGGAGTGCACTCAGATTTTAAGTTTGACATATAGGACATTTAGTGTTTGTACAACCTTTAGTTTGTGGTTTTATAATAAAAAATGGTCTTTTAAGCCATAATTGTGGTGGTTTTTCATAATCTCTTAATAGTTTACATCATTCATCAACATGGTTAAAACATGATGATGAATGAAACACAGCTGCTAGCATGGTCTACAGCCATGCTAGCAGCTGTGTGAGGCTGTACTAAGGCTGTACTAAGGCACACCTGTGTTTGCTAATGTATACTAGCATGCTCACAATAACCACACTGATATTTAGCAGGTAAATATATGTTCACCATCTCAGCATGCTAACATTAGCTAATTAGCTTATGACTAAACATAAAGTAAAGTTGCGACTGAACCTATCATTTAGTTTTAGTATTAGACAAATTAAAACTTTGACCTAAGGATGGCACTAGATGAAACGTGATGGGACCACCATCACTATTACAGATCATGCTGAAGGGATCATATATGAATTTCTTACAAAATGTAATTGCAGTCTATGCAGGACATTTCACTAACAACCTAAAGGGTCAACCTTGTGGAGGAGCTAGACGCCTCAGGCGATTGCCAACTCATGTGTCCATGTGATAGCATGTGTCCTCTGAGTGCCTCTGAGTACCAAATTTCACGGCAATCCATCTAATATTTCTGGAGCTGTTTCAGTCTGGACCAACACAATGACTAACATTGCTGTCTCTAGAGCTGTGCAGCTGAAAATTCCTAACAGCTGTTGTACATAACTTCTCAAATTTGAGGAATCGAGCTTTATGTGATTTTTAAATTGAATATCTGCCAAATAATTATTGAATTAATCAAACAATGATTGTTGCGGCCCTAGGTTTGTTATAGTTAATCTGTAGTTGGTTTAGGCTGAATATTGACAGCACAACAAATGTTGAAAGGATTTGGCCATTGTACAGCTAGTGACGCTAACTAGTAGCCAACCATCTAGGATCTTTGCCAAGGAGCAGTGAACTTGTTTTGGTGACTCATGGTGGCCCAACATACTGTTAAGTCACTTCATGTTGGTGAGTCCTGTACTATAGTTTAACGGCTTTAACTACAATGTATATCCAGGCTGATCGCCCCCAGATATCATAGTACAAAAATATGATGGAAGTTATACGGAAGCCAGTTTTGAGGAACAACCGTCAGACCCAGCAGCAAAGCATTTCCTGCTGCTGTTTGGCGTCTCACATTCCTGTCTGGCCCAGCTCGGCCAAGTGGAGCATAAAATTTGACCAATTAGCTTGAGGTTCATCAGGGCAGGCTGGTTCAGACTAGCCCGTGGTAAATGGAGTGAAACCTCTCATCAGCAGACACAATCAGCATTGTAAATGTTGCCTAATGGTTATTGTGGTGCTGATAACTAAACATAAAATGTATTTTCTGCACCTTTCACTGATATCTTGCAGTTTTTTAGCAGGTTTTCACTCTTTTTCCAACAGGTTTTTTTTCTTCATGTCGAAATCTGCACATGGCGCAGTTAAAAAATCCTTAAAGAAATCCCAGAGGAGTTGCAATATAGATCTGCTTGTCATGTTTATTTTCCCTGTTTGCTCAAATAAATATCTGGTTTTGTATATGGATGCTGGAGGAAGAATGTGGTCTATTCACAGGCAGTGACAAATGAAAACTAAAGAGTAAAACAATCTATCTAATAGCAGTGAAAAAGCACTGTCCAGAGAAAGCCGGACTCAGCAACAGTACTGTACACATTTTGTCTTTCTCATTCCTGTAGATTCTGTTGTTATAAATAACCAAAGTCCAGCTGGTTTGTTAAACCTGAACATTCTGTTTACAGTGTACTGACTCTGCATTACAAGACATCTGGATGCTGAAGTGGAGATTTCCCAAACGCTGCACTATTTCTAATCCCTTAATATGAACGGTTGTCTAGTGCTTTAACTTAGCAGTAATAATGTATTGAGGTTTTTATTTCTCTCCAAAAGCACTTTGAGAGGTGGGAAGACTAGAAAGGTGCTATATAAGTACAGTCAATTTTACCATTGTTGAAGACATACAGAGACAAGCTGTGGTTTTATCAGTCTATAAATGTGTAAATGTCTGTTGTTTACTGGGTCGCTGTGGACCCTGTTCTGGTTTAATTAGACAGCACTGTGGTGTTGCTAAGGTACAGCAAGTGATGGTATGTTGGCTACTGCACCACAAATTGGCTGCCTTGACTGTGGCACTCTTTTGTGTTTCTCTATTTCTGTGTCTTTTTTTGTGTGTGTGTTTGTTTGACTCTTGTATTTATTTCTGTATTTTTCATCCTCTGTCCCTTCCTCAGACCTGAATCCTCAGGAGACTCTGCTGCATTTCTCAGCACGGCGAGGTCTTTTTCGGGTTACTCAGTTCTGGCTGCAGCAGCCTGGAGCAAGAGAAGCCCTGCGATTGGCCAACAGACAAGGCCACACCCCCTCCGCCATTGCAACCCTGCGAGGACACGAATGCCTCCATGAGCTCCTCACAAAGTAAGCACTAAGTACATCTTGTTATGACAGTCAAAGGTATAATTGTACAGTGATCATAGTTTTTTTTTCAATGCAGTGCATTTTAGCATAATTCAAAAACAATACAACATTTGTATAAAATATAAAAAAAACAGTGTGCCACAGTGTCTTACAGTGATACTAGTTAGAACAAGCACTCTTATGTCAATACATCAGAGTGCAGATGGGGGGGGTTCCTCCAGGCCTTAAGGGCAATCTTGTTTGTCTGTTGTCTCTGTGGAACAATGGAAGTATCCAAAGAACAGAACCACAAAGCCCACTGCAGCCTAGATAGTTGAGGCCAAATTGAAAAGTTGTGGGCTGCCAGTATTGTTCCAAGAGAGACGGGAAACTACTTGCAACACAAAACCAAGCCTTGGTTACAACGTCTGTCTCTACTGACCTGTTGCAGGACCTCTTCACAACATCACACTGTGTGTAACTTTACTTTACTAATCCGAACACACAGCAGTGCTGTCTCTACAGAGTTAAATGTCAAGAGGATGTGTGTGTTTTTGTTTGCAGTTGTCAGGCATTATCCATAATAATGCCAAATTCTTGTCATATTTGTGTAGTGAAACATTAAACTGTGGGAAAAGACCTGCTTTTTGTTAAATGGCCTGAGACACTGCTTAAAGTGAAAATTGACCCTTTTTATGTCTTTTAAGCACTCTACTTATCTGCTGCAGAATAGTTTTCACTTAACTCCAAATGAAGATGCCACGAGCTGAAAGAAAACTACCACTTAGTGCAAGCATGCACTGAAGTTGCTTTACAACTTACAGCTCCCTCTCTATGTGTTGGTAATTGCGTTTCCCTCATGAAAAGTGAAGTCACTTGCAGCCTGGTCGGTGACCTCAGCCGCCAGGCCTCGCAGCTAAAGCAATCCGCCCAGGATTATGCAAACAGATCTTCCTGACTGGGAGGTGTGCCTTTACAGCACTATCTTTATGAACAAAAACACTGCACATACTTTTACCTTCAACGATAAGAGTGACTACAGTAGGTGGGAGCAGAGTTTTCACAGAAACCTTATGGACTAGGAGTGGTCCTATAGGTGGGGTACCGCAGGGTGTATTTTAGTACTGGAAAGGAAAGTAACATTTTAACATTTACTAGCTACTTTATTACTTGACAGCATTTCTATAGGTCTAAAACAGACTTGCATAACAACCACAGCATTTGACTGACAGCCTTCCTCACTCCGGTGAAGAAAAAACAGCAATGCATGTGGATTATTGAAAGAAAAGGAGGAGTGTGGATCGGCTGACATCATTGTTTAAACCTTCTCTTGAAAGCAGTTCTGTACTGTGTTAAACCAATCACACTACAGACCCTGCGGGATGATCTAAGTGTTTATTTCACGGCAGGGCCGAGACGGACACAGAGACCGACAAAGGGACTGAGACTTCCCAGCTGGCCTCTTCAGAGGCCCGGGTAGTTTGCCACCTCCCCAGGCTGAACACACACACTCTGACTCTGAGCGTCCACCCTGGCCATGACCCTCCGACCCTTCAGAGGAGCGTGGAACAGCTGCTGCACTTGATATGCCATCTCCATGCCAAGGTGAGTCACGCCACCCTGCCCTTTTAGCACACTCTCTCTAATCAGCGTTGGCTTCATCCAGGAGCTCTGCTGCTGTTGAACATTGTTGGACTGTTTGTCTTTTCACTGCCCTCATTTTGTTTTACCTTCAAGGTTAGTTTGTATAACTGGTGGAACACCTTATGCAATCACAGAGTTGGCGATTGATAAGAACTACAGAGCACCTCTATTGGTTTCTCTGACGTTTATTCTTCTCCTTTTCTATGTTCCACAGGGAGTTTCTGTACTGGCGCTGCAGTTTGATTCTCTGCACACATCTGCTGAATGTTGTGAGGGTGTAGAAACAGAGATAACCTGTCTGGAGCGACTACCAGCTACAGCATTTGAGTGCCTGGATACAGCAACAGGAGGGAGCTGGGTAGAAAACTGCTCAGTGGAAAGCAGCAGTAGTGTTGATCGTGGATATGATGAGACTGGGAATACAGAGAAAGACTTGAGTTTATCTGTGAGTACTCCAACATCCGAAGTACGTCCACAGGAGCAAACCCTTGGCCCCACAGAGGACTGGGTGTGTCTCAGTTCAAACACTGGGAGAGATTACTGGCAAGCGGAGGAGGAGGGAAGGGAGCAGCCTGATGTTTCCACCCAGAGTTTGAGTTTGTGTGACAGGAGCGAAGGTGCACAGAGTGAGGCCGAAGGGGAGATCCTCACTGTGGGAATCCTACCACAAGCAGGCTGTGGTAAACAGGCTGAGGAAACTGATAGAGGAGAGGCGGTGATCTGGGAAGGACAGGAGGCCAAGGGGGGAGAGGAAAGATCTGAGCAGGAAGCAGAGGACGGCACGGCCAGAAGGAGAGAGGAGGAAGTCATGGGCCAGTCCATATCGTCAGAAGGCTTGGAGGCATTTGACACCTCTGACTGTGAATTGAAGGAAGGAGAGAATGTGGGGAAAGAAGAGACGAAATTTAGCCAGGAGCTCTGTGACGGACTCTCTTTAGATGGGGAGAAGGCAGAGAGTGAAGGGTTAACAGACCCTGTATCAACCCTGTGGGACCACCCCAACCCATCACTGATAGACTGCGGTGATGTAATCAAGGAACCTGAATCTGCTGTTCCACATCTCCTGATAGAAGGCCTACATGAGGGGGAGCCTCCACCAGACATAAACAACCTGGAACAAAACCAGGAAACAGCTGGTAGGGATTATTCAACAGAGCAGCAGTGGGGCTTGGCGCCAGAAACTGTTCGTCATTCTGGGAATTGTACAGGAACAGCGAGCGGTGAAGGCGTAGCTGAACCGTCTGGATACAGTATCGAAAGTACCAGTTTGCCAATGGACGAACCTGACACTACAGCTGATTGTCAGACTGCTGGAAACTCCATGGAAGATATACGGACTGATCCGTCACCTGAGTCTTCACCTGAAATGATGGCCAGCTCCAGCAATAGACATGATGATCTTGATTCAGGGATGAGTCGTGGCCTCTCCAGTGATGATGATGGCAGTTTCCGATCTGTCGGAAGCTCCACAACAGAAATATTCCACCTCACTCAGGAGACTCCTAGTCTGGAGGATCAGGACTTGCTTGAAACCAAAATCGTCCAGATGGAGGAACCAAATGATTCAAAGCCTGGTGAAAGCAGTGAACACTCACTAACCGTGGACACAGGGCTCCCCTTGGAGCCGGTCACTGTCAGTGCACTGACAATGACAGACTGCAGTCAGACTGGCACTGAGCCTGAGTCGCAACTGTCACCCAGCCTCCAGACAATAGAGGCTTTGAACCCTGAGGGGACAGGAGAGAAACTCAGCCTAGAGCTTTCCAAAGAGGATCTGTCGTTAGGTCCAGCGTTGTCAGAGAGCGGGGACGCTCCAGCAGTGAAGGTCGATGAAAGTGAAACTGGAGAGGCCAGTGATTCTGAACTGAATGCAGGGATTGAGGATTTGGAATCAGAGGTCACCAGTGGGGTTTTGTTTGAACCCAGTCCTTCCGTTGCAAAAGAAAGTGAAGTGACTGGCTCAGCTGAAGGAGAATATCAGTCAACAGAGACCAGTAATACGTCTGCAGTGGTGTCAGCTGAAAAGAGTGGAGATGTGCAGTTGGTGCCACAGCAACCCAAACAGGATAATTCAGAGATGACAGCAGCTGAGAGGTCACCTGATGAGGGATTAAGGCACTCAGAAAATCAGATCAATGTATCGTCATCACAGAGGGTCACTCCACTTTCAGATAGCGCAGATGTCAATGCCTTGGAAGCAGAACCACCTTCCCCAAACAATGAGTCTTCCAGTGAACCTCGTGTTGGGAACGAGATTACTCTTGACGTAGATGATGGAGCCTCACAAAGCCACAACAGCGCAATTCAAGGTGGGTAAACACTGATTTATTTCCGTCCCATTTCAGGTTTATTCTAGTTCCACACACTCACATACATCACAGGGCAATATGTTTGTCAAAGTCTTATTCCTAAACAAATATACTAAATCAGATTCAGTCCTCCTCTAGTGATTAATGGCAATAGCTCCGCAAAGCTAAATGCAGTGTAGCTCGCCATATTTGTGCTCACAGAGGTTTTTGATTTTTATGTTACATCGGGTTGTGATATATTGCTGTTGTGAAGATATGCTTTGCTTAGTCTTTCTGCTTTTTTGGTGTCTTCTTTAATTAAGATTTAGCTTCTTTTAAAATGTGACATTAGCTGAATCATGAGTTAATGCAGGGACACTGAGATACACTGTGACATTCCGATGTTACGTATCAGGAAATACTGAGACCGTTTATATCCTTGATACCTTAGGCCACGTAAGCCTGAGAACACTTTGCTTCATATTAATGTGTTCTGTGTTAGTCTCTGTCTCATGTACACTCTCGCTACAGAATAGTGTATTTCAGCAGGCACAGTCACATTACCAGTACATGTGACCAAGTCTTCAATGGGCAGCTAGAAGGCTGGGTTCTCTATAGTAAACATACACAGCTGATGTGATTATGGAGCAGGAAGCAAGACCTGCAGAGTCTCTCTTCTCTAAGTGAACTTCCAGCACTCCTCTGTCGGCAATTTTCACTCATCAGGAATAATTGTACTGGACCCAAGTCCAATAAAGAAAGGTCAGGGGCAAGGTTGGTGCTGTGCGTCACACAGAGAGTGGGGTGTCATTATGAACAAGGGGGATTTATTTACAGCCTGATGGTGGCCTAGCATCCAGTAACATCATAGGCAATCAGAGACAAGCTGTCTGTTGTTTTTTTATATATATACATATACATATACATATATATATATATACATTTTCAATTGAATATTCAATGCAGATTTTCATGGATATTTTAATACAAAAAGAAAATCAGTAGCTGATTTTCTTTTTTGTATGGAGAGTAACTTCTGAGACGTTTCCACTCCTTCCAGCATTCATCAAGTCATGTTCACTTACATAAGCCTTCCAAGATAGATGCCTTTAACACATATCAGATAATTATACAGTGCCATGTGCCCTTCGGTTTCTGCTTTTACCATCAAAGAATGATTAATTAATTTACTTTTAAAATGTTTATTCGCCACATGGAAAATGCTCCTTTCAGGAAAGTTTTAATGGTACAAAACTACTGCAGACACAAGCTGCTACATCACTGTTGTACACAGTCAAATCCTCGGTGTTTCTGCAATGTGGGTAGTCTCAGTCTTTTTCACTCTAAACACTTGTTATTGATTCCTATCTTTGGAGGATGCCAGTTGCCATTAGGACTGATTGCATTGTGCTGTGTGCATTTCTCCAGAGGTGGATGTCATCATGTCTGAAGAAACTGTAATTGATGCAGGGGAAGAAGAAAATGGCTCAGCAGAGGAAACAGACTTCTCCATGGTAAGCTCAAAGACTCTTCTGTCAGCTGTCAAGCTCTGCTTTGTTGAAGATGTACATTATGTTATGATGATTAACAGGAGCGTAAGAGGAGTCATTATTTGCCAAACCCTTTAAAACACCCTAATTAACCTTTTGCATGACGATGTTGTGAGCAAACAGGCAGCTGAGCTCAGTTCCTGAGCTATTATGTAACCAGGTGTAAAATGTGTAACTCAAGTTGAGTAGACATTTTCACAACAGATATTTTGAATTGTCAAACGCAGGCGTAACTAATAACATCACTTACTGCTGCACTACAGTGTTATTAGTTCCACCTCTGCAAGTCAAGTCAAAATGTGCGCTGTGAAAAAGGTCTGTGAATGTAATTAATTCAGGAAGCAACAGGAGTGCTCTGATGCTAGCAAGGCTACCAAGATGGTTAGCAGGAACATAACAAAAATGTACAGAACAAGAGTTTTGACAAGAGATAACGGAAAAATGCAAACATTTATTAGAGCATTTTTAACTTTAGTGTTAAAAGACAGATAAACAATTTTTCCAGCAAAGATATTTACATTAAAAATGCTATCTAGTGAATACCTACAGTAGACTTTACCTTAAATTAGAATTGTATGTATTGTAGAAATGTATGCTATTATGTGCGTACATTGAAAGTAGGTTATATCAGACAGGTGCGGTGAGTATACAGGTTTAGAATGATACAAGGCTTGTTAATAGTCACCTTCAATTTTTAATGCGGTCCAAGCCTGTCCAAGGACGGGCTGCAAATTTCCAAGCACAGCACTGTCTGAATACGAATCACTGATAACTGGAAAAGTTGGACATGAGTTCAATCCAGTGCCAAAATGATGAAGGTGTGACTGATTTCCATTGTTTAATATTTTTAATTTAATAATTGGCACCACAGTTTTTAATAGCCATGCATCTGTAGATTCAAGGCAATGTTAAACTTGCACTTTTCATTTGCAGGACAGAATCCAATAGGAAATGAATATGCATGAAGAGAAACATGCAATTCATGTTCAACAAAATTACTTAAGAAAGAAACATAAGTTTATTATTATAATGTATTATAGCCAGGAATAGAAAAATGTCTCCAGTAAAGTAAAGTATGCCAAAAATTTTGGGGGTGAAGGAAAGGCAGGATTTGCTCACGAGCAGCTTGATGTGCCAAGTAGAGATTTGCAGAGAGTGAAGGAATAAAACTGCCTGGGACATTTTTCCCTGGGAGTGAAAACTTCAAATTTGAGACTTGCAGCTTGTTTTTTCTTTTGAATTTTTGGTTAGTGCCATCATTCAACAAGAAATATATGACTTATTGGAGTCTCTTTGCATGACCTCTACATTTTCTTCACTGTAAATTTCAATAGGATATCTCTCCCTCATCCTGTGGGAGTGATGTTATGCACTTCAGTTACAGTCTCAGCTCAGCCACTGAGCACATGGATGCGATCTTCAGTAGACAAGGCTTTACTCTGAAATGTTGCTGACTGATAGATTCCTCAGCAGCCATAGACTGGAGTGGCTCTGCTTATTCCTGGGTTGCGGTCTAGGTCAGTGGCTTGTTCTCAATGCCAGATGTTTGACGGCAGGGTACACGCAGTCTGCAGGACGGCGGGGTCGCCAGCAGAGGGCGATGTAGACTTGATGGCATCATTGGAGTTTTTCCTTGACCAGTGAATTTAATGACCTGCCATTTGATCCTGTTGAAATCTCCTGTAATTTCTGTGATGAGCAGGCAGTTTGGAGTCACACTGGTGGTGGACAAAATATGGTAGGAGTTGAGGTGAAGAATGGCCTGTTCACATTCAGCAGATACATCCCCAGAACTTTAGCATTTTAGTTTACACTATTTTCATAGTAGTAATATTTAGAGTGTGCGAACATTTTTAATAATAGTACAAATATTATTATCATTAGAACAATCACAATCATCAACATGTCCATCAATATTGTCTATCGGCTCAACCCTACAAGCAGCAGACAATTTAGTCCCGGTTGAGTCCGCCTGGATGACATCTTTGGCATTTTATTACTACAGTCATAATAACCAATGTTACTTTACCTACATCTATAACAACGCGGTGGATTCAGCAGTATCTTGGGAGATTCCATTTACTACCTGACATTTTTAATTTTCCAAAGTTAAGGTGCTCATCAAGTGAGGGAACAAAGTAAAATCCAAAGGGCAATGGAGTCATTTTTACTATATTTTTTTATATTTATATTCACCCCGCACCGCGCTCAATAAGATGCATCTCAATTATCTGATAGGTGACTCTGCTTTTCTCACTTGCACTAGACAGATGAGAATATGGGGAAGTAATTGCAAAATATTTTATTAACAGGACATCATTCCTTGTCAAGTGAGGGTCTAAAGCAGCATCAGTTACTGATCTTTCTCTGATCTTAATTCATTACTGTGGTTGACATTTGACCGTCTGGTTGTTGAAGACAGGTTAAACATATTGATAAGTTAGTGGTTTAGGCCATGTAGAAGAGCAGCTTCATACTATAGTTACTAGATTTCAATGAGAGAAGAGATGTGAGGTAGTTTGGAAGCTTAAACAGTAGAGCTTTATAGATGAATAACATTAGATGGCTCTTTCTTCTTGACTGTAATGAAGTCCATCCAACCGTGTGATACAGAGAGCAATGATGTACGAAATTTGTCATTTGTGATAAAGTGTAATGCACTGTGATATACAGGGCTTGAAACGTCTGGTGAGCTGTGAAGGTCATTGGGGGAGAGTTTGATTTGTTTGTGGCTGCTGGGATATACACCGTTGTTCTATTGGCCAGTTAAGGACAAGACCTGAGGTCTAAGCTGGATCTCATGTTAGGGACAACACCACAGGAACTACCACACGTTTACATTAACCTTAATATCATCCAGGAGGCGCTGAACTACAGTGTGCTGGCTGTCTCTTAACCCCAGGTGTGTAAGTTTGATTTTGGAGGTAGTGGAACACAAATGTGCCATTGATTATTTTAAATGTAATGAATAAAAATGTGTAATTTGCCATAATTTATCACAATTACAAACCACTGATGAAAATTAATACTTTTATATTCTATACCCGAGGTTTAGGAAACACTAATAATAGAGATCTGAGGGATTAGAGCAGCCTTAAAATCTATAGCCACTCAAACAAAAGTCAGAATATCATATTCGTAGATGATTTTGAAAGCTCTTGTTCAGCTGCTGTCTTGGAAGGCTAGTAGTAGAGAGTCAACACATTTCTGTGTCCACTCTTCCTTGAATGGCAGGTTATTTCATTTCTTTTCCTTCTTTAGCCCAAATGATAGTGTGAGAGCATGCAGCTGTGAGGATCCACAAAAAATTCACAATGTGCATGTGCACATGTGAATTTATACAGTATCTCGCAAAAGTGAGTACCTTCACATTTTTGTAAATATTTGATTATATCTTTTCATGTGACAACAATGAAGAACTTACTATTAGATACAATGTAAAGTGAGTGTACAGCTTGTATAACAGTGTAAATTTGCTGTCCCCTCAAAATAACACATCACACAGCCATTAATGTCTAAACCGCTGGCAACAAAAGTGAGAATGTCCAATTTGGGAACAAAGTGTCAGTATTTTGTGTGGCCCCATTATTTTCCAGCACTGCCTTGACCCTCTTGGGCATGGAGTTCACTAGAAATTCACAGGTTGCCACTGGAGTCCTCCTCCACTCCTCCGTGATGACATCACTGAGTATTGACACATGAAAATATATAATGAAATATTTACAAAAATGTAAGGGGTGCACTCACCTTTGTGAGATACTGTATCTAGAAACCCACAGTGGTATATACAGAAACCCATGTTGCCTTTGCTGGCCACTATACTAATGGCATCTATATTCTTTTTGAGTATATCAGGGCCATTGAGCTTTTGTTTTGGGACGTAGATACTTAACAAGATGGTTAGCAGATTAATCAGGAATATGTAGTAAGACATTCGGGCCTGGAGTGTTCGTTTATATACGGTTTTGACATCAGAATTGTACCACAACGATATGATGATATCATCTTACTGTTATACAATATTCTGTTGCCTAATTAAATGATCCCAAGGAAATTGTAATTAAATGTGATAGATTGAATACTGCAGTATTTATTTAAAATGAGTAAAGACTTTGGTCTGATGTAATGTGTAACAGTGGGACACCGTTCATAGCAGTTACTACTGCCATCAGAACGAGAAACACATATGACATATCACTCGCAACTTTTCAGCGTCATGGCCACTGTCCGTCACATGTGGCCTCAATCCTCATCCAGCAGGGGGTGTTGAATCTCAACAGCATAAATTCTGATCATTGAATCACATTAACTGAAGCAATAATGTCCTACTGTCATCTGTCACACTGTAACAATGTACTACTTTGGCTGGCTGATTTACGTGAAGAGAGAAAGCCCTTCACAGCCTCATTGAGAAAACGAGATAGAATATATACAGAGAGAGAGAGAGAGAGTGTAAAGGCATGAGTCAGGCCGAGTCAGGAGAGAAGTTGAGAGGCGATAGAGGAAAAGGGGAGGGAGGGAAGAAGAGAAGGAGTCTGGGCAGGAGGGAGGGAGTAGAGCTGGAGTCTGGTAGAAGGCTCCTTCTGTGGCCAGATGTGAAGCTTAGCAGACTCTCTGTGTTTCTGCTGGATTTTAACCTTCTGTTCAGTGAATCTGCTCTGGATATTTAAGGGGAAATGTACGAACGACACAAGCGGAGGTACAGTTTCTGTGCCAAAGGAGAGAGAGCTGTAGATGTGGTTTTAATAAAGGTAGGCTACCCATCCGCACTTTCAAACAAAGTTGCTCGATCATACTGCCACAGTAATAACTGTCATTTGACTAGAGGCTTTGAAAACACAGTTCTTTACAAGTGCTTTAAACGGATAAAAAATATAATGGCAAAAGCAATAAAAGCAAGGTAAGAAATATAAAAACAGCACTAAAATCGTAATGTAAACTATACAATTTGAGGTCAAAGGTAATTAATGACATATTTAAGTCCATTAAAGAGAGTTTTATGAAGACTGTTTGTTTTAAAATACTGATTACACTTGTTATTAAAAGCTGTCTAGGAAATGTAATTTAAGTAAAACATAATCGTAACTGTAACAAAGTGCTTCAACATGTTTCGGCAAACCTGTAATGATCTGCCATGGATGTTGTGACGGGTTCTGCTGTGTTGCACCCTGGGAGATGATTGCATGGTTGTTGATAGTGGCCCTCCAGACACACAGTGCTGATTATTTTGGGGTGGAGTGTGGTTTTGGTTCTTCGCTGCATGGGTATGCTGTATGTGACACCAAGACAGATGCCTGCACTCTGTCCATCTCTTTGGAATAACAGTGTATGAAACTTAATGAGGCTTAGACAGTTTAAAGTCTTTACAGGATTATTTGGTCAGGATAGTGGGTACTTATCTGAAAAGAAAAAAAAACTATAAAGCTGAAACAGAAGTCCACCGATGTTCTTAAAATGTCTTGTCACAGTGCAAAGTTGGGACATTTCTCTCCCGCTCAGAGGTCCTTTTACTGTACCGTAACAGTTCTGTGTCAAACCATTTGAACTGGGTGTTCTATGGAGTCTTTCTCAATGGGATCTTTATAACACTCAAAAGTGCTATTTATCCCAAATGGTACTACATTTATAGAAACCATTATGCCATTTCCCACTGTAGTGTGGATTTTTCTTTTGGCTGTAGGACAGCAGTTAGTCCTGATGATTGTTGGTAAAAGTAGATAGTGATGAACCTGCTCCAACCAAAGTTATATTTATGTAGGTGGTTTAGTTTACTAACGTAGTTCTGTGAATCAGATGCTGCTTAACAGCAGATGCCTATATCTTTAAATGTACAACCCATACAGTTCGGTAGGAATATTATTTATTATTCGCTAATCATTTTCATCATGATCTTACCAGCCTCCACTTTTTTGGCCATGCATGTGGCGTTGCTGTTGGGGTGGCACTGTTGGATCGATCTGTTTGTTGGTTGATTGGTCCACCACTTTGGTTAAACTGAAATATCAACGATTTAATGTATTGCCGTAAAATACTTTTCAGACAGCGCTACCACCAGGTTAAAATCTTACTCTGTTCAATGCTGTTTGTGACCAAGGTCAATGAAGTCAACTAAAACTGTCACTGGAACTAAACAAGAATTAATGTTGGGCTATAATGAAACAGAAATGACATCAGTAAAAAAAAAACCAAACAACTAATGTACAATTAAAAAATGATCTGATATAATCTGTTTAGCAGCACTTGGAAGTTACCAGTATTCTTCATTTGTTTAAAATCTGTCTATATCTGTGTCATCTTGATTGTCCATTCTGTATTTTACTATGTTGGTTTATTCTGTAACCAAATCTATTGCATGTCAATCCATCGTGGGAGAAGGATCCCCCCTCTGTTGCTTTTCTTAAGGTTTCTTCCATTTTTTCCCCTCATTGAAAGAGTTTTTTTCTCTAAGGATAGGTGTTGTATAATGTACAGACTCTAAAGCCCCTTTTGCAAAATTTGTAATTTTATGAGCTATATACAATTAAGTTGACTTGATTAACTATAAAGGGACTTGTTGAATCTTAACTAGACCTATTTAATATTAGCTAACAACCATCAACTAAACAAGACCTGACTGATTTAACAACTAAGCTAAACTTAAAACTGAACTATTTCCTTTTGCTTGATTATTATTGACTATAATCTAAACAAATAACTGGCTAAAAGCTTAACTACTGCACCACAGTGGACGTTTGACATGTCCTACTGGACGTCATGCTGTCTGCTAGTTCCAACGTCCAGGAGCAGAGCAGAGCAGAGCAGACTGGGAGGTACTGAGAGAAAAATATCTATGAAGTGGATTGCTCTGGTATATGTAACACCTCTCTTTAGTCTATTGTCACTTTCCAAACTTGTTCCTGATGTCAGCTCCTCTTTTCACTCCAGGGGTGAAATAGCAAGGGTGTGTTGTGTGTGTGTGTGTGTGTGTGTGTGTGTGTGTGTGTGTGTGTGAGAGAGAGAGAGAGAGGAAGAGGGAAAGCGAGGGAGATATGATGGTGTGGGAAAAAGGCAGCGCCGGGCTAACGGTTTCCTCTGGCCTCAGATGGAAACAGGCATTTCGCCAAATGACTTCATTCCAACCAGCGTTTCACATCCCAGCATCTCTCCTGGCCTGAAGTCACAAAACACATCATCACTCCACTTACCAAGTACAGTAACTGTGAATAAGCCTTTATACTAACTAACACAGTGCCATAGTATATACAGGGACAAGCAACAGGCGGGGGAAAAAACAAACCTCTAAACCTTTTAACAACTCCTTTAGTACATTTCTAACAGCCGTGATCATTTTTGGTCAAAGGAATAGATGCTATTCTGTAGCTGACGGAGGCCTATGACCTCTCTGTTAGAGAAAAGGGTTTCGGTAAATGAGGCACTTCATAATTGGTAGTTGGGTTATTGTTTGACAGGTTTGCTTTTATCCTGTTTCAGTGTTTGGTAAGTTGAATCCAGTGCACTTCCAAGGTGCTACAGAGAATAGCCTTGCCCTCAGGCCTGCTGCCAGCCGCCCTCAGGGATCAAACCGCATGCATACCTGGCTGGAAAGAGTCATTCAGTCAGCCATGGCATCCTCCAATGCCGCGGAACCTCTGTGGCCGCCTGCCTTTTTAGAAACAGGGCAGCTTTCCAAGTCCTGCCTGCCCCTGCATACAGACACCAGCCCGCCTTTTTTATTCTTAAACCAGATGTGTTTTTACTGGGTACTGTTTAGAGTCCCCCGACGCTACAAATATGCACTGGGCTGTTCAGTCTCCAGGCTGCCAGCTTTCAGAGGGGGGGATCGGTTCTTTGCTCGCTGGCTAGCTGACTGGTTTGCAGGCCTGCTAACTGGCTGGAACACGTGTTTGATGAATTCATGGTCTACTGACTGGCTGCCTAACTGGCTGTCACCTTGTGCTTCTTGGTTTGCATTGGACAAAACATAGTTACCTCCTCACCTCTACTCATCCCCCTACATGTCCAACCCTTCCCTTTCTCTTCATTCATAGTGCGTCTTTCAGGAAAAATTATGTGTTTCTGATAATGCTGAAGGTTAGATTACCATTGATCTCAGTGGAAGTCATTATGCTGGCTAAAATGTAAGTGAAAAGAAGCTTATTTTTTGAATTTTGTGTGACAGGGTGAGACACAAATCATTGACTTTTGTGGCAGATTCAGGGTTGCTATGGCATCACTGAACTAAATGAGGAGTTCTGATTTGAAAGGAGAAATTGATGCAGTGGCTGAAATTGGAGAAGCTGTATTGTTTCATTCTTTAGGGATGTTATCACCATTCCACCAAATAATGTGAACTGCAACACACTGCAAAAATAACGGAAAGACATGAGTAAATATATAACTTTCATTAACAGCATGTACTTCCACATATGTCCACTCTCCAGGAGAACTATCAACGTCATATCCCATCGAGTTTAGTTGGTTGATCTGTGCCAAAACGCATTTCAGTTCACGGTCCGTAAACAGTGTATTGAAACACTTACAGCTGCAGTTTCCTTTCCATTGGCTTTATTCTGTATTTTATTCAGCATTTGTTATTTCCATTTGAAGTTCTGCTTTCAGTGCTCTGCTGTAAGGTCAAGCCATGTAGCCTTTTGTAATTTGTTGCAATCACTGGCAGTTATTTAACTTCTGAGCAGAACCTGTGCATACATTGATGAGTGTGTGTGCATGTGTGTTCTGGCGCCCTCTGTGACCAGCTAATCTTTCCTCGTCAGCGTGTTTGTTCTCTCTCAGCGGGCTCTGTTTGATATCTGAACACAGCTGTGAGAAAAGAAAACTGTGTCCTGTCTGTGCACGCATCTGTTCTGTGTGTGTGTGTGTGCACGCATCTGTTCTGTGTGTGTGTGTGTGTGTGTGTGTGTGTGTATGTGTGCGTGCGGTGGTGGGGGTTTTCTTGTGTGCATTTGAGTCTTGATGAGTGAAAAAAAAAGGGGCATAAGTGTTGTGTATATGCGACAATGCTGGCTTACGGAGGTGTACATGTGCCAGTTGGTATGTAAGCGCCTGTCACGACAAAAGTGTGTGGTTACAGTGGATACTTTGACTGACATACACACACACACACACACACACACACACACACACACACTCGCACTCGCAGGCTTGGACTACTGAGCTCAGTGTTTCTCTGGGTCTCAGCAGGCTTGTCAATAGTCTGCTCTGGGACAGTTGAAGGTTAGTGGTTGAGCTCTGCCCCCTCACCCCAAAGCATTCTGGGAGGGTCGACCTTGCTGGTTGGTTGGGACTCACTTGCCCCCATCTGTCTTATGTCTAATTTGTTTTTTAGCCTTGAGATTGTCTCTCTTTTGTTTCCATCTCTGTTAGTTTTGACTTCTTTTCCTCTTTGTAGCGGTCTCTGTTTTTGACAGATAGGTCTGCAGTTTTGAATCTCACATGGGAATGGCGGACTCCACCACTTGCAATGAAAACTATTATATAGTAATTTTGGGCTGTAAACACAATGAAAGTTTTTTTGCTGAATAAACGTAGGAAGATAATGAAAATCGTAAGAACAATGATTTATCATGCAGATATGCCAAACCTTTCAAGCCTCTGAAATGTGAGGACTGCAGTAGCTGCATTTATTTGTTATATCATTGTAAATTGAATATCTTTGGATTGCTGGTCTGACAAAAAAACAACAGATTTGAAGACCCTGAGCTCTGGGAAAGTGTGATGGGCATTTTTCATGCAATTAATTGATTAATCAAAAACAGAATTGTTAGAGCATCTACTGGTTGCCTGGCAACCTTGTAGTGAAGCCAAGACAAAGAAGACACTACACCCTTCCAAGAAATGACAAGTTTTTGTTTTTACACTCCGGTATTTGTATTAAATAAGCACTGACTTCATTTATTTATATTAATTGGTGAGCTTTAGAGGTGTTGGACTTGTGTTTCATTTGGTCAGTGCCAGGCTAGCTGTTTCCTAGTGTTTCCAGTCTTTTATGCTAAGCTAAGCTAATCAGCTAGTGCTTCATATTTGATGGACACACATGAGAGTGGTATTGATCCACTTACTGTATCTAACTCTCTGCAAAAAAAAAATGGAATGAACGTAAAATAATAAGTTGCAGCCATGTTTTTGTACGCTGATGCTATCTTACCTATTATTTTGCTCCCTGCTCTCATTCAGTCCAAAGATTAAATATTGATTTTTTTTAATCTTAGTCAAACTCTTTACTTCACACCAGGAATAGTTGTTTTCATTCAGTTACTTCTCAGCATCACAGAAACTAGATTAATTGTATAAATAACCCGGAGGGCTGTTCACTCCCACTGATGTCTTAAAAGCTACAAGAGGGGAACATGCAGTAGCAGTGTGGTGAGACGGACTCGCCCATGGCGGAACGACACCTTTGTTTAGTTCCTCTGATTCCACTTTCAGATTAAAAGTTGTGGTCTCTACATTAGAGACCTGCTTATACTATGTCTGGAGGTTCCTTTGTACAATCTTACACAGCCAAGTTTAAAGGACCACGCTAAAGTCTGTTCATCTGCGTCAGGCTTAACCTGGGTTTACTGGGGTTAAGAGTTCAATGCGAACAATTATGAAGGGGAGGAAACAAGCTACAGTTAGAAGAAAGGAGGGATATAAATATTGAAGGAAAGACCATAAACGTTGAGCATGTGCCATCTATACTCCATTGCAGGTGCTTTAGCTCAGTTCAGATATCATAAAAAAAAGCCTTATTTAAACCAACAAGGCTTTTGTGATGAGGGTCTCTTATTATGGTTATGATTGTCTGACTTTGTTAATAGATTATTAATCTGTTTTTGGTTTACTCAAAATGTAAAGCTCATCTTCTTTATCTGCATGTCTTTGAGGAGTTCATTTAAACTCAGTGAGCTTCTCTGAGTCTCTCTTAGCTTCACATTTTGAGCTGTCAGTCAAATTTGCATAGCTTCAGCCAAACTGTTGAAGCTTTTGTGTTGTGTGTGTGTGGTGGTGTGGGGGGGGTGGTGGTGGGGGGCAGTGGCTTATGCTCACTCTCACCCACACATGCACACACACTCACACACACACAGCTGTTGTGTAGACATTCAGACCACAGAGGAAGCAGAGTCCCAGTGTGTTCACAGCCAGCCCCAGATCTCTGACAGGCACTGTGTGTGTGCGTGCGTGTGTGTCAGGGTGTTTGAGTTGATGTCAGTGTGACCGTGAGTACTGAAGGCTGAAAGCAGCCCGAAGTTAGATCTTTCCAAACAGTTCCTCTATGCAATGGAACTGGAGTGCAGCTACTAAATCTGATAAATACTCTGAAGTCGGCTGTTATAAAGAGCGTCTTATCGTTGCCTCCCATCCTGTCTACTGGGCGACACTTCCTTACTGCCACGCTGGTCTGCATCATTATTTCTTTGTGAGTGACGATCACATGTTGCTGAGGCTGATTCAGTGTCTTCCTGTTTCTCTGCAGATCCACCGAGACACAGCGGCATCGTTCCATCAGCCCTGCAACACTCAGCACTCAGGTAAGACTAACTCTTGACCTCTCTCATCAAAGTGTATGAATTTAAATAGCTTTTTTTGTGCATGTTTTTGAGCTTTCTTTTAAGGGGAGGATTTCTGTTTATTCCTGTAAGCCACCGTTCAAGGTTGCTTTCTCATCAGTAACGCATTTGTAGAAGTGGGTCATTCTTTGTTCTGTGAAGCCCATTTGTGATAGCCTGGCCTGGTGACTTTACAAACAGTCAATTTGAAGTGTCACTGACACACAGCAAAGGCACTTACATTGTTTGAGCATTTGGCCAACAGCCATTTCTTGTTGTCCAGTAGTGTAAAAACAGCTCTCTGCCATTTCTTTTTCTACTCAAAAGAGGAAATTGAGACCATCAGATATAATTTGGCTGGTCTGAAACGCCAAGTAGAAGCTTTGGCCAATACGAGATTTCGCAGCCAGATGCTGGTAGTTTTGGAGCGAAGCCTTGGATAGTCTCTCATATTTATGTGTTGATATTAAAAATGTAAATTTAATTTTACTTTAATTATTTTTGCCGTTTTCATGCGAAAGAATCTAAACTATTCAGCATTTCACCCACTCAGCAGTAATTTTGGGGTTTTGTCGAAGAGGAGTAGAATATTATACAGACACGTGAGTGGTTAGTAATGTTAAGCTAACACAAGGTGATAATTGTTCATCCCGTATAACTTTCAAGCCTTCATGTTTAACCAACATGAGGTCTTGGGTTGTGGGTTAGGTGGTAAATCTGCTAAATTTGATAAATGTGTGATAAATTTCACCCGTCACACTTGGCTGGACTGTAATGTAAGTAACTGTAATCAAAACCTGACTGAACACTGTCAAATAGTTATGTTAGCACTTGGAGATGCTCAGAGACTACTTTAGCTATGGTTTTGGAAAAAAAAAGTATACTTAAGAGGACCTTTATGGCAGAACACTCACAGGACTAGGACAGATTTTAGTGTGAAAAACTGTATCTGCAAGGCCTTAACACAGACAGCTCTAGAGTGTTCGGGGAAAAGACTTAAAGGTTGTGTGTGGAGATTTTGACCATCAGTGGAGCTGCAGAGCAGTGTTTTGATGAACAGGACCCAGTTTGTATATCATGCTCAAACAGCATGCAAACAAGGGACTTGGATGGAAATGATGTGATCTTTATTTCGGCCAACTGAACAGGGTGGTAACAGTTGGTAGTTTTCCGGTTGACCCTTTTTGTATTGCATTTGAACCCACAGTGTTTTTGGAAGTGACCCTGTACGAGTCACTGAGCTAATTAATGTCAATGCCGGCGGAGAAACCGCAGGATAGACTGTAGAAACCTGGTGGTAAGAGATGTTAGCTCAGCAGCAGTGGTAGCATTAGTTAATGTAACATCTACTCATAGTGAAACATGTCTAGACATTTCTTGTCTTACAAGCATCTTGTCTTCATCCCTCTTCTTTCTCTCTCTTTCTTTCTTTTTTTTAAATGCATTGATAAATTTATTTCAGTGGTTAATAAGACTTATCCTTTAGGTCAGCTTTTGGGCCATCAACCAGAGTTTTGAGTAAATTAAAGGTTTGAACTCAAGTTAAGGCTAGATGAGCAGGGATTTGATATTGATAATCAGCCTCTGGGGACATGAATGTCTGTCAAACCATTCAATAGTTGTTGAGATATTTCAGTCTCGACCAAAATAGTGTGCTAGACCCACGCTGCTAGTGTAGCTAAAAACGCCATTAGTTTTGTCTGCAGCCAACGGTGGATTTTTTTCCATTCGCAGTTGCGAATATTTTTCAGTCAGTATATGGGAATGACTGCAAGAAAAATCTTAATCTGAAAACTTTTAGATGTTGACATATGAATGTATAGGCAACAGCCACAGTAAGATAAGAAAAAAGGACTTTTTTGACCTCCATAAGATGAGTATGTCTGCGGAGACACCGGTCTCAATAAAAAAGACCAACAGATCGATGAGCTGGATCAGGCTGAGAACAAACTGCCTTTTATCTGTGGTGGAGAACAGATGAAACATCAGGCTGTCAGAGAGAGATGAATAGAGATGGAGAAATACAAAGAGAAAGAAAGGAAACAAAGATGGAAAGAGGAAAGATAAAGAAAGAAAAAGCAGGCGTGTCAAACTGAAATAAAATGGAAGGGTGGGTGAGGGTGGGATTTACTCTGCAACAGCTGGTCGACATCACTTCCTCTGTGGTAGAAATATCTCTTTCTCTCTCACCAAACTCCCTCACTAAACTACTTCAGCCTCTTTCTCTCTCTTTTTCTGGTTATTTATTTAGTTAGGTTAACTTCAGCAGGTAGCAACAGGAGCCACGGCAGGAGACTGATTGACTGGCTGGTAAATCTTTAATCCAACCTTCACTCTTACCAGCAGAATAGAATACAAACAATAAACTCAACATTTCTAAAGTTGTCACTGATTTACTTAATTAACTTCCCGCCATTATATTCATCAGGCTCATTTGCACTTTGTTTTATGACAAAATTAAGCTCTACATGTTACTTCTGATTAGTTAACCAGACTGGTCAGGTAGGAAGTTGGAGGGTTGATTTTCTTTTTCAGCATCAAAGGTCAGTGTAAATGTCATCCCATGAAAATTAATATGCAAAACCACCCAGGTTGAGGTCAGCGTTGAGACCAGTGTTGGGAGTAACGTGTTACTAACGTGTGTTAGTAACTGTAATCAGATTACATTTGTCTGTAACACAGTAATGTAACGCGTTACTGTTGATAACTTCATTAATCACATTACAGTTACTAATAACAAAATCGTTGTTACTTGTGAACTGGTTCTTGAACTTAATGGGAGGAGAGAAAAATAAATCAAACGTCCCTTTTCCGACCTCACTTTTGACTTCAGCGCCAGTTCATGAGGACGCAGAAATGGCAGAGCAGCCGAAGAAGTCTTTCCAGGGGTGGAGTTATAACTTCATATTGTTTCGTGAAAGGACAGCGATACCCTCTATTGCGCCTGTGGTGAGGCCCTTTAGCGTGGGCAGTCTTGTGCTGACTCCGAGGAGGAACAGGTTGTCTGACGATGTGTCATGATTTGAGAGACTCCTGCCCAGGGAGCTTAGCACCCCTTAATAAGACTTCCCTAAAAGCATGATTTGTGATATTTTGGGGGGTCTGACAGCTAATATTGACAGCATGCATTATTGCCATTAATCTCTATATTTCTCTATAATCATGGATCATGCCGAGCGTCAGACTTCATCCAGCCAGAGGGAACGATTACTGACTGTCCGCAGAGGGCCGGTCTCTCCGCGATCTCCTGGCCCAGTATGCTCCACCGCCCCTCTCCCTCTCCGGTACGGGCTGTGTCGCTATTACGACCGACGCGCTGTGAACGGCTCATGATCATTCCTTCTGGCTGAATGGATGGATTTTTTCACAATACTTTCTAAATTCTTCCCTCTCACCGAGAAAAGAAAGGTCAGGTCGCAAACACAGTCGCAGCTGCTGTGTGAAGCATGAAAGAGAGATCCTGTGTAACCTCACCTGTGCATCACAGGTGATATTATGCAGTAATCCAAAAGTAATGTAACTAGTAGTGCATTTAGTTACTGTCAGCAGTGAGTAATGTAGTAAAGTAAGGCATTACTTTGAAAAAAAAACTACTAATGTGTAATCCATTACCTTTTTTGAGTAACTACCTTAACACTGGTTGAGACCCCAGTGACGCTCTGCTCTGCTTGAGGGTTACAAGTGTCTGTCAGTGTTAAACCATATTGTGTGGCCAATTCCCTCTATGTGTATGGTACCTTTTTTAAATGTGACTATCAAACCCTACTGTACAGAATATTAAGTGATACATTGTACAGGAAAATTGGATTTACAGAGTTTAGACACAGTAACAAAGACAACTTGCGCAAAACCCCAGTTTGGTGACTGAACACACATTTCATTTGACAAGCTTGCATAAAAGCAACTGAAGCTTCTTCACATTTGTACAGAACACGCTGCGTATTGAATGATGGACCTGGATCTACATAACATAATGTAGCTGGTTAATGAGTTTTTGGAGGGCCATAGGGTGATAGATTGCATGCCTGCCTGTGGTTTGCTAGTTCCCAATGAGAGTCGTGCGGCTGCTTTAAAGCATGGTTTATAATGTTGCATTATATTATATTTATCATTGGTGAAGCGGTGTCATGTTTAGCTCAGCTCGGTTCAGTAACCCTTATGTATATAGGAGGAGACACATCGGCTGTGGTTGGGTTCAAGGCAAAAATAACACAGTGAAAAGAGAGAACAAAGATATAGGAGTGAATGGCGAGTTTACATGAATCAATCAGTGAAAGTTTAAATTAAAATTGTGAGGACTGTCCATTATGTCTTAAAAAGAATGACTTTTTTTATAATAGCGGTTTAATTTTGTGTGTTGCTCAAACAGCAGATGGTGGGGTGATTGTGAGCTGATTATGAGCTGATTCACTTTAAATAGTTACAAAAACAGAAAAACAGGCTGCTTTGAGGGCTTCAAATAAATTGGTGTGTCCCGCTTTGTGTTGTTCAGACCTCAAAGTGCATCCAGTGTCCTCGGTCTCCAGTGCTTTCTACGCTTTTTGAAGGTGACTAACAGGCTGTTGTCACAAAAAAATATCTTTCTGCAAAAAGTCAGCCCAGGTGCACAAATTTAACATGTCATGTCTTTAGAAAATACAGGACGAGCAAATATACGAGTAGAAGAAAAAGAACGTGTAACTGCTGATAAAATCTGCACTTAGAGGTTGGGAAAGACTTAAGGAAACCTCAGAGGCGACTTCTCTCTACTAGCGCTGTGAAAGTGCGCGGAGAAGAGCGTTTTTAGACAGAGGCCCGATGGATACTTTATCTTGTCAGTTATTTCTTACCACATTCATTGCTTCAGACTGGATGATTTGTTTTGATCGTATCTACTTTGCAATTTCTCTCCCGCCACATTCATCTAACAACAACTCTTCCTCAGTTCAGACTGGCTTCTGTTTTCTTTTGTCATATGTTCTTAACTGCATTGAAAACTCCAGCAACAGTGACTGTTTGCATTGCAAGCAATATTAGATTGACCTGAGTAGGTACACTGCTAGTATGGTAGCTTCTACTGAACTGCGAGAATGTGTTTTTGCACATGTTATATATATATCATCTGACTCCTTAATCTGGGTGATGTGGTCTAAATTGACCCCATTAGTCTCTTTAAATGAAAGTCAAATTTAAAGATTTAAAAATGTTTCATATTATTCAACATAGTGTTTACAGGTGTGTGAGCTGATTTAACATTTAACATTTAACACTGACTCATCAGAGGGCTTTACACCTGTTCTCTGTAACTTTGCCGTGTGTGTGTTTGTGTGGGGGTTTGGTTGAAAGAGAGGGAGGAAGACAGCTGTCAAACCTCACGGTCCCTTGCTAGCTTTGGTGGACAGGTGTGAGGGGGTGGAGTCTGAGAAAACCCCAAGACTCCACTTCCCTCACCACCACTTGCCACACAGACACACAACACAGGCACAGACACATTCTCATTCCCAGAGCTCACATTCACATTTTGGGCTTCTCCGTTCATCGTGGGCTTGCAATCTTAGATATATGAAAAATAAAGGATGAAATGTTTTTTCATCAACTTCCAAAACCGCCATGGTCAAGCTTAAGCGCTGCGGCAGCACTAGAGGTCAAAGGTCAGTGTAGTTTTCATGATTGGAGTGTTATCTTGTCCACCATCTGTTTTCATTTCAGTCATCATCTTCTCAGGTTAATAATCTGTTACTGAAATCAATATCTGGATAAACACTTGAGAGCTCCTGATTTTAGGTGGTCTTATCATGAGTTTAAAGTTGTCTGTAACACGTGTGTGTGTGTGTGTGTGTGTGAGTGCTGTGCTGCTATGCTGGTCCATATTGTGATACTGAAGACCTTGGTCTTTCTTGATTTTTTTGGGCTTAGAAATCTTTCAGTCAGGGCTAAGTGAATAGGCCCGAGGAGGACCCGGCTGGATGCGCCGCCCCTTCAATCTACCTACGTTTTCACGCAATTGCGTGCATGTGTGTGAGTGGTCAGTTGTAAGCAGTTAATCAGTTGCAGGAAGTCTGTGACTGTGCCCCCCATTTGCTCATGTGTTATTGCTGTGTAACAGATTCTTGCTAAAATGATGGGCTCTGTCACTGACCACTCCCACTGCAACCCTTTGTCCCATCTCCCGACCCCCCCTGTTGGCCCCTTCCTCTGAGCAGCTGACTGCAACTGAATGTCCAGCCTCAGGATTACATTTTGTGCAAACCTTCTTTCTGTAAGACTTTTAATTATTACTGAATGGTGTTAATTGTAGAGATTTTCACACTGAATCCTTGACTTTTAGGGATGAGCACTTGCGCGCACACACATGCATGCAAGTAAGGAACTTCCTTTTGCTCACATGAGCATAGGGAAAATGTTCCTGAGGGATAAATAATGACTTCCACTTTTTGGGGGGCAAAAATAGACCTCAGAAATGATGCAAAATAACAAACTCAGTGAATGATCTCATCCAGTTGCTCTTGGCATCTGGCTAAAGTAAGCCTGCTGTTATACATCTGTAGTTGGGTACACTGTTCCTCTTTTAGTTTGGCCTGGGATATTATCTGTACATGCCCTTACATGTACAAAAAACTGCAGCGCCACAGTGGTGTTGCATAAGAAATGTGTACTGTGTGCAGACTTTGGGATGGATTACTTGTTATTCAATGGTGGGGCATCTGAAATAATGTGTTTAAATCTCTAAATGGCTCATGATGGGTTGTTGTTGAATACCTGCTATGGTTAAAGAGCACTGGAACTTGATAACACGTATGGAATATGAAGAAGTATTAGGATCTCATGCTAAGGGTTTACAGTGAGAGCAATGGTTTAAAGTCGTTTTTTTGTCTTGAAGATATTTAATGTGATTCATGACTGGGTATGGGGAAGTGGTGACTTACTCATGTACACATCAATGTGACCGATGTTTGCAGACGCTGGGCTTGAAACTGTCTGCCTGATATGTCTAATAGCTGCTGATCAAACAACTGTGAACTTAAGTGAAAATTGCTTCTAACTTCAAATTTCATACAAAATACAACAGAAAGTCTGTGTAAATGTAAGTGTCCAATTAGCCCCAGGGTAACTGTTGGTATATGTGAAGGGTGGTTTGCAATACGTCAATAGCATTTTCAGTTGTCATTTTTTTTTTCTTCTAAGATTTAAACTTCAGTTCTGCCCTCAGACCTTTTAAACACAAACAGTAGTTGTTTGCGTTTGCTGTTCGGCACAGACGGCTTTAGTCAGGACAGTCTGCCATTGATCCACCAGGCTTTTCACACCTTCTCAGATTCCCAGAAGTCTTTTCACTGATGTCTAACAGACCTGCTTATGTTTGAGAGAAGGGAATGAAAACATACTATTTTGGAAACATGGTGCGTTTCAGTTTAACAACTGACCTCTCTCTTAGAAAAGTTAGATGGAATCTAACTTCACTCACATTGTGCCAGAATGCTTTCCTGATTAAAATGTGGCGATTTCTCCTGGTGCCCTCATATTTCTGATGACTCAAGTTACACATTCATAATTAATATTGCTCTATTGATGTTTATTCAACCTGTTAAATTTCAGCATTAACACATTGTTGTCATGTCTTTCAGGATCCTCAAACTCGTCAGCATCTCCCAGTTTGCCCAGTAGAACCAGCAGTGCCACCAGCTGTCCTTCCACAGCTCACAGAGACTCTGGCAGCGACATAGAAAGCTTCCTAAACGCAGAGCCGGGATATGACAATGTTTTCAGAAAGGTCAGACTCACTCCTGTCTCTTTGTAGCTGGGGTTCGGTGGGATAGCTTCGCCTCCAGGACAGACAAACTGGGCTTGTGACTGGAAGTTTGCAAGTTGAGTTAGCTAAAAAAAAAAAATCACTCAGTGCACTTTTTGAAAATCAATGTTGAGGTGTTGAGGAGTTTTAACCAGTTATTACAGAACCAAACTGCAAAACTATCAATAAATAAATGTAAAAGAATAGACATTGTGTTAAGTTTGATTTAGCAGTGAATTCAGGGTTCGTTTCACCAAATCTTCTACTGGCTGTAGTCCAAACATCCAGCTCACTCACGCGAAACAGCAAGACTATATTTTGTTTGCCCCTGCAGCTAGTCCTATAGGGATTATACAGTATATATGAAGTAGCTATTTTGTCAGTCTGTGCTTGGCTTTTTATTTATCAGCACCCCGAGGCTGAGATGCCAAACATCTACTAAGCATCTTTTTAAGCCGGCAGCTGTACACTGCTGCTGGGGAAGTGCAAGCTGTGGTCCCTGCTGTCACTCTGCTGAAGTTGAAAGTCTGTTTGAAGTCAGCCGCTCCTTTGGTTAAAGTTGAATTACTTGTATCTCTCAGTTTCTGCAGTGTTGAGCACTTGAAACATGCTCGTGGTAATGTGAACCAAATGTACTTTTTGTTGTAAACAACAATGGAAAAATTCAGTGCAGATAATATCGGCTGCCTGGGAATATACAGTATGAGGCTGAGGATTAGGACACTGTAGATAGACTGGGATGGGCAAAATGTGCCATGGCGTTCACAGGCTTTGATCCCACACAAAGACCACAGCAGCAAACTTCAGCTTCATTAAGAGAGGATTAATCTCTTCACTGCACTCTAAAGGGAAATTGTCTTTCTTTTGCAAGATACAATACTGTACATTTTCTGTAAATTAATGGGTAGAGAAACTGTTTCTTAACTCCATAGAACATAGCAGGGATTCCAGTAACATGTCAATTTGTCATCTCCATGTGTCCATGGCCAAGACATTTTAACTTTAAATGATGACGTATTGCAGTATGGAAGGATCCGGCATCATCTAAATGCCTAAAACATAAAATGAAGATTAAAATTCAGCTGAATCCTACGCCAAGCTCTAAAGCTAAAGTCATGTCACTCACAAACATGCACTGCAGTCACATAGATTCTCTCCTCTAAATGCATACACACATACCCACACACACACACACAGAAATGCGTGCGTTGCCCTACTCCCAGAGGAAGTCTTGTCTGCATCATAAAGCAGATCTTTCATTCCCAGCTCTCCAACAGAAGCAGCTCTATGCTCGGCTCTCACACTGCAGCTGGCAGTACAATAGGCCCAGTTAAAGCTCACACCTACAAATTAGCTCTAAATGGACTATCCCGTACCTGTGTGTGTGCATGCTGGAGTTCTTTCCCATAAGACCCTGACTAAAGAGAATTTGCCGATAGTATTAATTATTTTTAGTGGCATTATTATATTATATTATAATATAACTTATATACATACTATATATATACTTATATATAGTCTATTATCTATACTTAGATTCTTATATTATTATATATTATATATTATATATTATATAAGTTATTTCCTGGGAAAGGTTTGTTTCCACAAGGTTGCCATCATTTATTGGTGTTTGTTTTAATGTCAGTGTTGCTATAAAGTGGCTCTGGCTCATTATCCCTACGCTTTGCCATTTGGTCCTCATTATACCCATTCCTGTGGGTTAAACAGCTCTCCAGCACTCTCTTAATTCATCGCATGCTTCAGTGAAGAAATGCTGATGGATATACAGCGCGATAGGCTAGGTAATTAACAATAATTTGAAGGACATCTATTCTCTCCTCTTTCATTCTGTTCTATTTTACTCTATTTTATGTCATTATATTCTTCATCTGTGTGGGTAATAAAATAGTGAATTTGGCCCATAGATTAGAAGTATTCCCCTGTTACTGCAGCTGGATGACCAAAAAGTTTTTCCTGTGTTTCAGGGTTAAAGGTTCCACTTCCTGTGTGGCCCTGTGAGCAAGGCATTAACACTGGACTATAGTTCACTTTCCTCTGGAGCGTTCCATGAATAAATATTGGAAACATGGGAATAATAGTAAATAATAAATAACCATTTTTAGAGTTTGGTATTGAGTTTTTTATTTTTTTTATTCATTTATGTATGAATGAATTCTTTTGGTTCATGATAAACCATCACTTTTAGGTGGTGTGTCTTTTATTGTGACAGATCTTCATAGCAATGATCGGCAGTGAGGCTTTTTAGTGATTATAATATATATATTTCTTGGATGTCTGCTGCAGAATGAGGAACCAGTGACGGGAGGAGACAGTGCAAGCGAGGTTTCCGTGTCCTGTTCCTCCACAGACGACACCGCCAGTGTCGGTCCGTCCAGCTCCAGTCCCGAGGGCAGCCAGGGCCTGGAATGCAGCTGGAGCCCAGAGGAGGGTGTCAAGACCGGGACTACTGCCACTGTAGGACTGGAAAGTGGTGGATCAGGAGGAGGCGCAGGAGAAGCTGAAGAAGAGGCCAAAGACAGAGTAACAGAGGTGCCGCGGCGCTCCTGTCTCCTCCGGAACAGCATCCGCTCCCTGTCGCCTCTTCGCCGCCACAGCTGGGGTCCTGGAAAAAACAACGGGGGTGACGCAGAGATGAACCAGAGGAGGTGAGACTGAGAAGGGTACTGGATGATAGGTTCTTTAAGCTAAAGAACATCTAATTACATTGTGGATGGAGTTGGATTGATTGTAGGGATGTTACTCTTTTGTCCTGGACATTGGCTGCTGGTGTTAGTAAGTGGGTGTCAGTAGACCTGATGTGTGCAGATGTCAGTATTATAGAGTTGTTGATGTCGCTCCCTCTGTGCTATGTTGAGTGTTTTCTCCTGCTGCGAGCAGCTGTGTGGCCATTTTTGTGGTATTGGTAGGATGCTACCAAAATTGTACACACACAGATGCACGCCTCACTTCTACACACGGACATACAGTTGCACACTTGCATCAACGTGCACAATAGTCATCACTGAACACATACTACTTCACACTTACATTGACACTCTGGCAACACTCACACTGCAGAGCACATTAAGAATAAGACCTTGACATCTAGTTTGTGTGCTGTGCTAGAACAGCGGCCTGTTGCAGACTGCTGTAGAGAAGTTGCCAGGCGATAAAAGGCCCGTGCCACGATGTTTGGAGTGAAAACAGAAAGACAACTGCTTTAGACTTTCATCAGCAGCTATTTTTAAGCTAATCAAGTTGAGCAGAAACAGCCATTACCACCAGCTTTCATATGAACTCTTTCTTTACAGTGTAACTAATGACAAAAGAAGTGTTTTTGTTTTGTTCTGGAGCACATATGACGTTTGCAAAGCAATTAGGACAAACCATTTAGACAAAAGTTGCTCCTGCTGCTAAAAGTGCATGCTGTGTGAAGCACAAGGACTGTCCTGACATTTTTGTGACTATTGCTGCCTTCAAATGTGGTTGTGTTGACCCCCCTGAAATTTTCTGAAGTTTTTTAGTGGTTGAAAATATTTAGATATTGGAAAATGTGGAAAAATCTAGCTTGGTGATGTCCAAAGGTAACAAAACCCACCTACCAGCACCTCCAAAGCTCACTAATTAACATATTTTAGCTTTTGTTAAATCGCTACAAAAAATATCTCCCAGCCCCAGCTTCATATTTAATGGACAGATATGAGAGTGGTGTGATTCTTTTCATTTAACTCTCAGCTTGGAAGGAAATAAGTGCATTTTCCAAAATGTTAAATGATTCCCTTAAGACCATTATTCTCAACAAATGCCATGTTATCACTCCTCTAACATGATGGCGCGAGCTTTATACACACACACACAATACATTTCTAATGTACCTAAAGGATTATGGTCCCATCAGCAAATATATTAGTTCATTCATTCCTTCATTATGTTCTAATTGACCTGCCATCCCCTCACATCCCAACTCATCTCACCCATCATCCATCACTTCCTGTCTCTATCTCATCCATCACCTCCAGTTCCATCCGTAGCCCTGGTGAGGGGAAGCTGACCTTTCACAGGAGAAGGTACTTATGAATAACATTCATCAGTTCATGTATTGTTACCATTGACTTGTTGCTAGATGAAGTGCAATGGCAAATCCACGTAGGTGTAGCCTTTGTCGTCCTCCCAATTTTTTATGTATTCTTGCTGAACCTACTGCTGCATCAAGCTCAATCCCTGTAGGCAATTGCACTGAAAAATGTTGCTCTCTTTTCACCCTGTTGGAATGCGCAAGGAAAAAGATGGCTGAGACACACTGGCGTTTTCTGTGCAGTGGTAATAACAATCAGCCACACGGAAAGAAGGGAGTTTAGCTCTGGAGGCTCAGACGACTGTACTGGCAAGAGAGTGAGAGGATTTTTTTTTTCTTTTTCTTGGTGTTATAAGTTCCTGGAGGAAATGTTTCAAGACTGTGAAGGCATCTGCGGAGTTTTGAATTTAGTCCTGGAGAAGACACTGTGCCACAGCAGTAAAAACAGGATGCAGAATTGTTATTTAATTACTTTTTCAGTGTACTCTTATGTTTAATAATGATCCCTTACATCTGGTTAAATAATTTAGATCTAGATATGTTCTGCGCGGGAATTTTTTATAGTTGAAAAATAAAGTCGTCAGCGTCCTCTGGAGTACAAATTGTTGTCATAAAACATACTTTCTTTAACATTTCTGTGCTGCAAATTCTTGTCACATATCAAGTGACATATGATATCAGGACACACATATAGGGTGGAGATGGCGCAATGGATAAGACTGTGCCTTTGGTGTGAGAGACCCGGTTTCAATCCCCCATTGTGTCCCTGAACAAGACACTTAACCCCTAGTTGCTCCAGAGGCGTGGGACCTCTGACATGTGTAGCAATTGTAAGTCACTTTGGATAAAAGCGTCAGATAAATGTAAATGTAAAAAAATTTAATATGATTGTTATTATTATTTATTTATGGATATTTTAAGGACAGTAAACCCCACTGGTGAACATCTTTCACTGCTTTAAGGTACACTTGAATGTTGACTATGCCCTTCGTTTTTACACAAATGAAGTTTGTATAAATTATTAGTTATTTTGATTCGATAATCTGATACGTATCAGCCGTCCTGTGTATCTCTCTCTTATGGTCAGAAACAGCACCCCTAACCTTTGGGCCACATCTTTAACGTTCAATTTGCTATCACAGCAGTGTTTTCAGTTAGTAGTTTGTGGTACCTTGGTTCTTCTGACAGTACTGCATTTCTGAAATTTCTTTGCTGCTATTAACATTGCGACAACACTGCAGCAAGAAATTAACTTAACTCGTCAAATATAAAAACTACAAATACGTTAAGTTGATCCCTTTAACTGCGTCCTTTTCACGTCCTCTTCTACCTGCTTCAGTATTACTCTGCCACACTTCCCATCACTCCACTTTATGTCCCATCTCCGTTCTTCCCCTGACTAACCCCTCCACTTCACACTTTGCTGTCAACTGGTCCCCTCCTGATGTTCCCCTCAGCCACGATGTGGAAGTAGTTAGTTCCCTCAGGTACAGTGTGTGTGTGTGTGTGTGTGTGTGTGTGTGTGTGTGTGTGAGTTTGTGATGTTTTGTTTTTCTTGCTAAGAGCACATGACCTACTTTGAATAGGGTTTATTTACATGGTGCTTGAATTTGCATTTGCCGTTTTTGTGGGCGTGTGTGCATGTGTTTTGGTGAGTGACCAGTCAGTCAGTAGCTTCCTCCAGCAGAGAGCTGCTGGTGGTGTTCGTGTTTCAGTACAGAGGACCTTGTGGCTCTTCAGGATATTATGAAATAATACTGGCAAGAATCAGGCAGGCAATATGACAGATATAGTCATCTACATTCACAGCCCTGAGGATAGGTGAGTGCTCTTCGACGCTGATCACTGATAATCACCAAGTCATTATTCTTTTGTTCCAGTTTAGGTTAGTTATGTTTGAATGTGTTGGACTGATGGATAATGGACTGCCATACAAACCCAAGAGCTGGAGATAAGAGAGATTTACTGCTGGAGCTTTAACTATCACGGAGTCCGTTCTGAAGCAAATAGAGCTGCACCCGCGTAGCATAGCTCATCCTGAAATGTAGCTGTAGTTTTCCTCGCCATAATCATTGTATTGGATTTTTCAAGGCCTCTTATTTCCAGTCATAGATCGATGTAATTGGGTTTGTAAATCACAACTGCAGAGCTCTCTATGCTGATGCTGATGTTGGAAGTCATTTACCGCTGCTTCAGTCGTAAATCTGCTCCAGAGCCCAGTGATAACTCAGCTGGCTAAACACTGTGCAGGACCAGCTGTGTGTGTCTCTGTCAACAGGTGCATGTGTGCATGTCTGCGTGCGTGTTTGTGTTTGTTGTAGCTGTGTGCGTAACCTGAAAGCTGTGACGAATAGTTCAGAGAAACTAGTGAAGTGTTTTGTTATGTGTACAATACAGTCATTATTTCTTTAAGGTCATCTCTGCCTTCTGCTTGTCCATACAGCTACAGCCTAGAGGGGCTCAGTGGTGGCCAGGAAGAGCTGAGGGGTCCCACAGCCCAGGGGCCCCGAATCCTGGAGCCTTCAAGGATGCCCCGACATGACAGCGATGACAGGGGCTCTCTGGTTTCTCTGACAGAGGAGCAGGAGGAGCTCGGGGAGCATGACAGACTACATGACCCGGTCAGCTAACACACACACACACACACACACACACACATCAGGAGAGGAGAGTGAACATTATGCTTTGCTTATACACAAACAAGACTTACAAATAAACTTATAAACAGTCAGGCGAAGTTTGAAACTTGTCAGTTTGGGGATTAGTAAGAATTAATAAACATAATTTTCCTCAGGCGGCTTCTCTCCTGCTCTGAATTTAAAACAAATAGTGAACACAACATGTCAAATCATTTGTGTAGTTTCCCTTTTTGTTTTACCGTTCCTGTTTCCATTTTAGTTGCTGGTAATGTTTTGTTCCACGTCATCTCTGCCTGGTAGTGTGTCCTTCTTTACATTGTCATGCACTGTGTATGACGCAGTCTTGTGTCTCTTGCTCCAGAAATCAAGGCGGTATAGGCCTCTGCGAAACAGCTGTCCTCCCATGACCCTCCCCCTCACCAAGTCTGTATCCATGCTCGCCATCAGCCAGAGAGACATTGATGGTGAGTGACAAGTTGTTGAGGCTTCTTTTCTGTTTCTACCTTCAGTGATCCATTATAATTACATAACATCAAGCCTCTCTGACCCCTTTATCAAGAAATGTCCTTCACATGCTCCTGTTTTTTTTTTAATATCAGAAGCCCCTGTGTGCAAAAGGAGCACAGTCACAGTTACGGGTGTAATGAGAAGTGTCACTATATACATGAAAAACAATATCTAGATTCCACTATGATTTCCTAAAATCAGTCCCAACAATGATGAAAAAGTTAAATATGGAGAAGAAAAGGTATTTGGTATGTGAGGGGAGGAAGTTGAAGTGTGTGCTAGATCAGTAACATTGTAGTTAAATACAGAGGGATCCATTTTCTCAATTATTTAAAGGCCATACACGCATCCACATGTCCCGGTCCCGCTTACACAGGTGTTTTCACTTATTTGCTTGATTAGACCTCTGTGTAAGTACAGACATCTGTCTGACCCGCTGATTGAGGGTTATGCCTTTATCATGCTTATTGGTTCATTAAGTTCTGTGACATCATGTAACTCCAAATCTGAGCAGCGCTCTAGTTAGTCAGAATAAGTAAAAACACCTGTGTGAGTGTGCAGGGGCTTTAAAAGATTTCTTGATGTCATCACTACTTAATTTGTCAGGTATTAAAGTTTCTCTTTATCGTGACATTTCTACCTCCTATCCGCTATCCTCACTGTTATTATAAAATTACTTAATTTTAATAAGTGATCAGTTCCTGCTGTGGTTCTTTCCTTCATGCCCCAGCGGTGGGATGCCTGAGACGTAAGAGACGGATTTCCTTCTCTTTCAACCTTTCCCCCATGCTCACCAAATCAAAGTCTCAATTCATATATGGGGACTCTTCATCTAGCGATGATGAGGATAACATGAGTAAGTAATGTACTGTAAAAATAGCTGCAGTAGAAAATAGCTGTGTTGTCAAAATCAGAACAGTAGCACTTCCTGTTAAGAGTCTGCAACAAAGCTGTCAGTAAATAAGAAATTAATGATAGCTCATCCTGCAAAAAAGGGTCCAGTTCAAATGGTGGTAAGCAGTGCAGCCAAACAAAAGTTGTGTTTTGATCAAGGAACACAATTGCAATCTAAACACACTCAAATATTACAAACTACTAGTTTGCAAAATACCCAGAGTTTTTGTACCCATGTGCCCACCTGTAACGCGAAATACAGTAAGATCTCCCTCCTATGCTATCTCCAGGAACTCTTTTTGTAATCACCCAGACTCTACATATAATAGATGAAGATAAGGTCGGCTGAAGGTTAAACTGGTTATGCTAAAAAACAAAATTAAGATATTCAATCACAAAATACACATAATGGATTGTATTGAATATCCCACTAAATTATGCGTAGACATGCAACCTTAAGTTAAGTGCGACCTTTTAGTCTTAACAGTTTTGCACTGGCTGCTCTCTGTATTATTTACGCTTTTGCAATTGCAGAAAGATATGCACTTAAGCCTGAACACAGCTAGATGCTGAAGGGTGAGGAAGCCCAAAAGTTCAGCTGCAACAAACTTGTCATAGAGAAACCGCTCATTACTGCTGATATTAAGTTGCTTGCAGTATAAATGTGCAATTAGAATGAGCTTGTAGAGAAATTATTTGTGTAGAAAACCACCTTTCACCTAGGCAGCAGGCTTTGTGTTAATTCCTGTTGATGACATTAAATCATCAACTAAATAAGACCTTGGCTTCTCCTGTCCCTTAACCAGCCCAGTATTTAGCTGACCTTTACTTAGATTGCTCCCTGTTTTGTCTCTTTGCAAAAATGAAACCGAGAAAGAGGGGAAAAAATTAACCATAAACACTGCAGGTGAACTGAGTAAGCCCTTTCTTCTCTCCAGATAAATGTGAGTCTGTCACCTTTTAGTTAAAGACAGTGAGCCTTCCTTTTTCTTATCTGTGAGATATTTCCATTAGTGTCCTTTGTCTCCTTGACTGTGTTGCTAGCAACAGTTAGGCCAAGAAGTTGCCCTCATTATCCTGTTGTGCGTTTGACTTCCTGATGCAGAGCAGGCAAGCAGTGCTTTGCATATTTGCACGTCATACTGTCGGGTAGAACTGATTGTTTAGAAGGACACAAAATTGTTCCCTATAAAAGATGCAACCTATGTTTCACTGATACCAAATAAGAAAAGACTCTGTGGGGATTATTTTTTGCAAAGACTGCAGTGGTGTAGGCTTTGATTTATATTACGTGCAATCTGTTTAAAATACAACAAGGTCAAAGAATTGAGTTGAAAATTACCAACACTTTGGTAGTTACTGGAACCTGGGTGGAGCTGGGTGGACACAGAACAAAGGAAATGTGATTAGGTATTGAGACAATAATGTCTTGTGGGGAAAATTTTACATTGTATTTTGAGGTTGAATGTCTGTGCAGTCAGAGATTTTCTGGAGCCAGTATCTCGCAGCCATTAACTGCATGTAAATGCAGTACTTCTGCTTCAGCTTTTGGCCTCAGTTCTAGCTGCCCTCATCAGTGTCATTTTGTTTTGTGCTTCTACATAGACTACCTAAATGTTAAATACCTTACTCAACGACATTAAGGTAGCTGGTGAAGGACAGGGGTACATCAAATATTTTAATTGTTCTTGTAGCCAGCACTGGAACTGACAATCTTCTGTACACAAGCATTATTCTCTTCACTATGTGTATACAGCTGTATGTTAGTAGAGCACCGGCCTCAGTGCTCCGTGTGGGTCTACACGGGATGTGTTCAGGCAGTGTATTGAGTGTAGGTCACCTGCCTTTTGGCAGGGCTCAGAGCCCGATACTCAATTACTGTAATTAGGTGCTCAAAATGGAAAAAATAGACTTGAAGCACAAGATTCTCGTGTTGTGCAAGTAAATGCAAGCTGTTACTCAGCCTGTGTAGATATCTGGATTTATAATCATGACAAGCATATCTGTCAGATGTATGTGAAACAGACGACTGAAACGCCTCCCATGTCGACATGCTGTTAGGTCAGTAAGGTCATTCATGTGCTGTATATTCAGGGAAAACAGGTTGACCTGGTGGTTAGTGTGTCAACTCCTAAACAGAGATTTTCGCTGCCTTAAATAAATGGGGGAAGGAGAATTTCCACCACAGCAAATACAGTGAATAAAAAAAGACTTTCCTCTCATTTCTTTCCAGGTATGAGGTCGTTTTCCAGCGCCTCTGGATCGCTTGCATACAGGTCAGTCCAACTCTGCACATACACATTATCAGAAAGAGTTCTTTAGATTTTTACTGCAGCTGGGACATGTCTAGTCTTGTAAAGAAACTGTATGGAGAGGTTCTTATACGCAGTGAAATGGTTTGCCATGTAACCGTAGTAGTGCTGCAAAAGACCATTTTCAGAATGTGTGAACAGCTAAGTCTTGTGATGCAGCTGTTTGAGGATAAAATGAAAATTGTGTGTGTATGTGTGTGTACCAGCATATCAGAGGAGGAGCCTGGCCCTCTGCGGAGCGACAATGAGGGAAAGAGCGTGACGAAAGTCAGCCGGACCTTCAGCTACCTCAAGAACAAGATGTACAAAAAGACCAGGGTGAGAGAACGTAGAGTTTTTAATTGTCCTTAATATAGTTGAATTGTCCTTAGTGTGGCAAGACTTTATTCCTTCAAGCAAGGATGACTGACACCAGGCAGCTTTTCAGCCTCACACTGCTCCACGGTCACACTGGGGGGCTGCGCAGTATGTTTTTCTGTCTGCCTCTGAACAGCTCCAATCAAACAGTGGGTTACGTATCTTGCTTCAGGGCAAGTCACTGGTTCTTGTAACAATCACAATCAGATTTCCCCAGTAGGTTTGGTTTTGAGCACAGATGTAAATCTCTGGTGTAAGATATGGTCAAAGTCATCTGTTTTCTTACACAGAGCCATGTCAGGTAAATGTCATTTTATCCATTGAGAATACTGTATTCATTTCTTATTACATTGTGAGTGATGGCAATCCTTATTATATCTGAAATCTTATTATATCAGGTAAAATCATTTTAGTGAAAGAAAAATACTTCATACAATACTTCATATAAGATACACTGTCATGTGTATCTTACTTATGATTGGAGTTTAAAATGACACTGATAAATAGTCCTATTTAGGAAGGGACTATATATAGTTGCTTAAAACTTAAACTTGTGTTTGCTTTCTGAAATTTGGCAACTCTTGCAAAGAGACTTGGGGGTGAGCAGGAAGTAAAACAGGAAGACAGAGTTGGTTGTGGTTTTATAATCTCATTGCTAACCTCAGTCATCGCTTTTCTTTTAAAGTGACAGGATTCTGAAGAAGCTCACCACAGTCGGACTCAAGACAATAAGCAAAGCTTGAATTTTTTGTTTCATTGGATCCATAATCTATTTATATATTCAGTGACAACTGATATATAGCCACCTCAGCAATCACACAGAACCCACCTCTCATAGACAACATTAAACTTCTAATTGGATCTAGTTTGTGCAGTCTTGACAGACAGCGTCTGTACCAGAGTGAAGAGTCATTGCAGTAATAGTACCTCCGGTTGCAAGCTAGTCACTTCCTCATTGCAGCTTTCCTGATGGAGCCTCAGTGCTGGTTGTAGCTTCAGACGCTCAGCCACAGCCAGGGATGCTATACAGGAGATTCCAAGGGAGCTATGGCTTCTCACTGAAATGGAAAGGTTTGCCGGAGGTAGGCTATCAGTGCTCTGGTTTCCCAGTCATCTTGTAGTGAAAGAGACTGTCACAATATCATGATAAAAGTGACCGGCGCTGCCCTCTGGGCTGATGTCTTTTTCCGGTAAAGTCAGTGCCTGTTCCAGTATGTCTCACTAGATCGTCTATTTGTTTGAAGCTCTGGTTTAGATGTCACAAGTGATCACATCTTCTGTTGCAAATGCGTGTAGCCAGAGTAAATGTGCTGACAGTTGTCTTTGCTTCCTGTATTTTTCTAATAAGTTAACTTTTAACAGGCATCGTTTTTAAAAATGATTCTCAGAAAGTTCACTGTGGTGACAACGGCTTTATCACGCATCTAGTTCATGGAAGTTTGTTGATGTGTTTCTCCTTTGCTTAGACAGTTGTTGCAGGAACTGAGAATGACTGCTAAGTGTTGTAATGCCTATAAAACATGCAGGCTTGCTGTGGTCCAGTCAGCCTTACGGTATCTTAAAGCTACTAAACAAAATGAGTTCTACTATGTCAGAGCTTTGTGGTCCTCTCAAACCAAGAAGCCCAGGGCCGGCCATTAAAATGAGCTGGAAACTCCATTTTCCCATTTCCTCTGGGTTTGGGTGGAGGCGCTGTGATGTATGATGTAAATCCAACAGAATAAGAGCTCTGTTCTTCTCTGCATTACTTTATGGGATTGTGATTCAGCTCAGTGTACAGAGCTGACCAACAGCTGAGGATGACCTCGTCTATTAATGCAGAGGCAACAGAAAGACTACCCTGTTATGCAAAGGTCAGAGATTTGATTCCCAGACAGTGTGTCTCCGCCAGTAGTAATGCATCCTGCATCTTCCAGAAGAGTTTTTCAGTACTCTAACGTCCTCTCTGCTTTTTCATCAGAAGATGGTTTGAATAAAAGCTTTACACTGGCTGAGAAAACAACAATATGTAATATGAAAATGTATTGTCCTTTGGTAGAAGTGGTCACTGTAGCTGGTAACTCACAGTTTGAATGTTCTGCACAGCATCATCTCCAGCAATATAAACCTCTACCAGTAATCCTGTAAAAATATACCGAATTATCAGTTTATAAAGAAAATTCCATTGTCTTTAAATGAAGCAAAACAGTGAGACTTCCTGAAACAAAGATGCACTATATTTAAAATAGTCTCTTAATGAGACAATTTGTTGTCAGCCTAAGTAATGCATCACTTAATATGCAAAGCCCCCTGCTGTTATAGTACCTCAGAGTAATAATGTTGCTCTGCTGGATTCAGTTTGAAATTTAACATAAGCAAGTGGCCAAATGCTGAGACATTTAGTCAATTTCTGGTATGTTAGTCCACTCTACAGGGCACTAAGCACAGTTCTAAACATCTAATTGGCTGGTATGAAAGTAATTATTGACCTGAAAGTTACCTTCCTCGCCTGGCATGGTTGGTTTTGTGTTTTTAACTATGGAAGTATTCCATCTGTGCAGGAAAAGGAACGAGAGAAAAGGGAGAAAGAGAAGGAGGGCAAGGAGAAGGACAAGAAGGTGGTTAACGGTCATGTATTCACACCAGTCAGCTTGGGCCAGGCAGCCCAATGCACCCAGTGCAATAAGACTTTCAACAACAAGGAGGCTTTCCATTGCACACGTAAGTACTCTGTTCACTTCTTTTTCTTATTTTCATTGTTCTTTCGTTCCAGTTTTTGTTTCTTTCATTGTTTCTCCCTGGTCAGGACTCCTGTTGTTTCAAGTCTAATTAAAGCCCTTTTTTAAAGTGTTGTAATCTATTATTAACATTGTTCATTTCTATTTTGAAAGCAGGCTAAGTGCTCTGCACTGCTGGGAAAACACAACACTGAATATAGTGTAAGGAAAAATAAGAAGCTGTATTTGTAAATCATGATTTTTGGTCATATCAACTTACTATAAAGGCCTCGTCAGTGCTTTTGGACCATATAAGTTTGATTTTACAGACAAAAACATTTATTTTGTTGGTCCACTGATCATAATAGAATGTATAGGCTTGCTTTTAGTTTTGCTGATGTGAACAATCAAGCATCAGAAAACAATAATTTAAATAAATGTGTGTGTTGTAATGTCAAAAAAGAGGTTCACCCATACTTGGCTGAACCAGCCTCATTATTAGTTTGAAGTAGTGAAACTCTCCAAAGGGCTTCTTCTAATGTACGGCCATCAGACTTTCAGTACCCACAACAAAACAGTTTTTTGCATTGTTTTCCACTGAAGCAGCAGCAGCCCCTAAAGAGGATGTAGTTTATTGCACAACCCTTTGGCGCAACTCCAAAAAAAGCCCAAAAAGGAGAAACCAGCTCTGCAATGGATCACAGCGATCCCCTGAATGGTCACAGTCTTCCTCAAATACTTCAGACTGGCAAAACCAGCTTGTTGTGTTCAGTTGGTCTCGTTTGGGTTGTTGGAGCCACAGATGGTTCTCTGGGGGTGTTTTGGGGATGTTTGTACTTCGCAGATGTCTGGCTGGTGTCCACTCAACAGCAAATACAGTGATCCTTTGTCTGCGATCAGCTGGAATTAGTTGGATGTCCACAAAAAGTGGTAAAATGCCCTGTAAAACCATTTAAGAAGAGCAAAACACTGCAGGATTTAAGCTTGTTTTACTGTGAGGGTCATACTTAGATCTTTTATATCATTTGTCTTTTATCATCATATGTCTTTTTGACAGGAACACAAGTGTATACACCTTTTGAGGTGGTAATGTAGGTGTAAGTGAAAATGAAACCCTTCACCTTGTAAATGTTTTGGCCTTTCTATACATGAGTATTGAAAGTATATCACCCTGACTGGGAGAGTGTTGATGTAATCCTTAGAGCGGAAATGTTGCATGCATGTAAGCATGCATTAAGGTCAGATGTGGGTTTCACTTGTGCAACCTGTCTGTTTAAAGCACTTCTGTCTACTGGAAACATGCCTCTATGAAAGTTGGTGGAAAGTTGGTGGAGCCTTGTGAAGCCAGAGTTTGACACGACCAGAGATTATTGTTCCTCTCGCTGGCAGTTTTTGATAGACCACTTCAATAGTGTTTTTGTTTTTTTTTTACGTGTGTGTATGTACGATAAGCATGAAAGGTTTCTGCTTCAAAGTGAGTTCTTACGAAATGATTTGACAGTATGAAATTTAAAGAATGGTCAAAGCCTTTCATTAACTCGACATAATCAGATTACAGAGCAGGTCTTATTTTAGCAGTCTTGAATGATGAACCTTCCAAAATGGTGATTCGGGATTGTTTACATAATTGAAATTTTCCCATGCAATTCAGTGTTTATGTGCGTGTGTCATTTCTCGGCCTGTCTCTTCTCTTTTCCTTTTTTTTCTCCTTCGTCCATGAGCAGTGTTACCCTTCGATTGCATCACATGCTCTGCTCCAGTCTGGCTTTCATTAGTGGGCTGGTGGAGTTTCCTGGCCAGCTAGGAAAACCAGTCAGAATTTCTAGCCCCTACCTTTCCACGCACCCTCAACACCCACATCCCCTCCACCACCATGATCATAGTATTCACTGAGAGTTCTGTTGCTTTTCTTTCCAGACTGTAATGCTTCCGTCCACAAGGGCTGCAGGGACAGCCTGCCTCTTTGTGCTAAGGTGAACATAAAGGTAAAAGTTCCCTCAGAGTAACTCCATCACTGATTCTGTAGTATTGTGTTGTCCTGCAGTCGGTATTGATTTGAACTCCACATTGACTTTTATTCTCTTCTTCTCTGGCTAAACAGCAGCTTGCAGTACCAGATGCAAGCTCCATTCCTACAGTCACAATGAGGAACAAATGTGAGTGTCAAGCCAAACTTGGATTTTGTACAAATCTTCATTACCAGTTTTCATCTGCAGACCGCATGCCAAAGCACACTGAAGCTATTTTAACATTTAACTGTTAGAGTTTTCTTGTTTTAGCAACTTAGTTTCTCTACTTCGTTTTGACTTCTTTTACACTCACAACACGTTTTAGGGCTGTTTTAATCAAATTAGGGCTCCTCAGTCAAAAAGGGTATGGTGCTCAGTTTTCTGTGCTATGATTCTATGCAGAAGTGATCAGGAAACATCATGATCTCCAGATATAGTATATTTTTTATGTTTTTAGATCAGTTGTTTAGACTAAAACTGCTTTACCATGAAGCTATCATTAACAATTGAAAATGAAATGTACTTATTTTTAAATGAGAGGACTTTAAATTTAACAACAACAAACAAGAGCACATAACATACAAAAAAAAACAATACAAAACAGCACACACTACATCAGAGACAATGATTTTTATATAGTACACAGTGATGAGTACTATATTTATCTCCTGTATAATATCTGTCTCCGGTCCAGCTGGTGGGACAAGGGAGCGCCCCTGGTCAGCCATCTTGTCCCCTGAAGACCATTCTTCTCTGATGATCCCATCATCACGGAGACACACCAGCATCATGCCTTTCCATGGCAACAACCTCTCCAAGAGTCTCTCCATCAGCAACATCGCTGGGTGAGCTGGCGGTGTGTCTGTTTGTTAGTGCATGTGTATGCAATGATGTGAGGACACTTAGATAATCACATTTTCATTTGAATGAAATGTAATGTTTCTGTTTCTATTTTCCCGTTTTTAATAATTTTGTGCCTTTTTTTTGTTTTGTTCTCATTGTATTTAAACACTGTCTGCAGCTCACCATGTGTGCTTAAACACCTTAATGGGTATTTGTAGAAAACAATTAATATATACTTTCTTATTATTATCACTCCATTCAGTCCGGTGTTTGACGAGATGCCCATCAAAGGCCTGCGGTATCTCTCCCAGTCTACTGACTCCCTCAACAGAACCAACCAGGTTACAGAGTCCATGGAATCACTTACTGATGAAGGTCAATACACACAAGCACACACACATTGATCTGACTATCCAAGACAGCACCCAAATGGCAGGGATCTGAGCCTCTGGTTGAAAAACTGAGTGAATATATATCAGAGTTTTAACAAAATCTTATATGAATAGTAATGATTTTTGGTTTTACATTCTTATTACAGTAATATTATAATGAATTAAAATGTTTTTATTCATTCTGATGTGAATGAATGAAATTATCAGATCACAAAATTGCATTTTCAATATTTAATTATTCAAGAAAATAAAATTTAGTTGATATATACTAAAGGGATTTAGCAAATAACATAACAAATAGCAAACAAAATTCACAGATCTTGATTTAAATTACTTGTTTTATGAAGTTACTTTGCTTACAAGCTTCTGTCAAAAAATAATTTAAACAGAGCAACTAGAGCAATGTAAATAAATAGTGTAAAATACAATTGAGATAGTTATAATGAAAGGTAATATTTAAAAAATAATTCTTAGCTGTATTACACTTAAAATGTTGCAGAAGCTATAACATGATCTCCAAAATGTAAATACTGCTGTGTTGTTGGTGCAGGGACAGAGATGATGGACGGGCAGCTGATGGGGGAGTTTGAAGCAGAGTCCAAGGAGCTGGAAGCTGACTCATGGAGCTTAGGTGTGGAGCAGCAGTACCTGCTGCAGCTGGACAAAGAGGTGGTGAAGAGACAGGACGTCATCTATGGTACATTTAATTAACCGAAATATGCTTAAAAAGTGAATCTTATCTTAATGGAAAATTAAAGAAAATGTTTAGGAACTTTAAGAAAGTGCAGTTGTTCAGTGTTTCACCAGTATAGTTTCTTTTAGGTCTCTACAACAACATTTATTTTTAAAGGAAGGACTCAGAAAAAATGTTCTTGAATAGATTATAAATGGCTTTAAAGGGAAAGAAAAAAGAAAAATTTAGAGAACAGGGTCAGTGCCTGTTAGTGACAGTCCTACAGTATTAGTAGTACCTTGCACTTTGTGCTGTTTTACATCTTGGCCAGGACATCCTTGTAAAAGAGATTAAAAATCTCAATGGATTTCTTTCCTGGTAAAATAAAGGTTAAATAAATAAATAAGTATAAAATAATAATTGGGACTCCATGTGTGTTGTAGTTTGGTGTTTTGGTAGACCAACATTTCCCTCAGCGTGCCTTGATGACTTTTTGTTACAGTTACATCTACAAATCTCAATGGTTTATTGAGGCTTACTTCATTTAAATTAACATTCAGATAAAGCATGTTTGTTTTGAAAGCCATTTTCTCTAGCTTTTGATTAGAATCCACCTGTGGCAAATAAATTTTATTGAAATTATTCTAAAAAGCAATTTTTTATGTGTAAGGTTTGCAGTGACAGTGCAGTACAGATTCATGAAGAATATGAAACTCTTTGTAGCCTCTGAGGTAGGAATATTGTAGATGCGTAGATCCGTGGGTGTATGAACTGCCGCTCATGTCATTCTTTGTATGTCCTTCAGAATTGATGCAGACAGAGATGCATCACATCCGGACCTTGCGCATCATGTCAGAAGTCTACAGCAAAGGCCTGCAGAAGGAGTTGCAGCTGGAGCTACAGACGGTGGAGAAACTGTTTCCTGTTCTAGATGAACTCTTGGAGCTCCACACGCAGCACATCCTCCGCCTCCTGGAGAGGAAGAGGGCGAGGCAGTTGGAAGCGGAGCGCTTTGAGGGAGGCTTTATCATCGACAGGATAGGAGACATCCTGGTCAACCAGGTTAGAGGAGGGAGGGGCTGGTGTGATGAGGATGCAGGAACTAAAATTGTATACCGCACAACATAAAATACCACACAATTTACATTACAGCTGCTTGGCATCCGCATATTAGCATTGTCATTTTGAGCATTTAGCTCTAAGCACTGCTGTGTAACTGTGTACAGTCTCAGAGCCAATAGCATGGCGGTAGACTCTTGTTTCCAAGTTTCAGGACCGCTGTAACAGGTAACAGTCCTTAGCTCTGGGACAAACTCTTTGAATCCATAGCTAATGCCAATGTGCCGCTCAATGCTACCCACAAATTTCTCTCAAATTAGTGATGAGTGCTACGTACAGAGTTGGCTTACTAGTGTTTGTTTTTGTGTATTCATGCCTGTTAAATTCTCCTCTAGTTCTCAGGATCCAACGGTGAAAGCATGAAGAAGATATACGGAAAATTCTGCAGCCGCCACAATGAAGCCGTAAATTTCTACAAGGACCTCCTGAACAAAGACAAACGCTTTAAGGCCTTTATGAAAGTAAGACTTTACTGAGTTGCTTTTCATACTTTTGTCTTTTCCCATCTATTTAGTACTTTTTTGCTGAGAATACATTGCACTTAAACATGTCTGGTTTTTCAGACGCAATTGTTTTTTGTTGAATAGATGACTAACAGTCTGTTCTGTTGTATAGAGTGCTACTTATTGTGTTAACTGGGGTGCTTGTTCTTGTTCCGTCTCTTGCATCCCCTCTTCATTTCAATGTGGATGTATTGAAAACATTTGTATAAAAGACATTTTATTTAACAGTCAGTGCTTTTATTGTAGGTGTAACTGTCATATCCATAATAACAGCAAACACCTTCTCACGTCTTATTACTGTATCGTTCTACAGCAAATGAGTTTTAAGTTTTCCTTTTGGTTATTTGAAACCTTGTGTTGTTTTGAGCCACCTGTTGTGTGGGCACGTCTTACTGAAGCACTTGTTGGTTGTTCTTCCAGAAAAAGATGAGTAGCAGCATTGTGCGGAGGCTTGGTATCCCAGAATGCATCTTGCTGGTGACCCAGAGGATAACAAAGTACCCAGTGCTGATTCAGAGAATGCTGCAACACACTAAAGGTCAGCTTCATGTCAAGCTCTTCTCATTTCTCATCCATGTTTTTCACATGTGTGTGTATATAATAATATGAATTGTGGGAAGTGGGAGGAGTAGGGATGCACCGAAATGAAAATTCTTGGCCGAAGCCGAAACCAAATATAATGAAAAAATTTGCCGAATACTGAACAAGCACGTTTACATTTTTTCCATATATATTGCCTTTTTTCCCTATTGCATAAATTAAATTGTCAAAATTAAATGTGCTTTTTACTCAGTGTTTCCCACAGGATTTGGAGAGACTATGGTGGGTGGGTCCGAGGCCCGAGAGGGTCCGATAAAGTAAATTACATGTGTCCATTTACTTTTAATGGACACAGGTAATATTGTTTATACTTTCTGTGAATATAATCCAATTAATCTTTTTTTACATACAGTATAAACACCTTTTTTTGAAACCCGGACATTGTCACATGTGAATCCTCGCTCTAGATTCATCAAGTCCGACCCTATTTGATAAATAATGTTTTATGTGGTTCTCGTATCGCGTAACATGAAGACTTCAGGCTAGCTTAATCGCCTTCTCATAAAGGAGGGACAGAAATACTCAAAGCAGGTCAGACCGTTTGTTTGCATGTTTCTCAGACACTTTTAAAATGCGTCTTATTTGGCCGAACAACGAAAGTGCTTTTCTTGCTATTTTTGGCCGATTAATTTTGGTGGTCAAACATTCGGTGCATCCCTAAGAGAGGAGGAAGTTTGTTTTTAATTGGGACAATCGTATACGGACTAGTATACCAGTCTAACTAATGTTAAGCAGCAAATAGTAAAGTAAATAGAGGAGTAAAATATACTGTAATACAGTCACGATTCACATTTTTGCAGCATATTCGGATGCATTATTTAAGACATATGTAGGGAGATTACTCGTCAGTTCCTCATTGTTTCTTTGATTCTGTTGTTGTTATTTTTACTGTTTCTACTGGTGACATTAAGTCGTTAATCTCTATCTGTGCCTTTCACATTATAATCACACCACCTAAAATATACAAAATAAAACATTAACTATTCAGAACACATTATTACTAACCCTCAATACAGAGCAAAAGAGGGCATTGAAGGAAAATCTCATTCAGTTTTTTATTTAACTTCAAACTCTGCTGGTGAGGTTTTGCATTAATTATAATTGGATTTAAAGGATTTTCCCATAAACAGGTGGCAGAAAACAAGAATAAAGACAATATACTTGCATTAGTATTAAGAAAATGTTAGAGAATCTAGTTGATTTGCAGTTCAAACCACATCTAAACATTTTAGCTTTCTCTTTTAAGAAAGTAAACTGAAAACTGTTTGTTAAATCCACTAAAAGTGTAAAGTGTTTATCTGAAACAATTTAGCCTAAGTTCTAAATCAAAATTCAAATGCAGTTTCCACATTCAAACAATTCAGTTTTTCAGTATGACAACATATATTCCTGACCTTAAAATATAATAGCTCATGGCTAAAATATAGTAGCTCATATAATAGCTCATCAGTATGATTTAACTCCTTTCTATACATTTCAGCCTGCCTCACTCACGGTGCTCTAAAGTATTGCACACCAAAGTGTCACTTGTTTTAGAAAAGTTGGATTTCTCACACATGATTTCATTTTTTTTAAATTAGATGTGTTGAATGAGTGTTTTTAGGATAATAGATCAAGCATACTTTGCGGAGCTGAAATATTTCACACCATATTTATATCTGATTTAAAGCAGCTCTCGTCAGCTGGCCTCCCACTGTGTACATTCTCTCTAATCCTTCCCCAAAGCCTGTTTATAGTTCTATGTGGGATGGGGGAGCTCTGACTTAATCCCCAAGGTGCTTTAAGAAGACTCTCTCCTGCCAACTCTGATATATACTGAGTAGAAATAACACAGCACACTCTCAAGTTAGAGGTAGTATTTTGGTGCTCAGGAGCACTGAAGTACAACAACCACAGGAGGAACATATTGCACTTTGAGGGAAAATATTACATTTTCAGTCCAAAACCCAAGTACTAAATACACAAGAGGCATATCAGAGACTCATTGACTCTGGGGCTTTTCTTCGTGTGCAGATCTACAAGCCACTGGTGATTTCCTTCATTGCAGTAAAATTAATTCATGTCCTCCTTGTTTCTCGTACTATTTTGTGATTGTTGGGGAAAGAATCACAGTATTTTCAAATAAATAAATGCTCATTTTGAGTTAATTAACAGTGAGTGAACCTCTACCCCAGGTATCAATCATCTCATCTAGCTCTTGACAAGAAAGTAAATAAATGCATTTCCTAAGATGTTAATATATTTCTTTAAAGATTCTGAAAACCTTTTCCTCACTCATCTCATTATGCTGGTTAGCACAGTTAGCTGATAATTTCACGGGAGGTTTCTGTCTGTTCTGTTTTTTCTTATTTTTAGTGGCCGTCAGTATAACAAATGTGACGATTTCTGTGCACCAATCGCACTTAAGCAACATCGTTATCAAAATCTGATGACACTTGTGTCATTGTTGGACAGCACTGGCAACAATAAGCAATTAAATTTGGTCAAACCACACCCGCACAGTCCTGATGAAGCAGCTGAGTTTATACTTCTTTAATGCTTGATAAACAATACCTAAACCTTTATTGTGAAAGGTGTTGCTTATTTAGTCATAAATCTTTAATGTTATAGAACAATATACATTTGAAACTTTCAGAGAAAAAGTCAGTGCAGTACGGGTCACACCGTTTGATTGACAAGTGAGAAGTTCAGTGCTCTGATATGCTCATCAGCAACAGAAACAACAGGTCAAGTGAATTCAGAGTTTCCTTTTTCTTTTCACCTTTTCTGATGTCTCGCTCTCTGACGACCGTAACACATTTAGAGATACCAAAAACTGAAATCGCTAACATACGTAATCATCTCTGTGCATTCTTAAGGTATGTTTTAATGAATGAATGTTCCTTTTCAGGAAAAAGGGAAAGTGATTTTGAAAAAGAAAACATGTATTCAGAATAATCAACCTAATGAGCAGAAAGTGTTTGGTGAGCAGTGTGACCAATGTTGCATACAAATGGTTAAGATACATGAGCAGAACAGTGTATATTTTTTAGATACAAAAATCTTGCTCGAGGAAAGTACACGTGGAGCTGTTTTTAGGAAGGACTATTGTGGGTGTGGCAAATAAGTTTAAAAAATGTTGTGGACCATGAGTGCGATCTTGGAATAGCTCATTCTCAGCAGCAATAAATGGTATTTTGGTGTGTGTTTAAATTATACAGGTAGGAGAAATATTATGTGTAAATGAAAGAGGCAAAACTCAACACTCAAGAAGTTTAGGTGATTTTATAGAGGTGTGTGTTTGTGTGTGTGTGTGTGTCCATTTCCACCAAGTAAAACCATAAAAAGGCTTTCATTACTGCCTGCAATGCAATTTGCAATAAGAGGTTTCTTAGCGAGTGGAAACGCAGGCACAGTTAAATGCCAAAATGGGTACCAGAAATTCACTGCGAATAAACACCTCCTTAGCTGTGCCACTCTACCGATGTGGTTAAAGTGTGTTAGTTTGGAGCCATTAAAAAACCAAATGGCCTTACCTAACAATAATGGCCTGCAACGGTGCATCTGCTCATTTTGCACCTGTATAAAAATGTTTATAAGTGAATTTCAGTTAAGTGTTTTATGCGCTGGTTTGAATCTCACCTGCCTCTTTTGTTAACGCTAATGTCTAACCTCTCTCGTCACTTGTGGAACACAGCAAGCGAGAAAGACTACGAGGACCTGACGGAGGCTGTTCGGCTGGTGAAGGAGGTGATCGCTGCGGTTGATAGCAAGGTGAACGAGCACGAGAAAAGACGCCGTCTTAAGGATTTTCATTGCCGCATGGACAGCAAGTCCATCATGATGCTGAAGAATGGACAGATTTTCGCCAGGGAGGATCTTCTGAGGAGGAAGCTTATCCATGACGGAGTGCTGCAGTTGAAGAACAGCCAGGGAAGACTAAAGGGTAAGGAGACACCCACTGACTGTTTTACTGCCTTTTAACTGGTCACACATTCTCTCTCTCTCTCTGTAAATATGTAAAAATTTGGTAATGTGAAAAATATGTTCATGTATTCAACCACAACTACTTTTCTCCTGGCTGTTCTCCAGATATCCATGCTCTGCTACTATCAGATGTCTTTGTTTTCCTCCAAGAGAAAGACCAGAAATATGTCTTCGCCATGCTGGTAGGATCCTGTTGTCTCTCTCCTTCTGTCTTTATGTCTCACATCATTCTCCTCTCTCCCCCCTTCCATCTGCTGTCCCCTCCATTTTACCCTCCATCTCTCTCCAGTAATAAAGATCGTATGTGCGCTGCCAGAGATGTTGTTGTCATATTTTCCTATCCCACTGTTGTTGCTGTTCACTGCTTAGCTTTCCTATTGTGTAATATTGCCTGCCCCTAGCTAGCTAGCTGCACCTAATAAAGCAGTTCTGGCCTTCAGCATCTAACCTAACTGTGATAAATCATATAGGTTTAAGTAGTTTTTTCCGTGTTTACAGGACTCACAGTTTCATAGCGTGGCACATACGCATACACACAGTAGAGGGAAGGAAAACAGAGGCAGGCCTGTGGCTTAATAATCACATCCATGATTAAAAAAGGCTTGGTATGTTTGAGTTGAGGCTGTTGACAGTGGAAAGAGGAATAACATGTGGTTCTTAATGGATGGCAGCCATGAATAAGCTTTAGTTCTGTGGATCCCCAACAGTGCAGGCAGCCAGTAGCAATAGGTCACCTGAACAGAAGAGAGAGGGTATCCCTGTACAGCTAACTGTAGTAAAAGCTAATATGAGATTCTAGATGTTAGTCAAGTTAGTCAGAGTTAGACGTTTTATTACAAATTCCACGTTTGTGGTTCCAAAGACAGTTTCCTTAGTGAAGCTGCAGTTGAAGCATAGTGAAATCAAGGTAGAATTTTCTACACAAAATGACTACATTTGAAAGATACTCACTGGATTTTACTTGATTTGAATTTTAAATGCAGCTCTTTTGTTCCTATTTTTCTTTACAGCATAGTCATAGTAAAAAGACAGACTTAAAGAAAAAATACAAGAGGCTGCAGGAAAAACATTGGGATGTGGTTACAATTTCAGAGTTTTACTGGCTTGTGCAGAAATGAAACAGGGTTTTGTGGCGTGAACACATTAAACTGTGCTTTACAGCCTTCAGGATGTACTGGTGAGGTTCTAGAAGTCACCTGACTCCTAAAAGGAAGATAACATTTACCAGAATCTCATTTTGTCTTCCTCCTGTTTTATTCCACATCTTTTTCTTCTCACTTTTCCAATAATCCGCCTTATCCTATCCTTCTGTCTTCATTGAACTTGTTTCGATCATGCTTTTATTACCCTACTTTCCTTTTTTTGCTTCCACCCTCCTCCCCATAATTATCCTTCTCCTCTCCCTTCCCCCTGCTTCAACCCACTCTCTTCCTGCTTTTCCCGTCCTCTCGCCATCCTCAACATTTGTCTTCCCTCCTCCTTATCTCCTCATTGACCCTCCCACTGTCATCTTTTTTTTTTATTCTCCTCCCTACCCCTCCATTTTTGACCGCTCTCCTCTCCCTGTAGGACCAGCGCTCCACAGTCATCTCTCTTCAGAAGCTGATTGTGAGGGAGGTCGCCAACGAAGAGCTCGGCCTCTTCCTCATCACTGCAGGCATCGAGAAGCCAGAGATGATGGAAGTATTGGCCAGCTCGAAGGATGAACGCAACACCTGGATGCAGCTCATCCAGGAAGCCATGCAGTCTATGTAAGTGGGATTTATTTATGGATTTATTTAAATGCTATAAAGTTTTTACTTTCTTACCACATTTATGTCACTATGATAATGATTTAATTCTTTTTGTAGCCTGAAAAACTGCTGAAAAAACTCTGTTTTACCTCGCCGTGTAAGCCCAAGCCCGGGACCTAACCTGCCCTATTTACTTTAACCCATAACCTTTACTGCAGAACAAAGCGCTTAGCTTAGGGTTCACACCTATGTGTTGTAACCCAGGAGTTAGAGCCCAGTTATCTTGATAGTAATAAACGGTAAGCTGTGACAGAGCACTTTGCTGTCAGGAGGATTAGCACTACTCTACCTGGGGATGGGATGTACTCAGGGACAGTCTAATGCTGGATTGGCTTCAAGGGCAGCTCACTATAAGCAGAGGATTATTTGACTGCAGCCAGTAGGAAGGAGATTTAGTACTCCTTCTCTTTCTCTCCCTGTCTGACTTGTCAAAATACAAAATTGAGATCAGGCTATTGGCAGGAATGGAGGAAATAAAAACAAAAACGAAATTCTGCTGATGATCTGTCCTTTCCCAAATCAAATATTTAGCACTCTCCGGGTTGTCTAATCCCTGTCTAGTGAAGGTGTTGTATTGATGTAACATGTATGTTATTACACATGCTGATTGGTTGTAGATAAAGCTGAAGCTAATGATTGATTTCATTAATCCTTATTTAAATAATTGTTTAGTCTATAAATGTCAGAAAATAGTGAAATACTAGTAGTAATGTCTTTTTAACATAATTTACTTGTAAATTTCTTGGTTGGACAGGGAGAAGGATGAGGATGAAGGGATTCCCAGTGAGACGGAAGATGACAAGAGACAACTGGAGACTAAAGCCAAGGAGATGAGAGGTGAGAAAAACACATTCAGAGTGTTTGCCTGAAAGAAAACGGGGACAAGTTTGATCCAAATACCACAAAATGTTTCCCTCACGGTCCTTTTCTCCTTCTTCCTGTCCATCTCTGCCTGTCAGATCTGTTGAGGCAGAAAGATACAGAGATTATGTCTCTGCTGGAGGAGAAGGTGCAGCTCTTCAGGGGGATGTGGGAGGGCTTGAACCCGGGTGAGGAGGTCTGCCGGCAGGGCGAGCCTTTCTTCAGGTCAGCCTGCAGCTTGGAGCCGCCCAGGGGGGCATCCATCATGAAGGATGCCCTGCAGGAAGGTAAGGCAGACAAAGAGAGTGTTTATTATGTATTTGCTGTAGATGCATGGCATTGCTGTTTATTCACAACGCACACTGGAGATAGCGACATCCTCTGAAAGTATTAAGTCACACTAATTAAAATGATGTGGTTTACGTCTGTGTGTTCAGGTTTGAGTGACTTTTTACTCTTAAGAATGAGTGCAAATTTAATGCAAAATCAGTGGGCCACACTACAACAACCAACTTCCTATTGCTTTTACAACACCAGCATGCACCTGTCTTTTTAACCTCACGCAGGATCTTTGTGTCACCTCTCTTCCTCTGCACCCCACACCACTCCCAAATAATGTGAGGAAAACCTCTGAACTAGAAAAACACAGTGTCTGAGTTTTTCTCTACCTCCATGCAGAGTGCCATCATCACCACACAGAAAGTTGGCTGTGAGGAAGAATTATTATTTGTGAGAAAATGCTTACGTTTTTGTACAGTTTTACTGGCACTATTTGCCATTTACAGCCATCTTCATTCACAGCACAATTTTGAGAAATGTCTTCTTCCACCTATGTTTGATTGTGCGTGTGGAAAAGTTCCATTTGGACACATGTCTGATATGTGAAGTACTAATTCATTTGTGTCATGTATCTGATTTATATGTAAATCTGAACCTGAAATCCATCAGATGAGCACACAGTTAATAATTCACCATTTCTCTGAGATACTTGAAAGATAATTGGCTTGATAGTTGGATCTTAACACAGCTTGAGAGAGCAGAAGTTTGAGGGAGAGCGTGTTTGTGTTTTGGGATGGTTTTAAGGAGTGTATAGGAGACATGAAAGGAGTCAGATTGTGTTTTAAGATTTTATTCCAGCTCTGTTTGGTGCTTTTGCAGCCCCGTTCATCAAATGTGTATGAAACAAAAGCAGCATGAAGTGAGAAGTAAACTGAGAGAGAAACTGTATATTATGACAAAGAGAGAATAAAATGTGGAGGAAGACAGAGGAGCACACCACGTTATCTGCACATTAAGTTCACTTTAAATTTAAACAAGTGGGTATGGAAAATGTTGGCAGATAAAAACAAAACTGCTGCAGTATTTCAAGCCTGAGTGTGTCAAATAGTATTCTTAAACCATTTTATGTTGGTGAATCAGATAATATTCAGATTATGAAAGATTTACTAGATTTACTTTACGAGACAGTTTACTAGAAGACAAAAATAAGATTTATAATTGTCAGTAGCAGTGTCATTTAGCAGCTTTGTTTCTCCTTGTTTTACAGCTTTGTTTCTCCTGTGAAAAATCACAGTGCTCTGTGGGCTATATACATATGTGGGTAATGCTGTATATATCTTGTACATCATTTTGGATGGTAAAGATATTTAAACTTGCAGTTAAAGAGGTCTGTGGTTCAAACAGGTTGTCAATGGTTGCCTAGCAACAGGAGCCAATACAGGTTGGCAACAGAAGTGCCTGGATGGATTCATGAGTGCAGAGCTGAACTGTAACACAATTAGCCAGGATAAATCACATTGATGTTTGCCTGTGTGTGTGTGTGTGTGTGTGTGTGTGACAGTGGAGACGTTACAGGCGCTGGTCAATGGTAGCCTGGCCGGGGCGATGGCCAGCGTCCAAGATGGAGGAGGCGCAGGGCCGGTGTGCTTGCCCCGTCGGGCGGAGACCTTCGGAGGCTTCGACAGTCACCAGATGCACAGCAGCAAGAGTAGGTCTTTTGCTGCAACTTGTTCTTTTAGCGATATATTGTGCAGACTGGCCAAGCGGTCAGCCAGAATACATGTTTGAAGCTTGGAATTGTCAAAGACACCCTGACCTGCTGGTGCTGATCGACTCAACAGACTCAACAAACAGCAAATGTGTGGTGACACTGCCCAGCCTAGGGTTGAAAATTAAAATGTTTCACTTTTCATCCTAAAACTGAGGTGTTATGACCACTGACTTTCAGTGGTCATAACACCACAACTAGCACTTCCCACAATGCCCCTGTTCAGTGCAGTTAGATAAAACACTTTAGATGGAGACTTGGACAGCAGCGCTGATGCTTCCTGAGGGAGACGTGGCCTGTGGCGATACCTCTGAACTGTTGCCGTGCAAGCTCAGAGTGGGACTACTCTACTGTCAGTGTTGCAGATATTGGAAAAATGGCACTACAGAATGTTTTTTGGCAGCTCTTACACTCCTTTATTGGTCTATATTCGTAAGGCACATTTTGTTGCTGGATATGAATTGTGGTTCGTATATCACCTTCCGCTAGACATTAAACGTTGTAAGCTTATTTTAAAGGCACATTTTCAACATGTGACAATACTGTGTTAAAAACTGAAATGTTCTCTTTTAGTAGACCTGAATGTGTAATCCTTGCTGCCTGGTTCATTCTTTTCTCCTGTGGTTTCCCTTTATGTCAGGTGGAGACAGAGATGAGTGTGAGGATACAGCAGGAGATCTGCGCAGGACGGAGTCCGACAGTGTTTTAAAGAAGGTCGGCATCTCAACAGCCAATTATTCTTGACTCTGAAGCCGCTACGCCCCCACGCCTCAGTCAGAACCTGAGGCCATGTGTGGGGGCGCATTTGTCCTCCAACATTAACAATGCCATTAAGATGAATTTAGCAGCTCCTCTCCCTCCAGTGAATTAGCCTCTTGACTCTTCCTGCTACGTCCCGTTGTTAATGGCGACCATCAGTTGTGTAACAATTCAATAGTGGATGGAAATGAATGGGCTGTGTTGTGCAGCTGCTATTGTAGCTCTGCACTTTGTAGCCTGCAGATATCCAGAAGCTGCACTGCAAAGAATCAGTGTGCTACTGTTTCAAGCTACAGCAGTACACTGTTTAAAGAATTTTGTAGCCTCTGAACCACTTGACACCGGGCCATTCCTTGTTGATATTACTATCTGAACAAAAGAGCAGTAGCCTGATTTTTATTATCATTTCACCTGTGGCATAGAATTCAGAGGGGATTCAGTAGTTAAACAACAACAGTGTTTGTCGAAGTTAATTCGAGCCTTCTAGTTATGTTTCATTTAAACTATCATTATTTAAAATACACCTGCAGGACTGCAGTTTTACTGTATCAACCGTACATATCAGTAATCATACTTAGATACAATTATATTTTACAGCACACCCAAGTGCATGGCCATAATCACATTCACACAGCCATATACACAGGACAGTAAGCATGAACACATACTGCTCACACACAATGAGACGCACCGGAAGAAGCATGTATGTGAGTGCATCACTGTGTTCTGGCTGTACAGTAGTTAGTATGTGTATGTGTTTCTGTGCAGGGAGGAAACGCCAACCCGCTGCTGCTGCTGAAGAGGAACAGTGAGGTAACACTGACTTCCTGTTTCTAACTCGATTAGAGCCGCTGCTTACATGGAAACTGTCAAAACAATGTTCCCATCGTCTTTATCAGCATCAATAAATGTACAAGCTGAAACAGTAGTAATAGAAGCAATAGTAGTCATGATTGCACTATAGATATGTGTATCACTGGTGTTAGTCAGTAGCATTACACTTACCTAAGAAATTTAAACCAAAATTAATCAAAGTACCACATTAGTGGTTAGTGATAGTAATATTCTCAGCAGTGGTTTGAGCTAGATGTTAACTTTAACACAAAACCTCTGCCTGACCATGAATGTCTGCACAATGTTGTTGGCTAATCCTTCTCATAGAAGTTAAGACATTTCCCTAATCAAATGAAACCCTTGACTTATTGGTGCACTAGAGGAAACCGACAGAACCGCCAAATTCCGTAGTTATCTGTGGTTATCGTCAGAGTGCCACGGAGATGTTTTTATGGCAAGTTGTGAAGATATTTTATTAAAGGTCCTTGTTTCTATAAATCAGCTTGCGCGTATGTTCTGAAATGAGGCAGGGACACAGATTCATTCAAATACTTGTGCATTCATACTCATTCGCCATCGTTCTGCAGGTGTTCTGTGTCGTGTTTTTACTGCAGTCGCCAGTGATCATTAAGTGGAGCATTTTGTGTCCTAGTAAGCATTGTGGCAGCTGAAAGCTGAGTCGCCTTGTCTCTTTATCAGTGATTAAATGGAGAAAAGGTCACATCGTTGTAAACTCAAGTTGGTTTAATGATGGCTTTATCTAAGAGTCTACTGCTAAATTCATATTACATGAAATCCACGTTTAAAGTCAACGTTAAAAATGAAGCACTCCCACCAATGCACCATGGTGCATTTTAACAAGCAACGTCGAGTGCAGCAATAAGCGAGACAACATCAAACAGACAGTTTCTCAATGCATCAGAAAAGCTCACAACAAGACACTACAGTTGTTTTGAGTTTACAAGACACTCAGTGATCTTTCCTTTCCATCAGCAGGTTCTCCACAGCGTCTCCAATCTGCACCTCCTGCTCAGCACTTTGCAGGTAACTTGGCTTCCATACAACGTTAACTCCATATGAGAATTGAAATGATGCAACTCTGTGAAGCTTTTAGTTGTGATTGTGAGTTTGTAAACATCTCCTATTCTGTGAAACGAAGAGAAACAAAGGAAAAATCAGATTTTAAAAAAGGTGCATATCCATAAAGATAGCAAAAGAATATCTTTAAGAAAATACCAGGAGTGATGTGTTTGACCTAATCCATCTGGCCTGCGTCTCTGATTGTTCCTTCCCAGGCAGTGGTGGTTCAGCAGGACAGTTTCATAGAGGATCAGCGGCAGGCCCTGAGCGAGCGCTCCTCCTCCTGCACGTCTTTATCGCGGCCGTCCTCGAGGCCCAGCTCGCTGATTGAACAGGAGAAGCAGCGCAGCCTGGAGAAGCAGCGGCAGGAGCTGGCATCCCTGCAGAGACAGCAGACAGCTCATGCTGAGGAGAAGAGGAGAAGGGAAAAGGAGTGGGAGCTGAGGGAACAGCAGCTGGCTGATAGGGAGGTGCAGGTGCATGTACAGGTATGGTTTTATACTATAGTATTTACTTGATAAACTATAGTATATTCAGGGTTTCTTGCAGTAATGGCAGGCTGCCTTTAAAAATGTACATTTGACTGAAAATTCCATAAGTTTAGTTTTACTGCAGGGTCAAATTAAAACTGAGGAGGATGCAAAGACATAGCAGTAATGATAGAAGGGGTTAGTTTAGTGGCTAAAGATAGTTTACTAAGCCAGCTAACTCAGGCGTTTGGTTTAGAATTTCCTTATGACTTGTGAACTTCACCTTAGAGGCTGTAGCCTGTCATTTACAACATTTTAAAATGTTAATGATTTTCCTGTACATAACTGCAATTTTTTTTTTTTCTAATGTTATGCCACTCTCATAGCATAGGCCTGCTGCCGCATTTTTACAATTATGCTAGATTCAAAACAGAAAAAGCAATAGTAAAATACTCTTAATAGTTTTTAAGACAAATGAGCAGGCACTAAATAATTTAGCTAATATCAGCGTAGATCTGAGATACAGTAAGTTGCTTGTGTTCAGGAAGAGTTCATTTACCTCAAAATTAGCTTAAAATGGTGGATTCTTATGATTTAATGTGAACTTGAATGGGCATCAGTAATTATTCAGCTGATTAGTCATAATCTTGACGGAACAGACACGCCAGTGTTATCCAGAATTATCTAGTTTGTTTATCTCATGAACCAGAACCAGAACATAAACCAGAAATTTCAGGTAGAAAAAGAAAGTATAACACTTTTTACTTTTAATTAAAGGATTTTAAATACATCTTCCTTTCTCTTAGTCGGCAAATAGCTCATCATTCAGTCTTTAGCGCTACTCTACAGACCGATCAATGTACAGTTTCTGAAAAAAAACTGTATCTTCGTACTGTACCATTTCAATAAATCCATCAATGCACTTCCAAACTACTGCAGGAGGAGGAGGTCTTGAAGCAACACAAGGAGCTGGAGGAGGAGAAGCAAGAGCTTCAGAGTAGGAAGGAGGAGTACCAGAAAGACCTGGAGAGGCTGAGAGATGCCCAGAGGAAGCTGGAGAGGGACAGGGAGGCCGTGCAGCGGCATTTAGAAAAAATGGAGGAGCTCCGTCTAACTGAGGTGAGCAGGGACACTTTAAAATCATAACAATAATGATAACATGATCTGTTGCCCCCTGCAGGAAAATTGCCTCTGTGCTGCCCCTCGGCTACAGGGGAACACTCAGTGAGCTGGGAGGCATTCAGTGTTTTGCTCAATAACACTTCAGAAGGGTCTGTGTTTATGGACGCTTGCATTGGAGGCTTGAACCTGGGTCCTCTTGAAAGTGAATTTAAAAAAGCTCTTGGCAACAGTGCTGCAATGCAATCCAAACAACAGAGTTATATTTCCAGGCTTTTATGCCATAACCTGTATATGTAGATATGTTTTTTTAATTTTTCACCGTTTAACGTTTCTCGAAATAGTCCTTCATGGGAAAAATTGCGATATGCACGTTTCATACATATTCACATGCAGATGTAGGTAACAGCTGTACAGATGTCTTACCTCCATCCTTTACTTCCAGAGGGCTCCCTCGGATGAATCCCAGTTCCCCAGCAGCTCCCAGTCTCTGGAGCTGGACCCACTGGAACTCTCTTCCTCCCTGCCGAGGCTTCAGCCCCAGCGGTCTAAGACCAAAGGAAAAGGCCTCAATCCCTTTACCTCATCCTCCACTAACCCCAACCTCAAGGGCAGCGAAGCCAACAAACAGATATCAAAGAGCCTGCTGCAGCTGACCAAGAACAAGAACAAAGAGGGGAAGGAGAAGGAGAAAGAGAAGGAGAAGGAGAAGAAGAAGAAGAAGGGAAAAGGAGGGAGCACACAGACAGCAGGTAGAGAATGTGGAACAGGAGGGAGGGGATGGATTTACATTTAGTTTAATTTTACAGTGTCTTACAGTGAGTCAGCAGGTTGGATTTGAGTGTTTCTGTCAAGGACACTTCAGAATAGACACATGCACAGGTAAATGTGTGGTGATAATGGAAAGAGGACAGCATTGGACAGACACATGGATGAAATAGATGGTTAGACAAATGAATACCTCCATGTCTTCAGTTGTTTTCAGAAAGACAAATATAACCCCTGTTTGAGTGCAAACTTTTAAGGTTTCCCATTGTTTTTTCATGGTGCGGTGCATGCTGGATAGACTAACCCACTGTAGATATCCGATTTAAGGAGGTATGACCAGGGATGTGAACAGATATGTCTAGTAAGGGTGACTAAGCCTCCACTAAGGGAGTTCCCAGTGAACGTTTTTCAAATAACTAGCCAAAAAATGGGTGTTTGCCATAACAGGCCTCAATTGTAATGAAGACATATGCCTATTAAAGTTTGAATATGGTAGTAGTGTTCCATTTTCCTTTTAGGAATTGTCAGATAATACAGTATATATATACAACAATTCAAATTTTAGAAATGTGAAGACCTAGCGTACATGCTGATCAATACAGTTAAATTATAATTCAAAGCTACAATCACAATGAGCGACATGCACACACATCTATGTTTTACATTTGGATTAAATTCTAACCACAAGTTCCATGTTTTGTGTTTCCAGGATATTTTATTGACAAAAAAACCTATAAAATCAATATTACATTTTCAATAAAATGAAATGAAAAAATACAATGAAATCCAAATGAGACACAGTGGTCATGTGTGAAATGTAAACACAAAACATGTAAACACATTTGTAACTGGATGACACTGACCATCTTCAACAATTTCATATTAAGTGCTATTGATAGCCTCTTCAGCTTGTAATGGGTGTACAGTCTGGTGTCAGCTTGCATCTTACCACCTCTTTATTTTCTTTGCCTTCTTTATCTTGTAGTGAATGCAGGCTGAGTCCACTCTGCTGTATGTTCATGTTTCTCCCAGAGGTCACTTATTGTACTGTGCAGCGGTCCCTGCTGGGTCCTAGCACCGACCATTTTTATGGCCTGTGACTCTGAACACCAGTCACAGTGAACACACAGCAACATGTGTTTCAAACATGTAATAGTTTTGCTTTCTGAGGTGTTCCTGGAGCTCCTCTATTTGTGCATAGGACTGTGCTTTTTTTGACACTTCGAACACACTCAAAACCTGCTTAGTATGGAGTCTGAACTGTGGACACAGCTTAGATTTTGTCTTTGCATTATTGAATTAGTCAGAACAGTAAATTATTCCGTTGTCATACATTTTAGGGGAAGGTTAAACAGCCATGCCTCTGGTTTAGCTCTGGATATGAGTTGATGATAAATATAAGAATGAAGGCATATTGTATAGTTACGATATGTACAGTTTGCTTTAGTGCTGTATTTGAAAATATTTCTGAGAGTCTCCCTGTAGTTATAGAACAGCAGCTCCTTGAACACGGTAATACATACACACGACTGGATGCATACAAAATACATTTTCGTATGAAAAGGATTGATAGGTGATGTTGCTCACTAACTCTCCCTGGAAAAGAAAGGTTACAACAAATATGCAATCACAATCCTCTCATGCGACAGTGACACTGACTCCTTTCTTCTCCTCCCTCTAGACCCTCAACACCTCCCAGAGCCTCCCCTGGATGGAGAGATCTTCTTCTGCTGAGGGAAGTGGCTCTGCTCCTCCTCTTCCTTATCACCTTCAACACACATCACAGCCATTCTGACGCCCAGAGGAATGTGTTACTGTAAAGTAGTAATACATTCATCTACATATGTTATAGTGCAGTGTACTACCAGGCTTTTTGGCACCTTTGAAATCCCCTTGAAAAGACTTTTAGTTCAATTTCCGTGACATAATGTAGAGAAATTAAAAATATACATATTTTTTTGTATTTTTAGATCAGATACCTCTGATTTTAGTTTCTGGAAAGTAATATATTTTAGGGATTCTGTTATGATGTGCAAGTAGGCAAAGACACTTGCAGTACACACAAATAGGCGACATGGAATAGCAGTACATTTTGGAGTATACTGTCTCCAAAAACTCTGTTTCCTTTTCCAAAGACAGCATGGTTACATGACAGTGGATTCATTTCTTCATTTTGAAGAATCATACATTCGTGATAAAGTATCAAATTGAAAGCATGTCACAGTAGACTGCCTCATAAGCTCTGCCAAGTATGTCAAAGGGTTCACTGCATTTCTGTTTCCGTGTTTGTCATGGTTCCAACTAGCCCCATTTTCAGCAGTCCGTCATGGCATCAAGTTCCACACCAACAGTCTGTCGTGTTAATTTACAGAAGCCTTTTCCATGTGACCGATCAGACACGTACAAGGACACAGACATACCTGAACTCCATTTGGAAACAGATATGAATGTCGACAAGCAGTGGAAACTTGTCACTGCTAATCATCATCATCAGCGATTAATAGAAGACTGACACCACGTAGGAAAATCTGCCTAAACTAAGTGTCCTAAAAAATGTGTTAATCAAAAAAAGGGCAGTGTTTTCAATGTTTGCTCCGGTGTTTCATTCCAATGTGTTACTGTAAGATCCACATTGAGGAAAACTGTAGCCTAACATTCCTTTACTTACAATTTGAAAAGCAGATGTGATCACGTCCAGTTATTTTGCTTCCAGTTTGAAAGCTGAATGGAACTGGCACATAATAACTTTAGTAATCCTCAATAACGACTTTACAGCACCAGTCTTTTTCCTTGGTTTTTATTTGAATTACGGATCTCCATTTTGGATTGAAAGCCTTCTATTTTCTCAGAATCCTTGGATGATATTAGCTTGATCCTCACTTTTTCTGCCTGTCAGTGGGCTTTTATGCAGCCCTCATCTTTCATCTGAGCGCTGACGAGGGTGGCTTTCCTTCGTTTTTTAATTGCATGTAGCTCTGCAGGTAGCATACTAATGGTTTCTGTGTATTAATGAGTTAAACTTTGTCTTTCATTCTCCCTCTTTCAGTTCCAATAGACTCGGTAACACAGCACAAGGCTGATGGTTTTAGGAAATGGAGGCTGTTAAAAAACAAAGCAGCTGGTTAGAGAAAATGAGAGAGGACATAATTAAAACACCCAACAATGTCATGTGTCCTTGTTTGAATGTCTGTTTGAACAGTCTCTGATCATTTCAAATTAATCAACACTTATCAGTGTTGTTAAGCACTTTGGTCCTAACGGTTTTTTGCTGTTGTTGTTGCTTTTGGTTATCAGTGTGAGATATCAATCACGGAGATCTTTGTATTCTGTGGGATTTTTTAATCGAGGGCGCACCGATGCTCGTAAAAAGCAACAATGATCCAAAGCAAGATAATGTGTTAACGTACATAAAAGATGCTGCGGTTCCATTTTGTTAGTGTTAAAAAGGGGCTCATAGTATGTAGTGTTTCCAAGGTGACCTGTCCTAATTTTTAAGCCTGTGTTTTAGCCCCAGTGAGCCCACATTGTGGGCCACACAACTACCTGCTGGACAGGTAGGAAGTAGTAGGTAAAAAAAGAACCCATTTCCAGTGAATTACAGAGCAGCGCCACTGAACTACTTTCTCGCTGCCTCTTTTGTCTCGTCTTTAAGTGCTTGTTTGTTAACTTGCTGTCTGTGTTGAGGATTTGACTTCATGTCCAGGCTGGTTTATTATAGTGTGTCTTCTAAGAGGCTTACACGGCCAGCCAATTAGTTGCTTCATGTCTTTTGTTTATGGCTTTGGTGTAATCCTGTAAAAGAAACAGAGAGGAATGGGCTTTTTTCCCCTCTGTCGCTTTAGGTGTGTTTTGACCACTAGGGAGCACTGCACCTATGACTAAATGAGTTCCCTCCTTCACACAACAACAACAACCAGAAAGTATGAAACATTTTTTTTTTAATTTCTTTTTCTCCCTGCTGTGAGAAACTGACATATTTTTCTCAGCGGGTCATTGCCGTACAGAGATAATGTGATGAGCGTGGGCTCTCACACATTGACATTTTCCCAACGGCATTTGTAATTGACTGCAGAAGCAAATAAGTTGTCAGAGGTTGTAATTGGTTATTCAGTGAAACCAGTCAGCAGCAGCTTTAATATAGAAAAAAGGAAGGTCTAACGGTTAGAGGGAGAAGGGACCACAAACCTCTCTCTGTGAGGGACAATCAGCAGACACGCGCCAGGAAAATGAACTCCCTCCCCGATGATGATAGGCCGGTCCATGAGACGAGTGCATCCATCAGGTGAAGCCTGCGCAGCCTTAAATCTTAATGATAAAATGCACTAGAGTAGAACCCAGCATCTTCTCAGGAGAAAGAGGAGAGCTTTTATACCTCTGCTTTGAAACGAAGGATACGTTTGTACTATAAAAGTGGTACAGAATTGTTTCATTCCCCACAATGTAAAAAAGGGCAAAGACAAATGTGTAAATATGATTTATGTATAAAACAAATCAAGTGTAAAAAATGGTTTTGTTCATGATTCATTTTGTAAGAATATTTTATTTATGTTTTATTCTCATCCTTGCGGTGATGTAAAGTCATTTTTCTCTCATAATTAAAAAAAAAAATCATAATGGACATTTGGACTGTTTACTTTTTTTGACAAAACGGTTACATTCTCCATGAAAACTTTATCCGCTGATTTTTTTTTTTTTTTTTGTCTGGTATATATTTAATCAGTATTCAAATAACACACATCCTCACAATCAACTGATTGCCTTTCAATCAAAAGTGCCTAAAATTCTCTGCTTCCAGCAACTCTGCTTTAATATGTAAACACATAAAATATATTTGGGTTTTGGACTGTTTGTCGGACAAAACAAGTAATTCTGCAGGAAATTCTGATGGCAATTTTTCTTTTTCTTTCCTCACATCTTTTAAACAATTCATTGAAAATGATCAGCAGTTTAATCAAATTTACACTGCACATTTTTTACACTGATCAACAAAAAGCCCCACTTTGAATGCAAATGTGAAAATATCTTTACGAAGTGATTTCAATTAACTGTAAAATAAAATAAAATAAAATATGAACACTGCTCACACTGTGTCAGGTTGCATGAGTGACTTAAGTGCAACACAAAATCCGATTGGCATCTGGACTCTGTCTTAAACACTACAGAAATCCTATAGGAATAATTACAATTAGAAGCAACTGACATGATGGTCAAACCACAAACCAATTGCCACACAGTAAACTCTGGGTCTGAGGCCCCCGGGCAGTTGCCATCGTTTCCCAGTTGGTAATCAAACCTTCGATTAATGCAATTTCCTCCTCCGTCATCTGTTCTGATCTGTGTTTTTCTGTCTCTCTTTTGTTTTGGACACTTTATTACAATAAAAACAGTTATTTTCATTAATCCTCTTTTTTTCTTTCAGAGGTAATTAAATTGCTATCACTAAATCCTGTTAATGGTTTGATTTCCTACTTCCATTAGTTGTGGCACTGCTGTTTGAGCACCACCGCCAGAGGAAAAGGCTGACAACGATCTTGATGGATTGACAGCAGTGCAGGCACACAGCAGCGTTCGTACCTCCTGATAAATAAAGAACCAGCTGCTTTAATCTCTCCACGCTGCAGACAGCGTTCTGCCTGCTCAACCCTGCAGTGTTTTGCCTCTGGAAACCTCGACTGTGAGGATTTCACAACACTACACTCTTTTTTTTATTCTTCCCTCCTTAACTGTACGATCTTGTACGTCACGCCAGGTTCATCACCATCCCATCTACACCCCACCCCAGCTCTAACTTATTTTATTATCGATTGAACCATGGGATCTCTTTACATTCCCTTTCTAACTCTTTCTCCATTCTGCTCATTCAACATATGAGCCCCAGGGACAAAACATCCGCTGATAAGACCAAACAGAAAGTCAGTAGCTTGATGTGTTAAATTTTGTTTACCAGAGCAAAACGCTGCAGAAGTTATCCTATCTCTTTTTAGATTATGCCCACCAAATCAAAGTTGTGTAGCAGCAAGTTTGCTGGTGAGATACAATAGCAGAAAGCTAGATAGCCTCATCCGCTTCTGGTCGTCATGGTGATGGGGACAGCGAGGCACACGGGACCGCCGTAGCACAACGACAAGTGAAGGCTGAGAGACAGAGAGGGAGAGCGGAAATAAAAATCACGACTACATAACTCTTCCAAATTAAAAATTCCATCATATCCTAGAAGGAAAAGGAAAAAAAAAATGATGCGTGCAAATAAGTCTGTGAAGCTTGAATAAGTAATGACAAAACAGAATTCACACACTGATTAATTGTCTGCCAGAGATAAGATAAATGTGACATTGTCAAACTAATTATTGTCATATCATAATTGCCTAAATCTGTCTAATTGATAGTTTTAAAGCAGCTTTGAATTGAGCTGAGAGGGGAACAGAGAGTGAGTGACACAATCCCGACGCGGTCAACTTCATCAAAGCATCAGCTTTTTCAAAGCTGCAGTCTTTCTTAGAGGTGGTCTCTCTGCAGATCATCCCACTCACGGGGGGGGGAGCTCATCGGCAGGTCAGGAAACTTCAATAGAAATGAATCAGGACTTATCACCAGTTCCTGTCACTCTCCATAAACTCAGCGGTGTACCCAGATCCCTTACTTATAGTATAAGTATAGAAAAAATAGAAATTCTGCAATGTAAGCATATTCAGTTTTAACTTCGAGTCCTCCATTGCTGTAAAAATGTTTATTACAGCAGCTTTAAGTAAAGAAAATACAGTTGTATAATTAATTAGTTACTTATACCTAAAGTGTCAAAAGTCAAAGTACTTATTATGCACAAAGGCCTCTTTAATTAATTGATATTGTTTTAGTCGTAGCTGGTCAGGGTTGAGTAAATTTTAAAATACCATGAAATAAAAAATAATCTAGTGCTGTAAATTGTACTTTAGTAGGCTACAGTACATAAGTAAATGTCCTTTGTTACTTTCCATCCCATAACAGCGTTTAGAATCTCATAATACCATAAACATACTGTATTTTCCCACGCTGACATTCTGATATTACTCTGATGATGACACATTGACACAAAGTTAAACGCTTGTTTATTTGTTTGCCTATATCTATGGCAAAAATCTGTCAGGCTTCTTTTTAGTAAGGCATCCCGTGTCAAGTTATTTTTCATCTTGTTCTTGGTAAACTTTTGCGTCCAGGGAGCCTTTTCATTCATCGAACTTCAAAGAGCACATACAAAAACCTGACCATTATTTTCACGGTCTGGGATTGGTGCCCTGGGCTGCGACAACACTGTTCTACCTCAGCTCCTGTTTGGGACTACAGGCACATTAAAAAAAACCTCACAAACACACTGTGCTGGTCTTATGACATGCCACTAGTTTGTGAAAAGTTTTTGTCCAGTAGTCTAGTATTTGTAGCAGCAAGTGAAAAAAAGTGATAAGAAATGGCAGCAGAGAATCTTTTGCTATTATCGGTTTAGGTCAGTGAGAACAAATACACAGGTATTCTTCTCTGTATTAAAGAGGGCCGACTTTGTGAGCTACTCTACTGGACTAGCTTGTTGTCCTGGATAAAAAAGGTTGTGTGTTGACATCATAACCCTGAATAGGAATACACAAGCACAGACCATGAATAATGAATAATAGCAGCTGAGTAGGCTCCTTCACCTCACACATTGCCTCCTTTTTAGGAGTCATAAGATGAAAAGCTCAAGTACAAAGAGCAGAAGTTGAGGATCAGCAGCCAAATCCGTTGAAAGCAACTGTGGCACAGCCGCAATGAACTAGAGTACATTCTCCCGGTGGATATTTACAGAATGCTGAGTAGATATTATTTCAGTTCTCCTGGAGGTTTGAGGGAAATCACGGCTGCCTGTGGTGGGGAGAGAGGTGATGGCTGCAGCGGGGATGGAGGGCGGGGAGAGACGATGCCAGGTCCTCCATCTTGCTCAGAGATGTGAGGATGATTTAGGAGGCCTGTCTTTGCCAGGGTGTCGAGAGAGGGAGCGGGGCCGAGCAATCCTATTACTCCTCAATGACCCTGCCTTAATGCACACACAAATATGTGTACACACACACACACACCGTGTTCAGGAAGCTACCGCCACACTGTAGTCCAAAACCAGCTGGCAAGGTACTTACACAAACCAGAATACAAGGATGCAAAATAAAACAGGCTTATAGGCCTACTGTACAAATGGGACTACAGTTAATAATTTATTAAAGAAACAAACAGGCACTACTTGCTGACATTAATCAATTATGTGATTGGCAATGTTTTAGTGAATGACGCACCTTCATCACATCAATTTGGCCAATACTTTCCCATCAGCCTCAGCTGTACTTTGTGTTTGCAGTCTGTAGATTCTTAAGCCCCATTCAGTCAGAATTAATATAACAAAATGCTTCCTTAGAAAAAAAAGTAATTCCACATGGCTTTTTAGACACTGGCTATTATGGGGTTATTATTTTTAATGCTAGTCTCATTGAATGTATTTTCAGTAATTTAACTTTTTACACAAACAGCAGCATGCTAATTATGGCACTGGCCTGTTTGAAGAACCTGCAGGGTCTTGTTCTTGTAATGTTTATCTTTTCTTTATCCTTTTTAATGCAGCTTTATGTGTAAAAAAAGAAAAAAAGTCACATATACCGTTGTCCTAATGTAAAGCGTCTATTCCATTATGCCAGGGTATTGGGGCTGTAATTAAAAGTGGGGTGAGGATGAAAAATCATAGACATATGGGTTCATATGCATTTAAAATCCAATAAATCCAGTAAATCCAGAATGGGGTTTTACTGCTATTTAAAAACATTGCTTTCTAATACTGTAAAGCATAATTTTGAACACAGTCAAAAAAATGCTTGTAAAAGTTTAATTTCCAGAATCCAGCGCTGTCTTAATTTGTCATGACAGGAAAGAGATAGAAATTAAACGCCACTTGAAAAAGAGACCGTGCGGAAAGAGCAAACGGAAATTAGTACGAGTTCAATTTACATGGAAATAGTGTTATCCAGGCTTGTCTGCAAAGTATGCTTAGTAATATGGTGCTTTTACTTCACAAATTACAGACATGGCAGATACGACTGCAAAAAAGTTGCTGCTAATCTCTACAATTATTATAAATCCCTTTATGTGTCTAAGTAGCATTAGTCTTGTGCAAATAGGACTTCAGTTTCTCTTCACCAGCTCCTGTAAGTGCACATATTAAGTTGATTCTACTAACATACTAGATAGGCTATTACATGACATTGTGCCTCAACAATTTGCAGATTCACTTAAAACAGTATGTTATGGACAGACTTCATTATCAGTAATAGTGGGTACTTGGATGTGCTTGCTTTTCATAGGATAATATGCAGTTTAAAACAGACCCATGAGCATTACATGTTAAAATTCAGTTCGTTTTCCCTGATGATGGTTTTGTATCACATGCAACAATTTCTATCCAGCTAAGCACTTATCTCCTTCTTTCCTTCTTTTTTAACCTTATTTGCTGTCACTTTCTACTTTATAATAAAACGGGGAAAACATCTACCCATGATTCAGCAGCTGGAGGTCTAACATGGTAAACTAGAGCTCTGTCACAGACTCACGGGGACCACCGCCAGCCCTAGACATTTAGCAGACACTCACATAAAGAAGGCTATAAATGAAAAAGATAAACACAAAGTCTCACAGCCACACATATAAACATTAAAAAATGTGCAGCCACACAGATGTATACACGTTCAGATTGTCTGGGGATCTCATGTTTGCTTGCCTGTTGCCGAGGTAACAGAAAAGCCAGGAACATTCATTGCTCTATTTACTATCAAAATTTACCGAGACACACAGAACAGTACAATATACTGTGTATTTATATTCCCTATGGGGAGACCATTGAGTGAGAAAATTGTATTGAAGCATATAATGTATATAAAGCCCCTGAAAAAATAATTGTGAAGGCTGCTAATTGGTTTTGAATATTTGACAGTGAAATTGAATATAAAGCACTGAAATGTTTTGCTTTGAAAGACATCTGTCTGAATTTATGTGGTGTACATGTTCAGTTGTGCATTTTCACAATCTTTATTTCAAGGACATATATCCGTTTAGGCTTCACGAATACAGGCGTCCAATATTCATAAACTATGTTCAGATTGCTCAAATTTAATAAGCTCAATTTGGATCCAAAACTTCAAGTCACGAAAAAAAGTCCAGTTCCTCAAATTAGCTTTCTCAACTTCACAGATATGAAACTCAGACATCCACAATACCAAGGGTAACCAATTAAGATCATTAAAATTAATATCTTTTTTTAACTTTAGTATTCAGTGGTGATTACATTTCAAATGTAAGTAATTAGTAGCTCATAAGATTCAAAATGTATGGCCATTATTTCTTACATACACTTCGACCATGCCCTATTTTCTCTTACATTTACCGTAAAACTAATAGATGCCCAGTAGAATCAGTGTTATATCAACCACTGGTTGTTACGTGCGTTGTTCAAGGACACATCACCAGCGGTTGCTTAGGGAGGAGAGTTAAGAGAGGGTTTAGATTTCCTAATATGCACACTGTACAACAAACAAAAGTTCACCTAAAGTACACATACTTTGTGAAGACAAATTGCCTGATCAAACTTTAAAAAAAGTTTCTGGTTCGGGGTTGCATCCTTCAAACTATATCTGACAAAAGTGCAGAAGCCTCCACCCCCAAGACATTTGTGCTGATCTGATTGGCAAGACGGAGGAAATGTCAGCCAGCCTCTGAAAGGGCAGCAACTAGTCCTCTTGCTTAGATCTTCGTTATATTCTCAACCATCTCCAACTTTGTTGTTTGAATAGCACAGGTGGTTAGCTATGAAGAAATAAGGGACTTGGAAACTCTTGTGTAACAGAGATCTATCACACATGAACCTGTTATTTCGGATGGTTCTGCACTCTTAAGAACATGAGCATACGGTACAATGCTGCCCAAAGTGTCTGACTGAGGCAAATCTTTAAATTTTGCCTTAAATCATCAGAATAATGGTGGAATCCCAAAGAGACACTTTAATCACTGTTTTCTGTGCACTCCTTTAGACATATATGTTTTTTTTCAAACAAGGCCAGCTTTTTGGCGCATTGCTCATCGTTGTCACAGTTGGACCAGAAAACTTCAGGTGGACTGAGGTTTGAACTGTTTTGCATGAACTATTTTAATCTCATTCAGACATTTAATAAAATATTGTAGGATGCAGGAATAATGCAAAACGTAGGAGACACTACAGGACACTATAAAAAGTAGTACTTCTTTTATAGTACTAGAAAATTTTGCTTAAATTTCTTGACTACTAAAAATACAAGACAGTGATAACACAGTCAATGTAAAAACACCACAGAAATAATCATGGGTAAGACGTCCTCAAATGATACCAGATGCCACTCATATGTTTTTAATGCAACGGCAATAGCGTCTTTATGGAAATTTCTGTCTGTTACTGCCAAGACAAACTGGCTCCATGCGCTAACAAATGTACAAATGTTTAGCCTTCCCAAACCTGTGTCCCTTCAGTAATTAGTGTGATATCTTTTTACATTCACCACCTAATACAACAGTGCCGCCAGGACTCACAGCTCCCAGTGCCAGAGCAGGACTTAGAAGTTGGCTCATTTTGCCATTAAATGGAGCTAACAAGGTCCGCTGGGATCATGCCGGCACAGCAATTGATGTCAGTTTAGAATAGTTAAGGAGGGCTGATAATGCTCACAGGAATGTCCCAGTGGCCCGGTGCTCTTGTTTTTCCACATTGGTGCTGAAAGGAGCAGAACTGGACTCCATGGACCCATGAGATTTTTCTTCTACTCTTTAAAGAAAATGGCTTTTAATGGACCTGTGTCCTAAAATCGTCGCCACTTCATCTGCTAATAGATTCTCTTTGAAGACCACATTCCAACGGTGCAAGTTATTTTCTTGGTAACCAATACCAAGGGGTATTGCTGGATTTAACTAATCATTTAACCAGTAGAGATTAGCCTGTACTTTTGACAGATACTATTGTATAGAAATATAGTTATTATAGAAAAATGAAGAGATGTTAACAAACATAGTAAGAAAGTTGCATGTTATTATGCTTACCTCAGAGTTTTGATCTTGGAGTCTTCCTTGAAGCCACAATCCTCTGGACGCGTGCAGACATGAACTGGTATTTGTCAGATACTTCCCAGAGCTCATTGCTACGGAAATGGGTCAGTAGCCGAGTTTAATTGAGTTCAGTGCATAGAAGGCGGTGCTGCCTGGTAGGAAGTGGCAGGGATATAGAATAAAATATTTTTTCAAAAGGCCCTTTGAAGCTTCTTGGAACCCTGTCCGCCACAGTTCAATGTTCCAGTGACCCTGGTCTTGAATTAACATGCAGTACATTCTGGGCAGAACAGAGCAACCTAGAGCAGTGGTGTCCAACCTTTTTTGCCAGATATACCCCCACAGCCCTGTCAGAAGTCCCCCCTTCATTGACACCACCTGTCACGTCCAAATGTATTCATTAGAAGTTCAGTTTGGTCACGTTTGCATTCGTATCACATTTGATGGCAGAAGTTTGACGTTTCAAGCATTTATGCATTGCTTTCAGTTATATATTTCAACAATGGATCCATTACTTTACGCTATCATTTTCCATTATTTGTAGCTGACTATATTTTAGCCATTTATCCATTACATTTACATCTATTTCAATCATTTATCCATTACTTTTTGCTAGCTGTTTAGACTTCTGTTTAGCTTGTGCTAACTACTTTTTAACTCAGCAACTGTCCACGCTCCAAGGCAGCACACATGACAGTAGCAGCCCAGGGTTGTACTGGACATCTACCAGCGTGAATGTGTGGAAGTGTACGAGTGTGAAGCAGGGAAATGGCTGACAAACACCACAGAGCTCAGTTTACTCTCCTTGAATAATTACAGTCCGAGAGCCAGGCCGCTCCAGTGGCTTATCTGTGTCTCTGTGTGTCACCTCTAGTCCTAGGTGCACCATCTGTTTTTGCATTGAGTCTGAATGAATAGTGACAGAGTCTGAATAAACGTGTGTGCTTCTGCTCCCACTTAGCAGGTCACAATGCTGCTTGCACATGCCTTTTTTCAGCCTTTTGTATGTTTTACCGAAGCAACAAGATTTTAAACCCATCCAGAGCACTATTGTCTTTTTAAAATATTAATATTCATTGCTGCTTGTTATTGCTACAGAGACCCATTACATTTCAATTACATATCATTTGAATCCCCATGGGGGACTGTGCTGGTGTTTTTTAACAAAACGAGTCACTTCCTAATTAGATTACATTGAGAAAAATCTTTGTTTTGTCACCGGGTGAAGTTAATTGCTGGATTGTAAAGGAAATGGCAACAGATTACTGCAGAGACCTTCTGTTCCCCTGCAGACTGCAGGGAAGTTGGATGGGGTCCACGTGAACCTGCTGACTGGAACGAACATACAGAGGAGAAGCAGCGCTCCTCTTTCAGCCCGGGGAGGAGGAGGTGTTAGATCCTGGGAGCTTTGTTGGTTTCACAGGAACAAGTACTGTTGTAAGGAAACAACTCCAGTTTAAAGAGCTGTTGGGCACTATAATGTGCAAGGGAACAGCAAAGAAATCAAACAATGTTTTTCTTTTTGCTTTGGCCATTTTGGTTTATTTCCATGTTTCGGGGTTGGGACACAGAGACCTTGGACCTCACTGATTTAAGATGATAAACTGTTAAACAATGACTTTAGTTTAATTTAATCTCCAGTCACAGCAGTAATAAACATGACAAAACTGACCCTTTTCTACTGCGACAAGGAGATACAACAATATACAATAGTAAAGTAAACATTCTGAAATCATAAGGACATCTGTATTAACAGCAGCTTAAAGCATTACAAAAAGTACGTTGTTGCATCCTAAACATTAGAACAAAAAAACCAACAATAATTATATATAATAATAATTAATATTAACATAACCACAGGACTACAGACGAGATATTCACTTTAGACAAGTTTTTCACAAGTAATGCAACCAAAAGGACGAGAGAATATGGGGGATGTCATAGTGTATGACATCTCCAGTGCTCCTCTCAGGGTCGGTTATATTTTTTTATATATTATTTTTCATTATAAATCTACAGTACTCAACTTTTGTTCAGTTGCTCTTAACAGTTCGTCAAAGGTCATTTGAGCCATCACTGTTTTGTGTAGATTGCCACATCAGCATGACACAACACAGATTATCATTGTCATATAGATTACACGCAGTTGTATTCGGCAATATTAGGCAACTTGATATTTGGAAAGATAATCAGAGGTCATCATTAATGGCCTGGTAAACCTTGAGAGTTAAACTCAACATACGGTTGACCGGTTCAGTCTTCAAATGTGGATTTCTGCTCCATGGATTCAGCTGTCCTCAAAAATAACAACAACAACCTTAAAACAACTCACACAAACAAATCTGTTATGTTACACATCTGCAGAAATGCCATGTGTGAACTGTTGGCCATATACTTAATTTATTACAAAACTCTGCAGCCAGTTTTGTCATTTAAATGATCATACCACACCAATTTTACCATTCTTACACTGATGTGCTTTAGAATTGATTTCGCTCCTACAGCATGAGCCCTGGCTCTGTTGTATATTTATGCACCGTGCATTCCTGGTGTACATCATCTACACTGGCGATGGGTTGACCGAGCCTTTGGAGACGACAGCTGCAGCTGCGCGATGACCTGCCAGAGGAAAATAGTTTAGTCATATTAGTATCTACTTTTATATCCCTTCTCCAGACACGCTTTGAAAGATGTGCATTAATTATTGATTTTCTTTAAAGTTTCAAAACACTGGTGCTGAAGAAAATATTGACAAACCAATTAAACAAAAATAGAGTTGAAATGTGCATGAGGCGAAACAGAACTGATTATATCTGTGCTGTAAGATGTGTTAAGCGAATGGAGAGTGATCCAGCAGAAAAAAACCTGCTGCAAGAAGTCAATCTGTAGAGGCGTTTCCCCTTTTATTATCTGATGAGGAAGGTAGTCACAGTTACATGTCACCATTAAATGTACTGTGTATATCTGAGTGCCATAAAATAAGGTTTACAAACACTCAAAATACTCTGTGACACGCACTGCTCCTTTTCTTCCTCTTTTTGTGCTTATTTTATTTCTCATAATGATAGTAATTTTCTATTCCTTACCCCATACTGGACTTTTATCATACTTTTGTGTATGCACACCTCTCTGTCTGAGTGCCGTTACAGTACATTGTGTAAAATTGACTTTATTTGTTCTATATTCTGTGACTATTTTTTATTTATTTTTTTTTACTGTTCTTCTGATTTTTCATAATTGATGAAAGACATCTTGCATGCATCGCAGGCCAAGCTTTTCCTTCAGCTTCAGCAGTCAGGACATTAATAAACACTTTTTTCTAATATAACTAATATACAATTTAGCGTATATTCTGTAACTACAACTTTTTATATATCTTAGTCATCAGTAGATGGGTGATATGAGCCCATCCCCCTTGAGTAGACGCTTTCCAGAGATCTTCAACTCTACCTTTAAAGATCAGTGTGTCTCATAGATTTAAAGACAATTCAAAACTTAGCCAATCTATACATTTAGTTCACAGTGGAATAAAACAACCCTGCACCAACACCAGCTATTCCAGAGAATAATGTAGGACGGATATATGCACAATGGAGTACTCATGATTTTCATTCCATGTTACATTTAAGGTGTTTAGCTCACAGTCAGCTTTCTGTTTCTATCATTTCCACTGTACAGTACTCTTTCTCCAAAGGCTGTCATTGCACTGCGCACTCTTAACACTTGGGAGTTGCAAGGAGCAGACTCTTTGCCCGGGGATGTTGGCCTGGGTCTGTCGTGTTTGTGGAGATAGAGTCAAGCATGAATACTGGGGACATATGCTCTGCCCAGTTCAACCATATGCCCATTCTGCTGCCGCTGTTTCCCAACAAACTGCATCACTTTAGCACAACAAGTCTGTGTCTGGCACGCCTGTTTAGGCGAGTAGTATTAATGTGGACAGTCACTATATTTGAAGCAGAGCCTGGGAGGCAGAGGTTAAAGGAAAACTTCACTTTAAATCTGAATTAACATTGTTCTCTTCTAATGATTTTAAACAGTTAAGTCGTGAACCACAAGAACAGACAATTTTCCCTGGAGATCACAGCATAAAGATTACGGTGCATTTTCATTCTGTTATTGACAATGAATTCTTAACAGACTTGTTGCCTCACCAACCTTTTTCTTTGAGACATCCAGTCCAACCGAGCTTAATATGACAGTATCTTCTAGCTGCGAATCCCAAAATGTCCTGATTTCCCAGTAAAATCTCACAGCTCTTAACACACAGTGTCCTAGCTGTTGTTCCATTATTCAGTGTCTACGGATCAGCTTCAGTATTTGTCTCCAGACGACATGTCAGCAGCGTCTATCTCAGTATAAGGACTGAAAATATCATGTAAATCCTGTTTAAGGGTAGAAAATGCAATAATCTGGAACTTGTCAGAATTTCACATGGCTTTGATCGAGTTGAGATATATAGTAGGCAGAAACACATGCATTTATAGCAAATATGCTGATTCAGTCTTGTAGAGACAACTGGAAAACACTTTAAGTCCATGTGTTGTAACCCTCTAAACCTTTGTGTTGCAGATGTGGATACACTCTCACTCTATTTGAGCTATTGATTCCCTCACCACCACCACCCTACCCATCAGTCTACAAATGCTTTACATGAGACACTGAATATTTTCCATCTCAATGGTGCACATTCACATCCCACTATCATGTAAAGCTGTTTTCTATCAAATGCAACCCTGAAATTGAGTATGCACGAGCACTGCACGGACTGCCAAACACTTGGCAGAAAATCCTTTTCAAGGGTTGCTATTCTCTGAATGTCCCATGGCTCTGTGCACAAATACCCACCCCTTGGCTTTTTGCTGCTGAATGAAGTGCCAAGGGTAATGCTCTTTCAAGGTGCCGATGCTGTGTTAGCCAGTAGGGGGCACTGTGACTATGTGGCAGCCCCACGCCTGTTGATTTCTTCCTGCAGTGGCTGAGTGGAGTGCCCTCAGCTACATTATATCTGTCTTCTCTCAGGAGCTTTCATGGCTGGGAGAAAATCACTGTGTTTGCTGATGATAATGCAATTAATTAAAGAGCCAATCATTTTAGCCCAGCACGTCTAAATTTGAATGGAAGTTGTGACATATTGCTGTGTGTTGTACATCCTGGCGCCGTATCTCTGCTCATCATCAACAAACTTATTTTGTTTTTTTCGGTGAATGGCGGCCATAATGCAAATCATGTTTTCTTATTAATTTTGATATTCAAGGTGCTGCATATCAAGGCAGGAGGAGAAACAAACAGCGGCCCATTCAAATCCCTCTCTCCTCTGTTGTCTTTCTGCAAGCTACTTTTAAATTTCATTTGATTACCCTTCCTGTTTGAGTGTATAAGTGAGGCTTTCTGTATGTCTGTGTATATTGTAGCCGGGGGGACAGCTCTGTAGATGAGATCCTGTTCCCCTGCCAGATAAAGCCCTGTGCCGCCATCAGTGCTATGGTAAAGTTAGGAGGTTGCTCACAAAACGCACCGGCTTGCCAGAAAGTGACATGGTGGTGGAAAAAGATAGACATGGAGAGGAAGGCAGAGACTCTACTAGCGTCCGGGGCTTTACTGCCATGCTGAGGGAATGAGTGAAGACACTTTGGTCCCAGATCTCCTGTAATGCCCCCTCGACTGCACTCTGTGTGCTCCTGTACAAGATGGATAGCATGACAGCGTTGGTGTAAAGGGGAGGCGGTGTGAAGCATGTGTACACATCACAGGGAGTGTGTGTGGTTACACGTGTGTGTGTGTGTGTGTGTGTGTGTGTGTGTGGATGGAGTCTTTTTCGAGTGATGAGGGCACTGGCGTGAGATCCAGCAAGTGAACATTATCACATGGCTTTCTGGTGAAGCTGCAACGCTTCTCTGATGTCAGAAGAGACAGAGAAGAGAGATAGAAAGAGAGAGTGGAAGGGAGAGAGGTAATCAGACAGTGAGAGAGAGAGTGTGTGTGTGGGGGGTACTAATACCGTCAGCAGGAAATGCTGCTGGGGGATTTCTATTTTTCTTGCCTTCCAGCTAGCGTAAAGGGAGGAAAAATCATGTAAGGTACTCTTGCACAGCCTAAAATATGAACTTGTGCGTGATTTTTCTTTCGCTCTGTCCACAGGGATCCGATTCACTCTCCACTGAAGCAAAGTGCAAGCTGTTTGTAAACCATGCACACTCAAATCTCCAGACGGACTGTGCTGCAGTATAAAACTATATAGTGTATATCTGATTCACTGATTATCTACGAGCTAAAAATATACACTGTTGCTCACTGTATTTACTCGGAGAAATTACCATTTGCTCTGAGAACAACAAGCAATTTGAATGCTTGGGTTGTGCAGCAGCTGTAGGCAGATTAGTGGAGGAGCATGGATTCTTTGTGGGTGTGTATGCACCACCAGCTACTTCCCGATATTTGGGTTGCGATTGTGGTTCGACAATCAGGGATCATGGTGCTTGTTGTCCTGGCAACTCTGCCGTCAGCTCATTTGTATCAAGTCTGTAAGAGGGGTTTCTGAGAGGCACTTTCCATAAGCTGTGAATATTGACAGCTTGAACAAAAAAAGGCTTTGAGAGAGAATGTGCAGGTCCCTGATGAAAAAATAAATAAATAAATAAAAATGCTGTCTTGTCACAAATATCAGCCTAATGAAAGGTTCCAGGTTCATACCATTATTTTGGGTGTCTACTAGAAAATGTTAACATGCATTCATGTTGAAAAAACACGTTACTCACACTGTCCATTGCTTCAGCACCTGTATTCATCCTCTGTCTGAATACTCTGTTTTAGCTCCTGCCTATTTAAGGACGCCCCTCCCTAAAAGCCTCCTTTCTTTTGATTGGCCAACTTCTGGAAGCCCGCTGAGGGGTAGGACCTAGCTGGCACAGCATTGAATTGAAGTGTGGAGATAGGTCTGGCTATTTGAGCGTTGGCCTCACTTACAGTACAAAAACACAACCATCTAACTTTATTCTCTGGGTTTTGTAAAACCGGATCATATTTTATGGAGAAAATGTTTTCTGGTTTTCCCTCTGATGTCCTCCGGCTGCTCTGCCTGAACTTTCAGTGATTTACAGAGTTTTCTGATTGACAGATTGCTTTAGATGTTGTTTGCAGTTACGTATGTGTTTGCACACACATTTACTGAAAGACTGAACAGGAAAAAAAGAGAGAGTTTTTTTGGGGGGGTTGTCAAGGACACACATTCATTCATGTAAAAGAACAATATAGATAAAGCAGCTTCCAGGACCAGCTTTCACACAGTGGGGAAATGCTACACACTGGATGTTTTAGTCTTAAACAGGGCTTATTTAAAACATAACCTGTAATGTCAAAGTCTAAACTGCTCTTGTTCTTGGAACTGATGCTCGTTTAGGTTGTTACTGTAAGCTAGTAAGCTGGTTAGCTGAGTATGCTAATGTTTACATACAAGCAGACCAACACACTGTTTAATCCACTCTTTTTGCTCTTATAATTTTGGTTTTGGAAAGGCTTACAAAAGACACCACTTTAACACTTGCAGATAATTTAAGCTCTAGTTCTGATCCGACTTCTAGAGTAGCATAAATCCTAAAACCATTTTTTCTTTGGATAATTCATCATAATAAAAGCAATATGTTTTTGCATTTCAGTTACAGTTATTTCAGTTTTAGAGGGAAATTAGGCAGACTTATACATTTATGTTCATTTCCTATTTCCTCTGGCAGCGTTGGTAATTTGCTTGCCGTCTCTGCGCACCACTGCTTGAATGAATTCAGGAAAAAACTAACAAACTATAATGTGCGGGTGATTATTGTGGTTTGGGAAGCTAATAAGAAATCTTCAGTTTCAAGGCCCAGTGTGTGTATCACTGTCCACACTAATAAATACATGCATCAACGAAAGTATTTGATAATGTAGAAATGTAGCAATTGTCATAGTCATAATGTAATTTTGCAAAGCTGCATTGTGGCTTCATTCTCAAGAGAAATGGGTTTCTCAGCCTGTGAGAAGTAAGACTGAGCTGTGTAAAATTCAAGAAATAATTGTAAGAGTTGTCTGGACTATAAAGGCTCAGAAGTGGGCAATAATTGCCAAAGCTCCATAATGACACAGAAAGAATTGAATCTGTGAGGAAATTGTGTGAAGAAAACAATCATGCAACATTTTCCACAGTTGAACTTAGCTCAGCAGGAAACGTGACTGCAGCATTCTTGCGTGTATTTTCACTCAAATGTAAGAGATGTGTTTAACTATGAAGTCTAAAATACCTTCAGTGCTCTAACAGGGCTGAATGATGAAGCACTACAGTTAGTATATGAGGTATGTGTAAAGTGTTCTTGATTAAATAACACTAATTTACTCATTTCTATACAGTTCTCTGTAACTCAAACAAGATTTTTACTATTCTAACCTCTTATATAACTGACCTTTCAGCAATGAGGGAAAAAACCTAAGCCAACATCTTGTTTTTGGCAAGGAAGACTTGATCTCAATACCGGAGTGTGACAACGCTCATCGGATACCCAGGGCCAAACCAAGTCGAGGACAGTGTTCGAGGCCGGAGATTATCTGCACAAGTTTCAACTTAAAGATCTGATTATCCGTGAGGCCAGGTCCGAGAGAGGTAAGCTGCAATTTTAAGGCACTTCCATTGCTATTTATGATGACTACACCCCTGAAGTACTGGAGCAGCGATCCAAATATCGAGAAGTGATGTCTGAACTTTATAAACTTGGTCTTAAGCCCGCGTTGTGGTATCCTGCTAGGCTAATTATAACGGATAAAGGTGGAGGAAGGAAAATACTCTCTAGGGAGGAAGTTAGTGGCCACAGCTAAATTGCTTGAATCTACTTTGACTGCAGTTATTTACTGTTGAGTTGGTTATTAGCCATCCAGTCGCTCTTTCCATGTCTAGTTGTCGGCAGCTAAACTTCCAAGTTAATCCTAACTGGATCCTCATTGATCTTCTTGTATCCCCGGCGTGGATGGATTTTTCTTTTCATAATAGCTGAGTCTTAACCATCAGCATGTCTGCTTGTTTTGCCTTTGAACTGTTTTGAACTGCCTATTAGATTTCATGACGTGTTATGACGTGTCTATATCAGCGTACCTGCCTTATTTACCTGCATGCATGCTTAATTGTGCTAGACCAGGTTGTTATGGCACACAGGTGCTATGTTTTATCAGCTGTCTATGTCTGTCTCTAATGATGCTGTGGCTGTTGTATATAGTGCTGTATTTGATGTCTCTCATGTTGATGGACATCTTGTTTGCATGCATCTGTCTTCCTCTTGCAGAATATCTTTATTTTACACTGGGAACCCACTCAGCCTTTGAAAGTTATATTTACTACAGTTTATCTGTAGATGTCTTGGCATTACTGCTCAATTATGGACTATTTGTTTTGCTTCTTATGCTTGTTTAGTATGTTTTGTCCTATATCTGTCTTTTTTTTTGTTTGTCTAAATTTGTTAGCAATGTTGTTCTCGCCACCTGCTTCTTATACCCTCTTATCTGTCATATGTCTACTTATTTGTGAGTTATAGATTCAGTTAAAGGATTAAAAGTCATTCATCTCCATTTCAGGAGCCTTGTTACTGAAATCGATCTTCTCAGGGTATGGGCAGCTTTACATAAACCTAATATGATCACTATTTCTGAATCATGGCTTCATAACAAAATCACTAATGATGAGGTGGGAGTTATTTGAATTACTGTTCAACTTCAGAGCATGACTTCTTCTTCAGGAACTGTTAACAAGCTCAGTATGCTTGTAATGAAAGAATGCCTTGTTTGGGATTCTCATTGACTGCATGATGCGCTGAGCTGGATGGGACCCATAGAAAACTTTGGACACGCTTCTGTGCCCTGCTCTTTTGGTGGGGAAGTTAAGACTTGCATATGCCAAACCGATCAGTTAAATGGCTGCATTTTATATATAGTTCAGTACATTTAGTCTTCATTATTGTAAAACCACAAAAATATTGTTTTGAAAACACCAAAGATAAAGCATACATATTTTGCCCCGCCCTCATTTTACCTTCATTTCTCTAGTTTTCTATTGCTGCATCTTCTTTGCGTCATTGTGGTGCGGCAAGCTACGATGAGCCCCCTGAACTCTGGGGAACACTTGGCAATTGGTGAGAACCACAGCTGCAGTGAGTGTTTTAACCCTCTTTCTTGAAGAGCTCTGTGCCTTTGAAGTCATAACGCAATGAATCATACAAAATGGGGATACTAGGACACACTTTTGGACAATCTCACCTTGAAAGTATTCGCTTAGTTTAAAGCATACTGCTCGGCTCTTTTATGCACAGTTTTTGCCTTTAGTTGTTTTGTAGAGGACTGACATGAAGGTATGCTAGTTAAATTAAAGAGATACATATTTTCCATGGTGCTTGTTTTAGTCGGGGCAACCACACTGTGACGAAGACCTAGTGAGACGAAGATATAACCATATGGTATGCCTGGACATTTGTGGCTCTAATGCACGGCAATCCTCCTGAAAATGTCAGCAGAATTCACTAACTTGGTGTGAGTGCAGATGCTTTATTTTTCCGCACTACAGAAATTGCTGTTGAAATGCTCAACTTGGCCGCTCCAGCGTGTATTTTACCTTTGCAAAGCCGGCGGTAGAAATGGCATGTAATTTCCCCCATGATGACAGCCAGAGTGACATCAAGTCTCCTTTGGGCAAAACAATTTTCTATAATACAGAAAACTGGGCACCTCCCTAATCTAGTACCTTTCCAAAGAGACTGGTGGTGGGATGGTGTGACGCCTTGTGTAGACCCCTCTAAATGACTCAAGAAGTGGCTCCATTATAGATCTATATGTCAATGCAACCCCAGCTCAGCCTTTGACAAACACAAATTGGCAAGCCATTTGGCGGCCCCTTTTCCCTCATTACATATGTATTTATTTCACCAGCTTCTCTTTTCATGCTGTCTGCTCCTGTCAGAGGCTGTGCATTGGTGTGCATCAATAACAGGAACATTTCTGACTCGGTGCTGATAGCAATACAGCGAACAGACAGAGAAGACAGAACCAAGGTAGAGACAGACTGAGAGAGACAGACATAGAAACTGACAGAGAGACACAAGTAGCAGCAGTAATAATAACAATAATGAAATTTATTAGTGAAGGACTATTTTTCTCAAAATGGTTCTCAGCAGTTTTGCACTTTTACTGTGGAAAAAAACAAGCACATTTAGCTTGCTACGGGAAAAAACTTGGCTGACTGGATAGTGTCCTAAATATCTAGCACACAATACAGCCAACTCTGCATTGTTTCTCAGCCTTAGTGTCTACTGCACATGCCTGTATGAGAAAGCAAAACCAATGTTTACTCATGTTTCAGAATGGATTAGCATATTTATATCTGTAGCCATGCCCATGTTCCAATCATTGAAAAGCCAATTTCAGTGAGACAGTGGGGTTTACACATGAACACATGAAGTCGGAGACACAGACGTACAGTATAAAGGACAATGACAAGTATTTTAGTCAAAACTCTACAAAATTTGAAGTAAAACTGATCTTCAGCTATAATTTTAGGGTGTTTAAACCCACAGTGGATGAACAGTGAAGAAATTATAGCCCTATCAAAAAATTTTGGACTTATAATAAACAATTGTTGCTGGTATTATACACATGTGATCAGATAAATCACAATTGCTCTCACTGGATACTTTGCATTTGGTGATCTGTTTTACTAGCCAGCTATAGACTGCAAGCGACAGCACTATCAAAGTTACAAATAGCCATGATCAGGCAAAGGAATTGGAGAAAGTTTGATTTATAGGGAAGCAGCTCATAATGTAACCAAGACAAAGACTGCCTGCAACACTCATGTCTTTGAATAAGAATCACAATAAACAGCTTACTGATACACTGAAGAATGATGTGTGTTGTGTGTGTGTGCGTGTGTGTTGTGTGTGGATTGTGTCTGCTTCAAGATATGTATCCACGTGAACGCATGAAATTCATGATAACCGTAATTTGAAGGATTTCATTTACTTTATCAAACCTCTGTCATATGTTGCATTTCCACGTAGTCCATACGCTAGTAGTTAAGTCAAGTTTTCAAGTGGGATTCCAGTCGATCTTCAGTAAACATCAGAACGTATTTTATCACACTATTATGTTTAGATCATTCTAATAAAAGACACTAAAATACTGAATGCTGCAGTCTCTCTATCCAGACTCATACAATCAGTTTTCTTAATTGTTCCAAATTGATGTTTGTGCAAGATCTTTTTCAACTGTGATCTTGTTGTGCCATGAACTCAACTTTATTATGTGCTTGGTTTGTGGTCACTGTAACTGAGTTTTTCTTTGAGACAGGTCAGTGGCCGCAGTGGCTAAACAAATCTTGGCCTGGGGTTTGTGTGTGTTTCTGAATGATGCCCTCCCTTTATCTTCACTCCTGTACAACTTCCTGAGAATACAGTGGCTTTCAGGCACATATCAAAGAAAAAGCTTTTCTCTAAGTAATCACTCGCAAGACAAATGGTTGGCATTGAGACATCTTACATCCCTGTCTAATTAATGGCTCCCTTCTTCCCACCCCTCGTAATAATTCACGATGAAGGACAATAAATAACTGGTGCCATCGTGGAGCAGAATTTTGTCTGGAGAAGGTGGAAGGATTCAATTAAGGGTAAGGTTTGGGCCCATATTCACCTGAAGTTCTTACATACTCTTCAATTATATTGTTTCTTGAAGTCAAGGCGTTTGCTGTCAGTCACCAGAGTTCCTGCAGGATAAAAACACGCTGTATCTTAATATTTAAAGAGCAACTCTTCAGAGCTTAGCTTTCTTCTTTTTTTCAAAATAACACAAAACCTTAGGAGAGAAGTGAAGAAATAAAAAAGTCCTAACAGGCTGATAAACCACCCCAACAAGGATTGACTGGGCAAAAGAAACTAAAAGATATTTAAAGTTAACACAAAGGAGGACTTTGCAGAAACCGAGGCTGGATGCGGAACAAGGAAGGGAAATTAAATTAATGAACTAAGTGCAAGTGGGCGGTGTGTTTACTCTCATATTTTGTGTATTTGTGGGTTTGTGTTTGCAGAAAGAAAGAATAGGTGAGTGACATGTGTGGTTGTGTTCTTAGACTCTCTGACTTATGAATAAATATTTAAGCCTGAAAGTCCAAAAGCAATCAAAACACTGACACTAAGCGAATATCAATGAAATGTGATCCAATGCGAAACACAATAGCAGAGTAAAAAGAAAACAACCAAGATCTTTGATGGTGCAGCCGGCTGTAGGACCATTCAGACCTTTTCACAATCCAATACAGTATTGCATTGTAAAACCTTTCCATTATTAGTGTTTTCTTGGAGTACACCTCTGTAAGTTAGTAAGCCTATGCTCACATACCAGAAGTAGAGGAGGCAACTGATCCTGCAGCAGCATAATTAAGAAAGAGTGGGAACTGCTTGAAAAAGCTAAATTTCATCAAATGTGACCTCTCGTATTCACAGATGAAGCGTCCTTCCATAAGCACACCCTCTGAGCTGATGAGATATGTCACCTGCTATTTTCTTTCTCGCCATGTTCAAAGTGCTTTCTCAACCTCACCTCTCACCTTCACAGAAACTTCAGCCAATTAGGATGGAAAACAAGGTTAATATTTCATATCCCATTCCTTGTGAGGAATCCTAACCATGTCCGGACGCCTCGCAATGTGCTTCTCTTGGACTGCTTCGCAGACACGTGCCACCTTTCGTAGATGACATTCATGGAGGTGATTTGGCTTCAGACACACACAAGCTGTTTGTGTGGTCTCTAAAAATCTGTTGCAGGAGCAAACACAACCATGGTAGCACAAGTTTTGAATGTAAGGCAGCAAAAAACAGCAGGGCCCAGTATCAACAGCATTGTACAGTGGGTAGGTTAAAAACGCAGGAATAAATAGAAAGTCAATGAAAAGATACGAGACGGAAGCAAAATTCACCCAGAGTTCGCCGAACAGAGAAGGTTCTGCGAGTTAGAAACGTACAGTGATGAGAGGGAAAAGGAGGAACACTGAAGGAAAAAAGGCAGAAAGATAAGAGTTACTGGTGAGGTCAGTCAGAGGCTATACAGAGGTATACTACCTTGCGAATAAATATCAACCCGAGGCAAAAATTTGCTTTGCTTTCCGTCACCTTAAAGCTGGGGCAATGCTGAAGAAATAGCAGGAGACAGTTAGATTTCAAAAGTACCTGACTGAAAAAATCCCCCCCCCCCACCCCTCAGGCGTAGACACGGTAGACAAGCAGGTAGGCCGGCCAATCATTTATGTTGGACCAAACGAAATGATTGGAAATGCTTATTAACAGTCCTGCGACAGCCACAGATACTGGATTTTTTTTTTCTCATTTCTGTTCATTTTCAGAGAATTTGATTTATTGATTGCTGCCGGGTTGTAAAGAGAATTTCAACAACTGTAACAAAAGATCCTTCTGAAATACTCAAGTTCTTCAGTGCAATCTGAAACTCTTGGTGTCTAACAGAGATACGAAACAGACTGATTATGGAATATGACATTTGCATTCAAAGTATATCTGTTTCTCTATGACACATACATGAGCATGGAAGCACGTGGATGTAATGTGAAATAACCAAAACTACTCTAAATTTGGCAGAAAATAGTGTTCATGTAAGATCCCATCGTTCATGATAAAAAGCTAACTGAGAAGACATGTTTTCAGGACCGTTATTCAAACCTTCCCTGGTTAAATACATTCAAGAACAATCATTTAATAAAAATTCAAGTGTAATAAATTAAACAACAAGAGAAAAGTAAGGAACACACAAGGCAGCATACAGTAAACATCACCACTGTCTGTTGCTATCGCCTTCTGTTTAGAACACCTATCATCTCCTCCTATCATATTTCATTAAAGCTATGGTATCTCCACACCAACAACCAAGACACAAATCACAGCAGGCCATCTGTTTGTCATCATACTGTACCCTGAGGCTGACGCTCTGTTCTCCCGTTAAAAGCCACCTTCCCAAAGCAAATATTTCCAACAATAAAACACAGGGGAGCTTTTCTAAAAGCCAGTGGAACACATCCAAAAGCGGTGTCCTTCTGTCCTGTATCTGTCAGCGTGCCTGAACAATATGAACTGAGGAGCCAGTTGAAACCATTTTGATGCTGTCAGCTATAGACTGAAGCAGAGGTCGACGCGCTGAGCCATGAGCCTCACGTGGCTGTGGTGGGGCTGAATTAAACAAAACAGAAAACCCAGCAAGGGATTTTAAATGCAATTTGCTGTTTAATTTCAATCACTTTGAAACGGAGCTTCTCATATTCTGCACCGCTCCCTGTTGTTCTGCATTTTTCTTTCATCCATATGGAAGCTGTGCAGCTGCTTTATAGCTGAGGTGGCCTCTGGAGTACCGCCTGTACAGATATTCAGACATAACAAGATGACTAGCTTGTGACAAATGACAGTAGTAATGTGGAACTAGCTTGAATTTGTCCATAATACATTACCGAGCTGGTGACAAGTTAAACCATGTTTTTACTGAGACCAACAAAAGCTGGAGATAGCATAAATAACTTTGCTGTGACAGCCCGAAGAGATATAAGAAAATTAAAGAGTTCTCGGCAACCAGCAGAGAAAAAGTCACACAGCTCTTCAACAAGAACATTCACACCATGTTGGCAGAATGGGAAAATCTTATGTTATTCCGACTTGGTAGTGTTCCTGCATTATTCCATGAAAGTTATTGTATCTGTATTACTCAGATTGTGTTTAGAAGGTTGAGCGTGGATAGACAGAAGGGGCATATTCAGTGTATTTGTGAGGGTTTATCAGCTGGAAGTGGTTCTGTTTCTTCTAGACCATCCACTTGTGGAATTACGGCACCTCTTTCTTTTTCTCCAGTCATTGCCACAACACCTGAACTATTTCCTGGGAGGTGCACTGTTTGTGAGATTCTGGCTCCTCAAGTTGGACAACTGGCCAAGAAACGTACAAATAGCAGGTTTTTAGGAGGCAGAAGGGTCGTAGGATACATTTGAAGTAGACCGTTTTGAATTAGCTGGTGCATACATGTGTTGAGGCACAGAAGCATTTTTTGTGAGTCATGTCTTTGTCAGGTTTGCCAATATGAAACAGAGAAGGATTGGCATCTAAAACTGGACATTAGCACAAAAATATTCATTATGGAGTTGAACCAGCCATCTTTGAGAAACACACAGAGCTAGGAAGGGAAAAATTGTGTGTGCGTGTTGTTCAGTGTTTGCGAGAGCGATGGCAATGGAGAAGCTAGTTTATGGTGGTGGTTTTGTGCCAAAGTAAAATCTTTTTTATTGATAAATTCAGACACAGATGGTGTGTGCTCTCCTTGAAAATTGCTGTGTGGATAGTAAAGTAAACAGCGGTCAATCATACCTTGGCTATCTATACACATTTTATAACACCCTTGTTGAATCTCTGAACAGTGTCTGTGCTGTGTTTCGATGATGGAGTGGACTAACGGCTGACAGTAAGTCAGCTAGTTGACTCCAATGAAGGGAGATTGGCAGGTCTGATGTCAATTCAATAATCATTTCTTTATTGCTTGAAAGCTCACAAGCATTTCAGAATCTGTCCGGTCTCAGTAAAACTATTCTAAGCTCATAATCTTAGGAAGCATTTTATACTAATACAGTAAATGATTTCTGTAACCAAGCTAAATAGCCATTAATTAAAAAGTTATAGAGCCAACTGTGTAACAGTGAGCAGGATCAAAGATTTGTATTACAAATTAAACAAAAACACTACTGATACAGATTGATCAGTACATATAGATTAGGTATTAAGTATTTAAAAGAAATCCCTGTGAGCCAAAACCACAGATTTCCTCCTGTTCTGTACGCTCTGTTTTGAACTGCTTTTTCTACCAACAGCTTCGTTCTATTAATATGGAGACAGAGTGAGCCAGTATTACATATACAGTCATTTGCTTGCACAGTAATGGCACAGCAATGCTCAGTCTGCTGCTCAGCGACAACAACAGCCTGGTAACATGCTCCATGTCTTGGCCAATCAGAAGACAGCGGGCTTTGGGGTTGGGGGGGGCTTAAAGAGACAGGAGCATCTACAGCTTGTTTCAGACAGAGACTGAAATGAAGGCCTACATGAGGAGCCAGTATAAGACAGAGAATTATTTTTTGGAACTTTGAATCATGCAAAGCTGCCATACAGGAGTCACAGAACTACAATATAGGACTGGAAAAGCAGTATAGGTCTCCTTGAAAGATGAAAAATAACAGAAATACGTGCACCTTACAAATACCATACAAGGGTAACATTACTGATACAATTAAATTCTATATTACAAGAATTTGCTTGTAGACAAAGTAACCAATTAAAGCAGGCGACTGTGTGTGGTGATCCTGATGTGGGTATTTTATGAATGTTCTTGTCATATGATTAATTAATACTGAGATCATGTTGGATACATCACGGCGAATAGATAAAACAGAGCAACTTACTATGTGAATATGTTAAATTGATAACAGAAAATACATGCTAGAATGTGGTAGTAGTAGTACAGTATCTTCTGCTCAGTGTTAGTTACTAAACTGTACCACACGTGTGCTGCATTTTTTTATGATTCATTATGCATACATTTAGACAAAATCTGTACTGTGTTTATGATCAATATGATAAACACGTAACTAGCGTACAGTAGACATTGTGCTACATGGAATCAGTAAATCCTTGTTTGATGACTTCTCTTTTTGGACATCACCCATGCAAAGATAAATACATATTCAAATGAGCTTGGAAATAAATGGCAATAACGTTTTGGTGGTTTTGCCATTCTTTTATGCATTGATTTGTGGTCACTTTATTCTATTTGATAGATCTATGTTCTCCTCTGTATGCATTTATTTTCATTCATGTTATTCTTCTATATTTACTGATTCTTTTTTTATTGCCTAAATCCATTTGTGAGTCATCTCTGCACTTCTCAGTTTCCTCATGGTTTATACCGCTCTCTTTAGACTGCCTAGCCTCCTTCAGCTCCATCGCTCCTTCATGAATGTGGATGTGAAGTGGATTTAACAGGTAAATCAATCAGGGATCAGAGCTTTCACCTGGATTCACCTGAGCCAGCTGATTGATGGAGACACTAGCTGCTCCTGATATCCTCATATTTTGTCCACTCCGTAGATTCACCCTGCTGGGCCCTCACTGCTGCTCTCGGTGCCGAGTGTATTTTGGCTGAGGGAAGATGGATGTTAGAGGCTTTTAAATGGAAGAAGATGAGGGCAGATGAGCAAGTAAGAAGACAAGGCGACAAGGAGAAAAGGAGCAAAAGAGGTAGAGAGGAGGGAAGAAGGTGAAGAAGGAGACTGCTGAACCAGCTGTTTTCACACATGTAGAAGTTGGTTGCGTGTGTATGTTGTGAAATGTTGGCCAGCATCCGGCTGCAGCTGCACCTCCTCATCCCAACACCACCACAGCCACAACACCCACCCTCCACCTCCCCCATCAGGCTGATTAATAGTGAGAAGAGCCAGCTGCATTCCTCTCCCCACAGAGAGGTCGGGCATATGGTGGAGTGGAGAGCCGAGCTGCAGAATTATCATATCAAACCTGGTTTCCCTGGAACACTCAGGGGAGCGAGCGTTGTAGCCGCTGATTCTGAAAAAAAGGCAAGTATTATGAAGATCAAGGTGCTCAAGTCGTCTCTGACAACCACTGTTAGCTTTGAGATTATGGATTTTCTTCCCCCCGCCAGGCTATGTGAGAGCTGCTGGACCTTTTCATCATCCTCACTATATCTGTCCTTACACCGGTCATTATTTAAATTATTCATGGGGCAGCAAGGCCAATTTCCCAAATGTTTAAGCCTGTAACCAACAAGGCATTGTCCTGACCTGTTATACATCGAAACTCAGTAGTTGGTGGCTGTAGATCTGCGAGACTGGGATGTCTGTAGAAAGTGCCTAGCGGTTAAAGAGACTGGTACAGGGAGTGTCACCCTTTTGATCCTGGCAGCAGCTTGTCTTTTCAAAGGTTTGCTGAGTTTTATTCTGTACAGTTCCCATACCTACAGCAAAAAAATAGTTTTCTTCTCTGTGTCTTCTAAAATTAACGTTTTAGGCAAGGTGCAGATTGTGGTGAAGCTGCACTAATCTATTTTCACTATTAACTATGAATCAAATGATTACAGTGTGAAAGTTCTAGTTCAAGTTCTATGGAGTTTTTTTGCTTCTTTTAACATATTGTTTTTGTTATGTGGCCTATTTTCACTCTGTGATAAACCTGTACACTACCTGCCAATAACCAAACAGCAGACAGGTCTGTGGAGGTCAGTGGAGACCAAAACAGAGCTGAAAGGTGAGTAACTATTGAACTTACACAATATCATGTGGCCGGAGACACGAAGTTGAAATGATTGCTTCTGTTACTCCATGCCTGTTGAATGTGTAAATTTTAAAAAAAAACATTTATAAATTACATTTCTGCTAACAACTGCCAAATCAACTTAATTAGATGAAAATATGTCAATGTTGTGTTACAGCTTGTTTTGTGGCTTTTGGCAAAAACTTTGCCAAAAGCCAAAAATCAAGTAATTGATACACAATTATCATATCACAGGGAAATGCAGTGAAATACAGTCACAATTACAAAAGGTTGTGTGTAGCAACAGTATAGAGCATTGTATTGGGATTATGATCCCCGTTGGACCCAGCCAAATCTCATGGGAGCCAGCAGTTTAATTTAGCAATAACCAGAAAGTGGAGTAAACAAACAAAGGTTGGCATAAGATCAAGGCAGGTCATTATAATACAAAATATAATAATTATATAATACAAAAGCAAAGCCAGGCAAATCTGACAAGTGGACAGTTGTTTTGATAGTTGTTTGGACAAATCTGGCACCTCTGGGTTGAGGCTACATACCTGTTCTGTTCTTCCTGGTCAAAGTAAGCTCTACTTCAAAGAGAAAGCGCTTCTTCCTGCACATATTAAACAAGATACTATCAAGAAATGTGTCACACTTTCCTGTAGAGACATTCGACCGTATTCATTTGTAGCAGAGAAAGGCTTTGTTAATGTAGCTGCTAAATATGGCAAATTTGACGTAAAATATGTTCTGCCTCACCAAACCAGACACGTTGAGGGCACAGGCGCTGCAGGTGTCAGAGGCAACAGAGATAAAGCCCATCATTGGAACATATGGGCTCATTGCCACAAAATGTTGTTTGTTCAAATGCAGAGAAGAAGAACGTAATTTCACTAAAATATCACTTAAAGGTATGCATCTCTCTATTAATAATACACAGTAAAATAAAGTTTTTCCCCTGCGGGATATAAGAAGACACAAAAACAATGGAACTCTATTGTGTAGGCGGGATTGCAGGGCTCTACAACAGTAGCTGTCTCCTGAGATGTCAATAAAAATGTAACTGGAACATCAAAACACATTATTGACAATGATTGATCAGGCTGTTTCCAAATCAGCTCTGTATCATTTCACTGAAATGATGAAAAAAAAGATGAGTTGTCATTTTTTTTTGTCTGTTTAAACTGTACTGCCTGTTTTTTGTTCACATGGATGTTTTGCCTGACGAAGACCTTACAGGTTGAAACATTGCACTCATAAAAACTTGGGAGCTTGGAAATGTCAGTGTGTGGACGGCCTCTCCTTTCCTTTTGTTTGAAGTAAATAAACCATTACATGGAAGGACGAAATTGTCAGCCAGACATTGCTGGTGAGGAATGAGGAAAGTTTAATTCCACTGCTGCTCTCATTCACTGTGAATCTCAGCACAATATCAATGCTGCAGTTTCCACATGCATCAAAAGAATGGCTGTGCATTTTGTAAAACTAAAAAAAATCAACAGATTAAGCTTAGTTCCATCAGTTATATATTATTTATCTACATTGCCTTGTTAGTTAATTCTGTCTTTGAAGGTCCTTTGCATTGCAGAGGCCCACCTCACTCTCATTAGTGTGGATCATTCAAATTGCATGTTGTCCAGAATCCCTTGTGATTAGCATAGCAAAGATACTTAGCAAAGTTCTGCATAAATTCTAACAAGTAACTTTTGGACATTATTAATATATGCATTACAACGGAAAGTTTCCTCTTTAAAATGTAAGCCATTTTTAGGGGCAAAAATTCATACATAATTAGAAACAGGATCCTGCAATTTGTAGCAGCTAATTACACCCTTTTGTCTATGCGGAGGGATAGACAGCAGTGCTGCCGGCTCCCTCTGTGTTCACTGGCAGTGTGGGACGCCAGGTTCTCTGTTGGTATCGGCCACAGACTGACAGACAGCCGACTGGAAAGTCTGCTGTTGTTGCCGGACCTCTGGAGCTGTGGGAGCCGGCTCTGTTTACGCCTGGCTCGACAGGAATGTGTTTTAAGGAGTTGGAAAATAGAAGCACAGGGACAAAAATGGACCAAAAACATTTCCAGGACAAAATAGGAGAGGACCAAGCGGGAGATGAGGTAGTCCAATCGCAGCAGCACTTTAGGGGGAATGTTCCTCGTCGCTCCTTGTCAGGAGAAAACACACTTAATGTTTCAGTTTGTTTGGGCATTTTATTCCCTGGAGGTCCAATTTAGAACGAAGCGATCTGATTAGCCCAGCTTCCCAGGAGTTTCTCTCATGGGAGCCACCGCCGAGGGCATCACTTGAATCGGAATCACTTGATGCAGAGACAAATTATTCTTCTTGAAAAAAAAGATGTTTTTCTAATCTTTTTCCTCCAAACCCAGATCAGTGGTGATCCTCCTCTCTGGACCATTGCTGTTCAAGGGGACATTTCCTCAGAACTAATGCTTCCTGTTTCCATTAATATGTTACCACAGTAACAGTTACAGCCAACATAATTTCCATACACAGTTTTATGTAGTTTTGATAACATGAACAGACAGTAATGCTAATTATTAATATATTATATATTATAATATATTATTTAAGGTACAAGCAGCGTTAGATGGGCCCTCACACCATAATGAGTCTTGGGGAGTGCCGCGGCTGCATCGCATTTGGAGGACATCAGGAGATGTGGCTCTGAATTATGACACGTTTAAGATGCCTCATGAAGGAGTTAAATGTCACTTTCTGTGTCCCCTATGTGGCGCTAGAGAACATGCAGTAATTATACATTATGTTCCAGTACATCAAGTGTGGAACACACCGTGAAAACGTCATGTAAATCATGTGACATTTGACTCATAGAGCTTCCTGTTGCCAGTAGTTGGCGCTATGACTATAACAGAATATTGGCATAAAAATGGGTGCGTTATCAAGCATGTAAACTTTAGTAAGGGTTTCAGCATGTACAGTGAAGTTACAACAACTTCCTCTTTCATAATCATCAATTCTCAATACCACGCCACAGACACGCCCTTCAGTGAAAACCCAACGTTTGTACAAATTTTAAGTAGATCGGATACAGTTTCTAGGGAGGAGTTTTTTAAAGTACGGAGCCTATAAATTGCCAAAAATACCATTAAATCAAAAACTTCTTGTTGGGTTCAAAGAGGCTTTTTTATAAGTCTGGACATGTGCCACAGAATTCCGTACGTCTCTGTGAAACTTGTTGTGAGGGCCTCATTTAAAGGCTGCTACCAAGCCATTTTGCCACGCTTCTGCGCAAACCCACATAACAAGTAAATTCTTTGTCCTGACTGATGCGTGTGCAAAGTTTTGTAAGTTTTCTGGGACATTTAGGCGTCACAGATGTAGATGTGACTTGCAGAAAAATAATTCCTTCACTTCCAATGGGGTAGTGCCACATTTCTGATGCACACATCATACATCCCCTAAGCCCACAATTAATGTTTCACACATGTTTTCTACTGTTGTAACGTGACAAAAGTATATATGGAATTTGAATTATTTTTACAGTGCATCATCACATGACCGTTTCACACCTTCAATGTTCATGGAAACATATTTTATCATTTAAGCAGTTTCACACATTTAGATTTTGTTTGCAAAACCTTCATACAACATTTATTAATATTCAATAGTATGTTCATATAGCCTATACATTTTTCATTAGGTTTTCATCGCAGTAAGTCCTGTCTTAATTTGGTAATGATCGTCATCTTTTTTTTTTTGTTTGCCTATTGCATGGTTCACACAGATGTTCCACTATCTGTGTTCTGAGCTGTATCTTCTTACCCCTTGCTGCTCCAATAACCCAAAAGTATAAGAACAAAAGGCCAAGCTTACTAAAGATACACTGATGTCTTTTTCAAGTGCACTAACAAGTATTTTAACCATGTTTGTGGTGTTCAAAATTATTTTCCAACTATTGCAGTAAAATTGTTTTAAACTGTGGTATAAACAAGGTCATTATCTCAAACCTACACTGAGCACTTCTGCCTCCCAGCAGGGCCCCACAGCTTTTAAAGGTATTACAGCTGAGTAGTCGAGTCAATGCAAATATGTTTTCATGTTCTGCCCCGTGGGAGTATTTGTGTGTTGTTGTCAAGTGATCTTAATGTCACTGTGCGTGGCTGAAGAGATGTTTTTCTACGGCACCGTACACAGAGCCCACGAAGAAGTGATGTCTATTTATGAGTAACAAGCTGACAAGGACATGACTGAACACGCTGTGTGTGTGCATGATGTTTTGGAGAAAGACAACAGGTGAAGAGCACGCTATGTCAGGATTGCATGTGTGTGTATCCCATGCAGTATGTGATGCATGATAAAGATGTCAACTAGAAGAGTGGCTATCAATCAAGAGCCATGATTAATATGATCATGTTCTTCTTTGGAGCTAAACAGCCTGTGGGACAACGTTAATCTACCTGTCAGTATCTGTTGTTTTTTCCCCGGCTACGATGCCGACTGTGAGTTTGATATTTGTTTTGTTTTTTCTGTTTATCCTGTTACTGCTGAATCATTTAACTGAGTAACAACTGTATCGCCGCCGTGAATCGTTGTTCCAGGCTCGGTGTGGTTAGTTATGCTCTCATGCGTTCTCTCCCTCCGCCTCTCCCTCCGCCCCTCAGTCACATACACGTTGAATTTCACAAACACACACACACACACACACACACTGCTGTGCAGACAAGCCCCTCCACTTTTCCTCCTGGTATGGTAATATAAATGATCAATTTCCCAGGCTGAAGTAGAAATGCTCATAGAGGAAAATTAAATCCCATGCCTGGGGCTGATAGGATATTCATCTCTCCCATTTTATCTACTGCTTTCTTCCTTCAGCAGTTGGCACATTTTCCATCAGTGGCATTCTCCTTCAATCGGTTGCACTCTGTGTGTACACCGAGACACAGTGCTCCCCCTCTCATAGCAAGTCAGGGTTTTTAATTTAATAGATGCACCTCAGAACCCAGTTGAATTTAAAGGGGAGGCACAACACCGCAATCACGCAAGCTCTCTTCCATACCAAAGCGGCACACCAGGGGATAGGGGAAAAAAATCATCATGTTTTCTTAAATACCTCGGAAAAGTGGTGCTGATGGTTTGGAGGTAGAGACATCTCAGCCCTAATTGGTTAAGACAGTTCTAGGCACATAAACCATTGCTCATCTTGTTAATGCTGTTAGTCTGCTCTCAATCGTGATGATCAATTGCTGATTTGATTGCCGTCATCAGCCAATCACCTGCGAGTAATTACACAGGCTAATGGAAAATGTGGTTGTGTGACGTCTTAGTGGGCTGTTGTTTTCAGCGTAGTCTGTTATTATTTTTTGTAATTTGAATTTGGTCTTTGAAAACACTGACAAACACCGACGCTGACGTCAGTTACAGGAGATGTAAGTGCCAAGCACTAACATTAACACGTTGCACCAGTGCACTAGACCAAAACAAACCTACCAATGGCTGCAACATAATCCTTGGGGACATATATGTGCCTGATAGAGCTTTTTGATAAACACTAGGATCCTTATTGTTTAACTATAAACAGCAGTTATTTTGCTTTTGCTAGCCACTAGACTCCATTGAAAAAATACCAAAACAACAATTTTACCACACAGATCATCGTTAAACACACTGGGCAGAAACCAAATAAAACTCTCCCAAACTTTCTTTGTTAGTCTTTCCACTTTTCAAACAATCATTGTCTCTGGTTGGTCGAAATAAATCCTTAATTCATCACTTAGATGAGCAAAGAAACAGCCGTTGTATAGCTTTCCTCAATGCCAACAACTTCATAGCAAAGGGACTCATATGCGCTAACATGCATGCATATATGGATCGGCTATCAAAACTAAGCACAGAGGAGCTTGGTTGACAACACACAGGAGAGGGTTTGGCATCCTTCTCTGCTCAGGACGCCATTACTCCACTAAATCTTTACATAGCAAGCAGTTGTGTGATGCTATATTAATGTTCAGAATCTCATTCAAACACAGAACCTTTAAGGTAATGCCAACCCATTCCTCTCTACTCAGTGCCCTATCGATAGAAAGCTGTATTGACTGGTGCGCTGATGTGGAGGGAACTGAACAGCAGGAGGCTACTGGATTCGGCGGATGTCCAGGGCCCTGTGAATTCATCAGCCTGGCTGACTGTCAGAGGCCTAGTGATTCTGCTGGCAATCAATGAGCCCTTTTAAGTAATGCATGGTTCCAGATGACATGTTTAAGACAGGGTCACAACTGGGTTTCTAATGAGAGGCGTGGATGGCTCCCCTAGGCCTGAAAACCACTTACTGACACCTGGGAAATGGAGAAAAAGGTGACGTCTCACATAATGGAAGCATTTGTAAGAAATCACATATTTCATTAGTTTCCTGCCAGTAGGAGGGAAAAATCAATCAGTGCTCTCATTTACCACATACCCAGCACAGACGAGAGTTGATTTAATCTGGTATTTTTAAAGTAATTATTATTACTGCTTCTAGAGTGAAATTTGAATGAGGACTACATTTATACACACAACTAGGAGATGTCCAGTAAAACCACAGTGCTCTACCTGTTGGCCCGTGTGTAATCCAATATAGATCCCCCTGCCTCAAATGATGCGCATGTGACATGTCTCATCGTGTAACGTTCAATAAAGAGACCATGCTGAGTGAAGGCAGCATTGATTGGCTCTGAGTTTGAAATAGAATTCTCACACACACAGACACACATACACAAATTACACTTTTGATTTGTTTGTATATTTTGGAAATTCCCATTATTAGCTTAGCTACGGTGCTTCCTATTATTTGGTAGCTATTAAACATGGGTGAGGAGGGATTCACATGGAGTGCTATTTGATGCAAATCAGGGAGTGTAGCTCTGTGAGGATCCACCACAGGTATGTCCACACAGATGATGACATCCTGGAGATCCACTCATAAATATGTTATTTAAATTACTGTATGCATGTCCAAACCTAGCCCCTGATTGCTAAGCTATAAAAAAGTATTAAACATAGTTGATTACATGGCTTTTGCATCTTAATATACAGTAATTCATCTGTACTGCAAATTAAACTATTATCATAATAATAATCATAATCATGGGTAAGTCATATACATATTGTATTTTTACTGATAAAGAGATGATATTTGTAGACAGTTGCTTTCATAAGATATTTACACTGATAAAAATCACATCTACTCTTACATAATACTGTAAACATCCAAGCAAACAGAAGAACTCATTCTTTAACTCGGCTAAATGTCTAATCAATTCAGGAAATTCATTTTTAGCATGTCTGGTTATCTGATTTTCCAAATGAATTACTTTCTTCTTTTAACCGGAAGCTAACACGATGTTGTTAAGCTTGGAATAAGGCAATATAAAAATATAATGACAATGTTTACTTCTTTTAACTATTTACATTTTTTGAATTGCACAGTTGGTATTTACATGCCAAAATCTTTACATTCTTTATATCTTTAAATCTGCTGCAATATGATGCTGAATCTACCTCTGTGGTTTCCTCACCTTTACTTCAGTCTAACTTCTGTTAGCTTCTGATTGGTTAGTACAGTCACGTGAGAGGCAGAACAAGGAAGCGCTGTTATAAAGCTGATGAAGTGTGGAGAAGACTAAAGTGCTGCGTACGAAAGTTATCCAACTCCATCCTGTTGTTCACATACAAGAGTGTTCCAACATCGAACCCCCATGTTACATTATTATCCTTGTTTTATACCTAAATTGTTGGTATTGATAGCAGCATGATGCCATGCTCTACTTAGATGGAGCACTGGCTCTGCATGATCCTTAGAATGGCCAACTAGGTTTATGATGACTGTGAAATCAGGTGTGTGTGTGTGTGTGCTCAGTGAGGAGATTTCCTTTTACATATGCTGGGTACATTGTATTATTATTTTTGTAAATCAAAATATAAATGTTTATCCCCACCACACACAGCACCTTGCCTGGAAATATTTCAATCAATCGAAGACATGCCATCAGCATGCACTTACTCCGTACACTCAAAGGTAATGCTTACATCTAAGAACAAACCAATACTAATTCACAACCTCATATATATGCAAATTCTGTTTAGAAGTCCCTTGTCATGCTCACAGTCAGACTTGGGTGAAGATGTGATTTTTGACTGCAGTGTTTTCGGGTTATGATGGGCCACAGGGATTCACCCGGAGGTGTGTGTTTGGTTTTATGTTCATGATGATTGATGCTGCAGCTCACTCCCCCTAGCTCTGTGTGTCTAATATAGGTACAAGTTACACCGAGAGCTCATCAACTCTAGCAAAACCTATTTTATTTTCAAGATTTGACAGTGGTTGTTGTTGGTCTTACTATTTTAGAGAGCCGAAAAGGAGAGCGAGCCACTTTAAACTTTTGCACATCATTTCCCCAAAGTTGAAAATAATGATGGCTTCAGTGTCACATCCTGACCTCTGCCTTGTATCTGCAGTCTGGTCAGCGGGGGAACTTGTTCACAGGATTGTGCATCTCTCAGACTTCCACAACTTTTTCAGAATCAAAGTCAATGAGTGCAAGCAAGGTGAACAGAATGTGGCTGCTGCAGTAAAAGACGCTGTGCTGTGCCTGGCTCCTCTACAGGAAGCACAGAAGAGAGAAAAGTTCAACTTTTTAGAGGAGACCACGTGACCTGGACCAACCAAGAAAGATAAGCAGAGGAAAAGGCAAGTGATTCAATGCTTTCACACATAATAATTAACCCAATGTACAGACTGAGCCCTGATTAAATTAAATAAAGTACTAAAGCACAAAGAAACATTACATTTAACAATCGAAGACTGAAAGCAATCCAGCATGCCAAATTGGGCGCAGAGGATTCGTATAAATTGCATCTGCTTAATCAAGAACAACAATTTTAAAAATGAGGGCACTTAGAATGATATCAATCTGTACTCTCTAAGAAAACAGGCACATATGATCACATTCAAGCTCCAGCAACCTACAATTAAACTAAATCAATATACAGGGGGTGGACACTATTACAAAACAGCTGCCCAGTTCAGTACCTTCTACCTTTGTGAATGCTGCAACGCTTCAGTTTGTTCGACCAAATAAATGGTCATTTTGGATGCCGTATTGTGTTGGTAAGGTGTTTGATCTACTTTGTCTACCCCCTGAATTTCAAAGGGAATATTCACAATTTTGGTAACATATGCTTTCTCGCTTTCATGCCAAGACAGTCCTATGAAAAGACTCATACAAACCATACGTTTCTATGCCGAACATATATAACGCTACGGCTTAGATTTGAACAAAGTCTGGGAACAGGGGTAAACCGCTAACCAGATCTGTCCAAAGGTAACACAATCTGCTAACCAGCACCTCTAAAGCACATTGCAAAATCTGACCTTTTTTATTTCTTTTTTGTAAGCTGTACAAAAAAGAAATAATCAGAAAAGAAATAAAAATCAATCTGTTTTAAGGGGGGGAAACATTTTTTTGTGCTAAGCTAAGTTAGCAGCTGTTGGTAGTGGTAGCTTTGTTGTTGTTGTGCATGTTTTTATTTCACACTTGCTTTGGTGATGTGTGCCAATAAAGCCCCTTTGAATTGAAGTGAATTGAATTTACCATATAGGCATGAGAAATGAAACCAAATAAGAACATTTCCTTAAATATCCAACTAAGTCATGACCATGATGTGTGAGAGACCTCATCTCTTATGGTGAAAATATATAATAATTTGGAGGACAAGTAATCACTGCTTGTCTTTTGTTCCCTACCAACAGCTTTTCTAACCCATGATATCTTTACAGGGAACGCAGTATTCACCCACTCAGCTCTTATTTCAACGTCCAGAATTCATTTTCTTAGGAAATTTGATGAATTTAGAGGAAATTGGGAGGTTCTGAAAAACATGTTCAAAGATTTTCCTCAGACTGAAAGCCTCGGGAAGCAACCAATTCCCAGCTGTGATGCGTTTCTGAGGTCTGTCTCTCCCTCTCATTTTCTCTCTCTTATTAAAGTTCTTTTTAACCTTCGTTTGCTCTTTCAGCCCATCTCTCTCTTTCTCTCTCTTACTCATTCTTTCTATCTTTTATGCATTGTATGACAGCCTGGATGATGGTGTCAATGCCCAAAGTGTGAATGACTTTCTCCCTTCCACTTCTCCACATTCTTCCTCAAAATGCCGCATTAAAGCTGGCCTTCTGGACTGAGCCTGTGTCTTATTTAACACACTCAACAAGATCTCTGTGTCCAATGTCTTTTGCAATTGAATTCTATTAATATCCTTTTTTGATAGCTGTCATTTTTGCAGGGTGGGTGAGGTTTAATTTGGATGGGAAAAGGGGTAGTTGAGGTTAGATTTAGATGTTGGAGGCATTTGACTGATGCAGTGGTTTGCATGGCTGCAGGGTTGACCATCTTCCAAGGATTCAGCTGTTTGCATCATGGCTCCCCTGGCGTGATGTCTTGTTTCTTTTTTTTTACTGTGGGGATTTTGTCACAGTTATTCACAGGCAGCTTTATGACAGCGACATGAAATAACATGCAACCATTCTGTGGAGAGGGGGCAAATTCAAATGTTGTTAAGCGCATCTGGCTGCAGTCGCACAAAACAACTGGGAGAAAGCTGTCGTGTGAGTGGAGATGGTGACCTTGAGTTGAGTTGTGGAAGAAATGGCCGAGCTGAACCCCCAGAGCGCTGAGGTGAATATGGAGTGCTGTCAACATGAGGAATGGTATCGTGCTGTTGTCTGGTAATAAAAGAAGCCATCATTCTCTGCAGAACATCAAAACAATGCCTTCATAGAGCCTAAACCCCAAAAACCTGAAGAAATGAACCACCCAGGGATGTATGCATTTCACAGCCTTGGTATGGTTTTAGCTTCTTGACATTTATTAAAACAATACCAATGAAAGGACCGAAATACAGTTCATCACGAGACAACAGAGCTTTTTATTATGGGGGACTATTAATGGTCAATTTGGCATTTGCTGTAGCTCTAAACTACCTTCAGGCAGTGCAGCTGTTTATTAGAAGGGGTTGGGGGGGTAAGAACTGAACATAATGGCATTTAATTTAACTGTATATGAATTTCACGCTAGTAAAATATCACAATTTACAGTTATGGCTCCATTTCCATTGCTTAAACTGCCGTGGTAAATCTTGGTGTGGTGAAAGCAACTGCTTGAAAATGTGGTAAAAATCAGTACACTGTTAAAATCAGTGTCATCCTGCACACTGGCAGGCTAGTTTATTCTCCACAGGTGGTGACAGAAATGCATAACAGACTGACAGTGATATATTGATGGTGAGAAACGTGATAATTTTTTTCCGGCACAGAAACAAGTAGAAACTAGATCTGCAAGCAGTTGTGAGTGGGGTCGAAGCCTCCCAGTGCCAGCCGGCCCCCTCGCCCCACAGAGTCAGCCCGGGCGCCCCACCGCGGCTTCGGGGGCCTGCGGCGAATAAACGACCAGAGTTTGAAATGAAAGGGGCTTGCGGTTATGTAGATCTGAAATTAATGTATGTCCATGGGAGAGTCATTTGATATATGACTAATAGCGCCATCCCGAGGGGTTGTTTGACACCAACTTTCACACAGGCCCTCAAGTAAGGTCCCCGAGTTTGGTGTAGTTCGGACATAGCAAACGTAAGATATGACATCACATCCTGTTTTTAGTGTTTTTCAGAAATATCTGTTAGCTTATAATTGAGAGAGTTTGGTGGCGATCAGACTTGCGGTTTCTATATCGTGCGTTTCCTATACCATAAGAATTAGCACTACCCCCCAAACACGTAGACATAAGGTGCGATGTATTGGTGCATAGTTATGAGGTAAAATGTCCTTTGATTCAAAATCCCATTAAAATGAATGAATTTTCCCATGGCATTTGATCCTCGATTATAGTGCCACCTATGAGCTGAATTGCACCAAATTTTTCAGGTGTCATCAGGACCCCAAGAGAACAACTGTTCCAATTTGTTGTCAATGGGACTTTGTTGTTGTACCAAATTTTGCAGCAGTATCGGAATTACGCAAAAACGTATCCTAATGGTTACATTTACATTTATTCATTTAGCTGACGCTTTTATCCAAAGCGACTTACAGTTGCTATACATGTCAGAGGTCGCACGCCTCTGGAGGAACGATGGGTTAAGTGTCTTGCTCAGGGACACAATGGTGGATTGAACCCGGGTCTCTCACAGCAAAGTCATGTGTGGTTACAATAGGGTTCCCAGCTCTGGTGGTACTGGGAATGCCTTGCATTCGTGGGTTTGCAGCCCACACGGGCTTGGACCTCTAACTACAGTAGAAGAACCAGGTCCTATGCAATAATTGCTCAGAAAGTTTCTTTTAACTGAGTGCCATGATTTCAATTAAATACAGAGCTCCAGATGTAAGACATCTTGTCATTTATCAGGGTATCTGCAGTGGTGGGACGGCAGAGCAAACACACAGCAGGGCATACTGAGCCATGCTGTTGGCCATGAGGGGTTAAACAGTATTGAAATGTTTGGATCCCTTCCTTGCCATCCAAGCCTGTGACATTGACTTATGGTGACACCCTCCAGCCTGTTTTGCTTAGACAGTTAAATGACAAATGGGCCTGCCTGTCAGCCAACATTTGTTATTCATCTGCGGCCTGGACTGGCACTGCCAGGCCAGCAGCTCACAAACTGCCACCCTGGCAGCCACCTAGCCAGCCTCCCACAGCTCAGTCGCACAATTACAACCAACCAAACATAGTCATCAGAGCTCCCTCAACCGCAGTCACATCCAATTCTTAATATGTTTGCATTGCTGCAACCTGTATTCATAGTTATTCATCATCGGTTGTTTAGGTTGAATCAATTGGACAGTAAAACATCAAAAACATAAAACATGGCTGCCAGGAAGTTTGAGTATTATGTTGCCTTTGTATACCTGAGTCCGGACCTCTAAATGGGTAATGGGTATTCTGAGTTCTTGGCATTGTGCGCCACAAGAGCACATGGCACATTAAGACCCCATGCGGTCTTGATGGTATTCTCAGACCTATGGGGTGCAGTTTGGCATGTACGGGAAGTGTCGAGGGCAGCGGGTATGTTGGTGAGCTGCTATGAGCAGCAGTCCAGGTGAGTCAAATCTAGGTATGTATACAGTTATGTCGTACCACTACTGGATAGTTGGCTTAAAGCAGTCTAAACCTAAACCAGCTAACCTTTGTCACACAGTACTCAAATGAGTTTGTAGCAATGTTTTCATACACATGGCAGGCAGTTAGTTTGATAACATCAAGGGCCAAGAAGCTGAGAAATGCGAGCATATTGTTTTTTCATGGATGAAGTACAAATTTGACGGCACTACAAGCCAACACTACAAGTTAATAAGATGATATTTAATTATTTAATTATTAGTCTTCAAAGTAAACGGAATAAAAAGTATCGATTAAATGTAATAATATGAACATATCACAATTTCTACACCAAAAGCTACTAGGTGTTTTTAAATTACATCATAATCACCAGCCTAAATGACAAAGTAAAGCATTCCATCTGGCCTTTGAGACTCCGTAGAGCTGCTTTAATTACTCAAATGTTCAAATGAACTGCAGCTTCACTTGGAATTTAAATGCATAAAAAATGATTGCACCATTACTTTGGTGTTGAAAGTACCAGCAGCACAAACTAATGAGAAGAAAATGCAAAATCTAAGAATATTAACTATACAAATAATCTGAAATTATATGATGAAGAATAAATTATAGAACTAGGAATTAGTAAAACAAATTGACAGATTAGAAATGAGATTAAACTGAATGTCAGCTTGCGGTGTGATGTGATGTTCAGTTTTCTCCTCGGGAAAAGAGGAAAATAACTCATGTCTAACAGCGGAACAAATTCCGCATTCTGCTTTCCTGTCTTCTGAATGACACAGCTAATATCTATCCTCTGTAGGTGGAATTAGATGTTAAGTCAAGGTTAAATGACCAAGTGTTTGCGTTGTACTGTGTTTGGATCGTAATGCATCGTTTCTTCAGTGATTATGGATAGTAGGAGAGCAGCAGCAGTGTTTAGGGACTGTTATCTGCAGCCTCTTTTCATTTATGATGGTTTTATAATGCTCTCTCCTTCATGGATCACACTCTTGCAGGCACAATAGCGCACAGTGCTGCATACTTTATTATGTTTAACAAGAGAGGCTAAACACACACTACACACTGCGGTCTGTGAAGAGCATAAGTAAGAAGAAGTACGTTGTAGCTACACAGAGGTAATGTAAAACATTCGAAAACTATGTCTAATCTGCTTGAGGATGCATTAGGCACAATTGGGTCTGTAAGAGAAAAGAATATCTTAAATATCCAAGACAGTAGGTTCACCTTGTTTGACCAGGTAAGATCCAATTGGTGGGTAGTTCTCTTTGATGACTTTTTTCTTTTCTCTCAACGTTGCATGGCCAGACCGTAATTTTAACTTCGTTGTAGTCTTGCAAGGTTCATCAGATACCGTATTTGGTTGAAAGATGTCATTTTACTTGTTGAACATGTCTCATAGAATGTGTCCTACAATTGACTGGACAAATGCATTTGGCTTTGCTTTGTGGCTCCTGAAATGTGACATTCCTCCAAACTAGGAAAAAAAGCCAAGCAGTAGTAAAAGTAGGCTTGATTTTACCACAGTTTAAGGCACTGTTCAGTGCAAGTTCTACAGAAGTATACAGCAAATGTTGTCAGCAGCATTGGCAGAAGCCACAGAAGCCAAAGTGTCCTCCACGTTCTCCAGCTCTTCCTGATGATGATGAGGTCTTTCAAGCAAGATAGAATATGTAACTCCTCCTGCGTGTTCTGCGTCCAGCCCAGGGCAATCTCCCATGCCGAGAATATGTCCACCAGGAGATGTCTATGGACTTAAATTAAAACTGATCAAACCATTGCAATATTGAACCAGCAACTAATATTTGAATTAAGTAGGCAACAAAGAAATTTAGTTTTAGTATGGTATTAAAGCCAGACAACAAAATAATTTCCTTTCCTTGTTGTCACTGTATACATCACTGAAAGGCATCTCTGTTGTGACCTCTGTTGTGACCCTACCCTGTGTGGGTACAGTACCCATTTTTCGGTGTGTGATGCACACAGGAAGAAGTGTACCCTTGCTGGTTTGACTAGCCCATCAATTTAAAGCAATGTGATTTGTGCCATTAAACTCCAAACACATACCTCAAAAATTAGCCTTAGAAGGCATGGCTGCTTGGAGTGTTTTTTTTCTTAACTGGCCCTTTAAGTTTACAGGTTATGAACTGTGAATAAAACATCTTCTGCATGAAACACATTTTATGCTGCCTTGTCAAGACAGAAATGGGGCACCGCAGTGGCTGAGGTTTTATAGGCCCACCATGAACATCCCAGGTTTGACTCCGGCAGAAGACATGTGCCGCACGTCATTACCTTTCCCTCTCTCCCTTTGTTTCCTGTCATCTTTCTGCGGTCTGCTCTCAGGCCCAAAATGCCCCAACACAAATAAAAAAAGACAGGAATATAATATCCAGGTGAATCTTATGCTTAATTATTATTTTTTCAACACAAGAAGCTTAAATTAAACACTCATTTATACTGTAAATGAGCCAATATGATGTTAGACTGTAGGAGAGCCTTTTCCATGTTTTTACAGACATGTGAGACATTGTTCCTGCATAATGAAATATTTTAGACTTTGAAACACATCAGTTGCTAGTGCATTTGGCTGCTAATGTGAAGAGAAATCTTTTCTTGTCTTAGAGGTGAAACGTTCACTTGGGTAAGATGCAAAACAGTGGTTAGTCAGTCATTAGGTTACTCCACATCTCTGTAACAAGGATTTTTTTAAAAAACTGTTTACATTTAACACGTGTAATTAAACAATGATGGGGTAGCTGTGTATCAGATTCACTGGGCTGCTATTTGTACGATGTGGAATAGAGATTTTCAAGCTATAAGCTACAAGTTTCCTTTCACCCATGATGAAGACGTTCACCTATTTGCCCAAGTAAAATTGTGGTGTCAAATGGGACATATTCTCCAATACAAAGAATGATTGTGGTAGTGGAAAAAGGTGATTGAAGAAAAATGGGGAGTAAAAACAAACAGAAGCCCTTGATGCTTTCAAAGCGTTACAGAGATGTCGGAGGGGTCACAGAAACAAAGCCTTGAAAATAGAATCCAAGGAGAAAGTCGGACTCTTATTCTGTGGAGAAATAAGGTCCAGGGAAGAAAAAGTAGACTATTTCTCTTTTTTTTTCTTCAGTGCTGTGCTGCATGTCTATCTGAGGCTATTGCCGTTTCTCGCCTCGTTGACTCGTTAATGATGTGGTAAAGACACGTATGAAAGCAGTTAGCTGAACTCTGTGAGGCAGAAACACGACATCATCTGCAGCAAAGAAACATTAGTATCATGATTTGCATGTTATGAAACTGGGGAGGAGGCTGACGCAAATCTTTTTTGCTGCATGATTGAAACATAGTTTCTCTTCTATTAAAACACAGCTGCAATTGGTTTTCTCCTACCATAACACTGACGGGAGGAGACAAAGAGGAACAGAGGACTGTATTAGAAGGCACAGTTAGATAGTAATGCACATGATCATGGTGGCAAATCATTTCGGCCCATGGCTGAAAGCATGCTTTAACTGCGCAAAACTACAAGTGTGCTCGCACAAAAACATTGTGTATAATAAATGAAGCAGTGGCGCCACATTTTAGAAAGAGTTGGTCATACAGATTAGGGAAAAGCCTTTGACATTGAGATTATTGCTATTAAAATTCTCAGCACACACACATACATTTTCCGTCTGACATGTAGCTTTAATCTGACAGACATGTAGGCCTACCTTTTCATTTCAGGATGGGAGAATATGATCCCACTCACTCTGCTGGAATATGACAGCAAAGTTGATGTCCACAGGTTTTTGGATATGTGCACCACCAGCGGGCGTAGCTGCGACACAGCTAAAGTGATTAATCAAAAGATGAATGAGGCCTTGCAATAAAATGCCATTCCATGGGGAAACTGTGTAAGTATGCCCACTGATAATGCACCTGTCAATGCAGCGGCAAAAAATTACCATCGCAGCCGAAATTCTGAATGAGAGTGGCTACATCTATGTCCATGGGTGTCGCTGGGGTTTTCGGAGGTTCATGTATGCTTTCAGTGACCTATTTGATAAGGGTAACGCCAAATAAAATAGTTTGCTGTGCTGTGGTGTAATGAATCTGTGACCAAAACATAACGTGATTATAAATCACATTGTCTGGAGATGATCCAGACAGAGGATGTGATGGTGGATGTGGGATACTACTTCAGAGGTATCACCAGTTGTGAAGGTTGCCTGACAGGTATGCGCTATAACAAGTCTCAATGTAGCTCAAATGGAATGGAAAGGTTTTTGATTGGCCTGAAACTAAGATGCAACCTTCTTATCATAGACCTGTTGACGTCCAGCAGAGGACAGAGTGTGGAGTGGGAGATACCTTGTGCTTTGTTGACAGATAGGGTTTCACATTTTGATTATATTGTAAATTTGTTTCAGCTACTGTAACTTTATCAGATCAGTGCACACCATTTATCAATCCTTTCACCAGTACACTGACTCAGTTGATTAAGTGGACAATGTTTGAGAGCAACAACATTGCCACTGCCTAATGAGTCAGACAATAAATCTGACATTATGCAACTAGTTAAGGTTACAAGCTCACACCAGCGTGAATCTGTTACCTTTTCTTTTTCTGCCATTCTCTCACTCATGTCTCTCCTCAAAGGATAGTGCTTCTCCATGCATCTATCTCTGCTTTCAAATGGGTTTTGGCTAACAAAAGAGGGAGAAAAACTTTGAGGCGTGCATTTTTGGATATAGTGCCCACACAGTCTTGTTCAATAGCAGAATTATTTGGAAACAAATCTCACGAAACACAAAACAGTGCCCCTTCCACACTTAGTAGAGAGAAGCTCAGTGCATCATGAGAAGTCTCCCGGCAGTGTAGGCCTATTGCACCATAACTAAGAGATGGTTCAGGACTTGCCTGAGCCAGCACTAACTCTACGCTTTATCAAAGAGGAAAGTCTTACACCTGCTCTTAAATGTGGAGACGGTGTCTGCCTCCAGAACCCAAACTGATTCCGCAGAAGAGGAGCTTGATAGCTAAAGGCTCTGGCTCCCATTCTACTTTTGGAGACTCTAGGAACCACAAGTAACCCTGCAGTCTGGGAGCTCTTTAAGATATGATGGTGCATGGCCATTAAGGGCTTTGTAGGTGAGCAGAAGGATTTTAAATTCTATTCTGGGTTTTACAGGAAGCCAGCGCAGAGAAAGTAATATGGGAGAAATATGATCTCATTTGCTAGTTCTTGTCAGAACACATGCTGCAGCATTCTTTAACAACCATGCCCTATTAATGGGGGCCACATTTATTTTAGATTCTGCACAGAGGATGAAATTATAAATCCATTTATATTCATTGAAAATCTATGAATAAAACAATGTATTATAGTTGTCTGAATTTGTCTTGTTTTATCTCTTTATTTATTTTGCGATTGTTTTCATTTCTAAGTGTGCTGATCAATTATGCACAATATGTAAAATTTCAGGAAACTGGTTTAAGGTACAAAAATAAGAGAGTGAGAGGTGCCAAATTTCCACTCTTTTGCTAAGACGAACTAACCGGCTGCTAACAGCAGAGCTTACATAATATCCAACTACTCCTTTAATTAGTACTAGTAGTAGTGGTAGTAGTAGTAATTAGAGTGTAGTTTCAATTTCAGTAGTAAAAGTTGGTGGTAGTATTGGATGCAGTTGTTACAGCAGTAGCAGTAGGAGGACCACAACCACCAGTAACAGTGGCAATAACATCAGTATTACTAAGCACTGTACCATTCAAATTATGATTTCAGGATGCAGATCAGTAATGACTTAATAAAGTTTATTAAATCACACTGTTATCTGCAATGCTATGTTAGCTAACAAAACTGATGTTATATCTGAGTAAGGATTAACATCTATTGCATTTGAGCACTGTACTCCCTTTAGAACAGGTTTTTTTAATTATTATTCAGTATGTGTACCAGAAATAAAACAGGCAAACTGCATCGAAACTGGGACAAAGCCCAACAAACGTAATGTGGCACAATATTTATCATTTTACTTGACCTCATATTAAACTTGTATTGACTTTATTTAACCTTGTTTAACAATTGAGTAAGCCCATTGAGATTAAAGCTGTTTTTTTTCCCAGGGAGACCTGACCGAGAAAGCAGCATCATGGCTGGCATACAGATGCAGGAAAGCAAAAGGCCATTAGCAGGAGGAGGAGTCCATATGTACAGAAAATGTCTGGACACATACATCAAATTACTTTCCCATCACACGGTCATCTGTAGACATATTATACATCCACAGGTACACACTTACATTCTGTAAATTATATTCTGTATTTTCTAAAATCCTGTTACAACATGCTATAAATTCAACCATGAGCAATGACTGCAGCAGATCAACAAAGAGTTAAAAATTAATTTTGTGTGCGTGTGTGTGTGTGTGTCTGCACGCGCACATGGATGCAACTTTAATAGGATTTTCTGGCTCTGGTGATATGTCTGGCCTTGTCTGTGTGTTATGTTTTTTTTGTTTGTTTTTTAACCATTTCACCCAGTAGAGCTGTTTGGAGGTTTTGCACACACAAATAAGAACTAGATCCAGGAGAAATTACAGCTAAAACATTAATCAGACCTTGACTGTCCTCCTCCCAGGCTCCCTAAAAGACCTTCCCAGGCCCGCGGACGGACTCCTTGAAGTTCAGGTGAGACTATACAGCTACTACTCCCATCTTAACTTCAAAACTAGACCTGTAAACAGATTTCTAGGACAATGATTGAACTAAATATTGCACATGCCCCCCCCCCATCACTGATATGATGGAAGTTCTTTCTTTGATCAAGAAAGCAAAACCCTGATTTCATGGTTTTCATGGTACCAGTGTGGTGTGGGAGGATTTAAGTAAACAGCTTCAGGGATACCACTCAGTAAAACCAACAACAAAACCTGTTTCATTCTGCATGAAGTAGCTGCTAACCCACCCACGGAGATTTCATGTTTCTTACGATGTGTAAAATGAAGACGTCTTAATCCACAAAATACCAAATTCTGCTATTTGAAATAGTTTGAATCATTGTAGAAGACGGTGTGGTTGTATCATATGAAAAAATAACAATATTTTCATACAACTCTGACCCCCCTTACATGCAAATGAATCACTTTAGATGGAAAAGATATTTCTTGGTTCTTCTTCATCTAGATCGGCTGCCTCTAGCATATAGGCAACCGATCACCATCACAATCTCACAGATTGCAGAACACATTCTTGTGAAATTATCATTAAGATGGTCTATGTCATGGGATCAATGTGCCGTAGGACTGTAGCTTCCATGCTCTCTGGTCAAGCTAAAGAAGATATGGAGAGGTGTAATGCGATTGGATGGTGAAAAAGACACATTTAGTAGCTTTTGCGAGATGACTACTACTAATAATAATATTAATATTTACAATAAATATTTGAAACACCCAAGTGTAAATGAGTAAAAACAACAGGTAAAATGCAACAATTTAATCACACAGTAAGAATACATAAATTGAGGCAAATAAAAACACACATTAAGCACCTTAAAAAAGCCACCTGATGAAAAGCTTTTTTATGAACACGTAAAAGCAGGCTGCTGAATGATCTTATTTTTTAAATATTCCTTTGACCACGAAAGCAAGCTTGTATAATCACTTTCATTTGTCCACTGAAAGGCAAGAGTCAATAGCACACTCACATTCTTTGCTCAAGACTTAACGTAAGCTTAATAGGCTTACAAGTTGATCCCGGAGTAGTAGTTTGTCTTTGGGATGACCAAATAAAAAAATCTCCATCAAACTTTGAGACATTCAATAGCGAATGCCAGATGGGCAGGTGAGGAGAACCAAACAGGTATGTTTTGATACTTTATGGAGCTAAAAGGCAGCATATGAACATACAAAGCTACTTAGCGCTTGTCTGTCATATTTGTTCACTCCAGGGTCATATTTTTTACATTCATGCTAATATTGTTTAGGAGCGAACAATTACAACTTGCTGACCTCATTTGAGGTCAAGTATATAAATGCTAGCTACAGAACACTCTCAGAAAAGTAGGTTTGACTGTAAAATACTGTATGTGTGTGTTTTCTTTCATGCTTTGGGCCTGTTTAAAGCTTGAATCAGACTGGGTTGTGAAGGTGTTGAGCATGACACACTCTTTCCCCACAGGACCATCCCCTGTGTTGTGCTGAAGCCTTGTCTGCTTGAATCCAAGTCTGACGCCCCTTCTGACAAAAAATATTTAACAGTCCTTCATTTTCAGTGCCTTGGGCTTTCTGTCTCAACTCCTCCTGTTAAGCAAAGCCTCAGTGTCAGGGGAGTTAGACTGAAATTCACTTTGCAGCAGGGATATAGAGGAGGATAAACCCATCTAAACTCAGTTTACTCACCCTTTTATTTGCAGAATGGGGCTTTCCAGCTTTTAAGACTGATATAAGTCTCAAACATTCATAGTATCAGACCAGTAAAAGTATTTTTAATGTGCTACTTATCCAGAAAGTCAAATGAGCCCTATATGTTTGCACTGACAGCTTTACCGTTGTTTTCCTCCTGTTGGTCAAAAAGCAGGTAGTCGAATGGGTAAGGGTTAAATAAATGTTCAAGAGTATTGGCTGAAGATGTCAATCACGCTGCTATGAGGTCTTTTGTTAAATTTTCTCTGCAACCTCTAAATGTTGGCTTCCACCAGCTTTTAAAATCAAACTTCAATTTGAATCCTTCTCACTTTCTTATAAGGAAATAAAAACTATAATGTACAACTACAGCCCCAGCACACTCAGTGATGTGTTAGTTACACACTATTAAAATGAGGGGCATCAAGCTACCATTAGCTGTCTCACTTTCATGGGGCCAGCTGTGGCGATGACAAATGACCAGACTATCAACACTCACATCAACAACTAGTCCTGTAACCTCAGCGCGCTGTCCATTACTCTGTGATTCAAATCAATAGCAACAGCTAAAAGAATCTGTGCCTGCCCTTGTTGCTGTTGGAACTGAAGTGATAAAACAAATGATTTTTAGTGCACACACAGGCACTGCACACATCAAATAGTATCAAATACACAGTGTCAGTCAGTGCCAACAAATCATGGCCCCTGGAAATCTAACATGCTCGATCAGTGTGCTCACTGCACAAAACTATTTTGGTCATTTTTGGTAATTACAGCTTTGGCCAAATATGTACACAGTCAAGAAACACCAAGGATATACACTAAGTCACCACTTTATTAGATACACCTACTCAATTTAATTCAATTCAAAACAACAATTCTCTATAATAATGATGACAATAAGGTTCAGTGCTGCATCTGAGGGCCTGTGATGTGTCAAATAAATAAATACATGTCTTGACTGTCCAAACAGAAGGGAGAAGGAAAGTTTTCAAAGGAAAAAAAAGTTTTAAAACTACATCCTATTCCATCACCCATACATATGTATGAGAATATTAGAAACAGAAGTAAAATGTCTTGCCATATCAGTATAAAGCTTTTTTGGTGAGACACAAAACAATTTTACTTCTATTGTGGTCCATAGTTCTAAAGAATTGACTCTCGATCCTTCTCAGGTGTTTTTGCATACACAGTACATACTTGCAGCAGTTAACTTAGCAGGAATATAAACATTAGTAATGACATTATGAATATATCTTAGAGGCTGGAATTGCTTCAATTCATTTTTCATCTCTCCTCTCTCCTTGTCCAGATATTAAATGATTCTGCCCCCTCTTGCAGGTAATTTTGATCTCTAATATGGAGCAGTCTATGCCGGGCCTTATTTTTTAACTTGAACCTGTGGCAGAAAACCCATTAAAAGCACCGCTTAACATTGCTGGAGTGTGGCGCTGTGACACCAGGTGTGACCTAAAAAAGGTAGACAGCATAATTAGACACGGCAGATTCAGGTCGGAGAGGGCATCAGTCTCCGTTTCACTCTCCTACAAATTAGCAACAGAGCGGATGTATTCAAATAATGAATCCTTTCTCCCCAACAAAGTTAAAAGGAATGAGCTAGAGGAGACCAGAGGAGAAAGTGGGAGAGAATGAGAGTATTACAAAGAGCCTGGAAATCAGACGGTGTACACTGACAGAGTAACGTGGCTAGTTGTTGAATATCAAGTGAAGGCTTTCTTCCTCTGATGAATACATATGGCCAGGGAGAAATGATGTATCCCTCCTTCCTGACTGCAATGATGATGCCCAATGAATGTGAAAGGGAAGCAGATGGTAGCCTGCACATAGACAGATCACTACTGTCCTTATTGCATATGATGGAGTGGGAGAAGGATGACTCAAAATAACTTAAATCATTCTTTTGAGAGAAGGTACTTCAAAACATCTGGGAATTGTTACAGTTTAACAAAATATTAAAGGCCCTGAAAACATATTTTCTGAGTAAGCTTCTCACTATGATTGAATAGGTCCTATGTGAAAACAAGGTTTTGTGCCTGTGTTATGTGTATTGCACATGACAGATTTTTTTCATTTCTGTTTTTGTCTGTGCCCTTCACATCGGTTTGAGGCGGGTGAGGCTCAGTTGGAAAAAGGTGATGTCACGTACTTCCATGCACCAATCAGGATTTTGTAGCCAGCAGTTGAAACAAAATGTGATGCAATATGTGGGGTTGTTTGCAGCACAGTCTTTAAGCGTTAAACTCTGAATAAAGAATACTAGGACATTTGTTTCTTTTCTTCGAACTTTAACTCACAATGTTGTTGATTTGGTCACATAAATCAAATGTTATAAAGAAATTAGTGGTGGGCATAGATTCATTTTTTTAATCTAGATTAATCTCACTGTAATCTTGAAATTAATCTAGATTAATCTAGATTAAAATGGCTCATTTGAATTCTGCCGAAGTCATTCAGAATATGTGTGCAAACGGGTTTCAAGACTACAAACTGCTTGAGAAAGCTGTTCTACTATGATAATTGGTGATGAAAATAAATCATGTTCAATAAGATGGCTGTCAAGGTATCAACAGTTACTGAAAGCTGTAGTTTTATATTTTTTATTAGCACATCTGTGTACTTGTGACTCATATAAATGTTCGTACACAAAGTGCTGTCCAACAGCTGTCTGTGGACGTGTTGCTACAGTTAGTGTGAGTAAGTGTATCAACAACTAACCTGGCTAGTTGTAAACAAACAACTGGAACGCCGTCAACTCGGGTGTGACGTCATTCCCAGCTCCGACCTCCGAGGTAAATGTAACGCAGCAACAGCTGCATCCATGTTAGCACGTTACGTTTGATGTGGTAATTTCACAGTAGGCAGACACACAGGTTCGAAGACTCGTTCTTGCCCCCTACAGTGCAATTCGGCTAGGTATACATCTCCGCTAAGATATCAAGCTTGAGTAGTATAGACCCAGCTCCCAACCCAACTTTGAGAATAGATTAACGGCGATATTTTTTATTTTATTGCCCGATAAGAGTCTCACGTTAACGTAGCACGTTAACACCGATAACGGCCCACCACTAAAAGAAATACACATTTTTAAACATTTTTTCAGAGACTTTAAGGACAACATGGTATGCAATCTATTTCTTGAAAGTATTGTGACAGTATAAGTGCAAATTCCATGACAGGGCATATTTACATTACAATTAGTCATCCAATCTATTCTGTTAAAATACATCTTTATAACAGGTTAAAAATAAAATATCAAATCAATCATAGAGGCCCTGCAATGGACTGGCAACCTGTCCACGGTGTACCTCGCCTTTTGCCCAATGTCAGCTGGGATAGGCTGCAGCCCCCCCCGCAACCCTGTACGTGGGATAAGCGGTTGATGATGGATGGATGGATCAATCATAGAGATGTTTAAATGCCATCTTACATATTTTCTAAGAGAAGGAACTCATATTATTTTGCCATTTTCAAAAATAAATATCAACAAGATGGAATTTCTTGAAACATGTTTATTTGCAAGATTTCTCTATTTACATAATTTGATTTAAATAAACTACATTATTTTACTTATTGCATGGTCTGCCCTTTTTAGTGGAATGGAATGCAAAATAAGTAGTTTAGTCTTTCCTGTGTCTTGACTTTTATATAAAAGTACACCTGTGTTATTTTCCTGAATCAAATAGGGCTGCAGAACAGAGGAGAGTCCCACAGTCACTAATTAACACCCCATAGATTTGCCCTATTTACACAGGAAAAATCTGAATTTTAAATAGCATCAGTTAGTGAGCACCCTGACCAGAGAAATCTTTTCATCCAGAAAAATCCAGAAAAGTCTGTTTGCCTCTGTCATGAGTTAATATAGTTTTTTCCTGCGTTGCAGCTCCAAGCAAAAATATTATTGAGTAATATGTCAAAAACAGTTAATTGGAAATATATTCCAGATCATCAGAGATGATTGAGTTTTACTGCCATCACCTTACCTATTTCTTACTATTTGTAGCAAAGTTCAATGTCATTGATGTTACCTCCTGCTGCCAGTGTATACAATTACCAAATGCTGCCACCTGCATGGCTGTGTGAGTCAGTTTTAGTTATCCATACCTCCTTCTGTGTTGACCTCAAGGATCTATGGTTGCCAGATTAACCCATGTCAGGAACCTTTTTGGTGACTGTGGTCCTTATCTGAGGCTGGACCAGATACAGGTAAGAGATGCAGTGACTGTGAGCTCCACTGGCATTGTTCCAGTCCATCAGCAAGGAGATTGGAGAGGCCTTCCTGTATCACTTCAGACACACTGGAGCATGCATACAGATCTGCCTGAAAGACCAGTGGAGTATGTCAGAGGGATAGACTGTGCCTCAAGGCCTATGAGATGTAAAATTCAAGAGATGCAGGCAGTTTGGTGGCTTAGCCCAGTTTAATCTTTCTGCTCAGTGCCCCTTGTTGAGACGTGCATTTTTATTAAGTCCCAATGACAAGGAGTGGAGAACCACAGCATGCATATTCACAGGCAGAGACACTTCTCTCTGTCCTCCACCGCAACTAATTGTTACTGTGCCCATCCAAGCGCTACTGCCCTGATTCCATGTGCATTCACGTAGCTTTACAGCAAAGGTGGCCTGCTGACAGGCTAAACTCTTCTACTTAGAAAACGCTTGTACTCATGTATGACTCTGTCGCCTCCATGTTGAGCTGGATTGTGTCGGGGAAAGTGTAGATAAACAGTGGGGCTGGAGAGGGCATCAAGCACACAAAGAGATTCACCAGTGGACTAGAATAGAGCATGCATGTGTGTGTGTGTGTGTGTGTGTGTGTGTGTGTGTGTGTGTGTGTGTGTGTGTGTGTCTGTGCCGATTGGGAGGATGTGGAGGGAGCAGATGCTGTTCTGAAGGGACTCTGAACAGCATACAAAACACCTGCCTGCTATGACAGATCACCTGTGATCTCTGAAAGATACAGCAGCCGTTCAGCCCCAGCTTGAGATGTCACGGGAGGTGGCTTTGGCTGACTTTTTCACTGATAGATTTATTTTTTTTTTTTACAAAGAGATGAAAGATTGGGCATGACCCATGGTTTAAAATAGCGTCCTGATGGTATCTACAACTTTAGGATGAACAGAAAAAATTGTGGCAGAAAATAATAGATTTTATTGGGACCTCTCCCTACATGCAAGTATACTTTTGTTTCTATAGATTTGTGCTCAGTAAGAAAATTCTAACACCAGTATTAGTGATTGGTTCAATGAAGTCATATATTGAATATCTGCTAAGCCCAGCCCCACTTAATTACTGCTGCTCCACCTGTCAGATTTTCTATTCAAACGTTGGTAGATTAACCACTTGCAATTCATTATCATTTTTTGAAACAATAGGTCCTTGATTTCAGACAAGGGTAGACAATAAACAAGCTTGTCATTTCTGTTGCTGGCAGATTTGATCAGTTTAGCCAGCGAGCTAATCAAGCTAATGTTAAGCTCCGTAAGTTGGTTAAAAATGCTGTCTCCAGTGGCCACTTGTTTTCAGGTGACTCAGTTATAAAACTGAGAATATTCTACTTAAATTTGCACAACACACATAATATTGTGTGAAAGACTGAGGCTAAAGCTGGATCTCCTGGCATAAACTCAGCATGAGTTGACAATGCAAGACACAGAAATAGAACACCAGCATTGATCTTGTATTTAGTACCCTAGTATTATAAGTATGACAAGTAATATCAGGCTATTTTTTACTTCTATAATCACCCTGTTTATCCACTAAGCTTACATAGATCAAACACTAGGTTTTTTTTACCATTTCATGAGAAAGTGGTTGTAGGATGAGGTTTTTGTATGGTGAAGCTGCTGGAGTTTAAACTTCCAATGAAACGCAATACAGAGTTAATGTTACCCTTATGTCTGATCGGCATCCAAGACCATATTTCACACTGTGGGGAAATACTACACAGTGGTAATCGTGAACAGGCCTTTTTCTAATGTAACCTTCAACGCCACAAACTAATTTAACCTAGGCTGTTAATAGCATTCACCTTCCTTGGAAGTAATTCTCAGTTACCACTGTAGGAGGTAAGCTAATTTGATGGACATGCTAAATATTGCTGCTTATGTGAGAGCAGATACTATACAGACACTGTTTATTCCCTTCTTTGCACTTTTGATCTTGATCTCATAAACACTTTAAAAGCCAAGTATTTCTCTTACTGTACTATAACCATATGAACAACATCTAGAGAATATGGACCCAAATGCAAGACTCGACAGAGGAAAAACACAATTTATCGTGAAACAGTGTTGAAATAAAGTCACTGGATGAGCTTTGTTGAATGGTGGAAAGTAAGGCTGAGCATTTGAGCTGATCCAACTCTGCTGGTAGCTGCTTTGGCATGGTGGAGTGCTAGGCAGGCAGCTGTTCAGGTCTGCGTGTCTCAGTAGAGAAGTCTAGCATGGCAGTGAGCGAAGCCAGCAACAGGCACAGCAGTGGAGTAAACTTCAACACAGGGAAACAACGCATGAATCAAAATAGTCCAAAGCAAACACGAAGAAGCTACCACACTGGTGAATAGAACGTTCTGGACTGAAGTGAAGAGCCAGAGTAAATAGCCTAATGCAGAGTCTTGATTAGTGGGATGAGTCTCGGGTGTGCAGGAGGCAGGTAACCACTGAGCAGCTGAGGAGCGCTACACTGAGACAGACATACAAACAGGCACTGACAGAGACAAACAGGAAAAGCAAAACAAGAAAGCACAGGGAAGGGAGAAATGGTAGAAAAACACAGGGAGAGAAGGAGAGGTACAGCAGAACTATGACACAACATGGAGTTGGAATATATGAGAAATCCAAAGCTTGACAGGCCTGCCATGCTAGTGTTACGATCGGACAATTTGGGGATGGCATTTTGCGAATGGTCAGTTTGACTCCTACAAAGACATTTTTTAATTGTGTTAAGTTTCAGGTGACCCCTACATGTCTTCTGGTGTTTTGCAGCCGTCACTGTACTGCAGATGCAAAACTGTCCCCCTCTCACTTTCTTGAAGGTTATCCACCAAGAGAAGTGTCACAGTCAATCAGATCCACACCATGCTCTCAGCATAGGTGACAGATCATTACAGTCCCTTACAATGGCACCTCGCCATCCTTGTGCACACTACTTAATTAGGTAAAAACAAATTATGTGCTGGGAGCTGTTCACTGGGCAAGAGAAAAACAAGCTGAAGCATTGTTTCTTGGCTTTTTGTTTACCTTCTCTGTCTTTTTCTCCTTTTATCTATTGTGCTTGCGTCTCTTTGTTTCTGTTAAGCACGTCTGAGTTGGTTACTGAGCAAAACATGACCCATTGCGTGAAAGAAAGAAAGACATATTGAGTATATACATACACTGAGTATACACTCTATGCATGTGAAATCTTGGAGACATGAATTCAACAAGCTGTTCCACAGGGATCCTTGTCCATTTTGGTTTGTTGCATGACACAGTTGCTGTAGATTGTTTGGCAGCACATTCATGCAGCGAACATCCTGTTCCACCTGATCCCAAAGGAGCTCTGTTGTGTTTAGATGTGGGGACTGAAGTGAAGTTACTGTCACTTTTCTGAAAGCTCTTAATCATGCGTTAATTTTCATTCGAACACGAGTAGCCTGTGGGAGCGTAGGTGAGCAATAGTATTTAGGGTTAGACTTTAAGACCTAACACCAATACCTTTATTATACCATCAAATGTATGTTTTGCACATTTTCCTGTATTCTTACCTGACTCTGGAGGAGCCAGCTCTTTATGTAGACTGGGACTTGTGCCTAAAATGGATTATCAGTATATATTGAAGAAAGAAGGAAAGAGAGGCAGGGGCTCTGCAGGGAGAAGCGACAGTCGTGTGACTTATTGAATTAAAAAGTGACACTGTACAGCAATTGCACAGCCCCCTAGGGGTGATCAGGCAACTCACATTATTGATTAATGCTCCCCACCTACCCCTCTTCTCCACATCTCTCCAAAGCAGAATGCTAACGATCAAGATTTATCACATAGTATCCAATAATATTATCTCCACAAAGAAACTATCAGAAGCCTTGCTGTGTGGATTAGCCAAGGTTGAGTTCATAAGAACCTGCACTCAAGTGGGTGAAATGATTGGAGCTGACAATTTGAAGAGTACAGAGATTGAGCCATGGGGTCTGGGTGAAACCAGCACCTCATCTGCTGCACATCCAAGAATAGAGACATTTTTAGAGAGCACAGCATACACTTTATGACAGATTCTCCGGGCACTTATTTATGCAGGGCATTCAGCAGTGTGACATGATTCAGGTCAGAGGGAGAAAGATAAAAAAGTGCAGTGCTGCTAGTGATGTCTACAGGCAGAGTCATGCAGCTGTTGAGCTAAGTATCTTGAATGCCAGTTTCATTAGGGTAAGAGGCCACTCTGAGAGACACCATGCAGCACGTATAGAGCTGGTCCCCACGTCACTCTATCTAAATTTACCAAGATTGTGTTTCCATACTAAATGGCGGACATTTCTGCCACCCACAAGTGTGCCAGAGCATTCTTGAGCTTGACAGCTTGAGGCTGAATTTGCAGAAAGATGGCACGGGGCCTGATTGGGCTGTAGTTTGGACAGCTGCCCTGACAGACGCTCTGCAGCCCAGGTTTTGAACAGGAAGCGGGCCAAGCACTGCGCAGGCTTCCCTATAGGCCTGTCGGACAAAATTCTCTGCATATGGATGTCTGTCCTGATATTTAGCATATTTATTGTTTAGTTATGGCTCCAGAGCCTCAGACTGTACCCTTGAACTTGCGAAATGTTTTTGAAAATCGCTAGAAATAGAATACTTTATTGGATTTTGCAAAGTATTATTGGACATGCCATCGTCATCAGTCTTGATATTGTAATCAACATTGATTAAGGACATGTAATTATGTTACCCCCTACCTCCACGGTTATAATATTCTTACTAATGGTGGCACAACATTACCAAGAAGTATCATTTATTCCTCAAGACTTTCCCAACATCTCTCATACATCCTTTTGAAAGGTAATCGTGTGCAGAAGTTTGATTTAGATCTACAGGGGCAATCATTCTGGTCACCTTCTGCAATCAAGACTGTGTAATTTTTCTGCTTTGAAGGGAAGTGAAGGATGTAGCGGAGCCTGCAGCCTTTCTGCCCTGCACTACAGCTTCAGATATTAACAGGCCTCTGGTACCAATAACCTCGAGTATGAACTGTCAGTGACACGTTAAACACAGCAAATGAGCAAGCGTCCTGTGTCACCTGAGGCTGAGGTGTAAGCACAAACACCCTGCAGGAAAACACTCTGGCACCACACATTTGGTTAGTAGAGACCTTTTTTTTTTTAGATGTCTCTACTTCTCTCGTTGACATTTTTCAAAGTGTGTTTTTAAAATGCTTACTGAGCAAGGTAAAGGCCAAATAAGAAGGTTCTGCCAGGTGAGATGAATCAAAACGCTGAGGCGCTGCCAGATGTTCTCAGAGAACATTAAGGAGCTGATCGGATTAGCGAAAGGAGCAGCTGGTCACCCAGATGTTTCAGACATGTGTGTTAAGGTGGAGCCATAAGCCTTGGTGTCTTTGATTAAAAAGTCAGTAGTTATTTACTCAAAACTCTTCAGTTGGCTACCGGTGCAGCAGACCATCAGGCTGTAAAAGGGAAAAATTGAGTCATATTTATCTATAAAGAAGTGCCTTTAGCAAGCAGGCTGGTCACTACATGTTTTCAAAAGAAGCAAACTGAAAAAATAACAGAGATAAATAACTGTGTATCTGTGTGTGAGTGTGTGTGTGTGTGTGTGTGTGTGTGTGTGCGTGTGTGTGTGCATGCATGCTTGTTACTTGGGTTTCTCCCATTTTGTTATTTTAATCCAAAGACAGCCATTACACTGTGCTATCTGACATGGACAGATTAACCTTTATCACAGCTATGCAGCTGAATGGGCAAACTTAGACAGCTCACCAATACAGAACAAGGAGAAAGGGCATTAAAAGTGCTGTTTCAAATACCACCATCCTGGTGATTAAGCCCTTGCCTGTTGAGCCTTGCGGCTAGCCTTTTCAAATCATCAAGGTGATGTTAGTTAAATATTTTGCAGTCCTTTTCTTTCTACTTCTGTTAGTCTAAGTGCCTTCGTAAGCCCACAGGACTTGACAATACTTCAAACGCAGCAGCAGAGCAGCTGTGAAGGTCAGTCTCTTTGCAAGCAGGTTCTTTTTCATACAATATTCATCAAAGCTTAATTTCAAATGAAAGAGACATGACATGTAGAGCTTAAAATAGGGAATGTCAAATGTAAGAGGATGAACAAAGACTGCTTTAACAGTGGGACGGCAGCGAATTCCATAAAATGATATTATATTGTCTCACTGTACAATGGTCTGTATACAAACTTCCATATTAAGTGAGAGTTATACACAGTGAGAAATCCAGTTTGACTCAAATCTAAATGTTCTGTACCTAATGTGCTGTTTGTCCTTCATGGACAATGAGGTTATTCTAGTGCTTTAAACTCTAGATCGAAAACATTTCCTTTGATTATATTTCTTTTACCTCTAAAAAGAGCCTTACACTCCTGCCTATTGGCTCTGTCTTGGAGATAAGAGAATTGAGGCTTATTTTACTGCACTCCCTGGATAAGAACGTCTGCTAAATGCATAAACTCTCAAACCATATTTGGACTGGATTAACTACCCCTGTATTTGTAGTCCCATCCGTATCTAGCATGCCAGTAATTTTTACAGGCACACCAGTAAAAATCCATTCCCTTTTTTTTTTAACCCTCACTTAAATACCCAGTAAAAATAACTTGAGATGAAACAAGACCTGTACAAACTGACGTCCCCGAGGTTGTTGGCAAACTTCTTCCCTCCCAAAGCATATGGTTGAGAGCCATCTGCTCAAACTGCACCTGAAAGTGCAGAAACATTCAGTTCACCTCAAACTGAGATCAGACTGAGTGTCTTCTCTTTGGTTCACTTGTGTTGTTTTTTCTTCATCCTCCATAGCCGTGCTGTTTTTTTATTGTCTGTTATTATACATGGTATATTTTAGTGTGATAATACTGCTTAAATGCTGTTACTTTGTCTCGCACTTACAGCAGATTCGTGTTTAGTAGGGGTGTAACGTCGATGTGGTATCCACATCTGTTTATGTCACAAAGATATTTGTTTTAAACACTGAAATGTTGCTGTCCATGCTGTCCACAATACATACAATAACATAAAATTACTTTTAAGCCATTAGTCAAAACATTACTTTTTATTTTGACCTCACCTTACTTTATGATAAAAAATAGTGACAAAGCTATTGGAAGAAAACATTACAATTTTCAGGGACAATATTATAAATCCGCATGTTCAAACATAAAGGTTGGAAATTGATGTTTACAGTGAATAGAGCCCATAATAAACACCGATTGAGTCCTAGTTTCTAAGAGAGCCTTTCAGTTTATGTCGGTAAATCATATTATTTTACTGAAGAATCTTTCCATCAGAAGGCTGGAAAGATATTGCATTAAACACCACACAAAATATCTCATTCAGTAACTAGGGCAACAAAAGACCACAAACGCAACAAAATATATATATATATATATATACATTTGTATATATACATGCTGGCCCAGCTTGGACTTGATTCTGCTCTTGAAGATCCGGTCTGGACAAAATGGGACTCATGTTGACCAGACAACAGAATTGGGAGACTATTTTGCCCACATCTTTACAGAGACCTGCCACATCAACATCCCGGATCGAGCAGGTGGACCATGTTCCGAGCTGTCAATGCAAGATTCTGGCAAGATGAGAGGAGGTGGACTGTGTGTTTTACATCGATGATGCTTGGTGCACAAACACAGTCAAGATGGACTATTTATTGTGAAGATAAAACTTTCATATTATCATCTGGTTGCTAATGTTTACATTCACTCCAGATGCACATTCTAAAAATGCGCTGTGGAATGTACAGGGTGTATCTGTTTCTATGGGAATGATTGTTCTTATGTAGTTTTATGATGCTTTGGCAGTATTATTGTTACACATTCATGCCAATAAAGCTAATTTGACTTAAATTGAATTAAATCTGTTTCTGTATATATGTATATAAATAACTGTCTATATTGTTGTATTTTATTTGATATGTTACTATATTTTAATATAAGCCTACACTTTATATGTTGTGTGTGTAGCACGAAGGAACTACAAATTTCGTTTCGTTGTGCAGCCTTGTGTTGTATAATGACTAATAAACAACCTTGTACCTTGTATATATATGCCTTATAATTCCCAGAATATATGATAAAACATTACCGTCGCAATGACCTTTATGTTAAAGTGGTTTTATATTGAATTTCTACTGTGCTTCTTTCACTTATTACATCAACACAAAAGATTCTATTGATAAAGGGCATGATGAACATGAACATGCTCAGTACAGCATGTAAACGTTTTCAAGTAAATATTGCATTACCTGGAAAATATGCAAACAAACTAAGTAACAGTACATTAACTTAATTTAAGCTTTTCATTGACATTGCTGCTTTGTTATTTTCTTGTTCTGCTGGTACTAAATAATACATATGTATGTGCAGTTTTAATATTAATGTAACACACAGTTAAGTAACAGGTGTGTTACATCATGTCTTTACATCCCAGAACACAGTTATACAAACTGTTTCCTCCTTCCACTCCAACAAAGCTGGTTCAAACAGATAGCAAGTTTGTGTATCTGCATAATACATTATAGCCTAATGTAGCATGATATAACATAACACATATCAAAGGCTATGAATAGTAATGAGCTGTAACATAACACACAGAACAATGCTGCATTCAATAACAGCTTAATCAGCAGTGTGGTTTCACCACCACATCATTTGAATTGAGTATCGAACAGAGCTGTTTGTTAGCCACAATGTCCTCTGGTGGTTGGTCAGTCTCATTTACTCATTTAGCAGATGCTTTTATCCAAACTCTCCCACTTTTGACTGAAATATCTCAACAATTATTTGTTGGATTGTCATGAAATTTTGTGCTGATATTCGCAGTTGCCAAAAGAGGAATGCTGATGTATTTGGTGATCCCAGGACTGGTCCTTTGACATTTGTGGTTGAGTAAAATGACTCAACAATTACTGGATGCATAGCCATGAAATCTGATACATTCATTTTACCCTAAACTTTGGTGACTCCTTAACCTTTACCCCAAGCACTATCATCAGATCAAAACTGTAATTTGTCTAACACATTGGCAAAGTTGCGAAACTAATGCCTCATCTGTACAAATTAGCAAACAAGCTCAACTAAGATAGGAGCATATGGTACATTATGTATTTAATACTTGCTAAACATCATCTTAACATTGACATTGTGATCATGTGAGAATGACGATGTTAGCATTTAGCTGAAATAACCACTATGCCCTGTACACAGCCTTACAAAGGTAGATGCTCTTATTTTCTCTTGATCAATATTCTCCAAATTGCCCTGAATATTGCAGATGACAAAACCTGAACATCACTCACACCAGTGCAGCAGCCACTGGGGACCAATTTGGACCAGACTTTGATATTAGAACCAGAAGCTCATTCAGAATAGGCCTTTTGACTTTAGTAGCTCTACATCATTGTGTCCTTTCTGTGACCATGTTGCATACTTTGACTTTCTTTTCTGTGTGACAGATGTCTGAGAGACAAAAAGCTGCATTCAACTTACCCAAAAAAGCAGACATTGACAGAAGAATGACCACCTGCATAACAATAACATCACACGCCGAAGGGATTTTGTATAATTGAGGCTAGGGTAATTCAGCACATAGCACATAGACTCGGTGCCAATAGAAAATAGGGCCCAGAGGATGTGTAGTGTTGGTTCAGGTCTCTGGGTTTGAGGCAGAGTTAATGTGCTTCCTACCTTATGCAGAGCATATCTCATTGATAAACATGATCTGCATTCACTGCCCTAGAAAATGTCAGAAACGGACCAGGGAGCTGACTCAGGAGCCCCGGCCACAAAAAAATTCAGGTAGTGAAAGGACACATAATCCATTTTAACACAGGGATTCAGAACATCAGTATTTGGAATACAGAGAACTCCTGCTTCTTTTGATTCCCATTTCATTTCCCATTACGTTTCATTACCTTTCTGAGGGTTGCTGATTCAAGAGTTCATATTGAGCGGTGCTTAGTGGGAAGAATAAAGAAGAGAACAAAGAGGCAGCGGATGAATTATTTTAAAAAGCCATGTTACAGTTGCAGTTTTATCTTTTAGAAGTTTTACAAAACTGTTGTGCAGGATGACACTTAACGGGCCTGGTGGAGAGAAGTTTGCTGAGAACTGGACACAGTGGAGGGGATGGTGATAAAGTAGTAGTGTAATACAGGTAACAGAGGGACTAGTAAAGATTTTACATTTAACTCTAATGCCTGCAATATCAGTGTTAAAGAGCAACATTCAGTCATTTCGACACCAAAATATGTGAAAATAGGGCCCAGGTTTAAAAATACTGAAACTACCCTTTTTAATGCGGGTGATTTCTCAGAGATAGTTAAAATTGTAAAAAAAAAGAAAAAAAAAAGAATTGCTTTATCTGCATGTGTCTGCTTGGATAAGAAAGCTTAGTGTGGAACAAAATAGACACAACTCTAAGGTCTACTATGTATATTGAAATCTAAATGTGCTTCTAATAACTTACACAATCTCCGTATGGCTCCTACAGTTGTTGCTCCCTCACTTCTCCGTTGCATTTGTACATGCTGGGAGAGAGAGGGTTCTAGCAGAACTTGAGGGTGTAGTTCGAGTGACCTTATACCCTTTTCCTACATTTACTCCACAAGCTCAAAATTTTTCTGTTTGTGAGAAACATGTTTTTCAAAGTTGTTTACTGGGTGGAGGGTGAAGAGTGTTGTTTTGTGCAGTGCTAAACTGCAATGTTTACCCCAAGATTTGCAGTCAAAAGTGTTTCTGTGTTTGTGTGCTCTGGCAGCACTGCACTGCATTAGCTCTCTGGTTATCACAGTGACTCTGCAGAGTTCATTAATTGTTCCACACCAGAGGCCTTTGAATCATGTTGTCATTTTCTAATTTGGTTTAGCCTGTGTCACTGCTTTTAGCCATACTCCCCCACTTTGTTTTCCAAATCTAATTAGAGATTGCAAAATGAGCAAATGTAACAAATGAATCATTCATATATGTAATAAAACAGACAACAAAGTGAAAATTATTTTCTTGGTGCAATTAACAGCACACACTGACCAGTTTTGGGCCTTTGCCCAGCATTTGTGAAACTTCAAACTTACTTTAAAAATTCAAAAAAAAAGCCAAGAGTTATGCAAGGCATGGGCTGCCAGCTAGCTAACTGTAACCTAAGCTATGGGGTTGGCCAGCTGCCTGTGGGTCTGCCGTTGGTTTCTTTGTGGCATTGACTGATGGGGTGATTTGCAAATGGCAAGCTAGTCAGTAACACGGAGCTGAACATTACAGATAGTAATATTATTCCTAATATGACTGTAATGTGTTTTCCAGCATTCAGTGTTCATTTCAGCCCAGGATGATGCTCGCTCATGCCTACAGAGTGCTAGCATGAGCAACAGGATGCTGGCTGGAGTTCATTTAACAGCCACTGGTGTCATTAATAACTAGGGTTTTTACACATAGAAAGGTTAGGGAAATATTGTAATTATGGCAAATAAACTATGGTTAAGGTATGGTTAACTTAAACAAGGAAAAGACTAATTAGGGTTAATAAAAGCGAAGGTTACTTGACGTAAAATCAAATCATGAAAGGGGACTCCCTTCATGCCTATCAACCCCCCTGACCTTCACGTCCTTAATTTCCACCTCACCACATATAGAGCACACTTCTTCCTTGTATTCCTTGTAGGCACAGTATCATCCAATTTGGATGCAATTCCTGGGATACTGGACTGCATTCTGACTTTGTATATTAGTATTCCTATACATGTTTTGGGGTTATGAAATAATATGGCCTGATAAAATGTGTTATTATATCCAGTGAGCTGTTATGTCTCTCTTTGTGTTTGGCATTTGAGTGGATCCAAAGAGGGATGGAGAAGTCCAAGTATAATATGTAATAACACAGCATTATACCATTTGGTGCTTTTAGCCATAATGACTTACAGTACAGAGACATGAGCCATTTTTGGCCTGGCTGTGTAAGTGCCTGGCACTACAGGCCTGCAGTGATTTTAACACAACTCTCAGAAAGAATATTTGTCACCCTTTAATGAAGCAGGTGAGGTTTCCTGTGGATGGAGCTGATTTTATTTATGCACTTAAATCTCTTTTAAACAGTATTCTACTTGAACAGTTTAGGATTAACAGCCTGGCTTGAGGCTCTTGCTCAAGGGCACTGATGCTAGGGATAGAGAGTGCTTCTCATTAACTTTCCATGCCCAGATTTCCCCATCTGGTATTCCTTATTCAAACCTCTGACCCTCCAATCACAATCCTGTTCTTCTAACCTCTACTGCACAGCTGCCCCAATTTAGATAAAACATAATGTCCAAAATTGTCCCCTGCTGGGAGATAATTTAAAGTAAATTACCACTATCATCTCTATCAGTCTTAATGTGGATTCATCCACACCACTGAGTGATATTATAGCTGTTGTTAAATGTTACAGTCATTAATGACAAGCCATAACTCTGATTGTGCTGCTTTAGAACCTCGCTGATCGAAGTAGATCATTTGTTATGCTCATCCTCTCATCAATCACTCCGTTCCTAGAGCCACACAACAGTAGTGCAGTCTGTCCCAGCTTCAGAATAGCCACTATTATACAAGACGAGGAGACGACTGACTGATACATCTTTGATAAATCACCCTCTGACTGACTGATTGACAGAGTGGTCGACATGTAGATGGACTGCCTGACTGGCTTGTTAACTTGCTGGATAACTGGTGGACTAATTTTTCTCCTTTCTTGTTTAGCAGATGCCATGTTCGTTCACTGACTGACTGATTGCCCTACTAGCTGACTTAGTAAATGGTTAAGCCACTGACGGGCTGACTGATTGGTTTACCAATTGACTGGCTACTGGTTGACTTGTTGAATGCCGAGCAAATCAATTTCAAGGAGAGCCGCAGTTCCCCGGTAGAGATCTGAGCCCAATTAGCAGAAGGAAAACTAATTACCATCAGGAGCCACAGATACATGTTTTGGTTGGACGTCTCGATTCCTCGTCTTCTTCGGAATGCTGATTACATTCCAGCGCGGAAGCAGACCTTCTCACCGGCCTACAGATGAGACTAAAGCCTGCTCTGTTTTGTTCCAACATCACAATCCTCAGAGAGGACAGGGATGAAAGATAGATAGGAGGGGAAGTAATGGAGCTGTTGACTTTGTTGTAATTAAAGAAGACAATGACTGAAGTTGTTAATCAGGCAGATGAATGTCTGCCGCTCTTTCCTTTGTGTATGGATAGGAATGCTGTACGCACTAAGCTGATGAGAGAATTACAGTCCTCTCACTGTATTATAGGATCATAGAACAAGCACGTTTTATCAGGATAAGTCTCCTCTTTGAAAAAAGATCAGCCCCCTTTTTTACGCAAAATACTTCATAAACAATCGCTGTTGTCATGGAATCTTGAAAATAATCCTCTATATGTTTATCAAGGTCTCTCCATATAATCTGAAAAGTAAGTATTTGCTGTTTGCTTGTTTGACATTTTTCTTCAGTCTGTGATCAATGAGTAAGAGAGTAGTGATTAACTGTCAGGCATTTGTATGGTGTCCTTTCAGTCTATCCCTCCAAAGAGAGTGGGGCCTGAAGCCTTGTTAACAGGAGATGACTTAATTAGAAAGCAGGACCAGGGAGGGAGTGTGATGATTATGCATTTCAGCTCATTCTACTTAGATTTGCTCTGAGGGTTACCTCTGTCTCTCCCCCCTCTGTAATTGATGCTTCTGCCCTTTCTAGTGGCAGCATGGCTGCTCTGCTGAAATTGAAGCCTAAACTTCACTTCCATGTGTACCGAGGTTCTGTTGAACAGTCCCTGCTCTCTGCTGGCTTGAGCTTTGGAGGATTCAGTAATGGTATTTAGTCGCCAAGGCGCCATCCCGAAGTAAAGAAAGACAAAAGACAAAAGACATCTGGTGCATAGTACAAAAAAGGACGACAAATGTGCTAAGGAGAAAGTTGTAAATGTTGTAAAGTTGTAAATGTTAACGTTAATCCATTTTGTCATGCTAGCACTATGTCAGCTTGCTAATAAGCTAATGTAAGCTAGTCATCGAGGGATGGGGGGTGTAATTTCACTATACAGTAATTTCTTCATTGAGTCCCTGGCAATAACTTTGTTGTCTGTCAGTGTCTAGTCAATGTAATTGCTGCGCAAACGATTAAGAGTTCCATACAAAATAGCACGAGAATAACATGACACATCTGTTACTCTGTGTCACTGCCGTCTCTGTCCCCCTCACTGCTCCACGATGCGTCCATCTGAAGTGGCTTTGAACTGCTCTTTATTGGAGGTGGTGATGTTAACATTTGTGTGGATTTATGGTGAGATTTATGTCTGATCAGAATTGTTTTCACTTAGTTTTGCAATTTGTGTTTGTAACGTTATCTGTCCTGACTCCTCTGGCTTCATGGTATAAAGATTCACAGGCTGTCAGCTCTCGTGCTAAATAATATGTGTGCTCCTTCATTTGTTCAAATGTCACTTCTGAGATTGTTATGTTATACCCCAAACACGTAGACTTAAGGATTATGAGTGTGCGATGTAGTGGGTCGTAGTTATGAGGTAAAATGTCGGTTGTTTGAAAATGCCATTGAAATTAATGGGGTATTTGAGCTTTGATTATAGCGCCACCTTTAGGCCGAACTGCACCAAATTTTGAGGTGTCATCAGGGGCCCATAGGGAACAATTCCACCAAATTTGGTTTGAGTCGGAGTTGTGGTTATGGAGATATAATGTGAATGTAAGTCAAGGGGATTTTTTTGAGTAGTGCCAACTAGCGACTAATTGCACCAAATTTTGCACAGCCCTTCAGGGGTGTGTGTTACATAAGGTCCTCAAGTTTGGTGTTGATTGGCCATACCTAACCTGAGATCTGACATGAGGGGTGGCACGGTGGTGCAGTGGTTAGCGCTGGCACCTCACAGCAAGAAGGTTGTGGGTTCAAACCCCGGTTGCCCTGGCCTTTCTGTGTGGAGTTTGCATGTTCTTCCCATGTCCATGTGGTTTCTCTCTGGGTGCTCTGGCTTCCCACCATCCAAAGACATGCAGGCTAGGTTAATTGGTGTTTCCCAAAATGTCCTTAGGTGCGGATGTGAGTGGTTGTGTGGCCTGGCGACCTGTCCAGGGTGCACCCCGCCTTTTGCCCAATGTCAGCTGGGGTAGCCTCCAGACCCCCGCGACCCTGTAAGCAGGATAAGCGGTTGACGATGGATGGATTTCCTCTTCTTCTTCTTTGTACATATTCAATGTAGTGACAGGCGTCTACACTACCGGAATCATACAAGCAGAGGAAGAAAGCCATGACGAAACGCGCTCTGTGGGGCTGTTTGTCCGTTGTCTGCTAAGGTAGAAACATGACAACAAAATACAGCGACCTTCATAGGAGGGGGTGCCCGCAGTTATGTAGATAAAAATGTCTCATTCTAAGATATTAAAAACATAATGGTTCATTATATGAGGTCTCGTTATAGACATTAAATTGCATTTCTATCAATAAATCTTCAGAAATATTATACACTGGCCCTTTAAGTTTTTCCACTGTCACTTGTTTGTGATAACGATTCAAGCTAGCTGCTAAATTTGGAGTGCACACATGGTAAATACAGTTAAAAGGAGTAGAGAGAGCTGACAGGTAGGGTTAACAACTTTTTTCATTGTCATTTTTTCACTTTGTTAGTGTTTTACCTGAAGAGAGGCTATTAAGTCTTAACTATACGCAATAAGAGCACAACATATAATATAATGTATGAAATTGCATTGGAATTGGTGAATTTTAGCGCAAGGATACACATGTGGCAAAGTCAGGTTTTAAAATAAGGTGTTAAAACAGTGTATACAGTATGGAAATAAGAATAATTGGATTATATTTGCAGGAAGCATAAAACATATTACATGTGTCCATGAAAAAATGAAAAATAAAATGTTAGGGAAATTACTCAGAAATTATTCTTTGATTTAGGGTTACTGGAAAAACATTAAATAAATCAGTTTACTTTTTTGCTGTTTCATTACCATTTGTATGTGAGATGTCTCCTGTCTAATCAAATCTGACCATATAACTCACTCTTACTTGCACATGGCGTGAGAGGAGAGACGCTGACTGAGATTACTCTGAGCAGCATTCATTTGAAGAAATTAGCCCTCAGTATGTCAAGTACCATCCCCTGATGGCCGGAATAACTCACTAGATTTGTTGCTAGTTGCTTTTTAGAAATAAAGTCTCTGAGAGTCTGAAAAGGGAAGGCAGTAGACCAAACAACTAAGAGGCATATGAGGGTGAGGACATAATCTTTCAAAACATAATCATAGTAAAGAACAAGAGCTGTTTACCGTCTGTGTAACAAATACACTGACAAGAAGCTGATGGGCAACAGGCCTTACCTTGAATTCTTTTGATTATTGTAAGGGACAATTCAGCATTCACCGTTGTTGGATATTGGCAGAGACGTGTCCCTACTAAATTCTACGCCCTTGTAATGTGAATTCATCAACAACTTGGCATTATACACGGAGAAGACTTCTGATATGACATTTGTGGAGGTCATGGTGGAATGATATTTTACCGGCAATGAGATTTTCCAAAGATGGTAAACCATTTGTTAGACCAATCATACGTCATACATACTGCAATGACATTATGTCTTAGACAAACTGTATGTTTCTATTGCTGTTCTATCAAATCATTGCTTTGTACAAAATTCTGTCTGTTTCACTTATTGAATATGTCATAATTTACAGTAATTCCTCATTATTGTGCAAGTTGAAGAAATGTACTGTGAGTCTTGAGAAAATTAAATAAGCAACAAAGGAAAAGCGAAGAAAGAAAGACAGACAAAAGAAAGAAAAAAGCTGAGATATACAGCACAGTGAGATGGATACAATGAGGCATGTTGTGAGAGGAGGGGGGGAGTGAAAAGGAGGGACAGATCAGGAAAGAGATGGAAATTGAGGAGATGTAGTGAATCAATGTGCTTGTCACATCTCCATCCCATGGGATCCCTGTTTTTAATCTAATTAGCCAGCTGGGACTTTGTGTTGCCTGTCTATCAGCGGTAGTGTCTCAAGGTCAGATCCTCCTTCAGAGGTCTGAGTAGAAACACCACTCCTGTTGGTATTCAATTACAGCTTAGCCTCAGACTCTCACCCTCCACATCAGACCTCTCTGTTCAGCAAAGCATCCAGTGGAAGCTCTGTGTGTGTTCATATGCATTTCAAGTCCAACCATACACAGACACACTGCTGATTACGCTCCTGCACCCTCATTATGGTTTAGAGGAATAATTCAGTGCTACACAGAGCTCCTGCATGCAAATCTCAATTAATCAGCCAGAGAGTCAGTCAATTAGTCAAAGCATCATCAGCAAATATCTCTATATCTACATAAATATGTCTGTATGTCTGTCTGGCAATGAATGCATGAATGAACAAATTAACAATTGATCACTCTCACTCAATCACTCTGTTGATTGCTGAGGGCATAAAGACTGCTTGTTGTTCTTCCTGTGAAGAAATGCTCTGTGTGCTGGTTCATCTCTGGCCTCTTTGTCCCGCTCCCTCAGTAGTTGTATGTAAATGCGCCACTTCAGTAACTGGATCTACAGTAGTCTCTGTTGACTACCTTTTGTGTTTTTAAAACACATTAGAAGAACCATGCCCACCTCTGGCTCCAGTGCGGCCTGGCACATCGATTTTACAAGTACCTAATACAATGCCCCCCATATTATTGCCAAGCTTAAAATGCATCATAAAACAGTTACATTGTGGAGGCATACCTCGTAAAAAAGCCAAACAGAGAAAAGCCCTGCTAAGCCAGATGGCTGCCACTGCTGGAGGTGTGAGGTCTATTGCTTAATACTCTGGCGCCCTCAATGCTGACTGGGTCAGTAAAGATCTGCTAAACACCTGGAGACCAATGGATCAAACCCCTACTAAACAGCTTGAATTACAATGGGGGGAAAGAAAGCTTAATGGATCAGCTAGGAGCCCCTTACTCATAAGATTAGATAAAACAATAATCCCTGTGAGGAAATTGGATTGTTACATTCAACATATTCAGACAGGAATAGAGGTCTGAAATTGTTTTAAGACAAATGGAAACTACTTTTTAAGGTTGTAGCTCTTAAACTTTGTTATTCTCTTCAATTGGACTTAAAGAGAAAGTAAGTGATTCTTCTAAAGGACTGCTGACATTTGAACAAATACACCCTTACATTTAGTGCCTCAGAAACTCTGCCCCCCCCCCCAAATTTCAATTCTCCAAGGCTTGTCCAGCGTTGAAACGCCTTCACCCTTGCCTTGCCATATAACTTTATTCTCTGTTTATACTCCTCAGACCTTTATTTCTCTTTCTGTTTCTCGGCCATCTCTGTTTGAGTCCAGCACGTTCAAATGTGCTGGTGTGGCAAGGTCCACACCACTTTCTTTGTTTCCATTTACAGAGCCAGGACTGTGTAGAAAAAACACATTTTCCACAAAACGAAGAGCTGGCAACCTGTGAGAAAATATGCGCAGAAAATGACAATAAGTATTGGATTACAATCTCTTGAATGCCTTAAAATCTTTTCAAGACCTGTGGACACCATGAACACTTTCAAAAAGCTGCTCAAGACCTAGATTTGACCTAGGTTTAGATTTGCTTCTGATTGGTTTTGTTTTGCCTTATGGTTTAAGCTTGATGTCTGCATTTCATGTCTGTTGCGCTGTCTCTTACTTGACATTTAAACATCGTGATATCTGATTGAAAAGAAGCTATATAATACTTAAACATAGGCAACCTTAATTCCCATCACATTTTCATAACATAACATTTTCATAACAGTAAACTCATAGTATTTTTTAGGAAAAAATGTAATATTACAAGAACAAAGTTGCAATCTAATGAGAAAAAAAATCATAATATTTTAATCAAATCGTCCTGCCCACCTGCTGTGCATAATCCTTCAGTATTGCTCTGCTGATATGGTAGTATCCCGTTCAGACTGTCTGACAGACACAGAACCTGTTTGAGACTGTATCAAAGGAGTGCACTGCTCTTCATTGGAGGTGGCAAAAAAACTGAAACTGAAAACACTTGTGATCAGACTTAAATCTCACCACAAATCCACACAAATGTTTACTTCAGCACCTCTGATAAAGTGCAGCTCACAGCTGCTACAGAATGAAGTATCCTGGAAAAGAGACAGTCAAAAGAGCAAAGGTGTCTCTAAGCGAGGAGGACAGAGACAGCAGCGACACAGAGCAACAGGTGTCTGCGTCAAAATCAGTGTGTCGTGTTATTCTCTCCTCAGTTTGCAGTGGACTGTTAACTGTTTATGTAGCAGCTACATTGAGGGTCCAGGGTTCCTTGAGGGAGTTTCAGGGTGTCCCCAGCAAAAAGGGGAATCATTTATTTTCACGATAATTCCATCCATAAGTAACATAGTGGCTGAACGTACGACTATTTCGGTCATGGATTCCATACACTTTCTGGAATAAAACATTTAAAGGTCAAAATCCTATCAGATGGGCGATCCTGAGACAAAATCTTATCAAATGGTGGTCGAATTTGTGTCAGTTTAGGGGTACTGAAAAAGTTACTGAAAGGCGGGAAAAAGTTTGAGAAACACTGGACTAGACACTGACCGACAACATTTATATTTAAATGCTTTGTTCTAAATTATTGCGAGGGACAATTCCCTGAAGCTGTAAACAATGTGTTCGCTCTCTCTCTGTCTTCAAAAAAAAATCTTCAAACAAAATGTAGCAATATTATTGTGAGTAGCCTCCATTCATTCTAGACCTGCGAGACAGGCTGCATCATGAAGATCATTGCATATTCTGTATTATGTATTATGTTGTTTTTGCTGTTAAGCTACATTCGGGGGCTACTAATTGAACAAAGAAGAGAGGACCTTTTCAATCCTCACCTGACTATGCCTTTGTAATCTTCATTTATTATGTTAGACGGTGGGCCAACAGCAGTTTTCGCATATTTCGCATATTCGCAATAGGAGCAGGCTGCTATGTTTGGGGTCCGATATACATGATGTATATGTACTTATCATCCAATTATTGGGTTGAAATAGTGCCGGGCAGGCGGAAAAACCCGGAAATAAATAACGGAAGTGAGTTAACTACAGGTTAAATACGTTGATATAATAAGTTATTATTAAATCAATGAGAAAACCCATGCTAAAGCATATAGTTTATAGGCTATTATTGGACATTTTACTGTCAACAAAGCTAAATTAAAAATAGATGATTTACATTGTAATCACAGACTATAAACATTTTGTATTCAGCCTTTTTTGTATACCTTCACCTTACTTGCCTGTCCTCACATGTTGTTAACTGTATTCACCTTAAACTGTAAATTTACACAAATCTGATGCTCATGTAAATAACTACCATATTAAACATAGTGTCACCAGAGCAAATTCCTTGTATGTGTAAGCTTTACTTACACATACAGCTCTACTTGGCAGTAAAGCTGATTCTGATTAATAAAACATGTCAGTATTTTAGAGGTAGTCTTTACTGTCATCCTTACCTTTTTATATGAAAATTTACATTTTCTGTCATAACATTGTCCCTTAAAAGTTTTTTGTGATCTTTTACATAACATATCTGATATAAATTTGCATTCCATTGTACTGTTAGGAAACTTCATCTGTCAATCTTCAAATGATGAGCAACGTCACAAAATCATGCCAACCACTAGACTGCTCCTGTACCCATCTAGGTTTGCAAGCATCACATCGATAAAATAAATACAGTGCAGAGTGCAAGAAAACTGGACTCATCATTGCTTTTACAGACACAGGATGAAAAGTGTTTTCATTAATTGTTTTTATGGAAATATCTTGAAACTAAAAGGTCTTGCAGCTGAAGAGGCAGATACAATTTGGAAATTCAAAAACCTGCTGCTATATCAGCTCATACTAGCTATCCCAGGGACAGCCAGAGCCATTTCACTAACATCATAAAAGAGATGCAAAAGAAGGTTCAAACATGCAATGCATATGAGTGTGAAGGGGGATCTTGAACTTTGAATTTGTTGAGGAAACCAAGAATGGAAATTAGGAGCAAGTCACAATATTTCACACATTAAATTTGAGACCCAAAATTTACTGTGTGTAAACAAACTGTTACACAAACTGAGTTTTATTTCATTCTCCTCAGATTTGCTGTATAAAACCCAGCTGTACTCTTGCACTGTTGTCCAGTGAAAGAGAATTTAAAGCATTGATGGGTGATTTATTTGATAAATCACATCACTGTGTTTCCACCCACCTGTTCCTGTAACAGGAGTGAGGCTTGTGCACATCTTGCTGTAGTGGACACTGTTGAGACGAAGAGAAGCACAACATAATTAAACCCCTTCCTCCTTTACATTACTACTTAAAGGTTCAGTGTGTACAATTCAGTGGCATCTAGTGGTGAGGGTTGTGAATTGCAACACTCTGTCCACTCTACTACTGCCCCCTAACCTTTCAAAGATGATAGGACAGCTACAGTGGCTGACACAGTACAAAAGGTTTCTTCTTCTGAGCCAGCAGAGAGTGGCCAGTCAAGAAATAAGGTTTCTTTAGGCAGATTTATTAAGAAATGATATTTAGTTAATTATTCAGTAAAACCAGACATTATTGTGACTTTGCCTCCGATAGACAACATGGAAAATGTAAGCCAAGAGTGTGAAACACTGTGACTGTTTCTGCGCCACAGTCCATTATAAACCATATTAAATAAAGTTTATACAAACATTGACAAGGGAAACATGTTCATTCTCTCTGTAATTATGGACCTTTGCCAAAACTGCCCGGCAACAATAATATGTGGCCCACTGCCAGATTATAAATAATTATAATTTATAAGAAAATATAAATAAATACTGATAGCTTTGCTTAAAAATAGATCTTAGTCACGACAGCAAAAGTTACTCACATAATCACTTCCTCTTTAGTGGTGTTTGCTTACAAAATAAAAGCACAATTAGCTTGTATACTGTAATCTTCTATTTGAAATTGAACGGAGCTTTTACTTTGAAAAACTCTGAACGACATTAAAAGAGTCTGTAGTCTGCTTGACACACCTCTGAAAGAGCCGACATTAAAATGTGATTCCCCTAAATGTCCTCTGCCTTGAGATACTGGGGAAATGAAAAAGCATCCGTAGGTTGATGGATGCAGCTCAAACACTGAAACAAAAGCAATGCAGCACATGCAATGATCTGAGAAACATTCGCTGCAGAATTCATTTGTTGAAGAGAAAAAAACCAAAAAACAATGTCCTAAGGTGGGATTACACCCTCTATCCTTGTGTTGCAAGACCTCCACCTTGCCAACTGAGCTAACCAAACAACATACCATGGTAGTGTAATATTATGGCTTATATTCTCATCCACCATCTAATGGTTGAAGCTATTGTTCCATTTAAAAACTTATTTGCAGACCCCTGTAGTATATTACTACTTCTTCTTCTTCCAACTTACATATTCAACATAGTGATGAGTGTCTGCACTGCCTAAATTCTACCAGAAGTATAACAAGAACTTCGTGACAAAACCATAGACTGTATATAAAAACGCAAAACACGCTCTGTAGCGCTGTTTGTCTGTTTTTAGCTACTGTAGAAACATGACGATGCAACATGGCGACGTCCATGAAAGGGCGTGTCCGTGGTTATGTAGATATAAATGGCTCATTCTAAGGTAATAAAAATACCTATGGTTACCTAATGGTTTATTATATAAGATCTTTACACACCACTGAAAACATAGTTGTGGATCTTAGATTGCATTTCTGTTGATAGATCCTCAGAAATATTACACCCTGAACCTTTAATTTCAATGAAGTGCTCTTTAATAATATTAAAACTAAGTCCATTATACACAGAAGAGACCCAGGCTGTTGGCTCCTTTTCATCCCAGATGATCTACTCAGTTGACACACTTAACAGTTGACAGAAAACATGAAATAAACTGGATGATTTAAGATAATAGTAATAATACAACAGAAAAAAATAGGTAGAAATAATAGTGATAGTATAACTTCTACCATTGTGGTACATAGTGTCTAACTCAAATTCATCCTCAGCACTGCTCCATGAAATATAGTTTATAGTTTATTTCTGGTTACCATTTTATCATTGTTTTAGTATACTGTATATTGTCTGCTATGTGGCAGAATAGTTACAAACCACATTTCATTTCATTTGATTTTGCAAAACTCATTTCATACAGCACCTCCTCATGATGTCATTCATACTTTCAGGGACCATATACAGTACAGAGAAAGCACTGCCTCTCCAAACTTGATGTTATAGAGGATGGGTAAGGGGCTTAACTAGGGATGGGTATCGTTTAAAATTTCATGATACCAGTACCAGAACCAGTACCATCCAACCATCCATCCATCCATCTTCATCCGCTTATCCGGGGTCGGGTCGCGGGGGCAGCAGCTCCAGCAGGGGACCCCAAACTTCCCTTTCCCGAGCCACATTAGCCAGCTCTGACTGGGGGATCCTGAGGCGTTCCCAGGCCAGCGTGGAGATATAATCTCTCCACCTTGTCCTGGGTCTTCCCCGAGGCCTCCTCCCAGCTGGACGTGCCTGGAACACCTCCCTAGGGAGGCGTCCAGGAGGCATCCTAACCAGATGCCCAAACCACCTTAAGGGTACTGGTTCTGGTTTGGGACCAGAACCAGTACCCTTAAAGTGATACCGATACCAATTGAGTAATTCATTCGATATTTTGCATAAAATGCCACCTGTTGAAGCAATAATGGTTGATTGGCAGCGTATTAGTATTTTTATTGTTGTTATGGACTAGCAAGGTTATCTATTTTATTTTGTTCTTGTTTCAAATAGACTGCTACATAAAACGTATTGGGAAATTGTATCAGATGGCTCATCTCATTCTAATTAGTTCATCCTCACTGGTACTATTAAACATCTCTACTTAAATGAGAGAGAGTGAAATAGTTCAGTGACCAAATAAGTTCTGGGAAACAAATTTAAGGTATTTCGATCAATAAACTGATTTGCAAGAAGATGTTGGAACTGACACTGCTGCCCAGTCTCTGAAGGGAGGGGATCATGCTCTGCTTCAGTATGTATGTTGGCATTTATGGTTCCCTCAATGAATTGTAGCTCCCCAGTACCGGCAGCACTCATGCAGCCCCAGACCATGACACTCCCACCACCAGTGCTTAATTTGTGCTAACCAGAATGCTGCTCCGGTACTTCTGAGTTTAAGCTTTTTTGCGCTCTGGCACCTCTAAAGTGCGCTCCATCACTGCACTGCCCTGCACAAATAAAATCCAAGATTTCATCCAGCCTAAAAGGGTAAGACTAATGGATTTCCTTATTTACTGTTTGATTTGGTAGCTAATAATGGTTTCTGTTCGCCTTTTAAAACATTGTGCAGGTATGTCATGTGTTTTAAATAGCCTAATTAATTATATGATCATAAGTTATTAATTAATTATTTTTGCCGGGCAGAACATTTGACACACTCCAGCACCTAATAATTTACAAATTAAGCACTGCCCACCACCATGATTCATTGTAGGCAAGACACACTTGTCTTTTTACTCCTCTCCTGTATGCTGACACACACGCTTGAAACCATCTGAATCAAATAAGTTGAACCTGTGTTCTTTGCCATGAGGTGCCATGTTTAACTTCTAGTGACAAGTATGAGGGAGTGTGAGCTCGATAACACCAAATTTAACACACCTGCTCCACATTCACACCTGAGACCTTGTGACACTAACAAGTCACATAACACCGGGGAGGAAAAATGGCTAATTGGTCCCAAATTTCACTTAGGGGTGTACTCACTTTTGTTGCCAGTGGTTTAGACATTGATGGCTGTGTGATGTGTTATTTTGAGGGGACAGCAAATTTACACTGTTATACAAGCTGTACACTCACTACTTTACATTGTAGCAAAGTGTCATTTCTTCAATGTTGTCACATGAAAAGATATAATCAAATATTTATAAAGATGTCAGGTGTCTACTCACTTTTGTGAGATACTGTAACTTGCTTCGTACAACTTGTAACAAACACAGCGGCGGTTGGTTGTGAAACATACAATGATACCACAGTGTCAAATTGTTATTACGTAGTGAAAGGAAGCTCCACGTCTGGTTTGCATCAAAAACTGCACACTCAAGTTTGATGTCTTTTAACTTTTACATGCCCTTAACTTTTCACTATGCTGTTACTATTTAGTGGAGGAATGTGCAAAGTTTGTCACAACTTTGCACAGATAGAAGTCAGTAAAAGTCTGACATTAAGGGGACATAAACAGAAGAAAAATAAATATTTGAGTGTGTGTGTGTGTGTGGGGGGGGGGTCAGGCATTTATATGAAATGTATTATTATTATTATTATTATTATTATTATTATTATATTTTAAATTTTATTTTAGTTTTTTATTTGTTAGGACCTTTTAATGATTTTTTTTATGATGTAGTCATTGTATTAATGTAGGTCCCATGTTGTAAAGATAATGAGAAAGACAATGGCAATGGGAAGTGATTCTTTGAATTACACAGAACAAATAAAAGATTTTAGCTTAAAACAGCAGGTCACTGCTGTGAACGAGACATGTTTTGAACCTGTTTTGTATAGGTCACAGGTTTGAAACAAACAATAAACAAGGGGACCTGTCAATGCGCCTTTCAGTCATACACTGTAGAAAGTCACCCCACTGTAGAAAATGGAGTAAGCAGTAATTGAAGGTCAAAGGTTCAATCCCCACAGGAGTCTTTCAACAGCAGTGTATCTAAATGTCCTTGTGCAAAGCACTAAACTTGCTCAATGATAAAAAGTTTAAACATCAGAATTTACCACTACTTCTCTCCATTAATATGAATCACATCCATTCACAGTCAAGTGTCTGGCAGATGTTTGTTCTGTTTAAACCACCTCAGGCAGCAAAGTCTTAATCTTCCATCATAACTTGGAACCCTTACTAAATACGGGATGTACTTTTCTCCTCTAAATTACATCTTTTCCCTATCATCTTCTTCTTGTATCCAATCCTGTTGTGTTCACTAAACATACAACATTCTTCTTCTCTGTACTTCTCATCATCCATGATCATACTATGGTACACAGTATGGTACATTACACAGTAATAAATCAGAGTGGTGTGATTTTTACATTTTTGATTTCTTCACCATTTATTGTAATTGATTTGCATGCATTGATGGTATTTTGGTTTCCTGTTTAGTTTTTTTTTTTAGGCATCATCCCACCGCTATGGCCCAGAACAGACATGGAACTGTGGCATGGTTTGCCATGAAATCTTTTACAAATATCAGGGTCATGAAAAAACATGTCATCAAAAACTGGAAAAGTCATGGAATTTGAAAATATAATATAATAAAATATAATATAAAAAAGTGTGGAAAAAAATAAAATCAGTGATGTGATTTTTCTGGATTTTCCGACCTGTAAATGTGACCCACGTCAATTATGCAGAGGCAGTAAACGGTAAAAGTAGAGAAGCAAATCTTCCACCTACTTTGTCTAGTAGTAGTAGTAATAGTAAGCTAATAGCGAATTGTTATGAACAAGCTAAAACAAAAGCCGCCAGTATGTATTATTTATTTATTTTCATAAAGCGCACATTCAGAACCAAAGATATCTAATTGCACTTTTCAGATAGAGCAGGTCTAGACCAAACTCTGTAATATTACTGTGCGGTCGCTCTGTGGCCACTTGTGCAGCTTTTACAGTGTTACAAAAACAGCGACAGAGATGCATCGCCTACAGCTGAAGCCCTAGATAATAGTGATAAGATAAGGAAGGTTTGGGTATCCAAAGATACCCAGGTCCATTTAATTATATCAGATGCCTTTTGTTGAAACATGTTCAACTTTACATGGGTGGGGCTGAATAATATAAAAAGTTTGCGACAGTAAACTTTTAATGTTGAACTCATTGTTTGGCATTGATGCTTATGCTTATTGATTAGTTAGAACTTAGTATTAACACATTAGAAACCATTTTCTTCCCTAAGGATTTAATGAATGAAAACAACCCAATAAAAATGCTGTATTGTGCTGTATTAAATGTAATTAAATTATATTAGTGGAAAGCTATATAGTACATTATTCTATGAAATGATGATGAGTATAGTAACATTATAGAATTAATATGTTAGCGTTGTTATAATATTATAATACACTCATTTATACTAGTTCCTCCTCCAGGTTGTGGATAGAGCCTCTGCAGTGGACAGATGTAGATTTAGCCAGAGGTGGATGCATTGAAACACTGTAATGATAATAGTCTAAAACTATGTGGATATGCAGTTTTTTATTCAAATAACTATAATTTTCTTGGTAGAGAAGCTACAGCACAGCACCATATGCTCTTGTGTTGTGTTGTTGCTTTTTTGTCCTATGCCAATCGCATGCTTGACTAATGCCAGTAAACACTTGATATCTATCGGTTAGTCATTAGCCTATAAAACGGAGAAGGCTCTGTTGAGACTTCGCCACCCATTTATGCCGAGTCTACGTCAGTTGCCTGTGGTAGTTTGTTTGGCTCCGACTGCTTGCATCATTAACTATCAAGAAAATACACACTGACAGGGAAATGGAGCTTTGATAATCCTGGCAAGGACACCAGCTACTAAAAAGTTCATCTCTCTTCTCTGCTACCAAGGAAACATTGATGACAGATGATGTATAGAATGAAATAGCCTACTAACTGTGCAGGTACTATGGGCGCTAAAGGTGGCTAATTCGCGTTATTCTTACAAATCATGTGCAGGCACAGGCCTGCTCTTTTTATTTGTTCGGTCATGAAAATCTGGCTTAAAGTCATGAAAAAGTCATGGAAATTCATTGTTCAAAATGTGTATGAACCCTGAAATATTCATGGTCCCCAGAGGATAAAACCCTGAGACTTTAGTATTTCCTTAACTTTTCCTTTTGTGCCACCATGAGGCTGAAAGTTTTGGCTTTGAATCAAATGTCTCAACAGCTTTTAATTGGATTGCAATTCATCCTTACTTTTAAGACATTTACATCAGTATTCTCTAAATAATAAATCCTTTTTTTCTTCTTCTTACTGGTTGTAGCGATAGTCAGTACTAGAGCATCCTTCTTTACCGTGACGGTCCTATCCTTTCAAATGCAAAGCTTTATCTGATAGAATAGGGGTGGCCAGGTAGCGGTGACTTCATCTGAATGCTACAAGCATGGCCATGTTCACACATGACTGAATTTCTTAATTAGTGTCTCATTCAGATGCCTGTGCCTCTTTTCTCCACAGGATTAAATCACTGCATTATTACGAGGCAAACCGCGGGGAATGAGGGAGGCTGGGATGTGTGGTTGGTCTCCTAGCTCTCCAAAAGTTACAAGCACGTGAGTTTTGTGGAAGTTTCTAAACAAATTGATGTTACTCTACAAAAATCTGTGAATAATTATCAGGCCACGTATTCTTTTCCTATGAGAACAGTGTCCACACAACTCTTATAAGCTGATGATACACGGGGAAACTTTTTGAGCAATGTTGCTGGGCAATCTTGCTAATGTCAAGTCGGACTAGGTTTTGAACGTCTGCCGATGGTGCAGGGCTGGTGGTGGAGTGATGGGGGAAGGCGATTACGGTAGTGATCTTTACACATTACCATTTACAGCGATGTTGCCCTGCTCTAAAAGTTGCTCTGTGTATCATCAGCAACATATTGACTATCGATGAATGGAACAGCATCAAAGGATGATAGCATGTGTTGAAAAAGAGAGGTAATATGAGACGTGCTGCTGTGTTTTCTGGAGGGTATTTTATGTCTCTGCAGAGCTTTAAAATCTGAATCCTTCACCAGAACTGGCTGCCTGACAGGTGTGACAGGATGAGCCTGAACCAAGATACATATAAATTTTTTCAGCATTTGTGATGAAATTCTGTGTTAAAAAAAGTACACTTCTTGTGTCCTCATTAATTTCTCATGGTAACTGAATAAACCAAGAGCATGTATATGTTGCTATTTGCAGAGCACTCTGCCTCGCCCATTTCACAGATGACAACTTCCACTTTAAAAACCATACTCGCTTAAAATGGGCATGTAAAATAAATATGTTGAGTCCACAGGTAATGTGTGTATTGCCATCAATGAAATATTGAAAACCTTTTTAGGTATAAAATCGGCTCCTTCACCTGTGGGCTTTTACAGCCACAGTGATCCTGGTTGCCTGTCAGACCAGAGCGGCTAATGGAGATCACACACGCAACACTTCTCTCTCTCCCCACTCCTCTCTCTCTCTCCACACATACGTTCTCTCTTTCTGCTCTGTTACAATTTCATTTTCAGCAACAGGCCTTGTTTCTGTAAGATCATTGTTATTGTTGTCTGGCCAAATCAAATTTCCTCTTTTAAAAGACAGAGTATACCCAATTTTAAGCCTACTCCTACTACTTGGCAGTGATTTCCCTCACAGACTTTATGTAAAATCCAGTAGTTGACCCCAATAAACACCTAACCTAATGGTATGTTCAGGCAATTCTTGTGAACTTGTAAATAGAAGTTGTCATCAAGCAGATGGCAAAGCAGTAGATATCTTGGACAAGATGCATGATACCCAAGTTTACAGTTTGATATAAAAATATATTATAATATATATAATATATATGTATAAACAATAAATTAAACCAACTTTTGCCCTCCCATTCATTTGAATGGAGCCAGTCAAGTAGTGGTAGGGGTACGAACGCAGAGGCAAAACACTGTGGATGCCTGTTATATGCATGCAAGCAGACACTCCTTTGGCATTAATTTATAGTGTAAATGTCGTACTTATAATGTTTACATCACAACTGTTGCAATGAAAGATTACGCAGTTGCACACATTATAACTTCCAAAACTTGTAAAATCCTGTCTCAGATTATTTTAAATTTGACATAAGCTACGTGAACCAAAAGCTACACAAACATCTATGAGTTCTATGCTTTTGCTGAGAAGGAATTTCTCTGAGCCTTTAAAATGGGGCAGGCCTTGTTCGTCTAAACTATTGCACACTGTGAATTTCACAGCAGGAGGGGAGACAAAGTACATCCTTGTCAAAGATGGACGCCCACCTTGAAAATGCTGGAGTGCAGACACAGCTGTCACTTTGACTGTACAGGGGCCATAAGGATTATAGCAGTGACCCTGGCAGCCCATACAGCCTCGACACCTCCTACAGGAGACCTGCAGGAACAGCTTGAAAACAACATGTAGACAGGAGTGCGAAAGACCTTCATTATGTAAGTGCAAGTAAAATAACTGTTCCACTGGACAGTCAGTGTTGTTCCTGAATCATTTTGCCAGTCTAGCAGCTACACATGCTGTGGATGTGAGTAGTGTTTCCTCAACAGATAAAGATTTTCTTGAAAAAGGAAACCACCAATCAGCCAGTGTAAAGGAATGTATTGTGTTAGGACACATCTTAGGACTCATCAAGGCTGTATGTTGGTGGTGAAAATAGGGGCACAGCTTATGTTGGGGCTCTCTGGTCAACATGTTCTCACTCCCAACTCGTCACATATTGACGCTTAGTCAATGCACTTTAGCATTATTTTTAGACGTTTAAGGCTCCGCTGGTCAAGTTAGCAACAACAAATATATATTTATACAAACAAATATATTTAAAAGAAGAAATAAACTCACCGATAAATTGGACAAATTGGTTGAAACAGCAGAAAAATGAAGGTGCAAGCATATAAATTATTATTATTATTATTATTATTATTATTATTATTATTATTATTATTATTATTATTATTATTATATGGATAGTCCTGATTGTAAAAATATGCATTGAAAATACATGAAATATCCCATATCATATTTAATAATTTATCATTAAAAAATATAACCTACAAAGTGGATAAGAAAGGATTTCTGAAAAAAACCCCAGATCAATTACATACAAAATAACTTAATATGCATATCATTACGTGCCATTCAGAGTGGGGATACATTCTGTTGTTGCAAGATTGTGTCATCTTTTTGAGGCTGAAAATATTTTCAGCTTGTGATGTTGACTTGCCAAATTCCAGAAATGAAATGAATTGAACAAATCACAGTCAGGATTCCAAATATTTTACCGTGAGTAGTGCTAAAATAAATGTCCTCAACAGATGAAATGGCTGAATTATCTCCCTGTTCTTTGTTAGAATCTCACCTGAAAGCCATATAATAATAAATTGCCTGAAAATGCTACAAACATATCTCGGATTCTGGTATAAAAATGGTCATGGATGCAGAGGGATGGCAGTAGTTTTAAATCCTGCTGCTCACTAAATAAGACCTCTTACTTTACAGTATGTTAATGGCACTTCAGCCTACTCCAGTGTATACCTTTCACTGTCCTGTCAATCTCAAGCTTTTTCCACATGCTCCACATGCTCCACAAGTCCCCCGACTTCAACAAAAGTGGATTTCATTTTAATCAATCATTAACAACACATTGAAAAAACCCCAAAAGATTCATGTCAGCAAAATAGCCTTGTTTGCATCAGAACACTTCTTTTGTTTATGCCACCCTATGAATCACATTTATGCAACTTTAGGTCCGCTCAACATCCATGCCCCCCCAGTTTAAGAACCACTGATTTAGGGAGTTGGTTGAATTCAACCATTACTAGAACCAGACAATCCTGTAACAGAGGGTAACATTTAACATTATGAACAATTACTCATCACTTGAGACATTTTGAGACCTACATGTTCTATTTCTGACAAACTAAAAGTGATTTTGTCTCTTGTTCGCAAACTGCAATATTATTGGCTTTGCAGAACATTACCACGCAATTTGTTAGCATCTGCCAGATATTGCAATTACAATCCTTTGTGTCTGTAGCTATTTTTGGGTAACCTTTTGTCAAAACAGAAATGACTAATGCTGCTGTTCTTGCAATCTGGTATTTCTAGATGACAAAACCAAACCAGTCTGTTTCTGCACAGAACTGACTGAAATTTTCAAAGTCAGGTATTGGGTACAAAACAAACAACACAGGGTAGGAGCCATGTGTAATTGCAGAATACTCGTAAAATGCACATTGCAACATGCAGAATGAACTGTAGCTCTCTTGTTCCTTTTTACAATAGCTCATACACTGAAAAATCCCATAGATCACCATTCTCTTACATTCCACATACAGTAACATATCACATCTACACATGCACAACTGTGTCATAGTTTACACAAATGCCCTAAACAGTGACATTAATATGAACATAGATGAAAGTACATAATCATTTATTATTTATCATTATAATGATTAAAAACAGTGCACTGTTTACATTGGCTCTGCCCTATTTACATTACTGTCTTAGTTGCATGATAATTAAAGCTTTGATGTGGATGTGAACTTGTTGTGAAATGAATCAGCAACAGTGCTGATCTGTCTTTGAACAAGTACAAAGACGCTTATTGTACCTGAAGGAAGCAACAACATAATTTTCAGGGTCAACATGTTCCAGTCATCAATCAAAAGAAAATTACTCTAAGAATGATGTAAATACAAATTCAATAACCATTTGAATGAATATAATTCACTTTAAGACCAGCTTACCAATGTAACCTACATTAAAAATGCTCTATTCCCACATTCAAAGCATTTAATTTAATACTTCAGTATTTTCACATTCAACTATAAGAGCAATGATCTTTTTACAGAAACTTACAAAGGAGTTTCTTTATATACATGTTATCTGTCGATGAAGTAGTTACAGTTTTATTTACCTTCTAAAATTGACATTTTGTGTATACCTCAAATCAATTACTGGCATTTCCCTGTCTAGTTTTACATTACATACATAAAATCAAGGTGCAACAAGGACAGGACCTTATCAGTGCTGCCAAAGTAAATGGAGAAGTTATTCTAGCTGATTGGAAAGTAATAAAAAAAACTTTGTTATTCAGTTATTTAATTTAGTCTAGTGTTTATATATATATATATATATATATATATAAGATGAACAGTTGTTTATAGGGGAAATATATGCATGTATCTGTGAACACCCACACCCATGAATACCCATATGAATACCCATATGCATGCAAATGTGTCCACCTATGAATGTCAATTTTTTTATTCATGCTGCATTTGTGTGTTTGCACACATATTTGTATTGTGTGTGTGGGTATGTGTGTGTGTCCAATGTTTTGGCCCTTTCCTAAGCCGAAACCCCCTCACTCCGTATGAAATCAGATTCTCAGCTGTGGAGGGCACTCTACAATAAGGCTATAAATAAACAGGTACTGCAAACTGCGGGATGCACGAGTCCACGTCATCGTGAATAATATGTTGAACTCTCCTTGTGAATAAGCCAATAAAATCGAGGTGGATAGGGCAAGGATTTTGTGGGTGGAACAAGAACCTGTCTCTCTCTCTGAGATAAGACAATGTGTCAGACCTCTGACCCCCCAGTGAGATGGCAGACAATGGGACTACTCTGGGAGCAGATCATTCTTCTTGTTTGATGCCCAGGTTGTGATGCTGCACCGTGCTGTCCTTGTGAAATTAAAGATTTGCTAAAGAATAAAGAAAGGACGAGAGATTTTCACGGAATCATACGTTTCTGTTTTTTGTTGTGGTCATGTGATGTGTTGTTTGTCTGCCATGCAAACTTCCCTATTAGGAGCAATAGCTTGACAACCCTCAGAGTTACTCAGCTGCTCCAGTTCACCTGGGATTGGAGAAATGATGAGGTCGTTTGTGGTCAACAAGAGACACAGCAGCAGACGAGCATGCTGATGTCGACTGTGTACTGTAGGGTGCAGTAGGAGGATGGGGAAGGACTCTGATAGAAGAGTCTCTTGCGCTAGAAATCTGGTCATATTTTACATGATCAGATACTATACACTGGTAAAAGATGAGGTAAAAGTTTAAGATGGAATCTCTGTTGTAGGTCCTGCGAAACATGTAATTTTAAAAATAGTAAAGCAACCAGGAGAATAACACGCCAATACAACATATTAAATAGATAATTAACGAGTATTAAAATATGTGTAAAGTAACTACATTAGCAAATGGACTACTAAGACATATTACAAAAAATACAGTCATACAGTACATAATTTGCATATCATAGTAAAGCTAGCTTAAGCAATTTATTTTAGAGGCATTTTTTGACTAGAATAAATTAGTAAATGACCTACCATGTACCATGACATTTTATATGGTACAACATCCAAAGTCTCAAATAAACTATAGTATATCTAGTACTCTGCTTGAAAATACATAATTATGACTAATGCTTACCTGCTAACCCATACCCTTTCCTGTGACCACAACCAGGCCCCCGACTTCACTGACCTGCTCCACCCCCACTTTCCTTCCCAGTGCCTTCGCTTTTCTGATGCCAACCTCTTGTCTCTGCCACTCAGGACCAAGACCAAGCATTGGACCTGGGTGAACAGAGCCTTTTCCATAGCTGCCCTCTCCCTCTGGAACTCTCTCCCCAAACACATTGTACTGATTCGTCCTTGTTCAAATCACTAAGCACACCCATTTTCTTATTATTATTATTATTATTATTGTTATTTGATTATGATCTAATTATTATAATGATAATCACATTATTTGAAATTCTCTTTACACCTGAACAGCAATCAGTAAATCGCATACTAGAAAAAAATCCAGGATCTTTGGCTGTCACTTTTAGCCACAAATAAATAGATTTGGCCACAAACAAATTACTTGATTGGGTGTTGTTAAGGGTTGAGGCTCATTTTTTAACATATTCCTAAACTAAGAATCCTTTTAACTCATTTCAATGTATTGCAAAACACATGATTGATAATGTTTGTCTGTTTCAATGATTCACCTGACACTCTTGAGGAATGATTGACCCAGGAGAGTTTAGCTTCAAGTTCTCTGACTTGAAGCTATTCTCAGCTTTTGTTTCTTTTATCCGGGGAGATAATTGTACAGTGAAGCGGAGGAACAAGTCAGACAATATTTTCCTAATAAGACTCTCTATCAGCCAGAGGGAGCTGAATTTGCAGCGGAAGAGATTTTACGTTTTTATCTAAGAAGCGCGTCTAATGACTCTTGGTATTTGCCCCGCAGTGTCAAAGCAAATGTACGCCTTCCAATTCAATTTCAAGCACACTAAGCACATTTCATTCAATGATAATACACATCAATAATCATTATTGTGTGGTATAGTGCTAAATTATCATTCAAAATTGGAGGAAGCTTTGGGTATGTAGGGTTACTGTGTGAGAGAGACTATCAAGGTTAGGAGTAGTTTATAAAGAAAAGAAAAAAGAAAAGTACTGAACATTTACTGCACCTGAAACACTCATCAGGTCCAGCTGAGTGTGTAGGTTTGGGATGATGGTGCCTTGCTCAAGGACATTTTGACAGGAAATATTAAACAAAGCACTACAATACATGACTAGCTAAACGCAGAAGAGGGAGAAATCTGATGTGTATCACACATTTAATATTTTTTTATTAGGATTCCCATTACCTTTATCAAATTTTTTTTCTCAACACATAAAATCACATTCCAACACGCTATGACATAAACCCGTACAAAACTAGACAAACTGAAAGAAACAAAACAAAATAAATAAATAAATAAATAAAATGGTAATTGTCTACATTTATATAGCGCTTTAATCCAAAGCACTATACAAAGTTTTTGCCGCATCAGTCACCCATTCACACACACACACACCAATGGCAGCAACACACTGGACTGGCAAATCATCGGGACACCTGCCCAAAGATACATAGCTTCAAATTTATACAGCTTGGTGACATTGCAATCTATAAATTTGTGTTTAGAGTACCTCTAAATACAAAGTACAGCTGAGGCTTATGGACATGATGCTAGTCTTGCAGGTATTTGGTCATAAACCGAAATAGTGGGCAAATAACAATTTTGACGTGGTGAAGTGAAAAGTCAGGCGAAATTCATGATGAGGTGAACATCTCATAACAATCCATTCAAGACATTGCACTGTGATACAAAAATGTCAACCTTATGCTGGTGCTATAGGAAAAGTCAGGAGATTGCGAAAGTCATTTCAGTCAAATTAATCCTCTGGGCACCATGGATACTTTACTAAATATCATAGCAATTCAACTGACCGAAAGACCAACACTACGACTGTCAGAGTCATGCTCTAGGGATGACATGGTTAAACGTTAAAGGTCAGTGCAGTGTTTTTCTATTGTCCAGGGGTAAGACTGGATATGCATCATTTAAAGTGAAACACAATAAGCCTCAATTTCAATATTGCTGATATAATAAGCAACCAATACTAATGAGGCCCCAGCACACATACTGTAATATTCAGAAAGAACAAAGGAGAAATGATAAGAATAGGGGGAAAGGAGATGTCATTTAGGGGAGAGTTGGGACATCACAATGATTTTCCAGGTTATGATAGAAAAAAGGGACTGTTGACTAAACAAAACAAACAGCTGCCAAGGCGTCAGACTCGGTGAGATTCATATTAACAGAGCGAAGAGTAAAGCCTAATGCATGAGCTTACAATAGCGAGCAGACAGGGGTGTTTCGCTCGAGGGCACTCCGCCACAACACATGGCTGTTGATGGATACACTAAGTGCCATGGGGAAAGACATAAAAGGCAGTGTGAACAGAAAAAATGTACATGCACCACACTAAGCATTATATGAGACAATTAGCTAGTTTTATAATTTGTCAGTTATTTCTCTTTGAGTTCATTTCACCACAAATGACATCCTAATTAATTGCAGGCAAGCTGATAATAATAATTTGTCTCTTAAGATTGGGATTGTTTGAAATGTCTCTGGACAAACGTTTGATGCCTTATCATGATCTGAGCTTTATGGCTGAAAATAATCCATTGTGTGGTGATGAAAGAGCGGCTAAATCTCGGGACTAAATAGATGGTGAGAAAGTGGCATCAGAAAGAATGGTATCTTTAATTGAGGGATTTTACACTAAAATCATTTTAATTGTGTTGGGGAGAAAATAATCATTACTTTAAGTTGAGCTCAGTACTTCTAAAATATAAGAATCAAATTTCCTTTCTATCAACATGGCTGAAATGTTTTTTTTTGTTTAATTTAAAGGGCCTTATTATTAATTCTTGGTTGTAAACATCAGATCTCTTGGTTGTATAAAATCACATTGACCTTGTCCTCCTCTTCCCACTGAATCATATCCCCTTATCTTCCACTTGTACTCGCTCTAATATGCTCTTATCTGTGTAGAATAACTCCTTTACCTTTTTCAGCAGTTCAATTTTCTTTTCTTTTTTTTCACCATTCATTTTTCCTGGAACTTCCCCCTCCACGATGATTCTTAGGCCTCAATACCCTACAATAATGGAATATGCTATGACATTAAGTCCCTGATTATTACAGTAATGTTCTTGATTTAGAAATGAAGCATACTCTAGCATACTCTCCCACGCAACCACTTTAGATATGAGTCAGATATATGTCGACCAAAGATGAGCATCTCCATTTCCCAGAAATAGACTTGTGCTGTCATTTAACTGATTTCAGACTTGGACTCGCAGTCGTACAGCACAGTAAGACAAACCTTCTTTGTCCTCTAAACACATTTAATTGTATTTCTGCCAGACACAGACAGGTGTGTGACCCTGAATCAACAAACACAACAAGCTGAGTCGGTCTCACAGGAGCTTCCACTGAACACTTAGTTTCAGTGACTTTAAAGCCCTTGAGCTAAGGTAAACAGAAGAAATGAAATGTGTACAGAATGTGGAAACACAAAGAGCTAGACTTGGACTTAAAGCACCTTCTACTTTATAAAGCTCCTGTTTTAACTGTTAGCAATAGCCTTTAGCAATAATACAGCTGTTGCTTTAATGTCACACAGCACTGTCAATCCAATTCTATTATAATTTCATATGACCAGCATGTATGAACTTATTAACCTAACTTATTAACTTATTCACAGGCACAATCAGACATGCATGCTCTTATTTGCTTTCTTGTCAAGAGTTCGATGAGAAGATCAATACCACTTTCATGTATGCTAAATATTAAACTTCTGTCAGCAGCCTGCATAAAGACTGGAAAAAGGTAGAAACAGTTAGCCAGGCTCTCTCTAAAGGTAACACAAGTAATCCTGGAGTGTTATTGTCAGTATGTTAACAGTGGAGCTGACAGAGAAGTTACTGCACCTGGCCAAGTAATAGTCCAGCACATAACCACCTGTAAAAGCATAACGTGGCTTTAATTGGCATGGATAAACAAGCAGGATATAACATGTTAATTAGTAAGTAAGTGCTGGTAAGCAGACATCTTTGGACAGAGCCAGCTGTTTCCAGTCTTTGTGCTTCTTCAGCGTCATATAAGTTTCATATCTAACTCATTTTGAATAGATTTGATATGAACTCTTAACTCAAAGACATACATTTTGTGAACTGGCAACATTTCCTGTTTTTCTCTGCTTTGTGCTCCCCGTGAGAGCTCTGGTTAAATGTTTAAAAAGTAATCTAAATCATTGTGATGGTTGTGTTGGGAAACACAACCATCACAATAATTCCCTGTAGAAAAAAATGGATAATTATGTTATGCAAATCATAACACTTAACTTCTGTAGGTAATTGATACACACAACTGAAAACTAAAAATCCTTTTTATTTACTGTTCCCTGATATAATTATTGCATATCTCAAAAAACACCACATGGTTTATAAAACTTTACGGCTAAAAATTGGCTTCATCAGCGGTCACAGAAGATGATTTATGGATTAAGCATGGTAGGGTTAGCCACCCTCATTTCCACGACTACTGTTCCTACTGGCAGAGGTTTCCCCCATCGGGTGGTCAGATTGGATGTGTGTGTGTGTGTGTTTTTCATTTTGTGACAGAGTCATTCATCTCACTGACACATGTCAGACCCCAGCTGCCCAACACCCATACATTGGTTTTTAATGAGCAAATCCATGTGGCATACCTCTGCCAAGGGCTGTTGAATACCCATCGCTGATTGGATGACCCCTCAGATCTTTTGTCATGTGACCTGCGGCTCACAGCAGAAATCATCATTTTGTGGCCGTGGTCAAAGAAGCCTGCACTGTCAGACTCACCAAACTGAAGGATTTGGGGTCTTCATAACTACATCTGAATGTTGAGATTAGGACAAGACATTTTTTCCATCGGGTATTGTAAAACACACACACACAGACAGACACACTCTTGTATTTAGCCAGCCTGCAATAAAGATAGCTGCATGTGTGACTGCATAAAAGCAGTTATAAATGACTGTAAAGTCCTGTTGTCACATGGCCAACATTAAGTCACATTTTCTAGCTTATTTTTTGTTTTGTCACAAACATTCCTGCTGTTTTCTTGTTCCGATCATGATGAAATCCTTGAGAGGTGAGGAAATTCAAGGTTCTGGGGACTGAGAGACATGCTGCCGCTTTGAGCTTTGAGTTGAAGTCATTTCAGAACGATAATTTCCCCCTTTCTCTGTGAGCAGGTTACCTATAACCACTCTGTCAGCTTTCTGAAAAATCCTCGGCAGGGGATTGCCAGCTATAAAGTGTGCATTAAACAGATCTATCACAGAGCCAGATCATTGGTTGGGACTGGCACTGGTGTCCAATAATACAGTCTGCTTTCTCCAATTTCAAATGACAGACAGGGAGATGGGGACAATAAGCACATTTTACCTCCTCAAACACACTCTCTCTCTGTCTGTCTCACACCACGGCTTCTTGTAGTGGTTCAATCATCAGATCTATCTCTTTCAAATTGAACACTGAAGGTTTTCAATTTAGCCATGCTATGATTATGTTTCCTATTTCTATTGTCATGAGAAGAAAAAATCATAAGTGTTGATGACCTGTTTTGTTCTTTTATTGTATCGCTGCACTCTCTCTAACCTCACCACCGGGACTGATTTGCGTATGAATGTGTTTTTTCTGTTTCGCCATTTTCATTTTGAAGCAGTAAAACCTTGGGCCCTCTGGAATGAGTCTGTGGAACATTTATAGGTGTGCTTCTTCAACAAAATAATGGATTTGCACAGGGGAGGACAAAAGAAAGGGCTATTCCTTTCAGGTGAAAGGAGGCAGGCTGTTAGAGACAGGTTGCTCGGAGAGCTCTGGGATTATTCCACTGTTTCATGTTGAACGTTATCATGGGCAGGCAGACTGATGTGGGCTAAAACCAGCAATGCATCACAACACCTAACCAAGGTCAAGCACTTTTTCTCTGTCTCTCCCTGCCTGTCTCCTCCAGTCGTAGGGAGATTTGTTCAGGAAAAAGTGAGATGAAATGTCAAGAGCAGAGTGATTGCCTGGGAAAGGGAGATCCTAATTAACTCTCTCTGGTGGTCTACCTCTCTCATATTGCGGACGCCTGTGTGAATCTTTCATCTCATCCTCCTTGCCTCGCCTCCGAGGACACAGCTCCACTCGCAAAGCCAGCCAAAGGACAGATGGATACAACAAATGCAAAGGTCAAAAAACAAACAGTTCCGCTATGAATGACAGACTCTCTCTCTGGGATGGAGACAGACAGTAAACCGATCCCTGCAGGACAAAATCCAAAGCACAAGCGAGTAGCACAGAAGAAGAACCACTAGTGACTAGAAGTGTCTCAAAGAAAAAAAAGGATATCGACCAATCGGTGGCTTCCATGGTCAATACCAGGGATATGATGTGGTTTGTTTCAGTCCTTATTTGCTGTATAATTAATACTTTACTTTGGGAAAGGAGCGCTGCTGGGATTGATTTGTGCTGAAGTGATTTGCTTGTTAAGGCCTGTGTTTGTGTGTTTACTTGGTTTTCTCATTCATACATCAATTTACGTTATTTTCTCTTTTCTCAATGACTGAAAAAGGGGCAAGTTTAATACATTACTTTCTGGCAAGTTTAATACTTTGTGTGATTTTGCTTCATATATCATGAAAACTTTAGAGTAGAGGTGAACATTCTGTAAAATCAATTTGCAATTTAAGAGTGGTATTTTTAAAGAGGCATTATTTAATTATATCTTCCATAATTAACAGTGTCTCAATAACCTGTAGGCCTATAGATGAAAGTCAGCTTACAGTTAATTTCTTTTTTTGTCAGGTCATGTCTTATAATAACATAGGCAAATGTACTCAACTGTGGCTAATTATTCTTTTTATTTTATTCTGTAAGTTGGCCAAACTATGAAAGACCGAAACTCTTTGCTGCTTTCTAGGTAATATTGTTTGTTGCTACTTTGTGTTTGAAAAAATAGCCAGTGGGCTGTGCAGTGTGTTGGATCCTTTAGCTTAGATAAATGAACTGTTTTTAGAAAGCTAAAATTTTGTTTCCAGAAAAGCCTCCAGAATTTTTATTTTACTTGAAAGGGTATCACCTTAAAAACTTTCAATCAGGACCTCCAGGATTCAGAGTTGTGAGGCAGTCTGTCCCTTCAGTCTGTGCCGCTTACATCAGCGTTTGCATAAGCAGCTAAAGGCAGAGCTGTCAACTGTAATTCAGGTTTGCCAATCGGACACTAAACATTGTGAGACGGGACTTGGAGAACTTTGATTTTATTCTGTCATAACACAACACAACAAATAACTTTGTCTTTTATCACTGGCCATCTATGCCGCACTTATAATATTATTATAATATTATTAAGTATTATTAAGCTAAATTGATTATACCTGAATATTACTGACTGATTAAGTATACCTCTTATATAAGACTTAATAAATAAGGGATAAATTGGTCAGTTCTTTCTATAGAAAAATAGCCTTTTCTTTTGCATGACAAAGAGACATCAAACAAAACAAATGTAATAAATGTGTGATGGTACAAATGTATCTTGTTGTGGGCTGCATAGAAAATAATTGCAATCTGAATTGTGGTAGTGGTCAGAAAAATTACATGTTTACATTTCATTACATATTTCCTCAAATTGTTCAGTCCAAACACCAATAGGGGGAAAAATTAGACTTTCTGGTTCCAACAGGGGTGTCCCATCTAGGATAGTCTGAAAAGAAATGAAATATCAGTGGAATATCTCAGCTATAGTGCTTCAGGCCAAAAAAGTTAATCACCTTCAAATATCAGTGAAACCCTGAGACCGAGTGGTCTTCGATTCTGGAAAACGATGAGAACCAGGAGGTTTGCGACCCACTGAAGGCCCACAGGGGAGGTTTCTCCGAGGATAGATCATAAGGACCCTCCCGCAGAGTTCAGAGATCAAAGCTAACCAATTAAAACAGAACACCTCTCTGTTTCATGCTCTGAACTGAGTGACTGTAACTCAACTATTGTTACTAACTTATGCATCCCAGGTATTTTTATTACACAGTCTCACACCACTCATGATGTATGTAAAAATGCTACAGAGCCTATATATCTGCATATTTCCTGACAAATAAAGACACTTGGATCATCATTTAGATGTAACAGCCAAATTGTCTGATAGTAGAAATAAACATTTGTCTAAATAACAGCGTGGCTTAAAATCATTGACCTGGATTTATTGTGGGAGTAAACACTAATCTTTTATTCATCTTCTTCTGTTTAACACCCTATTCATCTTGTGAGTTCTTTCATTTACTTCATTTAGCAACATGCTTATCCTGGCCACGTAAATCTAAACAGATCCTCAGTCATGCCTTTGACGAAATCAATCATGCATTAAATTGATGGAGCCCTTCTTTGCTCAGTATATTGAAGTAGGTTGTATCGATAAAGGTCAAGAGCTTCATTAAAATGTACTGAGGTGCTGAGAAGTTATGCATCAAACAAGGCATGGACGTGGCATGCACACTTAATGAAGGCAGACCAGCCATCACATGTATCATTGTATTTCTGCATTTATTCATGCCAAGTGTATGTTTGTCTCCGTGTAGCACATTGTCGACAAAGCAAATTCCTCGCACGTGTAAAATACTACTCGGCAAAAAGCTCTTTTTGATTCTGATTCTGATTCTTTATGTTAATGGCTGGGAGTGTTATGGTTTGTATGTCTGAAGAGCCAATAGCAGACACAGAGACAGCAGGAAAAGGAAAATCACAGGCAATGTATTTACAACTTCACAAGAATGTGCAATGGTGGATTTTCTTGGCGGCAGTCCTTGTGAGTGGGCAGGCAGGGGGCACAGAAGAAGGTGGAACGCTGAATGAGGCAGACAAAGTTCATTCTCTCTCTGGGACCAAAATCCTGAGGAACAAGTAAAACAAAGGTCAGATGAAAAAAATCAGGCAACAAGAGCTAGTACTCAAATCAAGATTCAGTAGTTGACCAGTGCGTGAGCATAACACTAATGTCAACTGAGAATCTGGCAAGGAACAGAGTGAAGAGCTGGGGTTTAAATACTGCAGGGCTTTGATTGCTGGATAATTCTCACATGAGCAGAAGAGCCACAGGTGAGTGTGTGATTGGTCAGTTAGCAGGAGAGAACGGAGCGCCTCGCCCAGACAACACACACTCACAGAAGACAGAGAGGTGACAAGAAAACACCTCTTTCCTTGCAACGTTGTGCAACGTGCCACAACAGGCTTCGAGGGATGTTTTCTTCTGTTTGGTGGGCGTGTCACAGGTGTTACCCAATGAGCACCGACAAGTTTGTGAACACAACTGTGTTAAAAAGGAAGGAAAAAGCAGTGCGCTTGCGAACACAACAGGGGGTTCCGAGGGCTGTTTCCCAAAAACAGAATTTAGAAATCCAGGAAACTGAAAAAGCTAGGCTTAGTCTAGTGTGACCAGTCGGTTACAGGAAGGCCTAACCAGGCTCAGTAGGAACGACTATGTCAAGCCAGGTGTTAGTAATTCAGATAAATGCAAGCAAACAAACAGTTTGAACAAATATAGTATATAGTAAGTCTAGCCAGATAGGCTGGAGGTACGTCAGTTTTGTGTGAAAATAGTGTACTTGTTTAGTGAAAATGGATAATAGTTAAGAAGTCAGTGATACGGTGCACATAGAAAATACTTTATCATATTTGTAACTTGAACCTGAGGCTGTAGTACTACAAGTGTGACAGTGTCTTACAAACTGTCAGAAGTGATCATTGCAATGCACACTGTAAGCATAACTGTAAAACAATGTATTAATGATTGTTTCCTCTCCCACCTCGCTGCAGATGAGTGATCCTCTCCCTGTTGTTTCATGAATTAACAGCGCACAATATACTACTTATTGGTGCAGTGAAGTGGGACTATAATTTGGGAGTATTATACAACTTTATTTATATTATACCACTATTTATACAACTATGACACATTAACGTCCACTGCTCACTTTTAATATAGGCTCACTTTTAATATAAGCTAATAATTAGTTATAATTATGGCAGTTTTCAGTTAAGAGCAGTGATATTTTTAGCAAGTCACACATTCAGTCAGTCCACTCTTGTCTGCCACACTTTTCACTGTTTTATTACTGCATGTGCCTGTGTTACTTTTCATTTTATTTTATTTATGTACCTTATTCTACATAAACCTCCTCGCTGTTGCTCACTGTGTGTAAAGTTTAGTGCACATGTCTTCTTCTCCAATTATGAAACCTAATAATCACAAACTGTGTGCTACTATATTGCCAAAATGTACCTGTGGTGTTTTAATGCAGGATAATGAAAAATATGCAAAACACATACATAAGAACATGGAAATGAACGTGAAAAAAACACTTTGATTTCTGATCGTCGGGACCGCTGACTAAACAGAAAAGGCTCCAGGATTAACTAAGCCTGGCTGTTAGCCTGGTCCGCAGCAGGCTAGCTGCACGGAATAAATTGCCATGATAACTTATGTGATACAGCTTTTGTGAAACCGAGTCAGGGCTTAATTCAGCCAGGATATCTGGAAAATCCTGGCTTAATCTGTGATCTTGGTTTTGTGAAACAGCCCTAAGGGGAACCACCATTTCAGTTGAAAAAAACGTTTAGCTTCGTTGTGTCGGCGTTGAACTCCCCCCAGGAGAAACACAAGAGGCTGAGATGGTGGCACAGCCAATCCTGATATGGAGCTTCACAGATTCCTGTTGAAAGTATCTGTTGTTATTATTATAATTACAATGGATATTATAACGAAGTAGACAATGAATTGGGAAAAGTCTTAATTGTATACAGGATTAGATTTGGTTACCTTATCTTCATATAATTTGTGATGTTTATTGTATTGATCTGGACCTGGTTGCATGGATTGGCAAGTCCATGCACATTAAGACAAAATAAATAGTAAAACCCAGTAAATTACTGCCCAGCTTCTTGTCTGAAGGACTTGATTGAATGAGATGCTGTCTGGAAAGTGAAAAGTCCTCCTCTGATGTTTATCGGGGAGGATATTGAAACAGGAATGGGTTCTGGATTATTTGATTTGCTGACTAAGCCACGTTTCCCCCCTCATGGTAAAATTGCATTTCCGGCAAGTGTGCATACTTTATCAAAATCCTGCCTCGCAATTTGTGTCAATGTCCATATTCAAATCGGGCAAGGTCTGTACATTTACAATAACTGAAATGAAAAGTCACATTTACATTTTCCTAAAGATTTGTTCAGTGTGGGCATGGATGCTCTACAAAATCCTGCAAAGGAGCATCACAGACCCAATGTACAGACAAGCTCATATCCAGCATAGTGTATGCCATGCATACAAACATACTGGTCATTAGCATATACCCTGTGCATGGGGAGCACTTTTGTACTGTGTTGGTTATTAAATGACAGGGGCTAAATCTTCATACACAGGCTCTGTCCAGTCACTTGTCTGGAACTGTTTCTTTAGGTTCTTTAGTTCCCACACCTCTGCAGGACTACAGGAGTGTCCACCATCAGTGCAGCCTTCCATGCGAACTTTTTATGTGTGTTGGAGAATTCAACACAAACAAAAGACAAGAATAAATATTACATATGGTTTTGGGGCCTTGTTTACCACTGTATGCTCTTAGATTAAGGACTGGATATACTATATAAAGAAATAGAAAACACATTATTTTTTAAAAATCGGCTAATGCAGTGTATAGTGCGCTTGACAAAACACACTGCTCTAATGCTTAAGAAAAAAGGATCAATTTAGGCCAATCCCTTCTGCGGTTATCTTTTCATTTCGTGTTTCCCAGTTCTCTCTGTGTCCATATTAATTTGTCTTAGCGAAATACCATCTCCAGTCAGGACCAACTGCAGATGTAGTTGTTTTGGCACTGTGCCTTACACTTCATCACGCTGGTGGAGACCAGTTTAAATTAACTTGACTGTAGTATATTTGGTCTGATGGTGGCTTTTAGATTAGAGAGCTACATCTACAGAGCTAGTGAAAATGTCGCCAATTAGAATCCACAGACAGATGCGGGTAGAAAAGGCAAATGCCTCCCCCGCATCCTTTCTTACACACTGTCATTAAAGTACTTAAATTCTGCTATTGCTCTGCAGAAGAGTTTTTTTCCTGTCAGGTAGATTAGTCCCGATCCTGATCCCACCCATTCAAAACTATTAAAGTGATTAATTATTAATGTGATATGAATGAAGGATTAAAAGGAGTACAGAAGTCCGGTGTGCCGAAAGCATACAAACACGACAACAGCCAAGTTTTACTCAGAATAAATTAAATCGCTACAGCTAATATGACCTGCCGCCACAGTCACAGTCTCATTCTATATAATACCACTGGATGGTGCCTAATTTCAAATTCAACACATAGTGGCTTTCACCCAGTGGTGTAGTCTAGTTTTTTCTAGTGAGTATACTGTGATCCCCGTCCGTCCGTCCCGTCCCTCACTAATAGTATGCATGTATATGTAATAGAGAGCATTCTGAAGGACTGCTTAGGCTGTGTGTTATCAACAACGCAAAGACTTTAACAGCCAATGAGAGTTACAGGTGGGAAAGGGTGTCACTTTGAGTTCAAACGTGGTGGGGACATTTTAGGGCTCAGATTAGAGTTGTGACAAAACACTTAGCATATGAGATGTGACAATCCAGTATATTGAGGTCACGAGATCAAGACTAGAAGATATTTTAATAGTATTTTTAAAAATATTCATTGATGAGTACATGATTAGGGGGTCTGGGGTCCTGCCCCAGAAAATTTTGAGCATTAAACATTTAATTTCCTGCATTCTGGACACATTTTGTGCACCAATGTTTTGGTGGAAATGTCTAATATTTAGTGTTAGTCACCATCTAACTCAGCTACATTTAGATGTTATATGAATTTATCTGAGTTTATCATCTGGCAATTTTCAATGCACATTTCACAGTGGAAGTTGCAACTGCTATTAACAATAATGGAAAGCTGAGGCTTTTCAGTAGCAGTAATAACAATGAACACAGGCCTGTGTGCAGTTCTATCACCAAAACTCTATCATTACAGAATATTAAGACTGAGGACACCAAAAGGGGTCCACATCATCTCAAGCTCACTTATCTTCCAAAAACGTAGGTTATGTACTTTATCAGCTTAAATGCATGAGCCAGCATCCAGGAACTGCTACTGTACGTACAACACACACACACACACAGTGAGCGGCAGCAGCTTCTGCAGGCTTACAAAAACACTAAAACAGTGTAGTTTGCGTTTGCTCGCATTTCACATCTCCTTCAGTGATTGATTCACATTAGTTAACTTCAAACTTGCGCCGAGTGACCGCCACACAGCTGTTTGGTAGCTGACGTCAGATCCCGGTCACAGGCCACGGAAGCTGCAAACGTCAGTTCAGAGCATCACAACACAAACAGGGTGAATTTATGAATGAACGTGTGAAAGTTCTGCCACAAAACGATGTTGTTACGTATCATCTCGCTATTTTATGGGTATACGCAAATCTTTGACTATTCCTAGTGGGTATACGGCGTATACCTGCGTATCACGTAGACTACCACTGCTTTCACCTTTAGCTAACAGGTCGATACAGACACCCAGTTTTAAAATGCTGGAAGTACTCATGTTCTGTTTGATAAGCTGATGAAAATTGTTTGACATTTTGGGAAATATGGATTCACTTGCTGAGAGTTAGCCGATTGATACCACTGTCGTATATTAGTACACTAAATATAAAGGAGCCACTTGATTAGCTTAGCTTAGCATAAAGACTAGGAACAGGAAAACAGCCTGTTCAAAGGCAAACATTCTATAGATTCCATTTTTTACTTCCACAGAATCCTTAAAGGCAATACTTTAGTGCTGCTGAAAGAGATGTTATGTTTTTAGAAATGGATCGTGGCAGCAATCTTGGATCTGTCCCAACATTAACTATTTGCTCATAAACATACCTTCAAGCTCATACCTTTTTAACTGGGCAACTAAATGCCATTCTCTGAAATGTGGTGAAGTAGAAGTAGACAAGGCCTTTTAAGGAACATTAATTTAACACTTCATCACAATGCCAAGAATGCATTAGCCATGATACCAAATGTGTCTATGAATCTAGGCCTGTCTTTAAATGAAAAAGGGTATGACTGACTGTCTGCTGCAATGAACTTTTACAGGAGTATGTAGTTAAAGTAAAGGAAAACGTTACAACAAAAGGTAAAATAGAGTTTCAAGTGTGTTAAATGGGGTTGAAAGGTAGACTGTGAAAGCCCAAACAGTGTTGTGCTGTTCCCATTCCTGCTGCCCTCTCCAGGGAGTCCTGTTAAGAATCTGCAACTATGTTTCTTCTTGTCTTCCTTCCCCTCTTTAATCTCGACCTGAGTGTTTGGTTTTACAGTGAGTGAAGTGTGTCTTCTAAGCTTTGGTGAAGGAGAGACAAGGTTATTTGAGTCCCAGCAGATCTGAGATGTTTCTGATAAGACCCTTTAACAAACTACACCCTTATTTGAAGCTCAACATTAAGACCCTGATCTACAGGATACAGCAATATGCTTCTCCGTGGACTTTCTGACAGTTATGTGCATTTGTTATGGTTACTTGTTATTCAAGAAAAGGACATTTACATTTTATTAAAATCAACAACAAATTTGAATGCAATAGAATCACCTTTAAATGTGTTTAATGTCATCACAGATGGTTTGTTTAATTTCTTTGGAATGAAATTTCATCAAACTTCAGCTAATAGTGAATACTTGTAATATATTTAGAGAAAAATCCCTTCTGAGATTAAAGCCTTAAAATTACAATATTGTTTTCCCCAAGTTTCTTTCTCCTAAATGTACCACTTTAATCTCAGAGTATTATCCCCCTCTTCCAGTTCTGTAATTTATTTATTTTCTCTAAAACAGCCCTAATATACCGTCACACAAATTAGCAGTAAGGCAGACAACAAAAATATGCACGGCTTACCAGAACTTTGTTCAGGTGGCTCAGACACTGGCCAAAGTAAAAATTAAGGCTCTTGAAAATCATGCCTTCAATACAGAATGGTTAACTTGATCAGTAGCTTTCATAAATAAAATTAAATCAGACAGGACTGATGTGATTACATAATAGAAAACAGAAAAAGCTCGCTACCAAACTGTGCTCTGATGATACACTATACAGAACAAGTTAGCTCACTCAGAAAGGATCCAGCGCTTTTGTAAAGAAAAAAGTAGGACACCTTAATAAATGTCCCCCCAAACACAGAAGATAGTGGTCACGCTCATTGTGATGTTGGCATATCGTTGGTATATCAGGAAGGAGTTCACAGACCTCTTCCTGTTTTGTTTGAGGGCCTTTCTTGTCCCTTCCTCATGTTGTATGTCAGTTCTGCACATTTTGCAGGTATCAGAGAATTGGGAAAAGAATAAAACAACAAAAACGTCAGAACAACCAGCAAAGAGAAGACTCATTTTGTTAATTTACTTCAAAACAGCATAATATCACAAGCCTTGTTTTTCAAAACATGGAAATAAAAAAAAAAACGTCCAGCTTCACAAGAACTAATACTCAACCTGCCTGAACCTGCCATGTCTTAGTGGTCCCTGGAGTCCTGGTCGGAACCGCAGTAAGTCACCTCGGGACTATATTCCTTGTCGTCAAACTAGCCAATGTCGGTGGAGCCCAGTTCCTTTGCTTCCTCGACTGGCTCCAGTTCTTGTGCTCATTCCGATACCACTCTTCGGCAGAATTCACTGTTGGATAAGCTTTTTCAATGGTGCTGATCACATGTACACGGTGCAGTAGATGTGATTCACCTTTCTCATGATTTACAGGTTGCCGTGGTAGCAACTTGACAATCTCAAGATAACCACACCCTAAAGCATACCCCTCTACAGTAGTCGGCAATAGGCGGCCCACACATAAACCATAGGTTTATGAATGTGAATCAAATGCCTGGACACCCCATGCTTTATTTCGAGCATGTGTTAAAATGTCCTTATAGGCTAATCAATTTGTTTAACAAGGGAGGGGGAAAAATCTGCATGTTTTTGGGATCGATCCTCCAACGGGAGTCCGTGCAAGGGTTTGAAATAATTTGACTGAAATGATATCCTGGCCCAACATGTAACGGCTGGGATGGCCTAATGTCAGACTTATTTGCCAACCCCTGCCTATATTCTGTTTTCTTCTAAATAGGAGGATGATTTGAACGTCATGCTGCATTGAAGAAGACTTGAAACTAGCAATTAAGACCATAAACTCATTAGGGAAAGTGTTTACTAAGGTAATCAAGTAAGAAGTAAGGTTATTTTGTCCATATGCAATCAAACTTCTACAGGCCATTAGAAAGAATGCAGGTTCAAGGCACTTCGACACTGGCTGCACTTTTTAGACAGCTGCTCCTATACATACACATTTACCATGGTACAGCTTTAAATACTACAACTATTAGAAAATCAATTTTGAAAATTGTCTTTGATGTCACAATGAAAACACAACATTTGCCCATGCTCAGGCAGCATGTCATTGAGAACATGTTTTGCTGGTTGATCTGTTAGCAGCCAATCCCTTGGGCCTCTTCTGGTGTCCCTCTGACACTATCTGCTAGACTGCAGTCAGACAAGCAGACTACATGACTAGCAAATCAACCAGGAGAGACGAATTTTCCCCCTGATAACATCTCCCTGCTGCGTTGCTAGCCGCCATAGTATTCAGCAGCTGCTATTCAGCACTCCATCCTATTCATTCACAATCCACAGTGGATAAGAGACAGACAGAGTGTGCCACATGCATGTGAAAGCAGCTGAATGTGAGACTCATCTAATAATCTGCTCGAAATGGTGAGGCATAGGCCATGTTTGGTAATACCATACCACTTTATACTACTCTATGTGCACAAATGGATAAAAGTAGACCAAGCTGACATGGGGGAGCAATAAAATTAATAATTATTTATTAAATTATCCAAAGCTGACTGTCAGTAGATTTACCACTCAGAATGTGTAGTAATATTTGAAACAACAGTTAGCATCATCATCAATTGATGATTTCTATGTCTATTTTAGTCCTGGTGTGGAAAATATGTAAAAATCAGAGTGAAATTTCATTTTAACATAAACCTGGACAAACAAGACAGAGCTTAGATTTAGCTTTTACGATGAGAATCAGAGCAAGTGAATGAAGTTGAGAGGTATGGAGCTTGTCGTTCACTCCGCCCGCTCAAAGCTGCTCCAAAAAAATAAAAAATAAATAAAAAGGAAAAAGCTGTTTAGTTTAAACCCTAGCCTGGTATCCAAATGATTGGAACAGCCAAAACCACAATTTAAGAAGTACCAGAGTAGAATTGGAACGGAGATAAGGCGATGCTCCAACATAAAAAAAAAAATAATGAAAATCTGCTCTGCGATCCATCCAAAAGTGCTAGGGAGTAGGACAGATATGCTAATGCTACACTCCATGACCACAACTGGCTTCCACACACTGGTAAAATACCACACAGTGAGGCCTGTTTTAAAAACCTATAGCCACACAAAATGTAATTAGTTAATGAAATGCTGCTTGGCCTTCGAGGTAATGCTACGTACTTTTGTAGGTACTACGATAGTTAGTGGGGCATGCTAACTTTTGCAGCTTGCGTTTTACTAAGCACACTGCTACACCATGTGACGCAACACACCTGCTGTGCCTAAGTGCAGATGTTTGAGGAAAGGGTTTAACAAATTGGCAATTAAGTAAGTGCTGACACGCTCAGCTAAATTTCCCTGGCTTTGGTAAGATGAGTGAGTGATGGTTTGTGTGTGCGTTGTCTAGGGTGTGTTGCCACACCAAATACACAAACACTGCTTGAATCTCCTAAGTATCAACTGTGTGTGTTACCCTCAAAAGTGGCCATTGTCTTGAGGACAGAAGGCCCAACAGAGACAGCACCGGGCCCTGCGGTCTGACATGGGCAAGATTTTTGACAAGCAGCACAAGCCTCCAAATGCTGCCAGAGCTCCATGAGGCTCTCAGTTGAAAGCAGCAGCTTTTTCCCTCCAGATTATTTCCAAACTTAAGAAGGTATTGTTGCTTGTTCCTGACAATGCTGAGAGCTCAGCGTGCCTTTACCACTCGGCGAGCCAAGTCCTAGAAGTTAAAAATATTTTAACTTTCAGAAAAGGAGTGCTACAAACAGGATTTCAGTAATCGTAGAGGAACAGCAGGAGCCACAACCAGACTTTCCCGCAAGCATGTCTTAACCATTGCAAGACATTCGTGTAAAAGAACAGATATTGGTGGATGCAGCTTTTTTTATTATTTGGGCTCCATAACCCCGTCACCCTGTATGCAGACCCTCACTTTTGAACACATGTAAACTGCCTATCTAATCTCTAACCGACACTCATCCCTTTGTACATCAGCATGTTTATTCATGACATGACTCTCACTGTGGCACATCAAGAGGTTGCTGGAGGAAGAGTGGCAGGGTGCTGTGAATTTCCACGCTGACAACATGTCAAATAAGGCAGACAGACACAAAGGAATAAAACATGCCCAAATTCAATTGCTGTACAACACTTGGGATTGTGATATGAAATGAACACTTGAGGCATTAAACTTGCTATGTGCAGTGGCGGTACATACAAATCACCTCATCCAGGTGACGGCTGGAGCACTGCACATTTCAGAGAAATAAACACGCTCTGTTCTCCATCGCTGATTCACAGAGACACGCCAACATAAAGAGACAAGGCAGATCAAAGACGTGCAGAGCAACAATGTCACATCCTGTAGACAAATATGGCGAAACCTGGCACTCTACTGCCTGTGGCAGTGTCTGCTATCTGTACCTTAAAGCTATGAAATATCGCCTTAATTTGCCAAAAGTCGACAGAGCAGGAAACCGAACATACAGAGAGGGAGAACAGATGACTCACAGTGGGTTTCCACCTCCTGCTTCCATGTTAGTCCTGTGTTTGAACATAAAGACCCGAGGAAATAGCTCTGCTTCTGCAACGCTAATGGGGCCTAAGGTTCGACATGCTGAATAAGTAATATGGGAAAAGTAACACCACTGTGGCCAGGGAGTGTCTCTTGAACATCTATACATAATTCACTCAAAAAAGAGGCTATTTTCTGCTGCAGAAGGTGCTGTCAGATTGTTGCATATTTTCATATTCGGCTAACTTTAGCAGTGGCAGAAAGCATTATTCTCTTTTCTAACAAAGGGAAAGTTGGATTGTAAATTTCAATCTCTGAAGAAAGAGGGTAGTTGAGGATAAAAGATAATGAATCTGCCGGAGCGTGTGTTTGTGTGTGTGAGTGGCGGGGGTGTTTTGTCTCCGAGGAGGATGACTGGCTCTCCGAGTCTGACGTACTGCTACTGTATCGCTACTGAGGATTTACAATAATGTCACAGCCTAGTCTGAGAGTTGTGGAAAAAAGAGAAATTTGTAGTTAATGCAAAATCTTATTATTATGCTGACAAATGTGTGCCACACACACACAACACACACACACACACACACACACACACCAAGTGAATATGGGTAAGACGCTGGAATCACTGAGCTGTAAGGCTATTTGAATTTAGAGCATGTCTAATCTGTATATCACCCAAAATATGAACCAGCGCCTTCACAGCCATACAGAGTGGGCAGTTTGCTCGTGCACATACACACACACACACACACACACTCTCATGCACACACACGGCATGGCAGGATATCTAGCAAATGCCTGTGAGCTGTCTGAGAAATGATTTGTTGAAAATCCTACTGTTAATGGACTATAGATCTTAAAAAATATTTGCACTAAGGCATACAGGCAACGGTGCTCCTCTCCAAAGAGGCTGAAGAAAGAGAAGAAAAGTCTTCAAATATCATCATCATTCAAAGCCCTCAACTTAATTGGATCTTAATCCTTCTATCACACAACCATAATCCCAGATCAAAATGTCTTTATAGGTTGAAGGCCTGGACTTCTGCACAGCAATAAAGTTGAGCAGACATTTAAGGCCAGTGTAACTAGACTCATAACTTCAAGGTCTGGGGCAGGTACATATAAAAGGACCATATTAAAGGACCAAAATAAAGAGAATGGTCTCTGGACATGACCCTACAAGCCCGTATGGTCTGTGGACTACAAGCATGATATTTAATCTACTGAATGTTCTGCTCTGGAGTCTAATACCCACACCACCACCACCCCCACCCTCCCAGAGAGTATCCTTAACACTGTTTGATCTTCTGTTCTCCCATCACCAAAGTGACAATGCTCTATCAAACGTCAAGTGTTTTTTTTTTAAATATAAAATGTGTTCAGCGTTGCTAGGGGGATTTAGTGTGAAACTCCCACTTTGTGTCATCCCAGTGTGTGACCAGCGAGTCAGCAGGTCTACAGTTGAGTAAATTCACCACTTTGTTGCAAAATTTGAATTTGAATAGCGGTGCACTGATATAGAAATTTTTAAAGGGGAGCGATTATGCTCATTTCCAACTTTATATTTTTATTCTTGAACTCCACTACAGTAGCTTTGCATGATTCAAAGTTTTAAAAAAATCCTTATATATCTAATAGTGGCCCATAATGCAGCCCCTCATTTAATCCTCCCGATTGGCCACTTTCTTCTGATTGGCCACCTCCTGGAAGCATGCCAAGAGGTAGCAAATAGCTGGCACAGATAGTTCTGGCTATGCGAGAATAGGCAGCAACTGGTACTTATGAGAACCGTCTCATCCTCTTGCCAGTGTGCTCGATGGCTTATGACAGCTACAATAGCTTGGAAATTTGTTGTTGTACCATATCTTAAAACATTTGAAAGCCAGTATCATGGATATATTCTTTCGCTGCAGTCATTTAAACAAAGAAACAAACTTGAGGTCTTGGACTTTGGTGGTGACTGAGCCACGAAGGTGACATTGTTTTCTCCTGCGGTACCCTCATGGGAAGCCAGTGTGCAATATGGCTTCTTTTATACAGTATGTAGCTATAGTCAAACATACTACTAATATATGTAAGACCTGTCATTTTATTCCAAAAGTTGTAAAGAAAAGAGTTTAAGTATATAATAAAGCCATGGAGGACGGGAGTGGATGAACTCATTTAAAGAGTAACTGGCCAAATTAAATAGGTCTAAGAAGTAAAGCAAACACGTCCACTGGGATAATTTCATTGGTCACCACTACACCTGACATTCTATTGGTTGGGGGATTTTGACAGGGTTATTGCACAAAAAATCAGAGAGCAGAACAGAAGTTCGAGAGCAAGCAACAAAAAAGCTGATGCAGAGTGTCACAGCTGTCGCTGTCATATTTGTGTTTCCTTTTTTTTCTGTCTCACTTCTACTAAGTAGGCTGCCTGTCCTTGTGGAAAGACCCGCCTACTTCCTGGTTTCTGGGGTGCTGACCTCAGTCCCACCCATTGGTTCCCTCGGTTCCAGCTCAACCAATGGCTCGTCACCACCTGCCATCACCTCCTGATCATAAGGAGAGCCCACCAGTTGATTGAGGCAGCTTGTCACGGCCAGTTGACGTGTGTGCCTCGTGTGAATAGTGTATTGTTAGTTAGCATCTGCCTTTGTGTTTAGTGGAGTGACTCATTTAAGTTTATGGTAACCTATTTTTGTTTGTGTTTAGTAGCCAGTGCTCGTACCTCTTGTGTGTTTGGTTTACCTGTGCCTTTACCAGCTTGTGGCTAGAAAGAGGGTGGAATTAGGGCCAGAGTCCACACTGACTGCCACACTTAGTTTTCCCGTGTTAGTTTCATTAGGTGTAGTGGGTGCTGTGCTCTTTGTGTTTTTTTTAGTAAGAATCTCCTCTGTTTAAATGTATAGTTAGGCACAATCCTCCTTATGAGGATCTCTTTTATTTAACTTGGTTTGTTATTTTCACAGCACCGTCATCCACCCTCCTTTTGTTTGTTTGTTGCCTGCATCTCTGGTTACCAAATAAATTACCATTTTATAAGAACTTACCAGTTTCTGCCTATATGTTTATGGCCCCACTCCCCTAGACCAACAGGGGGTCGTAACAAGAGCAAATCCAATCACAAGCACAGGCTGTTTGAATGCAAGGCAGATATGGGGACTCGAGTATGACATGTCACACACACAGTGACTTCAGACTTGACTTGAGACTCGTCCTCGAAAGACTTCAGACTTGAAGACCCAAACAAAAGAAGTGCTGAAGCAAAATAGGTTAGTATCCTTTGGTGAATAAACATGTTTAGCTCAGCACTGGCTATCTAACATTAGCTTTCTTCTTGCTTTAGCTATGACCAACCTGAGGTTAACTCCGACTGCCATTCATTCTGAAAAGATGTTTGCTTGCCAAACTTGTGGTGCACGATTAGCTTACTCATTTACGTCCCGCTGGCTGCCATCACGTTAATTATTAATGCTGGCTGCAAACGGGTTACAGGTTTATTGTTGATGATGTAACGTTACAGTTTTATTTAGTTATAATGTTGAACTGGGTTTGAGAGTCTGGGGATGTGTTGACTTACAGTAGTTTATAAGCTGTCATCAATTGCATTGTACATTACATGGTTGTGCTCTGTGAAAAACAGGTTACAGAAAGAGTCCCTTATAACTATGCAGTTTTATAAGCAGCCTGGATTGAATGCAGCAGTTGATACAACATTCATTATAACCACGAGTGACTTGAGACTTGACTTGGACTCTAGCTCAAAGACTTGTGAGCATCTCTGGTGCAAGGACAGGGTTTATCAAGAGAAATCAAAATCAATAAATCATGCTCTCAAATTGAAAGACCACACTCTTGAATAAAGATAGAAAAATAATCCCACATTACTTTAGCAACTAATCACTTTTAACGGTAGCTAGCTAGTTTGCTCAGTTAGCCATGCAGATAACCATCTTATTAGCTGAAGCTGACTGCCTCGACTGAGAGCTTGGAACACACACACACACACACACCCATACACACACATATATATTTATATACATATAATTCAAAACCACGGATACAATAATGGAACATGTAATTGTTGTTATATAATATAAAATAAAAGTAAATATTGTTAAATGTGGCAGAATAAATGGAATATGAAAAAAAGTTCCACCTTAGTTGAAATAACATTTGGTTTTTACCGTCATCAGTTATCAGTCGTGTGTTGAGCTGAGCCTATTGATCTCACCCTGTCAATCTCAATCTCATTACTCGGATGAGAGAAGAGGCAGATTTATTGGAATATAGCCTAACTTTTTGTAGGGGGAAGCAACCCAAATTATCAGAACCTGCCAAAATAAATTTCAATCACCCAATTAAAGCAGTTGGCTGTTAAGAAATGGTCAAAATTGAAGCAGCCGATAAAGATATCCTGATTTTAGTTCCTTGTATGGGCCAAGCTCTAAAGATCCTGTATCCTACATTTCCCATAATGCAAAAAAAATGGCATCATTTAGGTTGACCCTGCAGTCTGTACATTATGATAAATCAAATTCATTGCACCATTTCATGAATGCACACCAAAAACTTTGTAGTCAGGGGTCACCAAGTATTCTGGAGCAAAACTGCCAGCATACCATCATGACCGCTCAAAACACAGACCCAAACAATGCTGAACCAGAGACACAGGTTGCATTATCATCTCTAATTCCTAATAATTATAATTTGTTTGTTTGTTTTTTACCACCAAAAATAGCTCCTGTCCTCTTGCCAGTGTTGATTGTGAATAAAATGTAATCTGCATTCAATAAAGTAGTAACTTACATTTAAAATAACACATCTGGATTTTAACATTTTTCAATTACCTAGCTGGGTAAAACTCCCAAATTCCAAAGTGACAACAAGTGAAGCGTTTATTGTAAACAGACAGATGAAACACTTGACGTCAAAATGTATCTCTACAATAACTAAAAAAAAACAACTACAAAAACATTTTATAGTGGTAATGAAATGTCACACCAACACTAAATGACAGGGTGGGCTATCAGCTAGCTAAAGTCAGATTGCTCATTTTAAATTTTAAAAAAGTGTTGGCTTTAGCTAGCTAACAATAGTTAGCTTAACTGTAACATAAGGCAAAAGTTAGAAACAACCTAACTTTAGCATTCATCCATAGACACTTGACACAGTCTAGGGGAGACCAGGTATGGTTGTAACACTTTTTGCTTCACTCCCTTTTTTAGCTAGAGTTCTCAAACTTTTATATAAAGTACCCATATTTGTTCACTACAAATGGCACCAATTCAGTCCTCTACAAGAATATCACAGACCTTGTGAGGTGATGTCAGATGCGTCGTGTTCATTTGTTACAACCTACCCCACTACCAGGGTAGGTTGTAACAATAAGACAAAAGAAGCAAAAATGGATGTCACACAATGTGATATGCTGTAAAGATGGGTGTAGTGAAATAAAAGAATAATGTTTCTCTCTCATTGTAACAGACTATGTCTGATGACTCTCAAGCATGTACAGTATGTGTGTGTAAATTTGTCAATGGAATTAACTTATTTACAGTATACTTAATACACACTAGTACAATGTAGACTACGTAATTAAAAAATATCTGTGTACATCCTTTGGTCTAACAAAAAAGAGGTGTGTGTAGGTGTGTGTGTCAATGTTTGTATATTCATAATCAGAGTCAGAGTCAGTGCTTGACGTGGGCCAGTTCTCACCGGTACAAAGTACCGGCACTTCTATATTTTATTAATGGAGTATCAGGACTGTTTCTTGCACATTGGCACTTCTCACAAGCAGCCTGTATACTTCTCTGCCCTCTCCACCGATGGAGACAGAGTATGGAAAACATCGAGTGCCAATACACATGGCAACATGTGAACATGTGAATAGTGAGAACTGGTCACAGTGCTGACAAATGTTGGTAACCCTGTAGTGTGGGTTTGGTGGGCCCAGACTGCATAAGGCAATCTGTAAAATATTAAAATCAAAAAAATCCCTAGTTGTATGTATAAGGGATGGCTGCAACACTTTTTAAATAAGTGTTGCAACCTATCCCACCCTTGTTAGCCATCGTTTAGCTAGCTGTATTAGCATAGTGGTTTGAAATTAGAAAGGAAAAAATGGATCACATGTTGCCTGAGATACTACAATTCAATCTGATACAAGTCAAACAATTTTATCTGCAACAGTATAGATACTAAACAAAATATAGTCTTGGTTAAAAAAAATTACTTTCTTACCTGTGCCTGTTTACAGCCCTTAGAACCACCATGCCTTGTGGGGGAGGAAGGGTTGTCACAACTCTCACCATGTTACATCCATACCGTCCCCTAACTACAAAACTCTGAAGGTTGTAAAGTTAAGTGTATTAAACAAGCTTGATAGCGTCGGCGTGGTAGGTGACAGGCATTGGTGGGGTCATCCATCCATCCATCCTGCAGACCCGATGGGTGCTGAGCCAGTCCATCTACAGGTAGTCATCGCGGTTTGGTGGTCAGTTTGTCATTAAAATATATGATGTTATTATATATAAAATAAAATATAGGGACAATTTCAGTTTTATAATCTGTCAAACATACCACTTCTGAATGAAATCAAGTCATTTTGAGACAGAAACTACTTTTCAGTCAATAAGTAGAAGCTTTAATCACTTTCTGGAAAGTGGAATACTGCATTACATGGGTTGTATTGGCCATTTAAAGGTATTTCAATAGGTAAAATGGATTGATTGGTACACAACAAGTTGAATAATGTAGAATAAGGGTAATTGCAAAACAGATCATGTCTTTATTTTATTATTATTATTTTTAACTCAGCAGTGAGTCATGTTAATTTTAGGCTTCATTTCATTTTCCAAATATAAACAGGGATATTAGACATATATGCCTACCAAACACATAATCCATCTGCAACAACAGGCTTCTGTTATTGCTTATAATCATGTAAATGTCAGGCCTGGTTACGCTATAAACACGCAAAATCTGATTTCAGGTCTGTTCACACCTTATACAGTGTGTGATTAACACACAGTTAAAAACAAGGACATTTCCGGGGACAGCTCCAGACGGGAACAGGTCACCAAAACCGGGGAATGTACCCGGCAAAAGGGGACATCTGGTCACCATACGCACTAGACTTGGAAGTGGGAGTCATGCAGACAGACTAAAATTTCAGTTAATTTTAGGCATGTCTGAAATCGTATTCCAAGATTATTGAGGCATGAACATGGGAAATATCTTGTAATAGGCCTTTGTACAATTATGGTAAGAAAGGTAAGGTAAGAAATTAATTCAGTTTTGTAAGCTAACACGGGTGTTGTCAGCTGTAAAAAATATATATATTTGGTTTAGGGTGCATGGGTTAATTAACAGACATATGGTTACACCATGAAGAAAAAAACAAAGCTGATAGTCTCCATGGAAATTTCTAACATGTTGCTCAACAAGCTTATCCAAGTTGTGGGTGAGAGATACAGAGAGCTAGGGCTCCATGTCTTCGTGCACTGTGGTGGTCTTCACAAATGACTCTTAGTCACGTATTCTGCTCAGGAACCATGGTGATGAAATGATGTGGGAAAGTAATTTCACCTCAGCTAATAATTCCTGTAACGCCATGTTTCTATCATGTATTATCATTATTATTGTCATACTACATACTACTAAGACTAAAACATATACTATCATTATCATCATCATTGTTATTGGCTGTTCTCTGGTACATAAATCTGTGCCTTAGTGTCTGTTTTGGCACATGATTGTGATGTAGTTCTTGGTCTTCTAATGAAAATGTATAATAGTTTTGTTCAAATTTTAGTGAATTGATTTTTGATAGTTTTAGTTAACACAAGTAAAGACACAAAGTCTATTTTTCATCTTTGAAATTTGAGGCTCAATTAGGTCATGCATTTTTTATTTGTTGTCTTCTAAGCAATATGAGGCTACAGCTGTCACTAAACCTGGACTGGTCATCAACGTTCATTCACAGCATTGAGTACACGTGGCTGGGGCAGTGAGGAGAAAAAGTAGAGCTGACAGGGAGTGCGTTAAAAGGAGAAAAGTCTGGGAGGAAAGAGCCACTAAATGCTGTAAAATTTCACATCATAAACTACATTTCCCGGATTGATTTTAAACATAATCATGCTACACTATGTAGGAAAGACACATGCATGGAAATAATCTAGAAAATGATAACATGTATACTATACTTATTTCTTTGGCCTCAATAATGGAAGTACAATTGACTAACTCTTGAAACTGAATACACTTTGCTCTTCTGAATTATTGTGAATATTTAAAAAATATGTTGCTGGCATATACATTAAATAGAAGAGTCAGTTGTGAATGGAGTGAATGTGGAGATTGTCTGGACTGACATTAGATTCCCAGATTCCTGGCTGAATTAATATCCTATTGCTATCTTTGTAGGAACCAATGTTAGGCAAGTTAGCCGACACGCTATTGGCAGTGGCACACTCCATCGTTGGAGTGTGCCACTGTGGTTCCTGAGCCCCACCATTGAGGGAGAGGGGGGGTGGATGGGTGAGCCCGCTAATGGGCGTAGACCAAGCTATTCAGTGCTGCACATGCACTTATAATGTAGTGTACTAATAATGTCAATCGTTCTTTTCTTCTTCTTCTTCTTTTTCTTCATATGTGTCAGCGTAGGTGACGAAAAGTGCTCTGATGCACCCTTGGTCCGTTCGTGTTACTGTACAAACATGACCCCGCAACATGGCTCATTCTAAGGTAATAAAAACATAATGTAAGGTCTTTATACACCACTGAAAACATAGTTATGGATATTATATTGCATTTCTGTGAATTTATCCTCCTAAATTTACACACTGAACCTTTAAATACATGTATCATAAATACTGACTTTCCCCGCCTGTGCTCCACTGCACAGCAGTGAATCACTCAGAAAGTGAGTCACTCACTTGTATACAAAGGGCGCTTTCACACCTAACCTGTTTAGTTCAGTTAAAACTCACTCTGGTGCATTTACCCGTGTAGTATGGTTTGTCTGGGCTAACGTGAAAGATCAACAACCATTCGCTTGTGATGTGAAAGCAAATGTACCAACCACAGGATTTTATGATAGCAGAGGAGCACACGCTTTGATTTAGGAGGGGTTTGATGGCCTCTGATTTGATAAGTCTGAAGAGAATATCTTTGCGCCAAGTACTGATTCATATAATTCACAAGCAGAATTTAAGCATGAATATAACAAATTTAACTCAGTTGACATGATCTTGACTGCAATATAGTGGGTTACAACCAAGTCGCATTGACCACTTGACATTGACTGTGATGTGTTACTATTGGGATGAATAGTTTGTGTGTAGTAAGTGTCACTGTGTCACTGAGTCACTGAGCTGTTATAGCAGCCTATGTGTAAAGTTTATGTGCAATAGGTACATAAAATATGTTGATAGATTTTAATCTTTTGCTGAAGTTGAGCTACATAAGCAATTGGCCACAAAGCTACGTAGGAATGTTTGCAAAATATCCCGGCATTTGGAATTGTGTTTGGAATACAATTGATTAATTATTAATTATTAATTATACTGACTTATGAATGAACTTGATAAGCTCCTGTAAGAGCTGTGATGGTAATATGATTTAGGAGAAACACAGGTATTATAGGGTTAAAAGTCCCATTCAGCTTTCAAGTTTCCCACGCCACCTCCCCGCAGCAATGCTCTTATGACCCTTTGATTGACAGGCCAGCATATGAGGGGCAGTACCTGGGAGCCTTAGAAGCCAGGGATTGGATACAAGCTGTCTGTGTGCATTCTAATAAGACACTGCCTTCCAGAGGAATTGTACTCACAGCAGTCCAAGGTTAATCTAGATGTCAACACCTGCTGAGTGTGCAGCGGATTGCTGTGGGGTGACATCCCCCATCTTCCCCTCCGCTGTGGAAGCTTAATGTGGCAACTGATTCCACCCTCCCTCCAGGAGGAAGTGTAGATGGTTGGTATTTCAGTGCTGCCGTGCATGGCTGTTCCTCCTGGCACTTTGGCTGCTGACCTTCTTACTTGCTACTTGCTTGCTTGATTGCTTTCTATCCACTCTGGCCACACTCCCAACCTCCTCTATGATATTCTCAAAAGTACTTGAAGAGTTCATCTTTTAGGGGAAAACCACAGCAATTATCACCACCTGTAGTTAATTACTTAAGTTCCATCCAACATAATGAAAACATTTGGGCTTAAAAATACAGGAAGAATCCACCACAGAAATGGCAAAAAAATGGATTTGATATGGTGAAAATCTTAAGGATTAAAACTTCACTAAGTTGTTATATGCAAGTTACAGAGCATTACCGCTGGGCAGTGATGCGTCTACACAGTTATAACCGTGAGTACCTTGAATTATCCATGGATCGGCCGGGTCATGAACGTGCACAGCATCACGCTTAATGGGGGAGACGCTGTAACTTGATTGATTATTTAAATCTCCCGACACAGAAACAGTCAGGATCTAATGTTAATTAATGTTCTGTCTTCTTCTACACATCCAAAAGGTCACACACAGGTTCATTCATACAGCAGAATTGTATGAAGTAAGGGAAAGCCATACTCCTAATAACTCCTGAACTCTACCAGAGCTGTCTGAAAGTGTTTTCCAGAAGCTAAATGTTTAATTCTGTTTCCTGTGGAGAGATTCGTCTGTCATTTCAACTACAGGTTATAGCTTTGCTGCTTAAGTGTTCCACAATATTTGCTGTGATATTACTGTGTGCATGGAAACGTTTAAAATGACTGACAGCAGCCTTTCCCATCATTAAAGTCAATCGTTGAAGAAAACACGCATACATCAACAACACACACTAAAGAAATCACTTGGGAAAGCTTGTGGTGCTCAACATAATTTAAAAAGGCAATAGAGCTTACAGGGACCAGTAGAGGTGGAGTGAAATGTCCATGTGGGTCACGAAATCTTAGAAAATTATTCTCAGTGATTGACTGTGGATGATTTGTATGTGCATTCTGAGGATGTCAGGCACAATCTGTGCATTACTACCACAGGTAAATCCATGCTGTTATTGTGCCATTCAATATTGATTTCCATACAGATATTTTCCAAAATATATTGTTTAATATCTGACATTATATTACCCTCCATCTGTCAACTACAGCACAAAGTGATACACAAACTGGAACAAAATGTTCACGAGTCCATGATATTACATGAAAATTACAGCTAGATTTTTAGAAAAAATCTATCTATCTTTATTGACTAATTTTTATCTAGTTTTAAAATCTCTTGAAAACAAAACTAATGACAACAAATTACAATAGTTTCATTGTCCTTTTTGGCTCAAAGGCACTTCAACAGCTGAGTGAAGGGAGAGATTCCCAGGCAGATTTTTAAAGGCACTTGGTCTTCCAGTCAGGATCAACACCATAGACTACCACCATCCTTTAGTTTTCACTTATAAGGGCATTCTATAATACCATACATCAGCAGGTAATTTGCAGCCTGAAAAGGCAGTAGATACACTTTAATACCATACACACCAAAGTTTGTCTGAAGTGCATGGGCTCTTCAAGATATGCAAAAAAAAAAAAAAAAGCCAAGGCATCATCAATGTGTATCACCCACTCGACCCTGAACAATTACTTTGACCAAACACCGTATTCAGGAGTAACCTGAAGCCACGAAATCTCATTTCACTAGAAATTGTCACCCATTCCCCAACAGTGGAGTCACTTAACCCCAAAAAACCTTCTGAATCTCACCCCCCCTGCCCCTCCTGTCACACTCTCTTGTCTAATCCTCCCAGCACAACACCTCTTTTGCATTTTGTCAAAATTAATTTATTTTCTTCGCAGATCAACCTAATTAGAAGGAAGGCTTGTGGTATAAAATACGTCTTTATTGCTGTCATCATCAATATCACACTCACTATCTGGGTCACTGCGCACTGATTGGCTGCACGGCTAATGGAGTGGAAATTTTCCATTTTGTTCAGAGCCTTTCATGTTTCAAACGCACGCCCATTGGGGGAACAATGTGCATATTGGAGGGTGTAAACAGTGAACAGGTCTCCTTTTCCCACAAACACCTTGTTCTGGAGAGGAAAGAAAGAGATGCAGAAATAGAAAATAGGCAAGATAAAGGTTACCCCGTCTCCTGGGGACTGAAGGCTCTATTCAATCACACTTGATAAGACAGCCTTGGGGATTAGTCAAAGGCATTCTCCCTGGGTGGTGAGGAAGCAGCTCTTGGTTCAGGTACTCTTCAAAAATACTGAGCAAACTTTGAGGCAAAACAGAAGATTATGATTTCTCAACTTATCATACGGAAGGAACCATTTTTGATCAAATAGCTGTGGGCAATTTTGCATCCAAGGTCAGTACATTTGCTTGCGTGTCTGCAGGTAAGAAAACAGCAAGGTATTGGATTATATAATGAGCTTCTGTGTAGCTTCTCCTTTTGTTTGTACAACCTCTTCTTCACAAATGAGCCCGCCTCCTCATCTCTGCACCAGATAGCAGATACAGAAAACCCTAAGCCTCCATTTCCTGTCCTTGTGTTTTCTACCAAGCTGCCACAGTTATCAATGAAGTTGAATACCTGCTTTTATCCAAGGCGAGGTGACACAGCTGAATACAGTTCAGATTATTTTGACGAAAAAAGACAGATCATCTCCAGTAAGGAGAGTGAATCATTTCCTTGTGGTCTTGTTTTTAAAAGGCACAGAGGGTGAGTCAGAAACTGAATACTTGACGGTGAATGCACTTTTAAAAGCAATTTAGAAATGACGCCTTTTCTGTATATGTTTGGATTGTCGCTCAAATGGCTTGGCTGTGTTGCAGCACTTGATGCTGATAAGCAATACTGGAATACAGGAGCAATCTACCTGAAAAACAACAATATATTTAGTTGAAATACACTCTGCAGCTTTCACATCAGAATGCAATGAAGACTGTTCACTGCAGTCAGCTGGCATGTATGAGAAGAAAATATATATCACCTCTAGTTCAGCAAATACACGTTGTTTGGCAACTGAGAACCAGCAGTAGCTTGCAGATTAATTGTCAAAGTAATATTAACAATTTTCCTCAAAAGCCCCAGTAGGACACACATTGTTGGAGTTTGTGTTTGTGGTCTACAACACACTTAAAAACATGATGTTTCTGAGGCAAAATCTGGAGTTTTAAGGAGCGTATTTTAGTCTTTTAAATGGATTTATGGACATTTATTTGTGATGGCCATCAGAGATATTGATATCCATATTCATATTGTTAGATATTTCAGTATGCTTTGTAACTACCATATATTCAGGGTTTTTTCATTCTCAGTAGTGAGAAGAGCCTGGAGTCTCCAGTAGATAGTTTGTGAGTGTTCTTAAAAATGGGGAAACTTTCCAAATCCAAATCAATCTGCACTTGAAACTGCTTCAACAGTGTAACCTACACAGAAAAAGTTAACTAAACAGTTACTGTGATCAGTTATCTGACTCAAATTCTTTGAAATAAATCTTAACATTGTACTGAAATAAATGGAGGCCAACGGCAATGATCCTGAAATGCATGTTGAATGATTCTCAGCGGCAATATCAAACATGTACATGATTTGCATTCAATGGGCAGAAACATTCAGAACCATAATATGTGAACCTGCTAGGCTAGATGTTTCTGCTGCTCATTAGTAAGAAATTTCACTGTGACTGTGAAATAATCTATGGTGAATAACATAATGTTGGAATATAATATGCTGGTGATTACAGTTGATAGTGCTAGCTAGTGCTTACTGTACCTATCTATTCATTTAATGCAAGTAAATGCTATTGGTAATGCATGGGCCAAACGTCATTCAAAACAGCATCATGTGGGAAAACATAAAAAACAGCACGAATGCTAAACAACAAATAAATTTAAGAATAACTCAGTCCATCTCTGATGTATTGTTGTCAAATAGCAGAATTTTCCACATCTTATAGTGCATAATGTGTCTTTATAGTTGTAACTTCTGGCCAATTTTCTATAATTATAATTCTATAAAAAAATATAATTTTCTTTGAAATTGCAAATTCAAATGAATTAAATGAATTCTTGACTAATGCACCTTCAGTCTGGGAACAGATCATTGTGCGTCAATGATGCTCAGTTGGTTGTCTAACAATGAATATTTGAAAACTGGGAGAAGAAAGTACTGAGTGTCAGAGCTCTTCGGTAGCTGGCAGACACAGCTACAGAAATTAGTATTTAACAGTGTGTTGTATTGTATGTGACTGTATTTACGTGACTTTTAGTTAAAGTGCTTGACCGTGATGTGTTAACATATTGTGCAACCTGTGTATATTTCTCAACCTGAGAGCTCAGCTGCAGTTAAAACACGTGTCAGCTGAAACTGGAAACTGAAGACACTCCAGACTGAACCACAAATATGAGCACGTGCATGCACACACACACACACACATACACACTCACTCACTCACAGGGAAACCAAAACACACAACAGACTGTGTAATTGTAAATCAATAAACAATTAAGGTACCACCATCATAACACACTCCTTACTGACCTCAAATCCCTCGACGCTGACTGTGTCTCCATTTTCCCATTGTTTGTAGGAGGGCAGCTAAAATAATAATGGGCTGTTGTCTTATATGTGGACACTCGCCAGTGAAGCCTGCCTGTAAGTATGTAGAAACCACGTGTATGTATTTCTTTTTGTGCATCAGACTGTTAAGTTGTTTCCATTTCACTGCTGTTATCCTTCTCAAGCTATTTGGAAATCTCATATGTACATATGTTTATACCTATGGACACAAAGTTCTAATTTGCATGTTTCTCACATGATGTGATTTAAACAAAGGCTGTGGGGCGTTCTGGTACTACATGGTTCATACACATACTGTTTTACAGCTATGTCCCCGGTACAACTCCAGCTGTCTGTCTCCATACTATCAGCAGTCCAATAAAGGCAACATAAGGGTTATCAAGCAACATGTTCTTTTCCCTCAAGAATGACACATAATGCGTCTCTGAGCAAGACGCTTAATATGCAGTTGCTCCATTGCTTGGTTGGCTTAGTTAATTAGACAGGGCTTGATGTCGCTGTTCCCTGGATACATTTTGCTACTGGTGTTAGATTTAAGTGTAAATCTTCTGGGAGATTAGATGAGAGGAGCAGCTATGTTGTTGTTGTTGTTTTTCCTGTTGAGGAGCAGGTAGGTCTTATTTCATCAGGGCCACTGCATTTGTGAGGCAGGGGTGGATTAACATGGGCCTTTGGTAAAAAAAAACAAAACAACAACAACAACAACACAGAACATGCTGGGTCACACTGCACACTGGTTCAACCTTTGCTGCACCACTTTCTTACCTATCTATCCATCTCAATAAATGAAAGTGCACTTTCCCAGGTAGATCATTTTGTAGAAGTCACATTGTGCTAATACTACTGTTTGCTTGCTTGTTGTGGTGAGACAGGGGACAATATTATTATCTCTGCCAGGTGTGTGTGTGTGTTGTGTGGGGGGGGGGGTATGGTATGGTATCTCCCATACTAATGGACCCATCAGCCTAATATTGTTTTGTTTTCTAGTTGCTGCTGTGATAACTAAATAAGTATATCATGCTGTGAATTTATGATCATTAATGATCATTAGTTAATTTGGGCTTTTCTGAAATTGCGCAAATGGTTCCATACATGTTGTAGGACAGTTTTGATGTTTTTTGTCTGTCTTTTGCATATATGACTAACGGTTTGTGATATACCACAAAGAAACATGTTGATGGGACTTTCTGGGCCTTAATACTGATAATGTAGACATAAATGAACTGGATTACTCTGCCATCCCTTCACACAAAGCAATCCCAGTCCCGCATGTTCGCATCTGTGACACCACGATGGTGGATTTAAGAGCTCTAATTTCAAGAAGCTCTTGAAATTAGAGCTCTTAAATCTGAGAACACTTCCTCTTATAACACCTCTAACTCCTAACTTCTAACATGTTAGGATGTGCTCTTCTTCTATCCCCTACAATTACCTTGTATTGTTTGGACTTTTTGTTAACTCTAACTTCTTTCCCTAGGTATTCACCCCATTGATGCGATATATGTGTCATTAGTGCTTACTAGCATTTACTGCTGCTTTTATTAATGTGTATTGTCAGTTGTAGATCTTGTGCTGTATTTTATGCGCTGTTAATGATTTTATGTTGTTCCTCAAATGTAAGTCGCTTTGGACAAAAGCATCTGCCAATTGAGTAAATGTAATGCAATGTAATGGATACTAAAGAAAATGTCAAAAAAAGATGATTGCGAAGAAAGATCTTCAAATTATAGGGAGCGTTTATCTGCGATGGATGAGATGCCATCGGCACTGTAGAGAGGGAATTGTGCTGATTTGTGTATGACTTCTGTGTTCAGACTTGACCAATGAAAAATAAAAAAAGAAAGAAATATGACATGTATTGGTTGAATATTCAGAAAGGCTATCCTGCTGAAGGAGATAAATCAATGCAAGCATCACAGCTCCTGACCTGTCCTGACCTCTGACCCAAGGAGGAAGACTTTTTCCATCGCTTATGTCGCTTGGAGTGGATGGAACAGCAGAAAACACAAAACGCACACTGAACACATGCTGTTCAGCTTTCTCACAGATTTAGATGAAGACAAGATTTTGTCAAATTTACACATCTTTATAAGACAGGACAAAATGGAAAAGGAGATCATCTGATTGTTTGAAGACATTTTCTTAAGAGAGTCACATTAATACAAAGATCTATCATGGAATACCAGTATTTTATATACTGCAGTTGTTATACCACATTTTTATATTCTGCAACGTGTACATGGTAATATGCCAACTTCGTTTCAAAAAGTGTTCAGTTAGTTTGTCCAAGAAAAGAAAAAAAGAGAAAACTTTGAAAACAATATTTAACTCACCATGAAAGGATTACAATACCCTGCAAATGCTCACGATCTGTCATAATGTCTTTAAGCGTTTATCTTTACCACAAGAGAATACACAAAAACTGAATGCTTTGGGTAACTCATTGGATTTGATCCTGCCTTTCATATAAAATACTTGAACTAATGATTTACATAGTCCCAAGGGGACCAGAGACAACACTGTGATACTGTGAGAATTCATGTCAGCAAGATAACAGGAAGAATAAGGAAGAGATGTGAAGAGTTCCACTCCAAAACGCTATATATCCAGACACAACATAAAATAAAATCATTGCCTGAGGTTTATCATTTAGTGACGGAGCAATCTACAGGATCCATTCTGTAAAAATGAACTTGATTCGTCAACTGAGTACTTAATGATGAACTATTCTTTAAAAGCAATATCATTTGGTTTTAGTTTTTCTTTCGCTGTTAAGCTTTTTTTGGGGTCATGTTTTTCTCTCACATTTTGGAACAAAACTCTTGTCATGTTATCCAGTTCATTAAATACTGTAATTATCAAAAATATGGAAGGCGTAATACCACACAATTAGCTGATCCATTAGAGTGATTATTATTTTTGATGGATCGCCCATAAATCAACACAAGTATCTACCTGCTTCAGTGGCTTCTCTCTGGTCGTAACAGAAGAGGCTTTTATCAAAGCAACAGACGGGTGTAAAACCTCATCACTGCTAAACATGCAAAGGCCACGGGTGCGAGGAAGAAAAGTGTGACTGTGAGTCATGTACAGCTGATGAGAAAGAAAAAGCATCCTTCTTTTGTTCTTGTAAAGGAAATGTGAGGGAAGAAGCCATAGTGTTTCTTTTCTCAGCCTGTGAAGCGACAGGATCCCTATGGTATTAACCTAAAATGGTAGAAATCAACAGTTGGACATTTTGAAAAAATACACTTATTTGCTTTCTTGACAGTTAGATGAGAAGAGCGTTACCACTCTCGTGTCTGTACAGTAAATATTATGAAGCTACCTCCAGCAGGTGGTTAGCTTAACAACACAAAGACCTGAAACAAGGGACAACAGCTGGCATGGCTCTGTCCTAAGGTAATAAAATGTGCCTACCAGCACCTTTAAAGCTCAGTAAGTAACATGTTATATCTGAAGAGTTAAATCTATACAAAACCATAGGTAAAGGTGAAGCCTTTACAGAGGTTACTTTTCACACGTCGGTTTATGTAAAGATGAAACAAACCGGACATAGAGAGCCAAGCCTAGCTAGCCCATCACGCTTAGAAGATATTTTGGCTGTGGTCCAACTCTACCTGAGAAAAACTGTTACTATTACTCAATATATCACTCTATAAAATGATATTATAATTTAGCATGTATTTAATTAAGTGTAAGGCTCAAGTTCCAAGACAGGGTTTTTAGTTAATTGCTTTTAAATGTCAATGTGCTTTTGAAAGAGGTTTAACGGGTTAATTAATGAGCGTTACTGGTGCTGGTAGGTGGAGAAAGCGAGGCTAACTGTTTACCCCTGTTTCCAGTCTTTATACTGTCGCTTCATATTTAGCTGACAGATATGTGAGTGGTGTTGATTTGCTCATCTCTCACTCTCACAGCAAGAAAGCGAGTAAACCTATTTTGCAGATTTTATTTATTTTTTACTCTTTTTACACTGTGTATGCGAGGCACACACTTGTGAATGATTTATACTTCCAGTTACAAAAATGTTTTCTTTAGAGTGGAAAAGCAGCTTCACACCAAAAAGCCTAAAAATGACAGAACAGTTTCTCAAAGCATGTCGGAGGGGTGTGGTGTATTTTTTTTTCTCAACGCATTATTCTTGCCATAAAAAGCAAATGAACTGGAAAGTGAATATGAGGTTTCATCACCTCTTTGGAAAAGTGTCATGTTGATGGCTCCAAGTTGTCCCCCAATTCTGCAGTCTCTATGATTCAGTGTCAGTGGACTTTTCGAACAGTATTAACTGCCATTCACCTTCACAACATAAGACAACTTACCAGCACTGACACAGGTAATTCCCAAGAGAAATCTCCACTAGACTAGGATGAAAACAAATACCATAGCTTTATACTTTAGCCACCCAGATCACAGTCAGAAAAGGAACCAAAATAACACGCGAAAAAATAAGTTAACATAATTTTGACACATAGAATTTTACAATATGTACATTGTTTTTAAATTAAAATAGATTTGTCAGTTGTCTGATTGGGTAGGTCCTCTACACAGCGCTCCTTTCTTTCAACCATCCAGTGTTCTTCCACAGAGGCAAAGTTCCCATTAAAAGCTCAGTGCCAGCCAATCAGAGTGCAAGTAAGGCTACCATCGACAAGTCCCTGCCAAGATTCTGTCCGTGACGTCTTCAGACAGGGCCGAGCCCTTAGCAACAAACATGGCAGACCCTTCAACACCCTGACAAAAAGAAATAAATATAAAATATATGTAATATTTCTATATATATTCATAAAACAAACCCAGGATAGATTTTAACTCTGTGTTCTCTCCATAATATAATCAAACTGTGGTCATTTTCCTATTGCCAGTCCACTTTACTTTCTTTCCATCTCCATTTCGGTGTATTTTTGCAGTTTTTTTGAGGAAAAAAAAGTCTTCTTCAAACCTGTACATCTTATGCTCAAGTAAACAAAATGTAAAAGTGCGTGTTTTTGAATACGTTTTATCCACTATATCCAAAAGTGTTGCAGGCACTTAAGTCCTTCCAAAACATTGTAGATGTTTTTTTCGACAGTGGAGCAGGTTGGTTTGGTTATTCCTGGATTTGTGTGGGTCAGTCTGTCTGTATGTCTCTGTCGATCTGTCTGTCTGGCGAAGAACGGGCCACCTCCAGCCGCTGCTAGCCCAGGATGTCCAGGTAGACCGGCGTGGCTTTTCCCATGGCGAACAGGACCTTCTGAATGTCCTTAATGTTCAGTCGCTGCTGCGGTTCCCTCTGCCAGCAGCCCAGCATGATGTCATACACCTCCTTAGGACAAATCCGTGGCCTCTCCAGAACCCGACCCTGGGTTATGCACTCAATAACCTGCAGAGGAGAGAGGGCAGTGGAGTGAGACAGAAGATTTTTACTGACTGATTGCTGTTCATAATGAGAAACCACTGACACTGAGCAGGCTGTCCTTTGAGCGTTTGAACTAATGAAACTGAGATGAGAGAAATAAGCCGCATGCATTCAGTGCACATTCTTCAAATGTGTCCAATATTTAAGGGGAAACAAGGTTTTTCTTTCTGTCCCATGGCCCACAATAACAATAATACTGAATATCTGTGGGGTTAAGATGTTGCTAAAAGGGTTTCTTTGTTGGACTCTCATTAGGAAGATGACTCATTGCAGTTGTGACAATTTGACTTTATTTGTGTCAGTTCCAGGTCACTGTAGCTTAAGAGAACAGATAAGGGTCTATGTATATGTGTAATGACTGTGGCGGTACTGAAAAACTGCACAGAAAAGCATTGTTTTCTGTTTGTTTGTTTTTTTACTTTTTATTTTAGCATTGTCACTACATAAAATGTATTCACGCTTCACGCTTAGATACTCCAGCTCAGATGTTATGTTCTTTTTTCAAAGTTTTCCAGTTATTAAGGCATAGAATAATTACCAACACAGCTGAAGAGTAAAAATGGAAACTCTCCCCGTAAGACATATTATGGTCTCATGCAATTTCATGCTCTTGCAAGCTAGCAGCACACCACGCTGTCAGAACAAAGCATTTCATAATCTACTGCTATCTGAAGCCTAATCAGTGTTTAAATACATATGATTTCACTGTGGTTTCTACTCAAGAGTGTCAGCAACAGTAAAAACCTGAGAGAATACAAAATATTAGTACAAGTGGGAAAATCCTGTTCTATTGTTCCACCTGTTGCATCTGTTTACCAAGTGAAAGCGCTACTTTCTCTCTGTTGTTAACATTCTGTTTCTCATGTTTTTCTCACCAAAAGACAGCCTGGCATTCAAACTACCTTGAGACTTAGGCTGAGGGGATAGGGCATCAACTCCAACAAAGACATATGGAACCCCTGTGCATACATTGTCAGATCACAAACATTCGAAACAACCAGTGGTGGCTGCTGCGGTTATGGCGACAGCTCCTGGCCAAAAAGATGTGAGAAAATATTCATGTCATCCTAGGAGTAATCATGACTGACATAGAATCCAGCTAATTTACCGAACGGGTGTCATAACCTATGGGAGCTTTTTGATTCAATTCAAGTGACAAGGTTCACTTCATTCTAACTCCACACCCATCATTTTTTTAAATTTTCATGTGTCGAGCCCCACCTGCTCAAACAACATTTATCAGATGTTGCGCAGCTCCCTCTGGAGCCACAAAAGCCATTTCACAACTTTTTTTCACACATGCAGAAGTCTTCCCAAAGACCTGTAAACAGACTCCAATGTGTAAAAACGGTGGAGTTCCCCTTTAAGTGACTAACTAAGGCCTTAAATTGAATATTGCTTTACTTTAGGTCCTATTTTGTTCCCAGCTGTGTAACTTCTCTGTAACTGCTCGTGGAAACACTATGACGCGGCAGTTCACCTACTACTATGGCAACTTCATAAGCGGTGTGTTTTGGATAAATGCTGTGCCTTCAAAATTGACATTTTCAACAGGTACAAGTGTACCTCTTTGCTACATATCAATGTGTGACTGTACAGCAGCCATCGGTGAAATGTAACTAAGTACTATGATGGAAGGAATTTTCCTAAGAGGACCAAGGTGGGTAAAAGGCAGTAGGTAGGCATTAGTTGAGTTCAACATCTAACAAGATGGTTACACATATTTAGGCCAGTAGAGAATTACCTTGTAGGAGGTACATCATAGACTGCATAGGGACAATAAACAGGGATAAATATTGTGGACCCAGAAGGGATTTTCACAATTGGTTTTGGCACTACACGGTGTTCTCACTCTGTACTGCTGTTGCCATTTCATTCCCCCAGCCAAGCTTCAATAAATATTGCCATGTGAGACATCCTGAGTTTCCTGAAACCTTCTTCACCAATAAGGGCTGACCAGCTCAAGAATTTCCTTCCTAAGTACATTTACTCAAGTACTGTACTTAAATACAATTTTCATATCAAATCAAAGAGCTAGTGATAAATGCAGCACGACACTGGTCCCTGAACTTAACAAGCAACTCGGATAGACAGATAATCAGCGGGGGTCTCAGGTGCTGGAATGTGCAGCAGGCTGGATGTGAATCAGCTGCTACAAAGAGGCCCACGCAGGAAGGTCAATGTTGAATAGAAAAAGTTGAAGACCAGACCTCTGGTTGCAGTAGTGTATCAGCATAATGTTAACATATAGTTTTTCCTTTTATTTCATCTAAAGTTGCTTCAGAGTTGCTCAAATGATCTTATTTCTCACTGTCTGGCAGCATAGCTATATTCTGTATCCACTTGTTCTGACAAGCATTCAAGCAATGGGATGTTTACCCTGAGTGAAATATAGAAACCCAAGACCCCATGCCTTTCATGGCTGCACCATTCCATCATATGTCTTGTGAATCATTTTATACACATTTCCTCTGAATTCAGCCTGACATATTTTGGTATCTCTGGAAACTTTGCGATCTCCTATACAATTTAAAATAAAGTTTTGTGGGTTTGAACAATGTTGGGCAGCCTGGCAGTTTGTAATGTCAGGTGCTTTGGTGTGCCGCAGCTTGCTTTTCACTGTGATGCTAGTTGTTTTTTGATTGAAAGTAGAGGAAAGTGATGGAGCCAATAGAGCCCAGCGGACAATGAGGCCTGTTTGAAACAAGATCCTACTCTCCAGTCATCACTGTCACTGATACTGAATTATAACTGTTGGCTTAATGTATCATTGTGTAATGTGTTGGACAATCTGAATAACTGAATAATAAGTACAATAATCCAATCTAAAACTACCTGAAGACACCATGACTAATGAGAAACAGATTTTGGCTATGACATTATACGGCGCTCATCTCATAACACTGTCGTAAGGTTTTAGCAACGTAGTTAAATCAGCTGTTTCAAGTGTCTCAAATCTTTTTGCGCAACGTACATAGAAATGTGGAAATCCTAATTTGTGTCAAGTCCAAGAACATATTGATGTTTCAATTGAAGTGCAGAGAATGCCACATGCCAGGTTATTCTTTTGGGTCAATTTAATTTTCTCAATATACTCGCTTTACAAGAGTCATCCTAATTGAATTTTATTGATTCAAAGCAGAGCCTCCAATGAAACAACAAACCAATCATGGGTGTTATGTAATGCGGCATCTTGTCTGGTGGAAAAGCGGCATCAATTTATCACCTCGTTGGGCCAGCGTGAGTCTCAGAAACAGAAAAGAATCAACATGAGGCAGTAGATTAAGATCCAAAATGGCAGTGTTCATTTAAATCTGTTATTAGAAAGCTTTCACTTTAGCCCTTGATGCTCCGTGAGGGAAGGCCAGTCCATTCAAATCTTACTTCTTCTGCTTTACTGACAACTCTACATGAATTAAACATATGGTTTTTCATGTGGTTTGAACTATATATCCTTATTTGTACCACCCATGAGATGAAACATTCAAGACGTCATCATTTGCCATTGGATAACCTGGAGCTAATTGTCACTGTGTGCATGAAGGCCTGCAGTACAGCCATTGATAATAAATATGTACTGCATCTTGCAAAGGTTAATCTAAATTCAGGCTCTTTGTACCTCGTTATTACCCAGCTGAAACCAAGGCTGCTTCCCATAGGTAAAGATCTCCCACAAGATGACTCCAAAGCTCCAGACATCGCTTTCCGTGGAGAATTTCCTGTACATGATGCTCTCCGGGGGCATCCAGCGAATAGGTAACATGGTATGCCCTCCAACCTGAGGTGAGGTGAAGAGAAGAAAAGAGAGGAGAAAAGATCTTTATTGCAAATGAATGTTGTAGCTATAACATAGACTGGAAAATTCAGTCATCAACACAACTCCCAGGCGCCTGGGGATTAACGGTCCTTGTGTGTAACTGATACGACGGGCTTAACATCTCATGAGTGTCTGCTGTGCTGCTGGATGTTAACACTGATGCAATACAGGAAAATGCTGACTTATCTGCCACCTTCTCTGTATGTATTGAAACACAGGATATGAAATTCTTTAGGATGTGGTATTAAACTGCCCCTTTGTTCTTGATGAAAAATAGCAATCTGCAATCCCCTTTCTGCAGAAGTGCTGGCATTAAGCAGAGGATCAGAGTCTCAAAGCGTGGAATTGAATGTGTTCTAATCAGCTTTTTTATTTTTTATAAATCAGTTTCAACCAAGGGGTTAAGAAAACTGATGAATGCATGCTCATATGGACCCTCATAGTAAAGTAGTTCATATGGCTAGCAATGTAAACCTCCTGTATTCATAGGAGAGTTTTTGCATAAAGCAAGGTACCAGCTGGGACAGGGGAGATATCAGCTGTAAGCTATTTAATGTCTTCGAACCAGCAGAACATGAAATGAAATCTCCCTTGCTGTTAATCCTCTGAGGCTGGATATTAATCGATTAAACAATCATCCATTAATCATCCTTGCTCTCAGCTTCCATTAGCTGGCATTGTTTTAGAATCTATTTCCCATTCATGTCAGTGGCTGTGCTTTAATCATGGGGGGGACGAACTAAACAAGACTGATGTGGGAATGAGCGGAAAAAGTATTGCAAGTTTCAGAATCCTCGGACAGTATTAATTACAGTGATTGATTGACAGATAATGTTATTAACATTCTGCTGTGATTGGATGTGAAGCCATTGCGGTTGTGACAGCATGGTGAACTGCTGCTTTGATTTGTTTCCATCCGAACGAGTCATGTTTGAAAGTACAACAGATTGTCTGGAAAGTTGACTGACGCTCAAACATGAAAATCATTTCATGCAAGTTCCACTCCATTCCAGAGCTTCCATCTGTGTCGTTGTTATCACATGACTGGAGTGACACGATGACAACTGAGGAAGACCATAAGATGCAGTTGAAAGCCCCAAAGAAAAAGAAAAAAACACTAGTCAGTGGACTGATTCACATATATAATACATTTGATGGTGGGTTAATGGTTAATCAAGTCCTAAAAAACATAGCATATGCAAACAAACAAAAAAAGTTCAACAAACAACAAACATTAAATGGAAATGATGAAATCTGGAGGGTACAAACTGAATGCCACAAAAAAGACAAATTAGCTGAAATTGTTTTATAGAGAATTGATACATTTGAATAAACATTTAATCTACAGCCAACAGTATATTTTTATCATATGTAACATAATACAAAGTAGGCTGTATCATAATGCGTTATGAACAAATTATGTTCTAGGATATGTAGATTTTATAATACAAGAAAAAACTATGCATTTTTAATACCCAGTGTCAATGTGTTATATTATAGCTCTGGGAAAAATGTAGTACATGCACTTGCTACTTATTGTATGGATTACATTGCTGTCCTATGACTTCCGCTCTTGGTGATTTTTTCTGTCATTTAGTTTTTGTTATTGGGTTCAGCTTTTGGCTTTTGCTGGCTATCTTAGTGTTATCTTGACACTTTTGTCAAGATAACAATGAGATGGATTTTTAAGTCCCTTTGAGGTTTTTATCTCTAAGTCGGTGGAAGTACTCCTGCAGCGTATCAGACACACATCTATCATCCATCCATCACCACAACCACCCATCCATCCATGCATTCACTGATCCATCTATCCAACCATCCATCCGTGCATCCATCGCGCTTCTGAGCTCAATTGCTGTGCTTATGGACAAAACAAAATCAAATACACAGTCACGCATATACCATAAGCTCTGAAATCATCATTAGGACAACCTCTTACTGTAGCTGCATTCACCCTCACATGGTTCCTCCGCTCTTTACCTCTGGGTTACAACACAATCAGATTCATTTAATCATAAGCCCTTCTCCGAACTCCATTTACCAGCTCCAACATCTGTGCGCCTTCAGCTGTGAGCATTGTCTGGCATTTAAAGTATTGAAAAAAAAATCAACTCAAGACTTACTAATTAGCTCCTAGTTCCGTAGCGTGCTCATTACACATTTCCTTTGAAAGTCAAACACAATCTCTGCGTGTTAGCTTGACGCAGCAGATGCATCTTCTGGATGTTTTAAAGAAATATGAGATTTGTCAGTCAGCCAAAAGGCTGCCGCTTCCTGGGCATTTATGCAGAACGTCCTCTAGTTTGTACACTTCATCAAATTTAGTTGTTGCGTATGACTGAGGATGACTCCTCTGTTTGTTTGCCTTGACGTGTCCTTCATCTATTACCTTGTCCAAAGTCCTGGATGGGTTGCTAACAGTTATTCTTAAGTTTATGTGTCAGTCCTTTCTATTGGTCATTTATCAAATCAGGTTGCACAATTAAAACCTGAGAAATGTTTTAGTTTGTAAAGACTTGAACACTTTAAACTGAATTATATCTTAAACTTAACTGAACAGATTTTTCTAAATATAGTTTTGACTTTGTTTTGTATGCATGTAGAAATGTGTGTTGTAGAGTTTGTAGTATTAAAGTACTTTACAATGAGAGACATATCAGATCAGATTATACTAACCTAGTGAACAAAAACAAATAAAATCATTGCACTTATATATCATTGCAAATCAGCATTTTTATCAGGTTGAGTAAACTAGCAAACTAACATTAGCTTTGTCAGCTTAAATGCTGTTAGCTATGTAATAGTGACACCTGGCATTTCTATGTGTCACCATTTAGTAACAACTAATCTCTAAGTAAGAAATGGTAAACAGTAAATGCATTATAAATTGGCTAAAGTGAAAAAAGTAATATTATAATCCTTCTTTTAAAAATGAAATTTTCAATTCATAATTAATAAAATGCACCCTTTCTCAATTAAATACACTTAAGGGGTCTTGCTCCCACAGCCTTATTTAGTCTGGTATGACCAGTAGCTCAAGCTGACTCATGTTTAATGTTAGCAAACTGTAGACAGATATTTCTGTGTCACTTTGCTTACTTAATGGCTCTTCTTTATCTCTCCTTCAGTCATACAACAGTTTAGTCATGTCTGGTCCCCTATGGTTTTAAAACAACTCCTGGAGAATGAGGAATGAAAGGAAATTGTAATGACTACTATAACTTGTGGCGACAGTGTCAACGCAGTGTAGAAAGTCGAATGAATGAAAAGAATGTTTTCTACATGGTTCAACCAAAACAACTAAAAGATAACTGTGATCAACAGTTAAACAGGAATATAAGCAATTACCAGTCATTTGTAAAATAAATTGGAAACTTAGCAACAAAATCTATGTAGATTTAAACAGGAAAAGGTTCCTGTTTCAGTGTCAAGTGCACAACAATGGCTAAAACAAGCTGGAAGAGGTGTGTTGCTTTAGTAAATCTATTGTTAAAACTTCAAAACAGAAATAGAGGGTTAGTTTAGGTTTAGAACTATTGGTTAATGGGATATCCTCTGAACATACTATGGACTGGCAAATCACAGTATGGTGTACTCTCAGATTAAATAGCTATAAATAAGTGTGCATCATAAATGGATAATAAAACTGTTATAACTTATAACACAATGAAAACATTCCCTATCATCTCACAAAAAGAAAGATCTCTAGCAATCTCCTCTGGAAATTGAATCTAAAGTAAGGTTACATGTATTCTGGGCCATTTTGAATTTGTTCAGTGTAAACCCTTGTTTATATCATCCTGAAGAAGTAAATCACTGCTGTGTAGTTTAGAATGTTTACAGTTATATCACCATGCTGTATGCCTTTCTTATATATAACACAAAGAGATATAGTACACATGGCCTGGAGGTTAACAAGACCATTAGAGCCAGTTTTCTATAACAACACCTACAGTATGCTGACTATGAATCAAAACCACACTCCATTAACCTCCAGAATGTCCAGCATTTGGTCTTTGTAGTGTTTCAGCAAAACAAATGGAGGGCATCATTTCACTTGCATTCCTCCTTCACTGAAAAAAATGTCCATCTAAACAAATAATTTAATACTGTAGTGACAAGTCTTTCACTCTTTCTTCTCTTTGAAAACGTGATTTGATGTAAGTAGAACTAAAAAATATGACTTGTAGTCTTGAGAGATATATCAAAATAAGTGTACTTCACAGATAATTTGAATTTTGAATTCATATTGGTTATGACAGAGTTTTGCAAAATGCAGTTATGTGAGTCTTTTTTACTCCTCTTCACAACATGTTTTTCCTTTATCGCATTTATCAAAAAGTCCAGAGAGGGTTTTCTTGAACACACACTTATTTTTCAGCTCCATCCTGCTTCCCATTAATACATTTATACATTTTTACACCTCAGAGCCGCCTAGTACAACCACAGTCTTCTACTAATCCCACCAGGGGTTAAGTGCTCTGCACAACTGCATCTTAGTGCAGATTTAAGACACACTTTTGTATCATCTTGCCAGGATCCTCTGGTCACAATTCTGCTTCTCTATAACTCTTATAACCCAAGGGCATCTGAGGTATTAGCAGGATCTCAAAGACAGAATTATCCTTTACCTCCTAATTTTCAGACTGCCAGCTCACTCTCTGGCTCTGAGTCCCAGACTAAACAAGTAGGATCCACCACCACCCTGGAAGACAATCGAAGCTGTTGGTGTTTATCTTCAGTGGTAGGACAGATAAAATAGTAATTAAGGAAAACATAAATTTGAGAGGTGTTACAAGTTAGGTGCCCTCTCTATATCTTGAACACAAACACAGTATTTATTGACAGTCACACAGTGATTTCTGCAGCAGTGAGGAAGGCTGGCAGTAGTTTTTTGTCTCGCATTCACCCTCGACTTCATTAGCCAGGGTTCCACTGCAGGCTAATGGCCAAATGAACACTGACTTATACCCCCACCTGGTCTCATTAGACATGCAACGTTTTAGTATTGTACACAACATTAAGCCAATATTGATGCCGAGACCAGTCGCCCCATTGTGTAAAACCTCTGGGCTGAGCCGAGCTAGGTGGGCTAACAGCGAGGCGAAGGAGTCGGTGCGAGGCTGTATACCAATCTGTCCCCCTGTGAAGCTTTATAAAGATTAAACAAAATTAATTAAGTTCCTGTTAGTCTAAATGACTTATCTGAGGTCCACCCAGCCCATTGCACGCAAGGCTAAACCTCATCAGATGCATACTAATGATTCCACTGCTGCTGCTGTGGTGAGGCACATTTAAACAGGCTGACTCTCTGCTTCCCAAATGATTGCATGCTATCACCTTGGGTTTTTGTGACAAGGCCATGGCAATTAGCTTGGAACATGGGGGAAAAGGAAAAAAAGGCTGAACACATAATAAAAATAAAATAATTGCCCCTGTAATTATCCTCATCTTTCTCACTCAATGTCACATCGAGAAGCTGGCAAAGCTCTGTGGGGAGTGAGGAATGAGTCTGGGGCTTTTTTTTGTTGCTGTGTAAACTGGATTAGTGCTCTGCCTGTCCCACCATGGCAGGGGAGTGATTGGATTAACGGCGTGGAGAGCACAGCAGCATGGCAGGGGGATAGATTACTGGCCCAGTTGGGCTCTTCGATGGGCGCTCTACAGCCCTCAGGGAGCCCTGGGAGGCCCCAGACATCTTAAAAGGGCCCCGATAACCATCTATACACTCTCTCTTCCTGCTCTAACCACGCTGCTATCTCTGCTCTCCCAGCTCAAACAGCAGTGAACACAAGTTCACTTTTAGAGGCTATGATGTCCATTAGGCTTCTACCTGCTGCGCTGCTGCCAAGTGGAGATAAAGTGGTATCTACTCTAGCTGCTGCATGCCGGTGGGTGGCGAAAGTTTCTGAACGTTTTCAAAACACACGTACACACTGCATTATTGCTAACGTGCAATTTCACATATACATTTTTAGTATTTAGCTATCCAGACAGACTTGTGCAATACAATGCGCAGATAGGTAGCTCCTCAGCGTTGCTGCTGACTTTGACAGAACTCCACTCCGAATATGAAATAATCAGCAGAGCCCTGTGATACTGTGAAATTATATGTCTTCTGGAACAGCGTGCGCTGAAGAGCCTTCTACATGGGTTAAATTTGGTGATAAATGAATAACAAGACTGAGAGCCTACAGCAATGCTAGCGGCTATGTGAGGCTGTCTTTAGGCACAGCAATGCTAATGTCAGTATGCTAACATACTCAAAATGACAATACTAAGATGCTGATATTTAGCAGGCTTAATGTTTACCATGTACACCATCTTAGTTTAGTGTATTATACATACTCATGGTAATGTCATTAGTCCTCCTTTTTTGGCCATAAACCAAAGTATTGGCCAAATTAACATTTTGACTATAAGATGACTCTTGAGGAAAGGTCAGGGATAACTAATGTAATTACAATTCATCCTGAAGAGAACATGAATGTATGTCCCAAATGTCATGGAAATCTATTCAGTGGTTATTTTATTTGAAACCAAAAATGTTAACCTCAAGGTGCAATTACAGGAAACGTCAAGGTATCACAGTCAGAAGGATACATCATCTGATCTCCATGAATATCCGTACCAAATTTTATAACAATCCATCAAATAGATGTTGAGATATAGGATAGGTTATATGGAAGCTTTGACTTAGCGGCGGAGCTAGAGGAAAAGTCTGTGGATGACAAAATCATTAAGATTTATCCTTAGGGCACCATAGGAATCTGTGCTTAATTTCATGGCAACACATTTAATACTTATACTATACTATATTTCTCTAAAAGCAAAAAACGTCAGCCTGATGGTGGCAGTTAGGAAAGGTTAAGGGATCACGAATGTCAATAGGATTCATCCTCTGGGGATCATGAATGTCTATGTGGAAAATAAGTTTAGTAGCTTCCTTGCCGAGGGTTAGACGAGAGGACCAATACTATTCTGACATCTGTGCATTAAATACAAAGCTACAGCCAGCAGTTTGCATAGCTTGAATAAAGACTGTAAAATGGGGAAGCTAGACTAGCTAAAGGTAACAAAATCTGCTTGTACACTGAATAACATTTCATATGTTGTCTTTTCTCTGTGTTTGTAGCCTGCTGACATTGGAACTTCATATTTACCATACAGAAATGACAGTGGTATTAGTCCTCTCATGTAACCCCTGGCAAAAAAAGCTAGCAAAACATATTTCCCAAAATGTTGAACTAGCGCTAAGGAATGCAGGAAATTGTATTTTTGGCCCCTCTAAAGCCAGAATTCCTCTGAGGTCAATGGTAGCATCTCCTTCATTTCTTAGTTCACATAAGACAGGAGCGCTAGGCTAAAAGATAAAAGAAAAAAACAAGACCCAAGGGAGAGGCAGAACATAGTTTTTTTTCATCCCTTCATGCAGCAGTAATAAATATGGCCTGTGTACTCATTAGCACCAAGCTGCATACAGTTTTGAGGAGCTTGTGCTGGATAAATAATGTAGCAGAGGATTGTCTGTTTGTTCCTTGAAACACTGGAAACCTGGGGACCATTTTTCTTCAAAGCACAGCAGTGCAGGTAAGCAGAGGCATCCTGGCAGTGTCACAAAGAACACTAAGTCCTTGAAACTGAGTCATTAGATTATAACATTGCTACAGTGTTTGACAGTCAGAAATGCAGATTCTGGCTTTAAAACAATTTTCTTTCCTAAGCAAATATTAAGGGTGAGATTGTAATCGTTGTTTCCTTCTAAAGGTAGCCGGACACATGCTTTCTTTTTCTCAGCAACATCCTGCTTTACATTCAGACAATGTTATACTCATTGAAATGAAAAACAAAGCCCTGCCACTGCTAAATGAAAACACTCAGGCTGCAAGCAAGACTCTGGAGAAAACTCTGGAGAATTTTTAATATACTCTAGTTAAAAAGTAGAAACAGGAAGCCTCTACATCCCCTGACAGGAACCTATATGTCATTGTTCATAATTTGGCTGTAATGAGCTGTTTTGAAGCTTTTTCTCTACTGGTGTAGAAGAACCAGCGTCTAACATTGCAGTCTACATGCAACTTTCTGAAAGCCAAGCTGAAACCGTTTGCAGAACCTTTTTTCATGCCACGAGGAACTGAATTTAACAGAAATTACAAATATATGTTTAATTAATTGTAACAGATCAGGTAGGTAGGTAGGTATTCAACAAAACCAATGGTAGGTAGGTATCCAACAAAACCAATGGACATTGTACAAATGCAACTGGATATTATAAGAAAAAACAGCTGCCAAGGGCCATGACTGCATATTGTACTAGTAATTCTGTCATTACACTGTGAAAAAACAATGCATCTAATGATATTTGAGAAGATCTGCAAATTGACAGAGTCCTTCCTTGAGCTCCTCCATCTGGCCTCCAGATGCTAAAACATTTCTGGTTAAAAGCAGTATTTCAATCACAAGTCTTGCTACTTGCACCTTTAATGCATTCACTCCTTTAGAACAGCCACTGTCATTTATATCTACCTAAACATGCATAATTCAGTGCTTCACTCTCTGAACTCAGAAAACATTACCCGATATATCTTGAGGCAGTGATATAAAACACCTACATAGCAGGCACTGGTGATGCCGTCGGCCTATGCAGTTTCTGCAGTTGTCTCTTTTGAAACAACACAAAAGCAAATTCAGTGCAGGCGGAGCAGGAGGGTATGACAGATGGATGTGATTTAGGACAATATTCATCTTTTTTTTGAAGTTGTTCCCTCCTGCTGCAAAGTGTCTCGGGAGTCCCAGAGGGCAACAAGCGTCAATACGACTAGTCAGCAATGGGAGGATTGTGTTCTTGGCAGGGCGCTGCTATTTATAATCACTCAACACAGGGAAAGTGTCCAATACTGTTAGGAGCTCCTTATCTCTGAGCTCTGTCAATATTCCTCTGTGTAGGCGGACAGTGATGTTATCACAACGCACCAAACAGCAGCTTCACACAAGGCATGCCACCACACACACAAACACAAAAATCCATAAACATACACACATCACCCTGAATTTAAACTGGTCGTAACCATTTCTCTGGTTTCTGCCTAATTGAACATACAGATTTGTAAGAACTGATCTCCCTTCCTTACTGCAGTGTGTGTGTGTGAGAGAGAACACATGTGTTGAATCAGCAAATTATTCAATAAATTATTCAACCTTTCCTCAACAAATTCACCACTGAATTTGATAGAAGGAACCGATATTTGACTGAATAAGTTACCGCAGACTGACTCACTTCTCCCTAATACACTGTTGCTGCGGGGGCTATACATTCTTCTTTGCACATGTATTTATTTAGTTGTAATCACAGAACTTGTTTTAGTGGTCAGACACATGCACACACTCAAGCACCTGTAGTGGTAAGTAAATATAGCAATTTGAAGACATTTTTGGGCATATTTTTTAATGTAACTTTGAACATATTCCCTTTTTATCCCAGTTTGGGCTGGACAGTTCCCTTGACACTGGGGCCCTTTTTACTTTCCATTGCTAGCCTGAGTAGAGTGTACACACTATACACATATAGTCACAAGCTGTTTCATTTCACCTGCCAGTGAGGAGTATAATGTGCTTGGAGGTTTGGAGGTCCACCTTTTCGCTTGCAGCCCCCAACCCCCCCCCTCCACAGATACCCTGATCTACCAGCATGAGTCTCTACTGTAGTGTCAAGGACACAAATCATGGGTTCTCACTTATGAATATTCCATGTATTGGAGCACTGCAGTCCAGGGTTTAAGCAGGGCACCTGCTGTAATAGGTGAGGGCTTTTACCCCACACGCCATCCTAACACTCCCTTAAGAATCTTTCGCTCACAGAAATTTACGTAATCTAAGTTTATGGACATACATATGAAGACAGTACCAAACCCAGCTCACAGAGCTCCTTGTTTTCCTGTGAGGTCTTATATCTGTTGAAACCTTATGCAGCTATCTGTCTTTTGACTAAACAGTTAACTCACAGCACCTATATACAGTATTAGGCTTATAATTGTTAAGACAAGAACAATCAGCTGAACCATTTAATCTTTCAGCTGAGCAGTATCCGCCTGCTAAATCAGCTGTGACCTGGCCTTCAGAGACAATTACATTAACTGTTCTTCTGGGCAAAAGGAAGGAAACACACACAGGCTTGTCTTCTATTTGCCCAAAGGGGTCCATCTGAGCTCTCAGCTACCTAGTACATCCACAGTCACACTGGTAGGTAAGTAGGGAACATTAAAACAACATCATCTGCAAAGAAGAGGACATTTCATCTTTGCAAATGTCAAGCTGCCATGATAAGCAGAGGTCAGATTATCACTTTAACTATGACATTTACTTCAACTTAAAACAGTCAATGGCCTTCTATAGTATAGTAGATCTTAAATCAAGTCAGCTCAATCATGAAGACCAAAACTATTAAATGTCCCACTATTTAAATGTCCAATTCAGGCTACTACAATGAGCAACAAATTCAGAGGCAACTGTGGAATCATAACTATGTAGTTGCCAAATTCAAAACTGGAATCACTGACACAAAATCCATGCGTGCATACTCCAATTACTGTAATAGGGAGACTCAATGTTATGGTTACCATGAAACTGTCCTACATGAAGCCACCAGTGTCTAAACATCCAATTATCCTCCTCCACAAAGAGCTTATAATGAGCATTCAAGACTGTAAGTAGAGTATTTCTATACCCTTGATGCTAAATCGACAATAAGCTTTGAATTTCTGAAGTGTGGGTAGTAAATGAACATGTAATTCAGCTATGCCACAGAATACAAGAAAGGTCTTTGATATTCTGTAATGTAAATAGTTAACATGTAGTTACATGTGCAACACAAAATAAATAAATAAAACTAATTTTAGATCAAAACAGCATTTAAATTTAAATGAGAAAAGGTATCTATGTTATGTTGTTAAATCTTACATTGTTTGGACCCAGCCTCCCAACACTGCTGCACTGCTGTGATCTAAGATCTTTAAATTATGCATAACCATTTTTAATAAAGTCAGAGTACTGATATTCTGTTCCTGCTGAAATGTCCTCATCCCAACCTGACACATGTTTGTTCCACTGAGTGCCTAAACAGTTAGTAGGAATGGTTATATTGATACACACATGTCCCCAGCCTGCACTGAACAACGCACACACACACACAGAATGATGCCATAATTTTATAACAACCCAAACAAAATATTGAGATTTTAATTCTTTACACACCACACAGATGGTGTACATGGAGGACCCATGTTCCAAACACTAAATACATCTCGCTCAAATTTCTTTACAAATGATTTTATATGTACAGAGTTGCTCACCCAGCAGGCAAGTACTTCATAACTTCTGGCATGGCCCCCAGCAAAGTCCGAACTGGCCCAGCTGTCACGCTGGGAAAACAGAATCAGGCGCACCTAAAGTCATTTCACAAGACCATGCTGTTCAAAGGATCCAGATCTGTAGCAGCCATCACTCCATAATATCCACTTATTTATTCAGAAAAATGCAAAATTTTTCAGCCCAGCAGTTGTTGCCTGGTTTGCGGCGTTCAGAGTTGCTAATCGTGTTAAACAGTACAGAGGATATGAATTGGAAGCTATATAAACAAGCCTCTAAGCACCAGGCTGGAGGCTCAGCAGGTTCATCTCCTACTACACTGCTAAACCTCTCCATCGTCACATGAATGTATGAGGATTTGAGTGGGGGCCTGGGGCTGCACTAAGGAGGGAGAGCTGTTAACTCTCCTTAGAAAAGACAAGATGGAAACAAAAACATATAAACAAAAAATGACCCAGGAGAGAGCAGCAGTCTTCACCCCTTAAAAATATATTTTTAGTTAGAAGCTACTGGAGGATTTATTTAGGGTTGTTTTGGACCCAATTACAAACAAAGTCAAAAGTATTGTGAACATCCACAACTCTAATTTTCTTTTTGTGTCAGGTGGAATCTTCTGTTGCTTATTTCATACATGTGTTACATAAAAATGTACAGGGATAGGCATAGTGATGGTTAAGAGCTACTTTCTTTGAACATAGTTAAGAAAAGTGGACAATGGAAAACATATGTCAAGTGTGGTAAAAGTTTTTTTTCTATCTTAATCACTTTGGCAGTTTGAACTCTGAAACCTCTCTAGCTCCCAGAATTTTGAAGTATAAATAAGCATCTTTGCGAGGTCTTACCCTGTAGTAGTCACTGCTGTAGATGTCCCTGGACATGCCGAAGTCTCCAATCTTAACCAGCAGGCCATTGCCCACCAGGCAATTGCGGGTTGCCAGATCTCTGTGAACAAAGTGCTGGGAGGCCAGGTAGACCATGCCCGAGGCAATCTGGGTGGCGATGTGCAGCATCTGGGAAAGACCAAGCTCTCCATTGGACTGCAGCGGTTGGCCGTCTACCAGGATCATGGCGTCTGGCCCGTGCGCTCTGGGTTACAAAAAATAACATTAATTGATTTGATGAACTAATATTGAAGATGTAGAATTGTAGTCTCTGTTTTAAAGAGAAACTATGTAAATTTTGCTGAACATCCGCCATTGACGCCAGACAAGTTAATTATAGTCATAGAAGTAGAGAAGGGTCACAAAGTCACTGAGCTGATTCAGTAATGTCAGCCATGAAGCAACATCTAACATTATGTTTGCTAACATTAGCCACCATAAGCCCCTGTAATACCAGGCCAAGTCAGGCTGTAGCAGCAATACAACAGAGTGTACTGAATTAAGCAAAGGTGTTATTGGTAATAAAATAAACTTTTCATTTATAAGAGGGTATTTGTGGTATATCCACTTTTAAATGTTACATAATCTCACTTTAAAAATTGGATGTAGGAACCTTTAAAACCTTTTCAGCAAAGCAGACAGTAACCTGGCTGCCCCTATAATAAGTAACCCAACACTGACAGTGGTAATAACTCTTATCTTGGCAGTATTGGTGCCTTTTTCTACCTCTTGAGGACAACTAGCATAGTAAAGAGAGACTGTTAAAAATATTAACAAATTAACTATAACCTACATGCAACTTTAATTGCAATGATAAATATTTGTATTAATTCTGGGGCTGCTACATGAGTCTTTGGTGGTTTTGGAGTAGTTTTTGCAGCATTTTCAGCAGACAAAGTTGTCTCAGGCTGTGTTTCTTTCACCATTTCTCAATTTTAGTGCAAATCAGTGTTCTTTGCTTTCCATGTGTGTGTAATAAATCATCCTCAGTGTAGAGGGATTAGTAGTACTCCTCTTTAGTTTGTGTCTTTTTTCATCTTTCTACGTCTATTTTACTTCACTAGTAGTGGCTGAATGAATGCAGGCCGCCCGACATTTATCTGAAGGTTGAGCTGGACCCGCACATCAGATACTCTATAAATTCATTCCTACTGATTCTCCACACATATCATTTGTTAAATGTGACCGACAGGACCAATAGACCAAAAATCAGCCACGTCTTGCGCCTTGCATGAAAGAATTTCATCATTCACGACGTTGCCTTTCATTTCAGGAATGATTTCCCAACAGAAAGTCTTCACGCACTCTTGAATCCACACACACACTCAATCGTAACATGTCATCTTTTCAACTACTGCTCAAACTTCAAAAACAAGACCACACACACACACTGCTGCTGTCAACGCACATGAAATAACACACTTCTATCCCAGACTCCTCCTGTGCACACTGACATCAACCCCAGTGAAGCTTCCCATTACCAAAGCTCTCGCTGTACCAGCATTGTGTCGCTTTTGTTGAGGCTTATCAGAGGTCACTTCCCTCGGTATAGTCTGACATTACTGAACAAAAGCACTAAAGCACTCATGTTTGCTAACCCAGAAAGCTGTGGAGTTGGCTGGATATTGTATCAGCTTCAGGAATTTGACAAAAGAGGTCTACTTTTGTTGAGCGCTTAGTGATGTTTTATATTTACATAATATCAATGAGTTGGTGGACACTTCCATCTAAAAGAGTAAAAAAAATGCCCCTAGTACAGGCGGTGCACACACTGTAATTAGGCTTTCACATAATTTAGTTATCTACTGTCGGTTTATATTATGAATTTTTTAATTTGCTCTGGCAGCTCTAGTGTGGTACATTAAGGTCAATTTGACTTAACCTTCAGTGAAAAACTGACCTGAGGAATTTGTTGAGGTCTCCATGCTTCATGTATTCGAACACCATGATGAGAGGGTCTCCGTCTACACACACTCCATAGAATTTAACGATGTGGTCATGCTGCAGGTTGGTCAGCAGCTCTGCCTCCCTCTGGAAGTCCTTTCTTGCCGACAGGTTGGGATCTTTCAATGTCTGAAAGGGAAAATAAAAAGTCAGATAAACTCATTCAAACATAACAACAATAGAATGGTTGGTTGGGTCAGGCTAGCTCAATATGACTGACCCAGTCCAAAGATTTAGAAAATGCAATCCTCTTTATCTCTGACTTTGGAAAAAATCACCAAACCCTTTGCATCTGTATTTACAGTTGATTGTGCCAGTCATTTGTCTGATGGTAAATTCCAGTCATTGTTCATGGAAACTAGACATTCACTCCATAGTTTGGTAATAGATAAATGGCAGTAATATCATTATAATAATACTGGTACATTAATTTGTTCATTTGATGAAGCAAACCGAGTTTACCACTTTGGAGGCCATATGAGGCCAACTTCCTGGATATGAACCTGGAAATCTTTACAAATTGTCAAGCACGACTTGAATGCATCATTACTTTCTGTCAATGTAAGGTTATAGACCAAAAACCTTGTCTCCTGTAGACAGGGCAGATAGTAAACCCTGTTGACATTTCACCCTATCCTAGATCTCTGGTCCTTCCAGGAACACACCTTCTTGGGCCACATCCTTTAGAGCATCTAGTCCCTAATTTGTGCTGCCTTGTTTCACATTGTCTACTTTGTCATATACCACTCCTTTTTATTGCTAACTTCCACCCTGCGCTCTTCTTCTTTCCTTTATAACCCAATTAGTTATCTCTTCCATGCTTTGAAGCATCCACTCAGTATGCCCAATTTGTCCTTCAAGTTGTAGCCATGCTAGTGGTGTGGTTCAGGGATGACAATGTCTGTCATTTGGTCGTTCACTTTGGTCCAGAAATATCTGGTCATTCTCAGGTCCCCAGAGGATAAATATCACTGACTCCTTCTTGATTTTTCCTCTAGCGCCACGACGAGGTTGATAGTTTTGTTTTTGGTCGACAACAATGAAATTTGGTACATAAATATTCCCCAAATTTTAAATTTGTCCAATCTTTTGTTTTTGACCAAAGTGAGTTTACATCAAATTATGTTAAATTTCCTTTATATTTCTCAATAAACCTATGAAAATGTATTAGTCTTTCCTGATTAAACAGCATTTCCTCTTTTATTTAGCAATACAGTATAGAGTGTGAGGCTATATGTTATATCCACCTAATAAACCTATTCATAGGACATTAATCACTAAATTGTAACCTTCAGGGACTATAAGTTCACCTGGCTGGAACAACATACATTGATCTGATTGATCTGACACAAAGTACACTGATCTGATTGGTAAAGGGATCAAGCAGGGGGGTGCTTTAAACTCATTTGAAGTAAACATAAAAATCAAATCTCGGTTACAGTGCAGTATCAGAAAAAAGGGAGGGGGAGGGATCAAGCAACAATAAAGTACATTATTGTTGCCTCTGTTGGAGGGCAAAAAGACTATTGACACTCCATCAGCAACAAGAAAATACAGCAACTTGCTTCTCTTGATCTTCATGGCCTGAGTCCTGCTATCTGAGTCTGCTGCTGACGTTATTACAGATGGAAAGACCTTGAAATGGAAATATATTTACTCATATGTGCTCTTCTTGCAGTGAAGCGCGCTGGAGGTGGTTGAGATGTACAGCTGAGTAGGTAAAATAGCCGTAAAATTCTATTACCAAATCAAACCGCACTCTTAAGGAAATGTTTCTTGTCTGGGCATCCCTCCAAAACAATACCTTCAAGTGCTCAACTACAATAAATTGAGGGAAAGCGCTGCAATGAATTTTCCCTTTGTTGACCTTTAAGTGTATTCAGAGAGCCTCTTTCTGCTTTATCACACACAGGAACAGGTTCAGATGAAAATGCACATTGCATTGTGTTTTAAAAAATAAAGAGGACACTGCAGAGGAGGCTTATCATAAAACAGATTAAAAATGTTTTTGTTAATCCTGTAATATTATGAAAAGGATGCAACAGCCAGACAGTTCCTCATCTTCATCTTAACTCTTCCACTCACTTCTCCTGTTGTCAGGGTCAGTGTGGTTTTCTGACTGTAATTTCTTTTTCTGGGTAAGTATGCTGAGTCTGCAACCTCATATTAAGCACCACCCTGCTTCACATTCGTACAGTTCCTCATATTCACACCGGGAGCTGCCAAGCACAACTTAATGTTGAGCACTGTGAAGGCAGTGAGAGCCACCACACAGAGCCAGTGGTTCTTAATGCATTGACCTATTTAAAACAAAGCATCAATGTCACTCCAAAGCTCCCTACTAACAGTATTCACTTTTGACATTTTCATACTAGTAAAGGTTCATTTTGTTCATGTCTGTTAGTGACAGATACTGAATAACTCTGTAGTAATTCAACCTATGGATGCTTGGGAAAAAAATGAAGCTAAACATTTAGTCTTGTTTTCCTTCACAATCATTTAGAAGAATAGTTTGACATTTTGTATATATACTTCTACATACTACATATATATATAATCATATTCTTGCTGGGAGTTGGAGGAGAAGATTAATACCACATACCTTTAAACGTGTCCATCAACATTGAGTGTGTCTAAAACAACTCTCACAACTTCAGTCACTAACACACAGCAACGAGCACTACAACGCCATTATTGTTAATGATACACAAACTGTTTTCAGCTTCTGAATGGGGGAGAACCACTTGGCTAAAAGGAGCAGATATACAGTGATGGTGGTTGGACTTTGGAGTGGACCATGGCAATCACATGACATTGCCTATCAAGCCAGGTGGGCCAGCCAAGGTAGGTTAGCTTAAGCAGTTGCAAGGTAGAGTGGATATAAGGCTGGGTCAAGCTGCCAAGTACCTGCTCTTTGCTTAGGTGAGAGTAGGATTCATAGATGCTTTAAAGGACATGTTTTTAAGGCCAGGTCAAACCACAGAGTACCTGCTCTTTGCTTGGGTGAGAAGATTTAAAGGCAGCTTAAAAGGTAATTTAGGTCAGGGCTACAGAATGCCTGTCAGAGCGATCAGTAGATTTATGACTGCACAGCTTGATACCCACTGGACACAGTGATAGGTCAAAATACATGAATACTGGGCTCCCAAAGGAAAGCTCATCTAACTTTTGCCATATTTTACAGTTCACTAATAACTAATTATATGACTGTTGTTTTGGCATCCATACAATGAGATCTGTTGTATTGTGAGGTTGTTAGCAGAAAGTAGTGTGCATGAAATGGGGACTACTTGTTTTTCTTCCGCCATGGGATAAAGTTACATACACATATGAAGTGGTAGGAAATAAACACAGTGCATTTTATAGTAAAAAGGAAGTGATTTTGTGCGCAGCCATAGTCTGGCACATAACCCCTCATTATACCACTCTTAGATTATTGTACCAATTAAACAAACAAGATATATATATATATATATGTGTGTGTGTGTGTTAATTGGAGAGCATTAGGAGTGCTGGCAGGAAGAGTGTGTTACTTTTAAAGCCAGACTAGCTGTTTCTGTGTTTTCAGCCTTTGCACCGTTAATAATTGTATTACCCAAAATGTCAAACGATTTCTTCAATACTGTTTATAATACACACATATGTACACACTCGGACACACACACACACACACACACACAAGCATGCAACCACACAGTGAAGATGTACCTTGACAGCCACCAGCATCTTGTCCTTGGTGGGGCTGAGGTTGTAACACTCTGCCAGGAACACTTTACCGAAAGCTCCTTCACCCAACTCCCTTTTCAGGATGATGTCTCTCCGCTTTATATGCTGGACAACTAAACCACAGACAGGGAGAGAAAAAAGGGAAAAAGAATTCTCAGATTTTAAGCTCCAGTCCATTTTTATAGGCCATAAAACTATCCTATATTTGCAGAAATTAACATATTTGGAAGGATAATTTCAAGTATTTTTTTATTCATCTTTAAAACATGGGAATGAACAAATCCAAAAGAGGAAAAGAAGAGAGAAAGAGAATATGAAGGAGGGAAAGCCTGATTGTGTCCGATTCCAAGAAAATAGATATATACAGTATACTAGCAGATTTATGTGCTTTGTTATTTTATATATTTTATATATTTCTAGTCAGTTTCTAAAGCTACTGTATCAATATGTCATGTTGAATTACATAGAAGTGTGTACAAACTGATGGATAAGACATCTTAAATTCTCAGTTTGGTGTAATGGTGAATCCATAAAGAAAACATCATGAATATTTCAATATTTCTCTTTATATGAGTGTGATACAGCTTGGCTGCAGTGCTGAAAAACATCAGTTACAGAATATGTGACATTGTCAAACTGTAAAAATATCTTTTCTAACTTTGAAGTTACTTTGAAGAGATAATATTGGGAACATTAGAGTTCAAGTGGTTATAAATCTTCAAAACGCATATAAACATTTAACTTGCTGAGCTTCAAATCTCTTTTTTGGATTTCTTTGTTTTACTGTTGGCATTGAAAGAACACAAGGGGACATTTTCTGATAAAAACATCACAGTAAACAACTTGCCACAAGCTCGGCAGAGTGAGAGAGACATTTCCTGTCTCTCTTGACACTTCTTAGTCTATTTTTTCCTTATAATTCACTCTAACGGTATCATTTTACAATTGCAGGACAGTTAAGTCTATTTGGATATTGTGACAAATTTAAAATTTTGATTTCTCTTCTTGCTTGCAATGTTTGTGACTGCAGAATATAAGTATATATGTATTATTTTATTAATTAGCTTAACAAAACTGGTGAATCTTGTAAGCTGACCACACTCGCAGTAAGAGGCAGAATAAGTGAGAAAAACAGAGATCCAGGAAAAAAGAGAAATTTTGAGAAAGAAAGTACGAAGCCTAGTAGGTATGAGGGGTTACCCCCTGATACCTGTCAGGCTCAGAATGAAAGAGTTGGGAAGGTGTAGGAGTTGTTGGCTCCTGAACAGAAACGCTCTTCATGCCTCACTCTGAATAAAACATGACAGCTTGTAGGTTTATCATGAAACCTCTACTGTGTCTATACACGCTCAGTTTCCAACAACACATTGAGAAAAAGATTAGAGGCATTAATCAGTGCTTAACACCACAATATACAATATCAGAAATCAAAGGTGAAGATATATAGCATCTCTCTCTGCTTTTGAATATGAATGAAATGATGGGGTGGTAACATATGTGAAGGACCAAACCTTATCAATCAACCAATATTTGTTTAAGAATAACTACTTCAACAGCACATAAATTGGAATGTCACCAGTTTAGTGAAGTCATCATGTTATTTTTTATTCCACAGTACAGATTGTTCATATAAATGCCATACATGTTAAGCAAGTCACCAAGTCTAATAGGTCCTTGGCAGACAAGCAAACTTTGCGGACCTTTATCCATCCTCCATCTATGTGTTCTTAAAATCACACTCTGTGGTTATAAGAATGTCAGAGTGAGACAGACTTTTAAGTAACTTTTAATACATTTGATCTAAAACATGTGTGTTTTATTCCTGTTTGGGTTGTTTTACCGTTATGCTTTATCTTTGCCTTTGTTTTTTGGGTTTGTTGTAGTATGTTTTATGGGCGAAGTACCAAAGAGCTGTGCACAAGCCAGACGTGACTGGGACAAAAAGACTTGGTGCAATGCCTAATACTACCAAAGTAAAGGGAAGTAACCAAGCTAAACTGAACCTGTGTTTGTGACTGAGCCTCCGTTTTGTGTGTGCCCATGGATGAAGGTGCTTGTTTCTCTTCCCCAGTGACAGCAACAGTCTCAGCGAGGAAAGGCCAGTGGGACAGTAAGCTGGGCCGGATTAAGCATCAGTACAATGGCCCAGTACCCCTAGACACCTAAAGGGCCCAGGGCACTGGTTAAATCTTGTTTTTCGTTAACCTGTCTGCTGGTGCCACTTGTAGCCTACTCATACAGTGTGATTATGAGTTGACAGATGGACCTTCCACTCATTGGTCAGCCTGCGTCAGGTGACATTAACGCATAAGTTAAATAGGTCAAAGGTAATGCCAAATTCTTCCAAAATCATGTAGCCTGCAAACAAACAGTGCAGAAATGGAGAAGTCTTCAGGGCAGCTAAGTGGGAGTGCCAAACGAAAATTTAAAAAAGATACAGACTATAGAAATATGGAGATTTTGAAGTAAAAAAATGAAACTAAGTAGTTTCTTTACTCTAGCTAAGGCAGGTACTAGCAAAAGGGACTGTTGAGCAAGTGGTGACATTTCTTTGCCTGTCAGAATAGCAAGCAGCCTGTACACCAGTATATTGGTGGTAAGCGCTAATGTAGAGGGAGCTGCGACTGTGACCACTCAGGAAATTAGGGGATGGATGTAGGACACTCTCTCTCACCAACGATTTACTGTATTGCCTTTTCTAAAACAACCAAATTGTGCCAAGGGAATGCTTACTTTACTCACCATTGACTGGCACAGTTTACATCCACACTCTTGTCATCGCAAAGGCATGCATTCATGAGAGTTATGCAACTGGAAACACCCAGATGGTTTTTTTTTCAGCGGTTTGCAATCATGAAAAGAGTGTACAACATAGACAAAACATGCTTTCTTGATTGCACAAGTCTAAACACCTAGGCAAAGTGGATGCTTCTGTTGCCCGAAAGTGTGATGTAGAACAACAGTATTGGAAAGAGGCAAGCTTGGGGTTGGAATTGAAAGTTGGAAGCATGTCTGGCAAATACAATGGGCTTCAGGTACAGCTTTAAAAAAAAGAAAACTCCCTAATCAATTATCATTTGCTGCCCATTTGTTGAACCTTGTAGGTGTCACCTGCATTGATGATTGCTGTAACGGATGTCAACTCATATTTTCAGCTTCTTTAGCAGCACCTCATCCCATCGCTGGAACAGACTATTCCATAATAGTGACAATTACATTAACCACATCCTAAAATCCCTCTGCAGTACAAGATGGAGTTGTAGGGCAGGCTCCAAAAAAGCTCTCAATGCGAATTACAGGGCAATTAGAGGTGCATTGGCCAAAATACCATCTGACTGTTATGAGAAAACCCAAACCCAACGTAAAGCTTCTGCCCTAGTTTCTTAACTTGATCTACTGGAGACTAATGACTAATGAGTATTTTGTAGGATAGAGTACTGGGTACGTTTAAGGCAAAAAGTGATCATCTACAAAAAAAGTTAAATACATTTATCCACTGCTCTTGGTCTTTACTGTCATTGCACTCATGTGTTGGCACACAAGACCAGTTTGCCAAGCTTGAAGGATCAGCACGCTCTGTCAGTGCTACACAAGCCTACCAGTTTGACATTCAGTGTGTGATAAAAAGAAAGAGATTTGCAGGCGAGCCCGATAATGATGGCAAAGTAGCTTTTACTGATGGTAGTCAGGGATTTAAGGTTCAAACCTTTTATGTCATTATTGACAGGCTTAATTCATACCTATCCAAATGGATCAATGCCCACACAGATGATTATGAACTCTTTGGTGTTTTATTTCAGAGGGACTGTGGTGATTACTATGTGCGTGAAAGAGATGCTAAGCTGAGTTCCGACAGAAGTCCTTGGCAGACAAACTTATTCAGGTCACCCTTTTTGTACAGAATGAGACTTTGCCTGCACAGTTACTGCAAGTTCTGTAAGGTAATGGACAATATTTCCAAATGTGTACATTGCACTAAGAATGATTTTAACCTTGTCTTGAATTGTGAGAGTGAGAGGTTGTATTCAGTTTTTTAAACAAGTTAAAAATCACAGAGAAAGTTTGCTGGCACTTTCCGTCCTAGCCATCAAAGATGAACTCATTAGGGATCTTAATTTTGAGGATATTGTACGCCAATTTCCATATTCAAAGTCAGGAAAGAGAGCTAGTACGTACGATCTGTTTGTCAAATGAAATAAAGCCACAACATGATTTCCTTCTCATTATATAGAAGTAAAATTTGTTTATTTTGCCAGATTAATGTTGATGTGTTCTCATACATTATGTGATATGAAAGTATGATATGATGGTATTCAAGCATTGGATATATTTATTTAAATAGGTCCTTGATTTCGGCCAGAGGTAAACAAAGCCCGTTTTCATTTCTAACTAGCGATGCTTAACTGTTGAAATGGAAACTCTGCTGTAGCTAGCTGGATAATTTGGCTAGCTAGCTAATGTTAGCTATGAGTTGTCTGAAAATGCTGTCTCCGGCTCACATCTTAATGTTTCTGAGCTGACTCGATATAATGCAAGAACCTTAAGGGGACCTAAATAGGCACAAGAAGAATACATACATGATATTGTGATGACCAAGCTGCATGAACACATCACAAAGTCAGCCTCCTTATCAGCTAATGATCTATTTAGAAGAATAGCATTGTTCCTGTATTGCAGTGAAAAGTGAAACAAGTGATAAAAGTGTCTTAAACCTGCATTTTTTCTTATGGCCAGCAGGGGGCGACTCCACTGGGTGCAAAAAAATACTGGAGTCAATGATCCTCCTTCTAACTTGATTTATTACCTCAGTAAATGCTTTCCTTATGAGTTTATGGTCTCAGTCGCTAGTTTATTATGGAATATCTTTCACACCAAAACCTCATGCATACCACTTCAACATATAAACCTCGACACGCTGCACTGCCTCGTTATGGTTGCTAAGCAATGATTGGACAATCAATGTTGAGGAGGGGGGTTTTCAAACAGTCAATTCACTATTTCTAAAGGTGTGATTACTTTCTGCACCAGAATTTGCTCTACCCTCCAGGTCATAGTTAATTTATTTGAACTTTTTACACTGCCTGTCAAACGTTGCCACCTGTGATCCTATTATGCAACATGTAAATACTGCGAGACATAATAAATGGGAGGCAGAGGCTCCATTTAGTTCTTGCAGTGTTTGTCGTGGCTTTACTCAAAAGGAGTTCACCAAATGTTGTAATCCCCGAAGCATTTCCTCATTCATAAACACAGATTATTGGTTCTGTTTTGTTTTTTCTCTCCAATTTTCTCCAGAATCACCAGGCCATCTGGTCGAGAACATGTTGAGATGGTGATTCATAAAATATGTCACCTGCTCCTCTGGTGTTTCCGTCAGACTGTATCTTTACCATCGTTCCTGACATCAGTGTTAAATATGAAGAAATGTCCCAGTTTTAAAGTAGATCAGAACAGAAGTGTCGGCAGAAACTGGCAGCCAGTTTGCCGGGTGAGAGCCCCACCAGGGACACTAACACATCACTGCTGTCAAAGCTTCATCCTCTAAAAATCTGCTTTCCTAGAGTTGAGAAAAACATCCTTAAATCGATACACATACATTTTTATTCAAAATGTGTTTTGACTGGATTCCGCAGGCCAAATGTCTCTGACACTTTCTCAGCTAATAAAGTAAAAGTGAAATTCTTTTCTCAAGTCTGAGTCTCAAGAGTTTCCCGACTTAACATCTATTCCCCGCTGAATCCTATCTCTACTTTTCTACTATTGTACTTTCTTTAAGCAATGTGAATAATCTTATCTTTTACTTTAATTCTTTTCCATGCACTCCTCCATCATTCATGATCATTAGAGCATCAATGTTGGCCTTACTATCGCTTGCCTTGTCATTCTGAAGATCTAGCTGTTGAAGCTTATTCTGTGGTTGCACACGTCATTAACCTTCTCTGGATGAGATAGTTGGTGAAATGCCAAAAATGTGAAGGCTGTCATCTATCAGCAGGTGGAGGCTCAGAAAGTCTTTTAACCACATAATGCCAGTATAATGAGTACAATATATTTATTTTTCTAACTTTTCCTCAGAAGTTAGTATTTGATTGTTATCTGTGCAGTGAGGTGATATTTCATTGATGGATTTCTTATCTCACATGTGCAAACTGGGAATCTGTATCTGTTTTATCTTATTATTAGAATATACACTTCTGTCTTTGCTTTTATGTAAATTAAACTGAAGGACACTAATTGTTGAACTATCTTCACTATTATAACAATTCTCTCTTCTGTCGGACATATTTTCCATGGCTGCTCCACACTGGTCTAATCACACAGAGGTAGTCCACCTGGTTGCAACACAAACTCTTCCTGCACGTTTACTTTAGGAATTGCTTGCTAGAATTGCTTGCTTGTAACAAGTTATTACAAGCTCTGATCTGGTCTATTACCGATTACAAGCATGCCCTAACTGTAGATGTCATAATGTGTCAAGTAAACACATTAAATGTCACAAGATATGTGGACTTTTCATCAGTAGCAGAACTTTATTTCCTCTAAGGCGAGCATCACTGCTAATTTAGCAACTTTGTCACCAGATTTTGGAAACTTTTAGAGACTTTATTTCAAAAAAAGAGACTAGCATGAACAGTCTGACACACTGAACCGCACTGGCATACATTGCCTAGAAGAATATAAGACGACACAGGGATATATTAATTCAGACTGAAGGTTGAGAAGAGACATTAAAAAATTGCATCTCACTTTTAAACCTGCAACACTGTAATTTATGAGATGATGAGATCCTGAAAAACCTTTTAAGTGGTGAAAAATATAATCACTGAAATGCTTCTAAGAATTTTAAGCTTCCTGGGCTGTGCTGTTATCAGCTAAGGAAAAGCCCACAAAACTCTGATACAGCCTGGAATTCATTTCACCTTATTTCATCTCTCCGGGCCAAAACATCACTTTTACACTTTGTTTCAGTGTTTCAGACCTTTAACAAATTGTGTATTTTATCTGATTATATTGCAAGAAATCACAGTCTGTAAGATTTAAAATTTGAAATTTGCAAGTAATGCTGACTTGGTAACTACACAGAATGGTCTCTGAAGAGATCTGACAAAAACATTTTTCCCCCTCCAAGCTTTCGTAAATAAATGACCAGCTAAACATGTGTGTACTGTACTGTTGAATTAAAGAAAGTAAGGATAATGACAATAAAAGATAATTTCTCCTGTGGCTCAAATGTAATGTAAACAGTGATACAATAAATATATGAGGTCAGCATCTGTAGACAACTCTGATTGATGGTGCGTGTTCTGCTCTTTAAGGACACCACCATTACTGCAATGGCAGAGTTGAACTGAATGAATTCTCTAAGAGTGAAAATTAAGTTGGCAAGCGCCCCTCATAGATGAAATCAGCCAATGCAAATGTGGAAGTTTTTCAGTCTCTTAACACTAGTTTGTAAATGGTTAAAAGAGTACAGCTCCTTGGAGCCATTAAAGGCTTTATACATATTTTTTTTATTAAAGACATGGACTCTTTTTTTATTAAAGACGTAGACTCTTTACCTAAACTAGTTTCTGAAACAAACTAGTTTAGGTTATTTTAACTAAAACAATGATACTACATAAATATAAACAGTGTACTATCATCAATGCTGGTTGGGTAGGTGAAGAGATTACAGATTTGTATTACAATTATTGGTGAGTGACTATAAAACAGTTAAATACTGTCTGCACCACCGCAGACAATTAATGAAAGAAAATGTGGAGTGCTCCAGAGGATACTACTGTGCCAACTACTAATTCAGCAACATTGAAAACATGTTTAACTCTCCATTTGTAGCAGTTGCCCCCACTTCCTTATTTCCTGGGTGTAAATATTCCATCTAGTTTGGTTTTATTCAACTTCTAAAAAGCCACTGACCACCTCATTTCTACTCACTGATGGGAATGAAGCAGCTATAATGGAGCGTGCCTATCGACAGCGGCGAGGACAAGTTACTTTAACCTTCAGTTTCCTCTGCAGGCGGACTCAGGCTACATCCTGCAGCCTATTTACCCAGAATGGCACGCTGAAAAGCCCTGAGATTAAATCTTCATCCCGCAGCTCAGCATCATTCATTTGTCCTGGCTCACCTGAGGCCTCGACGCCAGCAAACATTCTCCCTGGGGGCCGAGAGACAACGCAGCAGCGAGATTTACTCAGCTAGTCAGGTCAGGCTGCTGGGGGAGCACAGATGTTTGGAGGGCTTTGTTCTGTACCTGGTCGTGTGTTTGTGTTTGTGTGTGTGTGTGAGCATTTCACAGTAACTACCTGCCAACTTTCCCCAGTTTCACTCTGCACGTATGTTTACTTGAGGCTGTGTTTCTCTCCAACTACCTGCAATTTAACTTTATATAATACAGTTAAGACAATAAAGTTGTATGGTATATAACTACATTTTCCGATGAATGCTACAAAGACATAGGATGATAGGAACAATTTATTGATATTAATATCCATAAATATCATGTCAGTTTTTCCACTCTCCTCTGAGATTTTAGTCATAATTTTCTATGAATTTATAAGAAATCGAAAGGAAAAACATTTTACTTATTACAGAAATGTACATTGATTGTCTGCAAAAAGAGCATCACAGAATATTAGGTAAGAGTTACTCATCCAGCAGCTAATAGCATACAAAAAGCTCTCCGCCATTAAATTCACTGTAGCACGGGGGCTCTGTGACTGTTGGCATCGTCATGCAACTGCAACATGAACACCAGCATTTACTGTTGACTGTACTGCTCTCAGTGGGTATCTTGCTGCTGCTGGCCGACTGCCGGCCAGTGTTTCTGCCGCTGCTGCCTGGCCTTGCTGAACACTGTGGCTTGTGTGAATAACCACCTATGCCAGGCTAAACAAGGCAATTTAATCTGTCTTATTTTAGTTCCTTTTGTAAAGCATGTTGTACCATTGTTAAGAAAAGTGCTATATAAATAAAGTTTGTCATTATAATTACTATAAACTCTAAAGTGCATCACCGATAAAATCTTCCTGATTACATTTATTTAAATCTTGTTTAGAAATTTCCAAAAAACTAAGGCCAAGCCCATGAAATAAGCTAGCAGCTGGAACCAAAAGGGGCACTTTCAGCAGCATGTCTGAGAGTCCTCTAATATGGAGTTCCAAACATAGACAGTATATAAGAAATGGATGTAGTAATTGTGACGTCACCCGTTGGTTTGTGGATTGCCATTTTGAAGCGTCAAGTTTGGCCGGTATGGCGCTGCCATGTTGACGGACGTGACCATATTTGGACGAGACGGTGGAGCTAACAGCCGTGTGTGGAGCTAGATAGCTTGCTTAGCTAGGTGCACCTGTAATTCATGTTAACTGTCATTTTAAAAGGGCTGACAACTTTGTCTAGCGAACAACAGTCTTAAAACTAAATATACTCACCAAAGAAAGTGAACAGCCAACTTCTAACATGCTTTATCAACGGTGATGGTTAAATTTGCACAGTGCTGTGGGTACGAGTCACTCTAACCTGATTGACAGGTCGTTATGGTAATGACGTTATGGTAATACGGCCTGAAGCATGGTCTATGGTCTATTTTCCTCTAAATGGTACAATAATTTACTAAGTAAACATCATGTTATACTGATGATGGCATGAAACTAGTGATTGAGACCATAAACTCATTAGGAAAGCGTTCACTGAGGTAATAAATCAGGTGAGAAGTAGGGTCATTTTACCATTATTTCTAATGGAAGAGTGGAAGGGACATTATGAAATAAATAATCATATACTTAATACATTGTGTAAAATACAGGTCTGATTTCAATGCATCACTTTCCTTAATTACACTGTATTGTATAATGACACTTTTAATTTAATTAAGTCATTATATGATAGTGGAGTTAAGTCAATTTGTATAACCCAATATCACAACTACTAGCCGCTTCACTGGCAGCTAGCTGGATCATGTATGGCTAAAATGGCAATAGAAAAAGACTGTCAGTCTTATTGCTCATCACTGAGTTGTGTGTCTTTGTCTGTGGGACATTTTTGGAATCAAAATGATGCTGAGGTAACTAAAATTGACCAGTTAGCTGCTGCAATTAAAAGTGGCTCTTCACTTTCACGCTGACTAATAAGCTCACAGGTCAACCTAGCTAATATGATGACTAGCTGCATAGCAAATGCAGTCTTGTTAAGCTAAATAAAAGGCCATTTCAGGTTCTGTGTCTATGTAGAGTGGTCATTTACAGCAGAAGCTACTTGGTTGATTCAGAAGCACATTAGCTAACAGGAACAAACTGGCAAAATTGTGATAGCAATTACTGAGCTTGCCTAAAGGGTCATGTGACTGAATGAGGGGGTGGTGTCTTAAAAAAGTAACATTATGTGTCATTATGAAATAAAAATGTCTACACTCCAAGAAAACCATTTTAAAATAATGATTTTACCTTCACTCCCAACTTACTTCACAATGTATTGGTTTATTGAAATATTTTACACAATTTAATCAAATGTGTTTTTTTTAATAATGTCTGATTACAGTATTTAGTATTGAACACTTAGTGACTCCAATACTCATAGCGGTAAAATGATAATTGATTTCCCTTTGACAATGGCTTCTCCCAATGCTCACCCTCTGTGTTATTGCTGGATTAAAGTTTAAGCATTAAATACACTTAAGCAGTAAGTACTTTACACTTGCTGCTCAGGGGAGGTTCTTTAAAAGTCAACCAACACAAAATAGTTATATTTGACATCTTAGAGGAGAGGCATGCTATCCACTGCTGTTAGTCCCCACTGATCCAGCATGTTTCTATAAAAGCAGAAAATTAATGTAAAAATCAGATGTTAATATTTGAGGTTTGTTTAATTCTACTGCTAAAAAACAGTAGGCTGGGTACTCAGTAATGGGAATAAACTATTCATTATAATGCTGACCTGGACACTCACTAGATCTACTTTTACATCCAAGTTTAATGGACAGCTCTTTGGTCCAGTGTTAATGCTAATACAGAATTGGTGTTTTTGTACACACTGCATGCCCTCATTATATATGTGCCATATTCGTAATCAATTGACAAGTTACCGGCCTTTTTGTTTTAGTTTACAGTGGTATGAGCCAAGAAATGTGGAGAAATGTGTTAGTATTTTAATTGACTCTAGCTTGTATTTAGCTTCTTGCCACCTCTCTAATTTGCAGAGGGTTTACAAACCAATTAAAATGTTTGCAGAAACAAACATTTTAATTTACTAATTTTTAATTTCATTTTCATTTCTTACTGTTTTATCTGTGTAGTTGTACTTCACATGGATTGAAAAATGGATTGTGTTAGCACTATTTACTGTGTCTTTGACCATGGCTGGAGGTTTGTCTGAGGGGATGTTCAGTGAATTTGAGCTTTTTCATAGGATAGCACCTGGCATCAACAAGCACCTTTTTAGAGCTTAAGAGTTTCTATTTTTCTCCTTTTGGACTGAGCTGAAAAGGACTTAACTTCAACTTCTTGAGTAACAAATTAAAGTAGGTTGTTTGAATTCACAACTTGCTAGCCTGTGGGGCTGTTCTGTTTCAAACTATAATTCATGGACTCATAGCCTTGGAACATGATAACTGCCTTTCAATCAATCTGCTCTGTATTTCCATTCATTTGCTGAGCTTTCAAGCTGCTAAATTACTCACTCCTTGTCTCTGCTGGAAACATTTTAATCATCAAAAACATCACCTTGAGCATAATTATGTCTCTGTTACACCAAAAGCGGAGGGGACAGAGTGGGGGTTTGTCCAAGCCCTGCCCACGTGTGATATCCCTAATAACAAGGATATAATGAAAGGCTATGAGCTATACTCCAACATCAAAAGCTATTGTTTAATTTTGGCCAGCGGGACGTGACAAATCCGTAATTAAAATAGCAAGCTGAGTGATAAAACAAAGCCACTTGCTGGGAGACAGCGGATCCGGTTAGATATGGATCTGTCATTAGGCTAAAGAATTGTCCTTTGCCTTTTCCGCCTTTATCTCCCTAATGCGGCTACATTTCCCCAGTATTGGCCCTTTTCTGCTCAGCGTGGAGGGAAAAAAAAGCTGATCTCAATGAACGTCCTAATCAGTCATGGTTTGTCTGTTTACCGCAACTAAAGTCAAGGCCACTGGTTCATCCAGAAGATGAACCAACTGCATGATGGCACTTTGTGTTTTTAAATTGGCATCAGAATGACAACTGTGCTAGCACTTTTCTCATAATGTCCCCAATCTCTCGAGCTTATTTACCACCGCATGTGTACAGGTTCAACAAGAGGGCAACTACAATTGGATCTTTATGTTATTTTTTCATGTTTTTTTCCCTGCAGTGAGAGAATGACAACAGCACTTCTACGGTATTCAGGTGGCACAGCCTGACAGCCAAGATACGGTGTGCTCAGTCTTTCCTCAAGGAATATTAAACTGATGTAACAATATATATAGTATGTAATTTTTTCCCGGAATTGACTTAAATATTAAACATGCGTGAATAATACATCTGGTAAAGCACACTGGAATCACTAGGGTGAGATCTGCAGCAGGCGATTTCTCATCACATGCAGCTGTTTTAACAGAAGACAGCATGGCAGAGAGCAGCAACAGACTGTTCCTCCTCTCCTCTACTCTTATTGCTGGAGCTGATTTCCGAATGCACAGAGCATGAAAGAACACAAAAAATTACCCAGAAGACTGGTAGTGGAAGCGGACTGACCACAACATTAGTTGAATCCTGATGAACATAGGTAAGGATAAGAGTGTGTTTTTAATTTATGTGTGCTAGTGTGACTACTGCTGGACTGAAGTGAGTTGTGTGTGAGTGTGTGCGCACGTGTGTGAGAGACCCTGGCAGCAAGCTATTCTCCTGGATAAGAAGCTTTCAAGTAAATGAATGAATACATTATGTATTGTTGGCCGAGTATCAAAAAAGCAGCCATACTGTATCTGACCGGAGTGGAGCTCTTTGTTGACACATGAAGCTGCAGGACAATCATCACCTGAGCAAGACCAGCAGGACAATGGGAATCTAAGGGGCCCCAGGGGAACCCGTGGGACCCCTGACTGAAGAGACTTAGAGGAGGTGGAGAAAAGCAAGGTAACATATCGCAAATTCATTCTACCTACAAACCACGGTAATGTTAAACCTACATCCACATACAGGCACAGATTCGTTTTTACTGTCAAACACCCACACACATACTGTGGATATACACATGGATACACGTAGACATTTCCTTTCCTTGTGTGTGTGTGTGTCCTAAGGGTAAAGAATACATTCATATTCAGTGAATGATCGGCAGAGGCAGAACCTGTTCGGAGCCATTTTGTTTTTCCAGCCGGTGGCAGAAAGCAGTGGCCATTACGACCTTGTGATGAATTCAGGGATCATTTCCTTCAGTTTCCTTTTTTATGCACACACACACAGAATTAAATCTAAAAAGAGACAAGAGATGCAGCATTCTGAGAGGGAGAACATTCTGTAAAGCCTGCCATCACACACATCCATGGTCTAACTATGAGTTCCAGGTGCACGGTAATCGGGAGAAAGTTTCATTTTTGCCCACTGTCATTTATTCATTAGTTCGTAATCAGATCTCCTGTGCAAGGCATGAGACGTTATAAATCAGTCACCGGCTGGACATTAACAATTCATGCAATTCATAATACATGAGAGCCGTCATTTATTTATTTATCACCTCTAAATGGGATTTCCTTCCTTCTCATTGGCTCCAACTCAGAAGTCAACTTCTGGTAGCCTGACCAACGGCCATTTTGAGAGCAAGCCAAGATGCAAACAATGCAGATGTAAGCTGAAAGGGACCCGGGTTGCCTGATCTAATGCACTGTCATCCAGACAGGAGGAGTCTTTTCCCCAAACTAAATCCGGTTTGTTTGACTGGTATCTTCTGGAAGGGAAGCAGCAGGCGCCAGGGTTGCGGCTGGCTGCTGGCACAGTTGTTTTCTGCTGATTCTCTTGAGCAGTTGATGTAATTGTGAGTAATTAGGCCTTAAAGTGGTCTTGTCTTTCCCCAACCTGGAACATGAGTCCCAAGGGAGAGTGAGTGAGGTGGCTGTCTGAACACCAGTAGCTTGTGTACAGAAGGCTGCTTTTGTCTGAACAGATCGTATATGAAAAGCCTGGAACTGTGCCACCGGATGCCAACACCATATGATCACACTTTACATCACAATACGTTACACTATTGCCCCGAGGGTCCCAGTGGTGTAATGGAAATTCCTCCCTGATCAGAGATCCTGCACTTTTCTTTACAGTACGTAACATTCTGTGGGAGTTTGTCTGCCTTTCTGTTTTCGTATACTTAGCCTGATGGTTGAACAACAATTGTTCAAAGTTTCTTTGTGTATCCATAAATGAAAAAAATAACGTCTAATAATGGTCACCCATAGCAATGAGGGACGCAATACCAACACAAAGGAGTGTTAACAAATAGAAACTTTACAGGGACTTACGGGTGGCTGGCTTATTGCAGTTGTGTCCATGTCTGAAGTACTGAGGGTTCTCCACCACGGGAATACGAGTCATCCCTATGACAACTGCATCAGGACCTGCATCCAAAGTACAGGGAGTAATAATCCCATGGTTGACATGATGAAGAGGACTGGCAGAGTCTTCCTCACCACTGATCACAGCTACTGGACCTAGAACAAGAAAAAGAAATGGTGAGTTATTTAACAGTTCAAAGTAAAAAGATGGAGCTCAAGTTTCTGATTTTTATGTATATATCTGTATACATACACACTGTATTGCCAAAAGTTCTGGGTTGCCTTCCGTTACATGTGCATAAAGGTTAATGACATCCCATTCTTCCCATTCTTAATCTGTAAGATTTAACATGGAGTTTGCCCACCCTTTGCAGCTATAACAGCTTTAGTTCTTCTGGGAAGGCTGTCCACAAGGCTTAGGAGTGTGTTCAAGGGGAATTTTTGACCATTCTTCTAGCGCATTTGTGAGGTCAGGCACAGATGTTGGACATGTCTGGCTCACAGTTTCCGCTCTAATTCATCCCAAAGGTGTTCTGTCGGGTTGGGGTCAGGACTCTGTGCAGGCCAGTCAAGTTCTCCACACCAAACTCGCTCCTCCGTGTCTTTAAGGACCTTGCTTTGTGCACTGCTGCAATGTCAGATTGGAACAAGAAGGGCCCATCCCCAAAAAGTTCGGGAGCATGAAAGTGTTGAAAATGTCTTATGTTGAAGCATTAACAGTTCCTTTCACTGGAACTAAGGGGCCGAGCCCAACCCCTGAAAAAAAAGACCCACATCACAATCAATACCATAAACTCGTCCAACGGACTGCCAGACAGACAAGCATAATTCGGCACTCCAGAGAACACGTCTCTGCTGCTCTAGTGTCCAGTGGCGGCGTTCTTCCCAACACTGCCTCTGACATTGCACTTGGTTATGTAAGGCTCAGATGCAGCTTTTCGGCCATGGAAACCCTTTCCATGAACCTCTCTACTGTTGTTGACTGTTGGAAGGCTTCCAATGGAGGTCTGTAGCTATTGACTCTGTAGAAAGTTCTGCACTGCGCACCTCAGCATGCGCTGACCCCACTCTGTGATTTCATGTGGCTTACCACTTCGTGTCTGAGTTTGTGTTGTTTGTTATAACAACAACAGTTGACCATGGGATATTTAGTAGTGAGGAAATTTCACGAATGGATTTAGTGCACAGGTGGCTATCACGGTACCACGCTTTAATTCACAGAGCTCCAGAGAGCGAACCATTCTTTCACAGTGCTTGATTTTATACACCTGTGGCCATGGAAGTGATTAGAACGCCTGAATTCAATGATTCAGAGGGGTGTCCTAAAACTTTAGGACATTAATTACTAGGGATGTCCAGATCCAATCACGAGATCGGAAATCGGGCCGGATCACGTTGTTTCAGACTCGATCGGAATCGGACATTACCTCCCAATCAGGACTCAGATATAAATCTATATATATGTATATACAGATGTGCTTTGTAAACACTGTGGCACTTTTATTTTTGTATTTGTTCACATGCCTGCCAGGTATTTTAAGTTGAGGTTCTATTTGTTTTTATCTTAGACTTTTTTTATATTTACTGTTGCACTAAAGTCCAAAAGTGAAGAATTTATGTTATGTATTACTTGATTGTTCAAGCTACCTCACAGAAGTGCTCTGAGTTGTTGAATGCTAAAATAAGGTGAATTAAATAAAAAATAAGGAACATCCTGAATCTGTTTTTTCGCTCTTCTTTATTCTTTTTTTAAGTATTATAGAAGTATCGGATCGGGACTCGGTATCAGTAGATACTCAAAATCAAATGACTCGGACACGGATTCGAGGGCAAAAAAACCTGATCGCGACATCCCTATTAATTACCAGTGTGGGGTTTATATTGCTCTCATTTATCTTGTACGTAAGACACTATATTCTCATATATACCTATTTCAACAATGATAGTGTTGTATGATGTACAAATGTAACATTATTTGAACAGTATTGTACTCATTGTTTTAATTTCTTTGTTTATTGACAAAAACCACACACATTTATCTCCTGAATAAAATAACATTGAACCACCCTTCCATCTCGACTCTCATTTCCTGTATGAAGTCAATGACTGCCCTTGTACTCCAGAAGTAAATCCTGGCCTTAAGTAGTGTTCTGGCCAACAGTCCAGGTGGAGAGCAGTGATGAATACGAGTGGTGCTTTCTAGCCTTGCACCCCAGCTGTTCTCTCACTTTCATTTTCAGTGTTTTCTGACATTTATACACAAAATGATAAATTGATTAATCAAAAAAGAAATAATAAATTGCACATAAATCAGTAATGAAGCTAATCTGCAGAGTTGCAGCCCCCGTTTATTCATTGATTCATTAAAATAAACCTTCATTCTTTTATGTTTCAGTCTAGGAAATTAGTTATTACACCAAAATATTATCAGGTAGTTGTCTGCTGGTTGAGTTTATGGTGTCATACAAAACATTCCTGTCATAATTTCCCTTCTTTAAAACAACATTTTGATGTTTACAGTCAGCCAGTGTGATCCAGTCTCCTGTTTCTATCACTGCTCTGTCATAAGCAACACACGGCTGTGACAACTGCAATCTTCAGTGGGGCAATAAGGAGGGAGGGTCACAGCAAGTGGATATAAAGTCGACAGCCAACAGTAGCTGATTCAGTGGAGCTGTGACAGTGAATCTGTTTACCCACAAAGTTGAGCCTGTTGCTCACCTTGACAACACAGTAAATAGTAATCAAGACCCAGTCATGTCAAATTATAGACCCTGAGCTGCAGGGGGTGAGGTGTGATGAAGTGATATGTGAGCAGCAATTTATTTACAAGATTTGCTCTTATGCAGGGTTCTCATACCTGAGCAGCAGCTTTATTGAAGAGATGTGCACAGCCGAGCACAAGTCTTCACCGGCGACCTACCCAACCACTGGGGACAAGTGTAACGCCACAGCTCTAAATCTCTGCTGATGCCTCTGACCCTCCACTTCACAGCACAGGCAGAAAGATGTATGTGAAGTACACAGCTTCAAACATAAACTACACTTGAAATAAAAACCATACATACAAAGTCGTGATGAGTCATGGGTAAAAGTCATTTAAAAGATGGGGAAAGATACCTCAAAAGGATTCTAGTATTATGTTCTGCTTTTAATACAATATGAAATGGAATGAAAACCCATCTGATCAGACTCCAGTGCCAGATGGATGAGGCCTCTGGGAACGCCTGGCCTCACTTCAAACCGCTACGCTCACAACTACACAAAAACCTCCCACTTGATTCTTGGAGAGATGAAGGTTTTCTGAGGAGTGAAGGGGAAATTGGACTTCTTGACTTCAGAACATCCTAAAAATTGCATTTATGTTACCTGAGTGATGAAAAGACCCAACGGCCTCTGAGAGGGTTTTTTATCATCTGAGACGTTGCCTGAGCACAGAATGGAATTCAGCACTGGACATTTTCCCCGAAACGTCTATCTGAGAGTAAAGTTCCTCTCTATTAAACCAACTTTGATTTATTCTGGAGAACTGGAAAATGAAATGAGCCAACTTTCACCTATTTTTTCAATTCTTTTCATATCTCATCCCTTTTACATTTTTTTTTAGTAGTAATATGGTTCATACAGAAGGTAAATTTAGCTATGTCTAATTCAGACTAAGCACTTTTTGATTGATTTCTCAAATTTTCTATTCCTTAAGTTACTACATTGTTATGAGAGTTGTGATGATAAATATGCAAACATCTACCTTCATGGTAGGATACTATAAGACAATTACCCATCCCAGCTACAGCATGTTCACCCTGCTGCCATCTGGCCAGCAGTACAGAAGTATCCTCTGCCATAACACCGACTTCAGAGCAGCTTCGCTCCAACTCATCTACCGTGTGTGTGTGTGTTGTGTGTGTGTGTGTGTGTGTGTGTGTGTGTGTATATATTTGCAAGTTTGTGGGACCCTTAAAAAAACAAGATTGGTTGATAAAAGTTGAAGACAGTTGACTGGAAGTGACCATCTATGTATTTTAGATCCTCTTAATACTGCAACAAGTTCCTCTGTGTCAGTTTCTTTGTTTGTCTGTCACGCTCAGCGGCCATGAAGTAGCTATGCTTCAGTAGGACAACTAGCTAATGTTAGCGTAGCAAGTCACTGCAAGAGAAGCTAGAGCTTAAAAGATTGCTGCCTGGTTCTCTGGTCCTGCTATGGTTGTTCTGCCACTGTTTGTCGGGTAGAAAGGCGCTTAGCCCTGTGGCTAATCAAAACAAAACTGCTAATAAAAGACAGAACATTGTCTGAAAACACCAATAATTGCAGTAATGACAGTCATAGAAATAGTTTTCGGTGTTGTTACCATCCGAATCAGCTTTATTGGCCGAGCGTGTGAGCAAATAAAAGGAATACATGGAATGTTACACCATCATAACACCACATCATCATCATCAAACTACATCTCGCAGCTGGTTAGCTTAGCTTAGCACAAGTCTGAAAACAGAGGTAAACAAGTGGCCCTGTTCAAGCTAAAACCCACCTGCCAGCACCTATAAAGCTCACGGATTAACACATTGTATCTTGTTTGTTTAATTTGTAGAAAAGTGTAAGAACAAGATCAGTTGGATTTTTTTTACCATAGGATATAGCCAGACTATCCATGTCCCCCTGTTTCCAGCCTTTATGCTAAGTTAAGCTAACTGCTGATAGAAACCTGATATTTACTGTACAGACATGACAGTGGTATTGATCATCTTAGAAGATATATAACACAAACTGTTAAGCCACATTTTCTAAGAAACCCAAAACAATGATTTGTATCATACATGTCTGACTGGTTACACTCCAGCCTCTCACATAGCTGCATCTCACACTCAAGTTGGCAAGAATGCAATTGACCCTCACAGGACACGCCGCCACTGGGCAGAAAATCATTCATTTAACATGTTCAGAGCAACAGACACCAATTTGTCCAGGGATCCCTTCTGGAAAAGTCTTAGATCACTGTGGCATGCCGTCGTTTGAAGATTAGTTAAATCTCATTGCTCACATCCTTCTATGCTTTTCCAGCCAATATGTTTCTCCAGCAAACATCCTTTGACTTTTCTGTAGGAAATATGTTACTCCAGCTGAAATTCCTCCATGTTTCAGGAGACATGTCACCCCGTGTCATCGCTCAATGTTTAGGTAAGGTGCAGTTCGAAGGTGCGTTAGCTAATTCAGTCAAATCAATTGATCAGGCGTCACATTTGCATCATCTGTTTCTATTGAGTTTAGAAGTCAATCTAATTTAGTCTACAGGACGAGAGACAGCGCCACCTCTCCCTCCGGGGTTTTAAAATCGTTAATTAAAGTATTGTCCAAGTGTTAGGGCAGCAGGTGCATCTGTGGATCATCATCTGTGTGATGATTTAAAAGGGCATGCAAACCTTTGAACCAGCCACCTTTCAGACACACCTTTTATCTCTAAGCTTTGTTCGCCTTTTTTCTTCTTATAGTGTTTTGGCTATTGAGTTTTGTTGGTGTGTGATAGGGTGACATAAAGCACTACACCGCCGTCGTGATAGATTTCCCGCCAGAGATTTCAATGTAACATTGTGTTATTTCCTATTACAACTCAGTGTACCATCAAAATGATTTTAAAGCTGTTATTGGAGATAAAATTACTACATAATGTTGCTTTAAACTGCTCTTCTCATTTTGTGTCTATAGGAGGCACAGTTTGGACTGGAACTTTCTCTCATGGTTTATGAACTATTCTCCTTATTGGTGAAGTTAAATGACATGTATTAGTATGTCCATTCCTCAGTCTTCCTCCTTGTTCTCTGGGTTTTCTGGTTTTTTTTCTCATATGCACAGTTTATTTTCTCCAGCTCTCATCTCAAATTTCACAAATTTCAAGTTTTTTTTATTATATTAATTATGTGTGCACCAGACTACAAACCAGCAGGGGTGTTTGTGGAGCCACCTGATTTTTTTTGTGTGTCTCTACTTCCGAACTGAGTGCTGAAGGTGATTCTCAGGACAAAAAAAATCCCTCACAAAGCCAGTGGGTGACTCTGTGGGGTTTTCCCTGTGGTGGGGGAACACATTTTACAGAGTGTGATTGCTTCCGTTCCACCTCCTTGTGGTAATTATCGCACAGATTTCTTTCAAAGGTAGTTAATTAGGACTGGAATTAACTTGAGGACATGTACAATGAACAAGAGAACACAGGAAGTATAACTCACTGTGGCAAGGCTCCACTTCTACTTAACGATGGATTGATAAACAATTGAAATTCATATTTGCAAAAGATTTAAAAGAAAACAAGCAAACATCATGCTTGTGATGAGGGAAAGACAATGGGTCTGTAAGACATACATAATAACCAACTGCTACAGTTCTTAGAGCTCTTTTCATGAATATATCAAAGATGGCATTTTGCTATTCAGCACCAAGACTGTAAAGCTGTTAATTCACTAATTTATTGCTGTAAATCAAATCAGCAAATGTCTTATGGAACATCTTAATACCAGCCTTCCAAACACATCATTTCCAAACAAGAACCTTTAACTCAAATCCCAAGTATGCTATAGCAAACCAGTTAGTCACCTAACTGCATCATTGCTATAAAAAGGCCACTTAATTGCTAAATGCCACTATCGTGTCAAGAAGCCTTGAGGTTATGTGCAAAACTCAGATGACAACTCCCCTTGCTGCACTGCAGAAGACCTGTAAACAGCTCTTCTGACAAATGGCCTCTGTCTGCTCATTTGACCTCCCACTCACAGACGAGCATGGTGAACATGTGACAGCCGTGCAGGCCAGCGGCAAACCCACGCTAACTCCATCCAGATTGCAGTCTCTGTATATAGTGAAACACCTCTGGACTGCATACTGTTTCCTCTCCAGTTGATGGTGACCAACTGTGGCGAATATTGAGTGCTAGCTGATATTTATGGTCCTCTGCAAGGTAGGCTATTGACACAGCACAGCTCAATGTGCGCTCTCTTTTTATCATGGTATAAACAATACCGAACACTGAGGGGAAGGACGGCCTAGTGAAGTCAGAAATAAACATGCATTTGATATCTGCTGTAAATCAGTCATTGCATCTCTTGCCACTTGTATGTCCTCTACAATCAAGCATCTACGCCGTGCTGAACATTATCTGCAAAAACACAGGACTGAACCAATTACAGTTTGTGTTGCTGTATATCTGTGGTCTTGATGCTCAGAATGATAATAAAACAAAACACTGAGATTGTTATTCTGACTCTGTTCCCACGGTGCCCCATCAGTTTTTATATCTTTGACAACACATTACACTGTAAGTTCCCTGAAGACAGTCAAAGCAATTTTACACAAGTCTGAGAAGTGATGGAAAATGACATCATCCAACAGCCGAGCTGTCCCAGGTCGGTTTCTTGATTTATGACTAGGACAGAGTCAGGATCTTTACCAAAACTGGGACCTACATTTTATTACCTGTTATGAGGCCAAACACAAATTGAAAGCAAAACATACAGCAATCTGAAAATATATTCAGAGCCATACAAGTCAGCCACTCAGTTTGGGGTTTCATTCTTCTCTCACGGCGAGGTAATCACAAAGGGCCAAATGAAAATCTTGTGGCGGCATTGTTATGGAAACTAGTTTGCATCATAAACTCAGCAGTAAAGGCAACAGTGCATGCATACACACATACAGTACAAACATATGCACAGCAGCAGCCACACACTCACTGGCTATATTTCTTGTCATGGCATTAGAATATGTAACGATTCCCCAACGTTGAGCATCTGACAGAGTTTGCATGTAAATCACAAAGGAGACCCACATTCAGTTACTGCAGTCCACAAAACGGCTTGATAGCTGTGCACGTCAGTCCTGTGAGGGAAGCCTCTGCATGCTGATGTCTCCCATCATCCTACTGGTACACAACAAGTGTTTATGATTGTGGTGAATAGCAGAAATTATTAGTCAGACGCAGAATATGATTTCATCATTGTGCTAAATTCAGGTAGGGCATTTGGGTAAGGGTTTACGTAACATATATCACCAAATTCAATCAGTTCAAAGGCAGCATTGAAACCTGAATGATTCCCTACTAATAAATATTTATAAATCGCTCTGTAGCTGGACAGACAGCTACTTCATTGTGCTCCCAAGAGAAAAAAAAATGTTTTCACAGTCTGCGCATGGAACATCAACAGTGTGTAGTGGAGTACCTAAAAAGGTAGCTGAAAACCCAAAAACCCAAAAAAGTTTATCTGCAATTTTCTGATTGGACAGTGTACCCCAGGGGTATTCAATTAAAATTCACAGAGGTCCAGTTAGAAAAACATTCTCGAAACAAAGATTCAGAACATCATTACAACTAACTTACTTTTTCATTCAGTACCATATCGTATAGTTGTATCAACATGTTTTTAGTCAACAACTCAAATCAAATAATATTTCAACAATATTTACTGTCAGTTTTCACATCAAACAGGAGGAATAAATAATAACTTATAATAATAATAAATTCTTAATTTAAGTCAAGTAAAGGCTGCATTAAAAAATACATAAGACAGTTTTTTTAAATGCGCATCTTAAAGCGCTTAATTACAGAAAAAATTAAATAAAAAGTGTAGCTTGAAGAGATTGAAGTGTAGTCTCAACCAATTTTATAATAAAAACTCAACACATTTTAACAATTGAACAGTTTTAATACCTCCTCTTCTCTTTCATTCCCTCTCATAGACCACTTCCCTACTTTCTCATGTTCCGTGAGAAACGTGAGCTCAAGCTTTTCCTGCAGGCTAGGATTGTATTTTCTGTTACCTCAGTACAGATTTGAGAGTGTACGTTTCCTGAAATGAGTGCTTTGTCTCGTAGTGGTGCTTTATCTTGCTTTTTGTAATCGTGACACTCTGGGATCATATGAGAAATTCTGGGTTTGAACTGCCCACAGGAAGAATGTACATGTAAGAATCTGTACATTCTTCATTAAAAGCCATGTGAAATCTCTTTTCTCTTTCGTCTCCTCTGTCCGTGCGTGTAGCCTATCTCACTCACGGACTCTACTCGTAATGTTTATCGCAAAGCACAGATTTGATTGGCTGATTTGATTTGGAACACTTGCCATAGGTCTGTGAGTTTCATGGGCCCACTAAACCAGTACAGTAAATGCTAGAAAAGTTGTGCGGGTTAAAATAGAAACACTCCGTCACAAGATAGTAGTTTTCAATAATAGATTGGCTGTTGGTCGGGGGTCCGGAGAGGACGACGGCTGGGTCCAGATGCGGACCACAGACTGCCTATTAGTGACCTTTGGTGTACCGGAGACTAAGACACATCAGCTGGCTAAAATGCTCACAATGACAAAGCTAAGCTGCTAATTTTTAGATGATAATGTTTAGCTTTTTCTCCATCTTTGTTAAGCATTCCAACAAGAGCAAAGTGGAACGAGAATTAATTTGCTGGGGACCATGAATATTTGTATCAGATTTTGTGGCAATCTAAGTAGTAATAAAGTTATTTCACTAAAAAACAAACTTGTCAATCTTGGGGTAAAATCTAACCTAAAAGAAACATCAGGGGATCACCAGAGTTACTAGGATTCATCTTTTTGGAGCCATAAATATAAGTATGAGATTTCATGGCCACCTCGTCTGATAGTTGTTGTAATAATTCAGTCTGGACCAAAGTGGTGCACCGACCGACCTAGCCATCCTGCTAGCGTGCCTTAAGCCACTGTCCCAGGAGAAGGGAGTTGAGCCTCAGACTCTTGTGAATGAGGCAATGGAGGTTTAGAACACGGCAGTGAGAAGTTGATTAATTTTTAATCAGAGGTTTTATCAGCTGGTTAAGGTAACAGGAGCAAGCCCTCTACATGAGCTTAAAATGAATTGAAGGCAGCACATTAAGGTCATTGTTAACCACTCTTTCTGAATATGGGAAGTCTCATTTCCTCAGCGTTCATACATTCTCAGTTACACAAACGCACACAAAATTAAATCAATCACTGAGGTGAAAGTGTTCTCCTTTCCCTTCCCTTGTTGCTCTCCTCCTCTCCCATGCACTCAGTTTACTTTGTTTTCTCGCCACTTTTTCCCTGATTACTTTATTTCCATTCAGTGGCCTTTGTTGTCAGGTAGTTGAACAAAGTCAGTCAATATACTAGCAATCATACTAATAATTGTTAGAAGACAAAATGCCTCCTGTATGACAGCAACAACAATTGATCAAAACCTAAATTCCTCTATCAGCATGTTTTCCTTGAGCAACTACTGTTTCATCTTAACTTAACGGCAGTTTTAAAAGGATTCATTTATTTCATCTCTCTCTGTGATGTCCCTTTCTGTCCCTGCAATTTTCTCTTCCTCTTTCTTGTTTCTAGCCCCAGGGGTCTGCATTTCTGCCTTAGTTCTTTCAATACTGCCTCCCCCTGTTGGAGGGTTCTCTATCAAACACATTTGTTAGCCTGCGAGGTGTAGGAGGGAGTGAAGAGGAGGCATGGAAGTGTGTGTGAGAGAGAGAGAATATGTGCAGGGGGTCATTCTAATTACACATCTAATCAAGACATACGAACGCAAATCATCCTTCACACTCCTCTGCCTAATCTATTGCATACATGCTGGGCATCATCTCTGCTCTGTACTGTATCTGCTGTTCCAGAGAGAGCACAAGGGGACAGGAGTGTGCTACAGCTGTGAGGGGCCGTCGAAGACTGACCTAAAAGCTTGGTAAATGACCTCTTCCGCATTGTATTAATTCATCATCATGAAAATAACAGCTGATTGACTGGAACACATTTTGACCCACTCTGTCTCCTCTTGCAGTATAATATCTGCTCGTAGCAACTAAAATATTTTAATTAAGGACAGATATTTGTCTTGATAAATTTAAAAGTGACCTGAGCCAAACACAAGCCCACAGTGTCTCCCTTCTACCAAAGTGATTTTGACTAACCACAGGCAGTATAACCCCTGGTCTCTGGTGTCTAAGGCCATGTTAAGAAAAAAAGTAGATTTGTGGGGGAAAAACTACGGAGGGTCGTCTGGCATAAAGTTGAACTAGACTCAACTATAGCTGCAACGTAACATGATGTCATCCAGCAACATGGTGCCTCCACAGTGAAAGTGTTTACCTTAACTATAAAAACCAGGCTCGGCGTCTAATTGAGACGTGTGTTTATTTGTCAAATAGTGTATCCACGCCTGGCCAGTTAAAGGGCTTCAAATTGAAGTTTTACAGTATTTCACTGTAGCAATCACAAAAAATTAATAGACAGTGCAGCGTTTGCAGTTTTTAACAATTGCTAAAACACTAAACCCCATTCTCTGAACCAAATGCTCAGTGGCCTAAATCTATTTATCGAATCAGTCACTCTTTTGGAAAAACCTTAAACAAGATCAGGTAGTTAAGACACTTTTTGCAAATCTCATCCACTTTTTCAAAACTCTAAATACATTCTCACTCACTAAAACATTATTTTGCACTGTGATGCACTTACATACATGCAGCAAAAGTTAAACCCAACTACAGCACAGGTGTCGTCTTTTACACACAACTCATAATTCTGCACACTTGTTTCTAATGATGTGATCAAACCAGTATGTGGTCGAGTCTCTGGCCAGCGTAGTGGCAATGTCACACTTTGACTAAGCTGTAAGTACGGGACAGGTTCTCAACTGTCATTCAACCTTACTCTTCTGGCTGGTCTTTAGAATTTTGTGTTTGAATGTGAGCGCCAGGATCATCAGCCGACAGTAATTCCTGTCTATGGGGTCAATGTCAGCTTTCAATGTGGTGTCCTGCTAAGCAAGTGGTTCAACATCAACCAGCAACCAGTGATTCATAAATGATTACCTGCAACTATACAGCCCTTACTTCAATTCAATAAAGGATTTTTTCTCTGCCTGGTGGTGGAAGGTCTATGACCGAAATTCATTTACTAGGCAAAATCTCTTACAGGCAATGGAATTGGACTGTGGTGAGATAAGTGTGGAGTGTTGTTACAGTACGGCTGCATCCAGCACACCCGAGGGTTTTTCTCCATTGCTTGGCAAGGGACAAGGTTGCATGTGATGTGGACAAAGTTCTCTGGCCGGACCCAGCACAAAGACGTGATGCGGAGGCAGAATGAATCTCTCATTGATTTTGCGGCTGCACAACATTTTTGAGTGTAAAAGGCTTTTCATTTAGAGTGTTCGTTGTTCTTTGGGCTTACAGTACTGTATTTTTATGTAAGTGCTGAATATACAGATATTCAATACTGTATTATTTGCAGTACTTACAATATACTATATATTTACTGTACTAAGTTGTACTTAGTACTTTTAAATTGGAAAATGTGTTTCCCATATGCAAAAAAAAACATTTTCTGTAACTACATGCCCTGCACGCTGTGTTCTCAATTTTTTGATGTAGGGAGCATTGATCACATGGTTTTTAGGTGACTGTTTGATTTTGCCAGAAGAGTCAGGGGTCGCTAAGAGACTGAAGTCACAGCAAGATGTGATGAAACCAAATACCCTCTCTTTGATTGCTTTTGCAAAGAGAAGAGACTGAAAACACACACACACACACACTTTCTTGTCAGCCCTTGATAAGGTTTGCCAAATGGCACAACCCTAACCCTAAGTAACCACTTCCTTTCCTTTTCAGCAAGATCTGATATAAGAATAATCAGCTGTCTAACTAACAAGTAATCCATCTAAACTTTCTCAACACATGTTGCCTTGATGTTTAACTTTAAGACATGGAGGTTCACATAGGTTCCACACCATGTGTTCCTTTAGACAAAGGCTATATTCCTTTGTCTAAATGGAGTGTGAGAAAAGAAACTTTCTCTGTCCTAATGCGACAAAAGTTAGAACATCAGAAACCTTGAATTCTACATCCTACTTCTGGTCTTCTGCCAGCGCTTCAAAACAGTAGGCTGAACCACGGTTTTGGCTGTGACAAAGAGTTGAATGAAATATATTAATTCCCATTTAGAGAAGTTAAGTACCCTTGTGTTGGCGCACGTACTTCACTTAACTATTGCCAATAAGATCAGGTTTCATTTCATCACAATATCAGCTCTATGTTTGTTCATTTTCCTTAAAATCCTTCATTTATTCATTTATTAGATATTTGGCTATAAATAAATACCCTCAGTAATTGGTAAGAGGTTTTCTGTATTTTCCTTGAAGCAGAAGACAAGGACAATCTGTGAAAGAATTCAATTCCCATAAGACACTGATCAAATTATAATTGAGTTTGAATTAATTCGGTTTAATGTCCCTATTTAGGGTGGTTCCCCGAAGATAAGTGTTTATTAAAGTAGTATTTCTCCTACATTATTGTTTCGCAAACCCTGCAATGTTTTAATGCAGGTCTGAATAAATCCTAGGCATACAGTGGTGAGCTTGAAACATGTGACCTATCTGCTACACTATACAGACCACCTTTCAACCAATGCATGTATCCGTGTACCTGCATGATCAAAATCAGAGCTGGAAATTATGTAGTCTGGTCTGCGGTAAGGTGATCTACAGAAAGGCAAGGTGACTTCCATCTTCGTTTTACCCCTGTATCACTTTCATAATAACATGATGTATTACCCTCACAGTTTTTTATTTCAATCTTCTACCAGCAACAAATATAATGTACTGCAGGCAGTTAATGTCAGCTGTAAAAGAATAGAAAGATGGATAAATATATCAAAGGATTGATGGTAATATGCGTTTCAATTAAACTGAGAACAGTCTTCTGCTCTTGTCTAACTTTGGTCTCCATCCATTACATATCTACTGTACGTATGACTTATACTACACCATACATTCTGGTTGCTCCGTGGTTAGGTGCTACAGCGGGCAAGAAGACGGCTCTTTAATATTTCAGTCAGACTCCCGGCAGACTGATGGCTTGCAGGCGCAGCCATGCAGGGAGCATAGCCAAGGTTAGCTGTAACATTAACCTCCCTTAGTTTGAACCTGAACAATGTACTACTACGCCCAGAGAAAGGACGACTCTTCTTCACCGGTTCTTTTTAGTTCACCAAAATCAGTGAAAAAAGTTGGTTTTGTACAGTAATCAATGGGGCCGGTCTCAGAAACACTGTGCTTCATCAGCATTATATTGAGAAATCTTTTCATTGGACGCTAAATGAATACAAGAAGTTAAAATCATTTTTCAAATGACAAACCTAATTGTCATCAAGAATGGCTACAAAACAAAGTTTTTTTGTCATTCATGGGCCAGATGTATTTTGGCAACATGAGATTTTGTTTTTCTGTTTCTCTAAAAATCCACTGAGCAGAAAATGAATCATTGATACTCTCTTGTCTTCATTTGACTATTTGACATTGAAGTAATTCAAAAGTAACTAAATGTAATCCAATTACATTGCTTTTATTTTGCAGTACTTGGATTACGTTACTGATTACAATTTTAAACAAGTAATTAGTAATTGTACCAGATTATATTTAAGCAATTGCTAGGACAGGCCGTGGTATACACTTCATTATAACGCCCTTAAAGCCCCCCTCCAGCCAGTTTTAATTGCCGTTTTTTGGTAAACGTTCTTTCTCAGAGAATGGGGGGTGTGGTGAATAGTCGGATGTAATACATTGCCATGCCAACCAAAAACTGATTGGCTGGAGTATTCACTAACGATATGCTGTGTTAACATCACTACACTGTAAAGTTTAGTACACTTTACTGTCTGGCAGGAGTAGCTGCCCATGACAGAAACTAATGTGCGCTTATCAGCTGTTATCAATCACACAGTCGATGGTCCTGGTGTGCTTACTTTACCAGGGGGGTGTGGGGGGTGCCTCTGCCAATGCACTGGTAAAACGGCCATCAGTAAAATGCATGTTGCAGACCGTGTATAAGAAGGTGGCAGGTGAAAGTGCTCGCTAGCTCACAATGATGTTTATCGGTTTGATGCTCTGACTTAACAAGGCATGACAGTGCACCTGCGCAAGCTTGGAGAATGACGTATGACTTACGGATTTACTATAGTCATACTTCACCACCCCGTTTTAACAACCAAGCAATTTTTGCAACTTTGAGCATAAAATTAAACTATTTGTCAAAAAATATTTGGTGAACTATGTGGGTTATCTACATTGTAAGGAAATGACTCAGAAAAATATGAATTATCATAGAAATGTCAAAATACACTGGAGGGGGGCTTTAACTGTGATATAATAAGCGTATATCACAGCCTGAAGTGAACTATTGCTTTTATAAAAACAGTTACCAAGTTTGACAAAAAGTAAGTAGGCTAACAACACACTGCAATGACAGACAGACATTTCTTTATGAATACAAAAAGTAGTTCCACCAGGCTACCAGTTGACGGTTGCTAAGCAACATTCGTCAAAATATTAGAACTAGAAATATTAGAACTATTTATATGAATCTATTTTCACATTGCCGTTAGTTGTGCAGCCACTAAAAAACTGTCCAGCGTCAGTAGATTGACTTTGGTAACTTGAATTTGGCCATATGATAATGCTTGATACTGTGTGCCGGCGGCCAGCACAGTGCGTAAAATAATAACACTTTAATATTATACCAACCAGAAAGGGTGGAATTGCTTCTCTACTTGAGCAATAGGCTATTGAAACTTAAACTTTGTTGCAATATCGCAGACATCTGGGGCAAGTAGTGGACTGCTGTGTGTGTGTTTGTGCATTTTCGCGTGCGTGAGGGAGGGAAATGTTGAATCAAGTACTAAGCAACGATTTCTCTCTGCCTCTCTCTCTCTCTTTCTCTCAGTCTCTCTCATTATTTATTTATTGATTTATTGATTTATTTATTTATCACAGTCAGTAAAATCTATCTGTATCAGATCTGTATCAGATCGCATTTTAATACCAGGTGTAAATGTGGCTGGATGGTGCTATAGCAAAGTGCAATTAAAAGGATTAAATGCATCCAGTTTGTAAATTTGATGCAAGTCTGTTTAAAATATGTATATTAGCATCTAAAGGACAATTTCCCAAACTCCACTCTATATTATCCAAGATTAGAAATGACCAAAACTTGCTTCACCCAAAATACCTAGACACCTTGCATCAAATGTATTCATATTCAGTCATATCGGCATGTGTTTTCACCAAATAGGGTCAATGCTTATTTTCTCTGTGTAGTGTAAAATAATTGTTCTTAATAGCACTATAAAGGGTTCTGTATTAATGAATGTATTTAATTTACAGAGCACATTTCATGCAGTGCAGGAACTTAAGTTGTAAACAAAGATCAATTGAAGTTCTGGGACCGATCAGTTTGTTCCCCTAAAATTTAGAGCTGTTACAATGATTCATTTGACTGTCTTTCCACATGGAAGCTTCATCCAGCACAAACATACTGCAGAAGATGTCACGCTGGATGTACAAGAGCGTATAGGCATTTCAAACAAAACAAACATCAAAACTTCTCTGAGGGCGACTGCTGTGGGCAACACGTTGTGAAACGGAACACATCATTACCCACAGTAGGCTGTCAATCAGTGTCATGTGCATAGGGATGGAAATGCTAAATTTAACTTTCCCTGCAGACCCTGTGAACACATCCATGTCAATGTAAACACATTGTGGACTTGAAGCTTGAAGATGTCTCCTTGTCTGATTTTTAACACAAATCAATCAAGCAAAACTCATTTTGCGAGGAGCTAGGACAGATGAACTGGGATCCTTCAAAGAAACCAAAACATAACAAGACTGCTAGCACTGAATCAAGATGGCGGGGGGGGGAGCTTAACTAAAATGTAGGTCGTCTAATCCGCCTCACTATGACTGGGGGGCACCAAGAAAGAATAAGAGAAGCAAACCAACTAATGCAGCCAATTAAACTTCCCCTGCTCCCCAGCCCTCCCCACCCCCCACCTCATGCTCTCCCTTAGCAAACACTTCAAAGTGCTGCCATCAGCGAATGGCAATAAAGTGAATGAGCTGGCTGTAAATGGGCTTAGATGCTGGGGATGCTGAGGCAGGGGACTGTCAAATGATGCTCATCACACTGAGAAAACAGTGTTCCCATGTTGTAAGAGCAAAATGGGTGTCCAACATCTTCCAGGCAGAGGCAACACAAAGTCTGGTGAAATACAGCAGCTTATTCAGCGAATGGACATTTTTGTTGATGGCCAATGGGGTCGATGGCTGTGTTTGTGAGTGCTATGAAATGAGAGCTACATTATTAACGCTCTGTGTCAAAATGTCCTAGAAGAAAGAGCAATTTCCCAGCAGGAGCTCTGAAATGACACCCTCTCCTGACGACCAGCCTGACGACTAAATCTGAGAAAAATACAGCGGTGGAGTGTTTTTGTGAAATGGAGGATAGGCCCAATGTAAGCTGTGAACAGCCGGCTCCATCGGGGACAGGCGAAAGGAGAGATTTTAATTTTCCAGCTCCAGGTAACAGTATTTCAAAGAGCAGAATTGGGGCGTCTCATTACACAAAATACATTTCACACAAATCCTTTCCTTTACATAAAACCCTCAAGTTTTCGCTCTTATTTTTCTTCTTCTGTCCTTCCAATCTCTCTCTCTCTCTGTTTCCCTTCCAGAGCCCAGCTGTTTTTTGTCCTCCTGGGCATTCGCAATGGGATGATTTCCACACCGATCTGAGCGCCATTTAAATAAACATCAACAGAAGATGTCAAAAGGAGCTTGTGAATAACACCAGAGGCTTATCCTCTTCCACAGCTTTAAAGAGGGAAGAGGAGCCATCCAGTTCCTTCATTTCTCTCTTTCTGTATGCTGTTTGAATAACCAGCATCCAGCCTTCATTGCTCTGGCTGCGTCCACTTTATGTAAGCCAGATGGGCCAGACTGCAGCTCCCAGTAGGGCCAGCTTTCTGCTTTCCTGGAAGGATTTCTTATAATATAGACATTTTTTCAATGTTCACTTGCAGGCTCAGTGCCATGTTTGACTGTTGATTAAAGATGAGGCAATTTATTTCAGAGGCATGTTTGTTATATTTGTTGAGATTCTCTTTACATCCCCAAAACAATCAAAAAATCAAATGCTCCAACACAAAAATGAAAAATATCAGGTATCTGTCGCAGGACAGATGATTTTATACAGTCTGGAGGAAATGATTGGCTTGCCTACCTACCCGCCGATCTGCCTACCTTCGCACTCTCTACCCCTGCACTTACTGCGCATGAAAATGTGTGTTGGCTTTGGAGAGAGGCCTGAATGGAGGGGCTGGGATTTTTATGGTTGGATACTTTTAAAATCTAGCCATCACTTGATAGTTTCCCAAACATCATCTACGGCTTTAACTGTAATTGCAAAAGATAGACACAACAGGAACGAGTGTGTTTAGATGCTTTATGTGTGAAGATATTATCTGATTTTCGGATTTTCCAAATTTGTGCAAAATGAAGCTTCCATTGAAAGAATCCAAAGTAGCTTAAGGCTCTACTTTGAAATAGTACAGAAAAAAAGCTGCAATGGCTTCCCAGTGCCAAAAAAGAGGCCACTTATTTTAAAGAATTTATTTATGAATAAAAATAAAAATATTTATCTCTCTCACATAAATGATCTTATGGACCTTCCAAAATCAATCTAAATTATCCCAGCAAGCTCAGGACCTCTACACATCCCAAGCTAACTGTATCAGCTCTGCTTCATAGACCTCTATCCCCACTACTCTGTTTTATCTTCTTTTGTATTTGCATTGCTAAGCTGTTGGCAGCGCTTGTCATTTTGTTTCATAAGTGATAGCAATTACTATTCCGTTGCCCAAGATCAAAGAGACACCAAAAGGAGGTTTTTAGACAGGAGAAAACACCAAACACTGCTCCCCCGCTTCTGTTTACACTGATAGAGGCTGAGGTCTAGGAGGCTGAGTGGTTGTGACTGACAGAATGGGAATACACCTCCTGTTTTTTATCCTGGAGAAGGGGGACATGGAGAGGAGAGGAGAGGAGAGGAGAGGAGAGGAGAGGAGAGGAGAAGGAGAGGAGAGGAGAGGAGAGGAGAGGAGAGGAGAGGTCTTTACAAAGGGCACACTGTACCATTAACCAGGAGGCTCCCTCCTGCTTGCACTGGATTATTCACATTACTGATTCTTCTTCAGGTCTGGGAAAGCTGGAAGCATTGAAGCAAGAAACAATTACTTTAATCATAATGAGACAGCGGGGCCTTGACTTCAAATAATGAGCCTCTTTGAGACATTCTCTTTGCTAAAATACAAATAGAGAAAAAATTATATCTGTCCAAGTCATGTATCGTATATGTTCCCACAACAGCGATTTCTCAAAAATACTGCTAAGTGGCCTATGAGCAAGGCAATTACAGTTAGCTCCTGATGTTCTCCATGTCTAATTTTGCAGTAACGGATTTGTTGATTTAAAAAAATAGTACTGAGTTTGACCAAAGTTTAGAAATACTAAAATGCTGAGTTATGATCACCCAAAAACATATTCTTCAAACCACTGTGTGCAGAGTTAAAAACAATCAAACATTGGTGTCCCCCACATGCATTAAACTAAACTAAGAGCCTACAGTCATGCTAGCAGTTTTGTCAGGCTGTATTTTGACAAAGCAGTTCTAGCTGTTAGCTAAATGCTAACATCTTAATTTGCTGACATGCGCACAGTGACATTGCTGACATGGTGATGTTTCGCAGGTGCAGTGTTCACCATCTTGATTTAGCATTTTTGTAAGCTAAAATTTGCTAATTAGCACAAAACACAAAGGGGAACATATTTATGTTCACATGGTTCTGTGCTTCCAGATCCAATACAAGATCCAATAAGATTGCCTCTTTGCAATGTTAGTTTATATCAACAGATAAACAAGCTGGGAATGTAGGGATGAGCCTGATGATGGTGCTAGAAAAGTTAATGATTTGTCAACACTGTAACAATTGACCGTAGGAAGGACATGAATGTACAAAATTTCATGGCAGTCCATGCAATAGTTTTTGAGATGTTTCAGTCTGGACCAAAGCGGTGGATCAAAGACCAAGTCATGCTGTTAGCGTGGCTAAAAATACACTTAGGTAAACAGCACGTTGTTACCCTAATTAAAAAGATGCTAATAATCACAGAAAAAAGCTTTAACTTGTCGAGCTTGTAAAACTATTTCACAGGCGTGGTTTAAAATAGTTTACTTCGTTCTTCTTATGACCTCTTGCTGAAGACACGTTTTATGGTTAAACGGTGAACCTTAAAGCAATGCGATTCGTATTTGCCATTTTCAGGTTATTTTACTTGATTAATTAAAGGAAGAAACCTGCAGGCGTCAGATATTAATTAGTTCATGATAAAATGCACATTTTCGCACCATAAGTCATCTCTCTGGGCTAAGAAACAGCTACTCCTCAGACAAGAATTTCTGTGGTGTCTTGATCTAACATTTCAGCTGATAAGCTTCTGTGTGGTGAAGATTTTCAATAAGTAAACGCATGTGACGCCAATAACAATCTGTGGTGAAGTCCAGCATCTCGATTAGATGTGATAGTCATGCTTTTTTTCTGGTGCAAAAAGCCCTTTAAATTCAGCTTACAAGACAGGTATATTACTTCCAAAGAGTTGTTTGCAATGCTGATTATGTAGTTGAGCAACAGTGTAGGAGACTCTAAATAAGGGCATGAGCTAATAACCTTAAATGTAAATTAAAATGTTGTTACCCTGGTCACAATACTTGTACTTGTATTGTGGGATTAATCTGCTGCACGGTGACAAGCCCAGTACAACAATGTGCTTCGCCTCCCCTCTCCTCCCCGGACAATTCTCCCTGACACTCAGAGGACAGCTTCCTGGCCCTCCTCTTCTAACTGTAATGGAGGTCGGATGCTGCTTTTCCGCATTTCTGCCCACATTAGCATCTCTAGTTAATTGGCACCATTTGCTCAATGGCATCGCTTTAGTTTGTAAATTACTTTTACAATTGTCACTAATTATCAAGCTCGATGAGTGGAAGTGGTGCGATTGGTCCCCAGTGGAGCAGAAAAACAACAGGCGAAGGAAGGATTAAGACTCTGGGGGCTACAAGAAGAGCTGGCTAGCTGAGAAATACAGTAGCGCTGTATGCTAATCATTACATACAGATGGTGCTACTGTAGCCCTGCTTCTCTCTGCTGCATGCTTGATGAACTATTGATGCACTTTGGCTGCATCCTCAAGAGAGACAGTTTAAATTCTAGTTTGTTTTCTTCACTCTCTTTTTTGCATCATATTAATTGTGTGTTACATGGAATTGTTTGCTGAGAAGCTGGTTGAGAGAATTTTATGTAACACATATGTAGCAACTACTGCACAAAAGAGAAAGCCTAAAAACACGATGGAGTTTATCTAAAATGGCTACCACTCCAAGCACAGCATGTTAAGCCCGTAAGATGTCTTTACCACAAATATACAGAACAATTGAGTTGCGACGCCTGTCAAGCTTTCCATTCACACAGCAAAATGCTGAAAGTGATTACTTGAAAGTCAGAGGTAAATAGAAGCAGCTTCTCATTTCTAGCTGGCAATTGTCAATTTTGCTGACTGAATGACATCTGTCGCTAGCAATTTATCCACAGCTAACTATAACTTTTTAAAGTTTCCAGCTATGTTTCATGTCCCAGGTACAAAGTCTGCATCCTCACCACTTGAAGATCCATAGGAGACACAGAAAGAAAGAAACAGCATTAGTCCAGTATTAGCCTACAGTGTAGATTTTCACTTTTAATCTTACAAGTGAAAAATGATGAGTAGGACTATTAGTGTTGCGAACTAGCGAACGTAACTTTATCTTGGGTAACGTTCGCTGGGGTTGCTAGAAATTTTACATCCCCAAATACAGTAAAGCAGGACTGCAGCCGCATCCAGGACCAGCTTCATTACAGTGGAGAGATATCAAAAAGTCGATGTGCTAGTCATATCTTGTAACCACATAAAATAATGTAGTAGGAAGCTCCTTTTGGATGTCCTGCTAGGTCACTGCCGTGGGTAGCAAACTTGTTAGCCGAAGATGCTAACATTTGGAGCTTACTGTACATTAATGCAGACAGTTTAATCCATTCCATGCACTTCTAATTTTGTATTTTTCGGGTGGAGAAACCACTGTCCAAACTCTTTACAGCACTCTAACTGCAGCACCATGCATTGAAAAGCCGAAGCTTGACAGGCCTGCAGTGGCTAGTTATGGTTGCTAAGATAGTGTAGACAATCACAGTTTGAAGGTGGGGTTCACCAAACAGTCAGTTCTGTTTGTTAGTATGTCCTGATGCTTTGGTTTGATCGTCTCTGACCTAGGGCTGGACGATTTCAACTAAAATCACAATTAATTGAACATTTCACGTCGATTAAGATTATTGAACTATTATTTTGTTTTTAAATGTTTTTTGTAGTTGGTTTTTTTTGCCCTCATATTTCACTGACAATGTTGGCACTGTAAATATGCTCAAGTATTAAAGCTGGGTTTATTTATTCACAGTTTTCACAAATCCATTATCTTAATGTTAATTAATAAGGTAAGGTTGACATGCACATTACCGACATGGTTACAATATTACGCCGGTTAGAGGCTCTGAATTTCGGTTTTGATTACTTTCCAATTAATTATCCAGCCCTACTCTGACCTATGAGAAAGTGCTTCTCCCCACACCCAGAGTGACATCATGACAAAGTCCAGTGGCAAATCAACAGCAGACTTGAAGCTGCACTGTGGGATTCACTGCTTATCTCCAACAGATGACAGACATACACAGCACAGGGAACATTCACTTCAAAGAAGTCTAATAATTGAGGATGGAGCAGTTATCTGAGAGACTGTTTTGTCTGTCTTGTCAGTATGAGCTAGACAGTCCAGCCTTCTGAAAGGCCAGACAATTTGCGCTCCAAATGTCATGTTGCGAGAAGGCAAACATGCCCTGGTGGAAGAAGGCCAGGGAGAGACAAAAGCTCAGGTTAAAGATGTGCCAGGCCTTATCATACAATTACTCTGCCACAAAGCTACTGAGAGTACAAACAATATATTTGCTGCTATACTTTGTCCTACTGGAATATGCAGAAGATAAATAGGCACATTCTACAAGGCATTAATCATTGATTAAAAAATCTTTTGCTTTTCTTGTTTTGCATTTTTTTCCCCCTCGCAGTGTGGAGGAAATTGGATTTTGCCCTCTGGCACAGCGGCAGGATGAGATTGTGGGCTGCAGTAGCGTGGATCTTATCTTAGCTGCAGCATTGGTCCAAAACATATTGCTGCCCTTCTCTCAGTGGAATTAGGCTTCATCTGTGTTCTGCTGTTGACAGAGCAAAGGTACTGGACACACACATATAAACCATATCCTGTCTCTCTTCCTCTATTTCTCTCTTTTTTTGCACACACACTGTACCTATCCACATTCAAATGTGTGTGTGTGTGTGTGTGTGTGTGTGTGTGTGTGTGTGTGTGTGTGTGTGTGTGTGTGTGTGTGTGTGTATGTGTGCAGGGGGTGGGAGGGGTTGATATATAAATCTAAGTGATGCCAGCTCGTGGCGCCTATTGCCGTGGTCGCCATGAAGATACTCTTAAATCAGAGCTTGGTCCCTGGAGATGGTATTAAATCAAGTGCGCACCCCCCCAACACACACACACACTTATGCATCTTTAGACCTATACATATAATCTGTGGACTGCAGTAATTATTCTAATATTATGGGCTGTTTAAACCTGTGACCAAACTTACATCTGTCAGGACTGGAGAGAATTGCTTTAGAGACCATCAGCTGCCTTTGGGTAAAAGGCATTGAACCTACTACAGTGAAATGTTCATTCAACAGTCACACTTGAGAGTCAGCAGAGTAGCCAGTTTAGCCATTAGCTAAAACACAGCTGAGCCAGCCTGGCAGAGCTCCCTTAATACCTTTTCCTGCTCTCTCACCCTCCCTCCTCCTGTCCTCCCTTTCGTTGTTCCTCGCATCCTTTGCTACCTCACAACTCCTCCTCTCTCTTTCCTCTCCACGCGTAAAGAACATGCTGTGCTCAGCAGACTCCATTGTGCTGTAGCGTTGTTAGCCTGTTAGCCTGTTTGTTTAGCTCATCATCACCACGCTCCCCTGGGTTACATGGAGTTTATCTCCCTGCCAGTTAGCTGCCATGAAGCCCAAACGCAGAAATAAAGCCACTTTGCCAAGCAGCTGAAACACAATATTACAGCTACAATATAATATTACTGCACCTATTGGATTTGGCTCTCAAAAGCATGGTAAATGGAATGGAAAGGCGGAAACTTCTCTGGGAATGTGTTTTTATTAAAGAATGACTGCTGAATAGGCATGACTATAATGGAGGGAGAAGACGTTCCTGTCACATCAAGCTCAAGGTTTCTGTTCGACAAACAAAAACTGGCTTTTTTTTAATGAAAATTGATGCAAGTACAATCAAACACAAACTTGTGGAACAAGCACATGTGGGTTTTCTTGCTAGGTTTTGGTGAAAGGTAGAAAAAAAATTGGTTGAAAAAGTTGAATCTCAGTGTTAATAATGTTTAAAACTTGCACTAAATAAAACACTTGCATTAGTGTAAAAGGGATATTTAAAGGGGCAATATGGAGTTTTCAGCAGCCACCAGCAGTGCAATTTTTAGATTGCAGCCAGGTGTGTGCTCAAATTTGTGCTCGAACTCATAACAACATGATGGAAACTGCCACTGCAGAGTAACAATAATATTTTTATCAGCTTGAGGTTGAAGTAATCCATGCTGGTTACTTGGTTAAGACTGCATTTAGCCGACGTGATACATTTGTGTTAGCTCGCCTGCTTGCTTATTTGTTTATCTTTCCCCAGAACCTCAGCAATGTCAGCATAGCTACATGTATTGGATGATACCAGTTGGTGATTCGATATTTGATTTTTGTCACACTTTGTAACAGTTAGACTACAGTAACATTACTGTAGTGAATTGTAAAACCACACTTAATCTAAATTGAATGTTATGAAACAAACAGGAGCAGGTCCATGCCTACGATCACTGGCTGCCCCTGCCTTGCATCACTGTTGGCTAGTATAAACAAATCGCTCCACATTTGCTGTGTACCATCACATCATTTATTGCAGGCTAAAACACTTATACCTGTGGTACACAGAATATTAATATGGCTCGCCATGTGTGGATAACGTGGAAAGCCATAGAACTGTGGTATTTTGCAACGGATAACATTAGCAACTGGCTAGCCGGCAAGATAACGTTATCTAATTTGAGCCAACTAAAGCAAAACAACAAGATAGTCAGTTTCAAAACATGAGTCCCTCCCTGACTCATGCCTTTCTGATGTTTACTGTGTTTTCACAAGACATCGATTTGATTCTCGTTTAACCTGGCAAGCTTTAGCTAATAAAACTTTATTGCTGTTTTTTATTCTTATGTGGAATCTGTGTTTTGCTGGGGGGTGGTCATTTTGTTGTGTTTGCAGTACTGCATTTCGTTAGCTGCAGTGTTGTTGCTGTGGTCGGCAAGAGGTTCTGGAGAAGGACAGGACAGGAATGTTCTTCATTTCTGAGTGAGGCTACAGCCTGTTGACAAATAGGCAGTAAAAAAGTTATTTATTGATAAGTGATTTCATTGAAACTACATATAGCCCCTTTAACCAATATCAAAGAGGTTTATGCCAGATTGGACAGATATATGTGTGTGTCTTCACCAATCAAAGTCCTTGCACAAAATTAGTGTACAGACCGACAGTAGCACTGCCTGAAAAAACACAGCCCTCTCATTCATTTAAATGGAACCAGTGTGCCAACGCAGCAGAGGTGCCAACTTAGGGGGGTTCAGTAAAACACAAAAAAATAATTCTGCATCAACCTTTTGCTGCAATGCAATTCAATGTCACCTGGCAAGACGTTATGCTGACCAGTCACGTACATGCAAGACTCACTGGTGGATTACTTTGCAACATTAATGTCAATTGTTGTAAGAAAAAATAAACTTTCCAGAGTTATAAAATCCTGTCTGTGAGTATTACAAATCTGTAGTGTTTTGGCATCTGACGCCTTTAAATGCATAGATCTGTTACTCAAGCTGGTTGTGTTTCAGTGTTTCACCTGTACTGTAAACATCACAGCCAAACCAGTGCAGCCCATGGTTAACTCACTGAAAATATACATGTGCAGGTAAAATCTGTTTTCTCATACTCCTCTCCCCAGACAGGTCAAAGTCTAGGTCCAGCAACAGAAAGAGCTGCTTATGAGCTGAAAATGGCCCCCGTGAAGAATACTTCAGAAGGGCATCACAAGGTAGACCTCCTCGATATCGTAAACTGCTCTGGATCAATCAAATGAAAATGGTGCTATTGAGCTAGCAAGATGTACAACCTGCAGAGTGTATTCAGTCATTACATCCCCTATAAACACATAAAGTGACAATCTGCCAGGAGAGAGAGAGACAGAGAGAGAGAGAGAGAGAGAGAGAGAGAGTGATTGTTGCAGTGACTGGGAGCACAAAAAGCAACATCCTGATGCCATCTGGCTGCATCTGATCATCAGCAGCGACACCCGTTTAGCTGCTGTTCCTGAGCATCACAGCTCTTAATGCACAGTTGAACTCCAGACACTTCTGCACTCATTAAGTGTTAAGGTGTCACAGAGATGAAGAGGATAAAAAATCTAGTGACCCACAAGACTGTGACCTGTAAAATTGACATAATCTGCTCCCTTTGAGGAGCCAGTAATGACCTCTCATCGCAATGTGACACACTCTCCATCTTCATTTCACACCCTCTTAGAGCAGCACAGATGGCCTTGGCATTTCCTTAACAGCCTCCAAAGTCGTTCGAAAGCAAGGCTGCAAATCTCAGGCATCTCCTGTTGCTGCTCGCTGGAAAATATTGGAAGATGCCTGAAATACACACAGTCTTTGAAGTCTCCCAGGTAGCGAGCTGTACGCTACTCGACCAAGTCCATCAGAATGGTCAAGAACAATGTTAACACAAAGCGGTAAACGTTTACCTTCCTCACATATTCGCCCTCCATCTGTTTTGTGTACTAACAATGCTTTTCCACAGGTTAATAAACAGGTTAATGAGGTGGGACAAGGCCACTGTAAAATGCTAGAAGCCAGCCATGCAGGATCATTCGTCTTGCCTCAGAAGTGTCAGCTACTGCAGCTCCCTGCTCTTTAATTCATTCAAATTAATTTTGTTTTAATTGTTTTATCCTCGGTGCTCACTAACTCCATTAGTGTGGAAAGAGAGAGGGAGAAAGCAAGAGAAGCAGACGAGATGATAAAGAGACATATGGAAAGAAAGGTAGAGGAAGAGAGAGAGAGACAGAGAGACGGTGAGAGCAGAGAGAGAGAGAGAGAGAGAGGGAGAGAGCAGAGAGAGACAGGGACACTGGGATTCATGGAGGTTCACTTTGCATGTGTGTGTTCTGTGTGCATGTGTGTTTGTGTGTTTGTGTGTTTGTGTGTGTGTGTGTGTGTGTGTGTGTGTGTGTGTGTGTGTGTGTGTGTGTGTGTGTGTGTGTGTGTGTGTGTGTGTGTGTGCTTCTATGAATAATTAATCCCCTAGTTGTGATTACACAACAATTACTCTCTGGAGCTAAAACTTTAACCATCCTTATGAAAGATGAAGGCTTTCTCTCTATCTATAACACAGAGGCTGCAGTCTGCCAGTCCCAGAGGTGTGTTAATACAAACTGGGGAAAGGCTCATGGGAACAGAGGGAGATGGGAAGTGCTGCAGATGGGAGGACAGCTCCATATTTAACAGAAGGAAGGTGGCCTGATCGCGAGGAGTTCAGGCTCACTGGGCTACTGTAGCCAGATGTGCTGGATACAGTTCTTCTGGAACCGCAGCTTATGCCCAATAATATTTTAACAGTGATTTTTTTTCTTCCAAGAACGTGTGAATTGTTTTTCACAAGAAAAGGCCGGAACTATGAAACATAATTTATTTTTAATACTTTCCCCTGCGGCTTCCTCCCACCATCCAAAGACATGCGGCCTAGGATGATTGGTGACCCTAATTTGTCCTTAGATGTGAATGTGACTGGTTGTTTGTCTATGTGTGGCCCGGCGATGGATTGGCGACCTGCCCAGGGTGCATCCCTTTCGCCCGATGGGATTGGCTCCAGCCCCCCATGACCCTGTATGCAAGATAAGCGGTTGACGATGGATGAATGGACTTTTCCCTAATATTTTGGTGACCCCTTTCTAGGGGGCCCTTGGAGGTCTTGACTGTCAGTTTGGGGACTTCTATTTATATAAACAATTAATTTAAAATATTAGAACTATTAGAACAAGCTAATATGACTTTTATATTTATTGTTGAGGCACCTAATCACCACAGCAAATTTCTCATACGTGACAATGAAGCTCTTTCTGAATATGAATTACATATACTGTACTTTGTGTATGTATATATATATATATATATATATATATATATATATATATATACACACAAGATATGCATAGAAGTATTATATTATTATATTATTAAACACGCTGTCTCATCATCAGGAAAGAAATTAATTTCAATTCAGTAGCTTGTACTTAGTATCTGTCAGTATAAAAGAATCACAATCCCATCCAGCGTAGGAGTGAGCATGCGGCACCCTACATTTGGCTGTTACATAATATGAGCTGTTTGCTGGGCCTGTGGCTAAAATTCACACTGAATTAACTAGTGGTTAGAAAGGGGGCTAAAAAAACCCTTCACAGCATGCTTTTTTTTCATCTTACAAAAAAATTAGCCAGGAATATTAGACCCTGAAAATCACCTCCCCACCTCTGAGTGGATGCTCTCTCTCATGTGGCATATTAAGCAAAGCATCTCCCTACACCAGTAGAACATCCAAACTGGAGTCATGCCAAAGATTTCTGGAGGGGAACAAAGGGCTGAAATGTGGCGCTGCACAGGCTGGAGGTTTATGACTGAGCTCTTCATTCAGCCTGTTTCTGGGGCCAGTTTTACAGGGCAGGTTGCTGTCTCTCCCGTCAGTTAGCTGGTAGCTGAGTTGTTGTTATAGCCTGCAGCACTTAAGGAAGGAAAGTTTCTGTAGTTCTCCAACTCGGGCCAGGCTTTCATTTATATTTTTTAGCCACACCCAAGCTGTAACATGGTTCTTTTAAGTAACAACAAGGGCAGCACTTTAAAACACCTCCTGCTGACAGTGTGTTGCCAACAGGGAACAGTCAATGTGTGGAGTGCTGTCCAAGCTGAGTTCACTGTACTCCAAGAGGGCTGTCTGGTGAGTCCCTTAATGTTCATTAACTTGAAAGAAACTCATCAGCACTATACCGTGCAAGTCTATTTCAAGGCCTCATGTAAATTGCTGAAAAATATGAGTGCAATAATCATTAGCAAAGTCCTCCAGGATCGGGAATATACTGTATGGTTGGGAGGTTGAATGAAAGTTCAAGGCAGAAATAAATGTGTTTATGATTACTTATGGAGCTGATAGACATTCTCACCGCTCTCTCAAAAAAAGGTAATATTGCATGAGCGCATCTCTATCCAGTCTCTGCCGACCATGTGATTTACATGGTGAAGCAGTATCTCAGTGGTTACAGAGACGTTTCAATTCCAGTCACAGAGATCTAGGCAGGAAGTTAATTTCCCCCTTGTTAGCCGACTGTCACTGTGAATTTAGGCAAACCCAGGTCCTCAAAAGAAATATGGCCAACAGTAAATGGCTGACAAAAGATTGTGGGTGTGCTGTTCAGGATAAATATTAATATAAATGAGGTGCCAACATGGGCTAAATAAAGGTTTTCAAAAAGTGTGAAAACTCAAAAATGACTAAGCATTGTGCTCACTTAAATAATACTATTATACTTGATTGGACTAGAATCAGAACAAAAGTACTGAGATGTTTAGATTCACACTACATGTGGCACTTGAGGAGTTTTCCAGATCAATACTAATTGAAACATCGAAATGTAGACGTTGTCCCTGATGCATTTTCATGGACCCATTGTTCAGCTGCACTCAAGACAGCTCTGCCTCTCAAATGCTTTACAGTGTAACTACATTTGTTTTCATTAAAAGACAGAATGCTTCTGTCTCTCGCACAGATAGCTCTTGTAACTTCCCATGGCTGAAAAAAGGAGCAAACATGATATTCTCTGAGCAAATCCCCTTGGGGACGGAGCCAAATTGTGCAGGAGTTCAGAAAGCCTGCGGTAGAAAATTGTGGTTTCTTCCTCTACTCCTACATCTGGATTCTGCCATCTCCTGAAATTTTAAAGATGCTATATTAAGCTATTGGTAAACTCAGAAGGCCAAGGACAACCTTCTGAACCACTGATAGCAAAGACTTAAAAGGGAAGAAGCTTCCAAACACCCAGTCAAAGTGCATTCAACAAGACCACTCTGCAAGGCAGGCTTTTTACTGGGAGTTACTTTATAATGCGTCGCACAGCAGAGCAGTGAACAGCTCTGCAGAAAGACACCAAGAGGACAGAAGGCACTTAGCTATTAGCAGTCTTGTGCTCACAGTCCGAAGTCCATAATAAAATGCAACAAAAAATAGAAATCCTATTTGTACCAGGAACACCATGTCCTCAGCAACAACCCTAGGACACCCTGCACTCTGTATGCATCCAGGGACAGACAGCACCACAGCCAAACTCCCAGGGAAGGCTCTCGTGCAACTTTTAAGTGAGATAAATAAGTAAATAGCCCCTTTTACGTATTTTCATTTTCCATGCAAGGTGCAAAAAGAACTATGGAAAGACATGTGAGATCATGCTGCGGCTGAGAGGTTGCAGGCAGAATCCAAATCCTTTTAGGATTCACTAAAAGCACTGGTGGTCTCAGAGATGTGACGACAGAGACTTCCTGAAAACTGCCTTCTTTACTGGGACGAGATATAACAAGAAATCCTTTTTTTTTAAAGAGAAAATGCCTGTTGCTGTTTTCTTGGAAGTCCCCATCTGCTGCTAGTGTTCAGAAGAATGAATTATAGCCAATTAAGATGGCTGGTGCTGTAGCAACTGAGCAAAGGGTAAACACCATTTGCGCTGGAAAGACAAGAGGTTTGTGATGTGTATCTCTCTGCCTCTGTTGATGACGCACAGTATTGTGCTTTGATGTTTTAAATTAGAAAACCTAAATGAAGATGGAAAATGTTTGTAAAATGTCCTCTAGGTGGATTTTTTTAAAGTTATGTTTTGAGAAGCAGAGACATTTTTTTTTTCAAATGTATTTTAATCAATTATGCAGCGAATCAGTTGTATACACCATAGTTCAAAGGGGGGCTAAAATGTCTCTACAACACCTATATCCAGAAGAAGGAAAGCTAAATATTTTTTCTTCCCTTTAAAGTCTCCATCTGCACACGATTAGTAAGAGTGTTGATGTGTTAGCACTTTTGTGCCCTCTGTGATTTAGTGTGGATTTACACTTTCAGTTGTTGTTTTTTGTTTTGTTTTTTTTAGCAATAACCATGGTTGTTTTTAGACTTTGTTCAGATTCATTAATAAGTAAGTTGGTCATTTTCTAAAAGTGCTCTTTGTTATTGTCACATATTATATTTTATATATAGCTTTATTTAAAATGAATTACTAGCTTGAAGATAAATGATACTTCATATATGACATGATCAGATTATTACTTATGTATTACAGCATTATTATTACTTATTTTAATTCAGCCAGTTTTAATGTTGTAGCTGGTCGAGGTGGAGCGAATTTTAACTACTGTACTTTATTTATGTTTGACCCTTAACAATGTATCATTTTTATAATCATTTGTTTTCTGTGTGGAATTGTGATCTGAAAATAAAATAAAAACTGCAATATTTGCCTGAAATGTAGTGGCGTAGAAGCAGGGTGCGATCCTTCTATAATTTTTATCCCCGGTGGGGACAAAATGTATCCCCCCCTCTGAGTGATCTACTTCAATAGTGATTAAACTTATCACAAAACACACGGTTCGGATTGATCTGTAGTTTTGTTAGGATTAAATTGCTTAGAAAATGCGCTACTTGTGATACAGCTGCCTCTCTCTGTCTCTAGGTAATCACCAGGCTGGAGTCTTGCTTAGTGTCCCGCCCACAGGACCAATCAGATTACACTTGTAATCTGATTGGTTACAAGTGCAAATAATAGCCTGTCAAAACTCACGAGACATTTGCTCCGGTGAACAGCGGAGCTATGTTAATGGGAAGGCAGCCGATTTTACTGAAGCTACAATAAACTTCACAATCTGATGATCTGTTTCTATGATAACAAGCAGCCCAGTGTCCCTGTTACACCTTTGAGCATGCCTGAACACAGCTATGGGGTTTCACTTAATGACACTCTTGAAAGTGACGGCTTTTAAATCAGTCTCTCTGCCCTTACCCACACACTGTACCTGAAACACAGCATCCGTCTGTCTTTTCTGCGTTTTCGTATTCAGTGCAACTCTGCATCGCGTTGTGACGCTCTAACTACTTAGGTAAAGTAAATGTACCTCAAAATTGCACTGTACTAGAATAAAGGTATTTAGTTACTTTCCCACCAATGTTGACTATACTCAGTTTTTAGTCCTGGTTTATTCAACGAGAAGTCCAAATATATGTAAATCAGGTTTAACTGAAAGTTTTTCTGCTGAATATTTGCTTGACATTTGTATGGACACATAACAAGAGTGTTTGTCGGCCCGTCTGTCTGTAGAGGCACGTGTCTTGGCGGCCGAGTTCACTCTGGCCACTGGAGGCCAAGTGAGGCAGTGATGCAGTAAATGTTGCAGTGTGTGTATGTTTGGGGTGGGGGGGGGTGATCATCCCCAGGCCTGGTTCAGGTAATGTAGCAGAGAGGAGGGTAAGCCGCTCTGACACACACGCCTGGATCACAGAGGCTAGCAGGCTGCCGCGGGGTATGTTTTATGTGTGAGTGTGTATGTGTCAGCGTAGGTGTGTGTGTCAGCGTGTTGGTGGGCATCTGTGTGATTTACCTACATGTCTATCTGAATGTCTAATAACCTGAAAACTGTCCGTGCTGAAGAAGTCAGAATTCTAATCAGAGCGGACTGACCAATGTCTGGTTCACTTCGCACAACACTGCTCCTAAACCTGTCCACTGAGTAACAAAATAGCTAGATGGTTAAATTTGATTAAATGTGAACAGCGTCCCCTCACCTTGACTTACAGGTAGCCTCTTACCTGGTCCCTCTAACTTTGCTTCATCTGACCCTGACTTCTTGGTGTCTCAGCATTTATAAGTCAGTCATTTGCTGCGGTCAGCATTCTCTGTCTCATATTATTAATAGGGTTAAAGACTGAGGGACAAATTCCTTTCTTCACCCACTGTCTTGTGTGTAAAGTGCCCTTTCCACTGCATGGTACCATCTCAGCCCGCCTCGACTCTACTCACTTTTATTTGTTTTCCATATTGGAAAAGTTGTACCTGAACCTGCTACCTGGTACTTTTTTTGTATGACCTCCATGGAGGTTCCAAGCGAGCTGAGGCGATACTAAAATGTGACGTGAAATCACAGCATACTGAGACGACACTATTCGCTGTATCATCATTGTGTGCGCCTGACAGAGGCCAGCAACAGAAAGTTTTATATTTTACAATTTTCATACGTCATAAGCACACCCTGTCTGCTTGCACGTCGGCCATTAACTGGTCGACATGTATATAATCAATAACTTAGGTTTAGGCACACACCCTGTTATGTTAGGGTTGATCAAGAGTAACATAGCTAGCTAGCCAGCCAACCAGCTAGCTGGCAGTATCAAAGTAAAGAAGGGTCCTACAAATGCAGTTTCGGTCCTAGGATTGCATTCTTGAAACTGCAGCCTCTGGTGCTGCAGCTACATAGTACTCGACAGCGGCATAATTCCTCCAACAGGCACACAGGCCTGCATTGAGACCGGCTGAAAGAGGCACAGCCAAAAAACAAGTGAAGATACAGCACACGATTAATTGTAGGGCCCCAATTACTGATTATTTTCATTACTGATTAGTCTGACGAGTTACGTTGTTGATTGATTTACTAAGTGTTCTTAAATAGGGAAAACAGAGTGCAAGGAGACGTTTTCCAAACTGCTTGTTTTTTCCAAATCCAGTCCAAAAACCCATTGATATCCAGTTTACTATTGTACAAGTTCTAGAAAACAGCAAATATGGATAACTAATTGATTAATCAAGTAATCGTTCTAAACCCTAATTGATGGCAAATTCAACCCAATTGGGTTCACCCAATTTGTGAGTATACATTATAACTTAACTGCACCCCCTCCCCAAATTAAAAAAAACTGCATTTTGTCACTGCATCCCCGCTCACAGCTCTGTCAGGTCAGGTTCAGATGTTTTACCATCCAGATGTAACATATATATCTATATAAAACATATAACAGTTTATTTTGACCAAACCATAGACGGTAATTGTTGGAACAGCGGAAAGATTAACCGAGACGGTTTTGGTAACATAAAATTTGTTTCTGTGAAGTTTGAATGAAGTGGGTTTTACACGATGAGTTAACAATTAGTTCAGTGAAAGAGAGAAACTTGAATTCAAAAGGTGTACGGTTGTATTTTATTTTTATTTTTGATTAGGAAAATGAAATCACTGTCACTCAGAGCTGTTTCGTCAATCATTTCTCACTTCCTCCTGACATGTTACGTCTGCCTCTGTTTGTTCACAGTATATTTTCAGTCTAAACTCTGCAGTGAAATGTAGCTAAAAATAGCGCCTGTATCATCTGCTCCTTATATAAACACACAACAGCTGCCAACAACTATTGTGGATGAGCCCCAGAAATACCCAGAATGCAACACAATGTGGCATTGATTCCCAAGCCCCACTGGGACCTTTAGTTCAAAATGATTCTATTTCCAAAATTCAGATCTGGGTAAGTTACTGTATTATTATGATGACAAAACATTTGACAGAGACAGAGAGAGTGTTCAGAAGAGAATCAGAACACAACCAGGAACACGTTTCAGTTTCTATCTGGTTTGCTATTGTATTAATAATTTTAAATTTTTGGTTACCCAAATGGCTAAATATTATTTTAGAACTTTCTGTTATTGCAGTCAGTTACAGTTCCCAAAGTTAGGTCTACTAAACCCACTCTGAAAAATAAATGGTGAACCCAATAGATCAAAATGTGTAGAAACATCTGGCCTGAAATGTAAGGAAGGTGACAAAATGATATACATTTTGTTGTATATTGGCTGCACTTACAGCAGCAGAAGTGGGGTACTTTTCTACCAGAACATATAAAAAAGATGACAGGGGAGCATAATACTTATTACTGACATGCTGAGTGTCTTTTTCTAAAGGAGCATTATTGATTCCTTGCTGACAAAAATCTGTGTGAAAGACACTTCAAAACCCACTGGTGTGAATCACAATGTGAAAGATGAGCCTGTTGCTTAGACTGCAAGATGTTTTAGCTGGGAGGTAAGTTGACAACGTTGAACAATGTTGATCAGAGCAAAAGGTTATCTTCAGTATGAGTCCATTTTCATGTGCACACACAGAGACGCACGCACACACGTGAAAGAAGAACACAAAACACACGTTTGTTCCACTATCCCAGTGGGGTTATCTCTTTAACATAGTGCATTCCTTAGCCCCTCACCCTAACCTTGATCACAGCTACATGCCAAACGTTAACCCTACCCCTAACTTTAAACTTGACCTTAACACAATGGTAACCTGAAACCTAAAACCACGTCTTAACCATCACAAAGAAGTCTCTACCCATGGAGACCTCGATTTTTGTCCCCACAGTGACACTTATCCCTATCCGTTAGAGTGCACTCAGGTTAAGGTCCCCATCGGGATATAAAAACACACACACATGCAAACACATGCAGACAGGCAAAGTATCTTTCATAAAACCACAATTACACTCACTTAAACAGAACTAGAGTATATCAGTCAGAGCTGTAAATGCAAGGCAGCCAGGGGACGGACCTGGCGGTGGGCCTTGAAATGCTAGCAAATCAATTGAATGTAGCTCACACACACCCACACCCACATGCATATACTCTAGCCACATAAAAGAGGGTGAAAAAAAAGAAAAACAGAGTTTTTATTGGATGCCCAGAAACGGTCGGTGATCATCTCCAACAGCCAAAAGAGCCATAGTGATTTAGTGGAGCGAAAATCCATTATGGCTCCATCCAAAGGTAATGACTTCTTCAGGCCTTGCAGCTCATTCTCCAGAACAAGAGTGGGAGGGGATAACACACACACACACACACACACACACAATGGACAAATCAGGCCTTTGTACAGAACAGCGTGAGGTCCAGAAAGAGTCCACACTGACATCACCTCTCCTTAGAGTCTTTCATAGCTTCAATCACTACAGTGACAGTGGAGTCAGCAGCATCTCTATTCAAACTGATCTGGCTTGTGTACAGTACCCACTCTCTGGTGATGCAAACCACTACCTGTTAGAACTATGGCGGCACTAATGTTGGTGCCTCTTATTTGTTAATCATTAATTACATACCACTAAGTATTATGGCAAATAAAAGGGTCCACTACACTATGGTACAGGTACATGCTCCGCATAATGCTGACCTTAATGTAAAAGCTGGGAGGGAAAAAATTGTATTATCAGCAGAATTATCAGCAGCAATAACGACTCAACCTGATGATTTGCTCAAAAATATGCTCTTTTTTTCCTGCAGGTGTAATTCAAAGAAACGATTTGTTACCTTGAACAAGGCAGCTAAATTCAAATTACCCTGGGAAAAATGTGAACCAAGGAAAATGTAGAAAAAATATAAAATGATGAGGTGCCCCTTAGCAAAGTAGGTAATCTTAACATATTGTATGAAGCAGTGAATGTTCCTGGAGAATCGTGTGGCCCTGCAAAGCAATTTATTTAAAAAAAAACACCCTACAGTGTCCAAGAGGACATTGGACCTTGCCATCAAGGCGATAAATGACTCTCTTCACCCTTCCTGCTTGGAGAGTACTGAAACTGCATTTGAAGCACCCTTGTGCTAAGAGTTGAAATAACTCCTACAGTAATGCTGTGTGCTCTGAGCATTAAAACATGCTAAGCTCTCATTTTGAAGCTGTGACTCCTTTTATTTGATAGCAAGTGTAAAAATAAGACTGTAACACAGATTCCTGGTCGACCGAGTTTACACGGTTTACATGGTTTTTAGTTGTGGCTGGACATTATAAATATCAAAAAACTACATTATGTGTAAAATGCATTGATTATCTACTGTATAAAGGTGCTTTAGTTAAAAAGGAATAAGAAAGTTACCAGCACAGTAGATCCATCATTAGCAAGCAGCTGTGGCGCCAATTAAATCTTCTTATATATAAAAACAAACTGCCTTCATATCATGGAGTTTATGATATACTGTATGTGAAGTCTCACTTTAATCATTTAGTTTTCCTTCTTATGTGGATTTGTGACTTTCGTTTCTTTGTGTCAAACCAGTTTGTGAGCACAGTTTAAATTCATATGACTTGCCATAACATTACAAACACGTCTGTAAAGCCTCATTAGCCTCACAGACTCATCCTTGATTAGAGCTTTAGGCCAATGCAATAATTGCCACCCTCTAAATAATTACAGCGGAGAGTTCTTTACCGAGGTAAGTAACGAACTCTAATCCTTTAAAGTAGCTAATTAAGGGGTGGCAGCGGCTAATGCTATTTTTCACCATGCTTATGGTATGAAATGAAAACCATGCATGCTTTGAGGTGTTGGGTCATGGCGGCATGTAACTAGAGCAAAGAGAAAAAAAGTGACAAACGTGGGAGGGCTCATAGGCTTTAATGCGCGCACCTTGTCATATAGGAACATGGCGGTGTGTGTTTCGTCAGTAATACACAAGCAAGCTCACCCACCACAAACGACCAAGCATGAAAAGATGACACTACTCAGCCTGCCAAATATAAAAGCCGTAGCTATAGATGGTGGGCAAACACTTGAACCTGAACCACAGGACCTGAGCCACTGCCGTCCTATTCTCTCTACTCTGCTCTCTGTTCCTAGATCAGCTGTATGAAGGGTTTTGCCTCTTCCACAACGCCAACGCCAGAGACAAGCAAAACCTGGAGCTGATACAAAATGAACGCTCAGCATGCACAAAAGCCACATTAATCCTATTGAATTCATCAGCTTGATCGACAGCACCAAGTTCACTAATTAATTCAGGATCCCTTCTGCGATCACTGCGCACACATTGAATGTATGAGGTGTACGTCTATGTACAGTGCATAGAGCTTGTTAGCATGCACACTGTCCTCTAGCATCAATCTACTTATATGTTTGTGGATGTGTATGACATTTAGGACTCATCTGCCGTTAATTGTCCATTCCAAAGAGTAACAATGAGTCCTTGAGGATTTGACGTAAGTGCAAGCTGAGGTTCTGAAAACATGCAGTAAAAAGTAGAACTTCAACAGTTGCTGCATAAGTACATTTTCTGGTGAACAAAGGTTTTGAAGGGAAGATTAGCTGAAGAAATGGAGTCTGCACAATGATGTAACTGGCAGAAAGGCAAAAAACAAAGCTAACTGTCGTCCTGCCTATCTTCTTGTCTGACTATCTGTGTAGACTTACCTTTCATACCGAATTTGGAGCGCCGGCCATATTTGTTGATGAGAACAAAAAGGACAAGGAGGAGAACGCAAGCAAAGCCAGCCAAACCCACAGCAATGGAAACCTGAGAAAAAGGAGATGTCGCGTCAGACTCAGGCAGCGATTAGAGGACTGTGTTCACATCATAATCCTTTCCAGATTTCTGATCACCTTAAATAATCCTCAAGATTGTGACTACTGCTTCCTCATAGATTACAGAAGTCTGGAAAAAAAGTTAAACACTTGTCTTCACTGTTGACAGAATATAATTTAAATATGATCCTCATCTTCAGCTAGACTTCAGCTGTAGTTTGGGAAGAAAATGATGTGCTGTAGATCCTGTAAGTGCTTATCATCACCCACAGGATTGAATGTTGTCATCTTTAATACAGTGTTTAATAAGCCGATAAATAGGTTTCTTATCAAATCAAAAAGGAAATAAATTCTAAAAGAAAAAATAATAATAATAAATTTAAATTTAAATCGCCAAAACAAATGTCCTACTGGCCGTTCACTAAACCTCTACCTTGAAGCCCAGTTGTCCAATAGTAGTTTAACAACACAGTAGAGATTTTTAAAAGCAGAAAATTTTGCAATGTCATTTTCTTTGGATTTGGGGAGTTTACACTCCAGCGTAACATCATTTTCTCTTGTAATCTTAAAAGTGAACTCTTTCAGTTTTAGTGTCAGTGCATCAACAGCATATTTAAAACCTATTTTATAGGGTTCTCATTTTAAAACAAGTGATATGGAAACAATAAACAGTCAGCCATTGGAGTTAGCTTGATTAGCTAGCTAACATCTGATAAGGGCTGCCAGCAAGAGAGCCGGCAAAATCGAGGGTAGCAGGCCCAAAATGAGAAGCCCGTTTTTTTCTACATGTAATTCAACAATGTAATTGAACAGCTCTTAGTGGTAAATCTGTCAACGTTATAGTTGAAACCTGCATATGCTTCTCTTGCTATGACGTGTCAAAATGTCTGCCATCAAGAAACCCTAATAAACTCTGTAGAAACCATACATAATCACCACATTACGCAACATTTAAAAACAGTACGATACAAACGATAGTGTTCGCATCGTCAACATCATTAGTGTCCAAACATACCACTTTGAAAAGTGACTGCAACATTGTTTAGTGTATTGCAGTCTTTGTGCCTCAGTGCTGCGTGTCAACACACAGTACAAACCCCTGCAAGGGTCCTTTGACAAATAAGAAGCAGTTTAGATTTGTGTTGAAAGACACAGAGGCTCTAAGTTCAACTTTAGCAGCTGTTTCATCAACATCATTAAGGAGAAAACTCACCCCAAATGTATCTTCTTCTGGTCGGCTTGAATCACCATCTGACGGCGTCGAAGGAACTGAAAACACAAAAGCACAACAGACATCAGTGGCTGCGAATGAAAATTAAAGCTTAAATGGCTGTGTTTTACTCCCACCCTAAGTTTCAGTAAATATATCCACAAAGCAAATGCTTTTATGAATGTTTCGTAATAGATCTCATTGCTAGTGGAAAAATATTCTTTTGTGCTTTCCTCATTTGTGTGTCTAGGAGTGCTCCACGCTCTTCTGTTGAATGCATTTTAAATCTCCTGACATGAAATTGCCATCCTTCTAGTAAGTGGATTGACGTAAACAGGAAGAACCTTGTCATGCCCCTGTTTTGTGCCATAAAAGCTTGAGACAATGTGAGACAACGCATTTTTATGTCTAGAGGCTGATCAAAGGCTTTCACTAAGAAGTCTGCACAGCCTTGAATGCATACTCAAGTCCGTCACCTGTCACAAGGTCGCTAACAAAGCCTTTGCCTTAAGCCAGGCCCAATCCTCAGATGAAAGTAACGAGAAAGACATTGTGAAATTTTTATTGTAATTTCACAAATGCATACTAGTGCTTGTACATACAACTAGACACCACAACTAATTAAAACAAGCTGCTTTAGAAATATCATACAAGTGAAAAAAAAAAAAAACAGAAAAGAGGCTCACACAGCCGAGAGTACCAAATGTTAAATTAGGTCAAATTAAATTAGCTGAAAAATGCAACAACCAACTCAAACTTGACATCTTTATCTTTATCTCTTGACCAGAATATAAGAACTGGAGCCTGCCGGACTCAGGCCAGGTAGCAGAACTATTCAGTGGTGCTATTAATGTCTTTTATGATCCTGAAATCCCTTTCTTGATGTTAAAATGCTATCTGTCACACATCTACAAACAAGAGTTTTGGCAAACAGCAGAGGTCTGGGGAGTGTAAGAAGAAGAGGACAGAGATGGAGCCATAAAACGAAATGAGCTGGTGTCAGGGAAACTCCAGTCTGAGGCCTCCAGCCAGGACATCAGAGAGTAATTGTGGGCAAATTAATGGCCACATGGTAGACTTGCTGCCACTGGCTCAGACACACACAGTACACTAAAGTGCATTGCTCTGTGTGCAAGGATGTGTGTGCGTGTGCCCCTACCATCCCTCCTTCCCAGCCTTCATCCCTCTCTTCTCTTCTCCCTCTGCCCTCCTCTCTCCTCAGCAGCATTAGTATCAGTCAGCCTGTCAGTCTCCCCTCTACGCCTGAACTCCCTCACACACCGCTGCTATAATGTTTCACACTCTCATCACCCGAACACCTTTCCCTCACCTGCCTCACTCCCAGAAGCTGTGTGAGTGCGCGTGTATGTGTGGCGACATGAAGTCGTTGCCTGCCTAATGCAGCTCGCCACACAGTCTGCGTCCGTCCGTCTCCATCCCTGGCCATGCTGCAGCGTTATAATCCACGGCTGATTAGAAAGAACGGCCTCACATGGAGATGGAAGAAGACTCTGATGAAGGTCAGAGATCAGACCAGTCCACTTTGTTTAAGCCGTCACCAGTTAGGCTGTCACAACAGCCTCAGGCCAAACCACACATCACACACAGGAGATTTGCGAAGCAATGTGAGAGCGGGCCAAGGCATTGTTCCAGCAATATGACTGCACTTCCCGCCTCACAAACACTCACACATCACCAGCTAATAGGGTGGGAAACTAGCTTGTTTACACTGTGGCTGGTTAGTTAGGGGTTAGAGAGGTAGCATTAAGCATTCTGTGTGGCTGATACAATTCCCATTCAAGAGAAAGACTTACACCTAGGGTGTCCTGAGTGTACATCCCCAGTTCAATGCCAGCTGGGGGCCTTTGTTGCAAGTCATAGCCACCTCTCTCTCCCTTCTTTTTCCTTTCTGCTTTAAAAGCAATAGTGCCAAAATAGTGCCAAAAAAGACAAATAACTGTTTCCACATGTGCATGAAGTGGTGTGCATGCGGCTGTACAGTGACAGTGATACTCCACAAATAAAAGTAAGGAATATATTAAACAGTGTGTTCATCTGCTCCAACTTAAGTTGAATTGTTAGCATGTCCAACTAAAGAGCATTACAACATTAATTCCAAGGCCATGGAGCAATTCATAATACATTATTTTGTGAGGTAAGAGCCAAGGTCATGTTAAAAAAAAAAAAAAAAGCCTCTTCATGACTAGCACATCCACTCCAAGTTTTTACCCATTGTGTGGGAGCTGGTCCTGGATGCTACTACCAAAGATTAGGGTACCGTTATTAGATCCAGTTAAATTTACACTCCAGCAACCTTAGCCATCCTTGGACAATCTATTGTAACATTTAAAGTCCAACATACTCTTTGATATTAAAACAATCATAAATGAAACCCCTGTCTTTCTTGTCCAAGCAGGGAGCAGCCATACAGAGTTAAGTATATTTTCTCTAGTATCATGCTATCATACTTGTACAATAGCATGCTATCATGTATGTATGCATGCATGTTATGAAAAACATTTTTAAGACCTGAAACATTAAAAAGTTATCTGGAGGCAGCATTTTTAACCAACTTAAGTAGATACCGTTTGCTTGAATAGCTAATAATATTATCTCATTAGCGACAGCTGATATAATCTCAGTACTATAAAGCGAAGCCTTCTTTGTGTACATCTGTCTGGAATAAAGGACCCATTGCTTCAAAAGTTCTCAAAACAGGTTTCTTATCAACAGGTGTAGCAACAGTAAGAGGGGGTGCTACTAGCTGCTCAGGTAGAGCTGCTTTCAAATCAGCAGAAGTAGACTGTGGTTGTACAGGATACCTCACTATGAGAGTGTATGGAAATGTGTGTAAGGTAAGGCAGGGCATCACTGATGCATCAGATCTCTCCAGTCTCCAGTGAATTTTGGAAAGCTGGAGCCAGTTGAGTGGCTGCTGCCCTGCTTTAGACACCACAACATTTCTTAGACAGTAACATGACACCAGGATGTACAAGGAATAAAATGTCATTAAGTGTAAAGACTCATTAATGCCATTAAAACAGCCTGATAGTTTATAAACTGCAACACAAAGTGATCAAATTTCTCCACGGTTACTATACCGGTATCCAAGACCAAGTGTGTGGGTGAGTGTGTGTGTGTGTGTGCATGCGTATGAGTCTGTGCTTGTGTGTGTGCATAATGACACCAAACAATCAAGGAGTAAAAAACAAAATAAAACAAAAAAAAAAATAGCAGGGTTAAATTTGAAAATAGATACACTCACCTAGTTCCACTATGTCTGCAAAAGAGAAGACAGAGAAAGTCACGCTAAGTCAATAAATTGACACAAGGTATTAACCTTGGAATATTGACTATGGGGAGAAATTTGCCAGTCTTTGTAGGTTTATTCCCCCTCCCTGTGAACTCAGGATGAACTGTAAGCGAACAATCTACCTGAATGAACTGTGGATGAACCCTGGCTGCGATCCAGCAGGCAGGGATCAGCTCCACAACCTGCACCCTGTGAAAGGAGATCTTAATAAAAAATAAAAGCTCCCAGTAGTTTCTCCGCCTAGGAGAGAAGCTGCAATTCAACAGGTAGTTGAAACAAGAAATTCAACTAGTTGAAGACTTGTTCCAATTGTGATGCTCATTCCCAAAAAGTGGGCCATGCTAGGTCTTGCGGGAATCAGGGAGTTATTTGGCATCATTTCTTCTTTTCTCCTGTGCTTTTATGCTTATTTAAATCCAGAAGAATGAAGGCAATGTTCAGGCAGTAAAAATGTCTTAATGACCTTTGTACAACCGCCATTTTACCCATGAGTATTCTCTCGACTGTGATTATGGGAACATCAGTCCTGCCGGCTGCTAACAGTGCTTCACTCATAAACCAGAAGCAGAGCAACCAGTAACCAACCAACCAAGCAGCAATTATCCACTCACCTTCATCGATGCCTGGGGCCATGAGGAAGTGACCATACACTGTCTTGGTGACCGTTCCCAGAGGGTTGCTTGCCTCCAAAGTGTAGTTGCCGTTGTTGATATGCGTTGGGTTCTGAAAGGTCAGGCAGCCCTCCAGATAGTCCTGGTAGAAGTCCATCTCAGTTCGGATGTACTCATTCTGGAGAATCTCCCTTTGCTTGTGGAACCAACGCAGCTTGGGATGGGGGTAGCCACGAACTGTGAACTCGATGCAGGTGTCGTGGCGCTGCTCGGGCTCAGCCAGTCTCAGGATAACTGGAGGGACTGTGAAGAAGGAAAGAGACCACGTAGTTTACATGACAATTACTGATACTCCATCCACAGCATGAGGGAAAGAGCAGAATGAGCAGCTACTGGATCACCCAAAAGTTGTGTTTTCTCTCATGAAACCTCATCAATTTGCCTATTTTTTATATTATAATGTAAGTTGAAGTATTACTTATAAGGACCTTTATGTGCTGAAAAAGTTCCGCAACCCTCGGGCTGATGAAAACCTGTCCTAATTCTTTGAATGACCTAAAACATAACTCTGCAGCAGCAGACTAAACACAAAGCTGTTTTGATTTGTTCTGGGAAACATGACATTTAGGAGGCAGGTTTCCTGCCTGGTCGTGGCAATGTGCTTTTACTGCATGTTACATATTGCAGCTGTACATTGGACAGTGAAGAATACCAATAGATAGAGGGACTCCTCTTTCCTGAAATAGACAGAGGAATCTCCTCTGCATATACAAGCACATAGCCTTTCTTTCCTAACATGCAGCAACACACCTCTTAATCCACAACGCCACCAAGCTGAGAGGCAATTTATCACTTTAATACCATCAGATACATTTCATAAACAATTCATCCACTTATTTGTCTCTGCAATGAGTCACACTTGCAGCTACATCATCAAAAGGAAATATTTGGCAGACAGTACTACCTGGCAATCTCTCTCTCTGAGTCTGTTCTACATACCACCACCCCCACCACCAAACCTACCCACCCACCTCTACCGCTCACATACACACTAATAATACTCCATTGCTTTGTCTCTTGCTGGGCCTAAATGAAGTCTGCAATTTCTATAGGCATGTGTGAGCAATCCTATTTATATAGCTAGATCACGGTTGCATGTGTGTGTTTATGTTGTCATTCAGACAACACTGCAGCTGCCTCAATGAATACCCACCTGCAGTTTCATGCAGTGTTCTACTAAATAGTGCGTGTTTTCAAGAACTAGGACCGAGGTTAAGAAAGTGAATTATTAAATAAATAAATTTGGGTGGACTGACTAACCTGTTTGGGAAAAGTTTGTTGTTTGGTCCCTTATGAGTCCACCATACCTATTACCCTCTGTGCATTATCTATGTGTCAACTAATCTAAGGCATTTTTTATTACTGTCAACTTTAGAGGTTTTTTGAGCAAAGTGCTAACACCACCAGCATGGCAACGTGCTTACGATAACAATGTTTAGTGGGAATAATGTTTAAAGCTCACCATCAAAACACAAAGTACAGCTGAGGCTTGTGGAAGTGCAGATATTTGGTTCAAATACTTGCAAAAACAAAAGTATTGGACAAGTTAAAAATATTGACCTCACTGTGTTTAACAGTCCATTTAATATTTATAGAGGTTGGAGTCTGGACCAAAGTGCAGGTCGGACTAACCAACATAACATGCCACTAAAATACAAAGGTGATTAAAAAACAGGGTCATGATGAGGTTATAAAGCAGTGTCTATCTTAGCTTATACTATATTCTTGCGGTGTGAAGTCAAAATCAAATTTAAAATTTATTCAAATCTTTACAAAACTATTTATCATTTTTTTATATGAAAAACCAAACCCTGTCCCAACATGACAGGTTCAGTGTGTAATATTTCTGCGGATCTATTGACAGAAATGCAATATGAGATTCATAACTATTTTTTCAGTGGTGTACATAATGAAATGTTATGTTTTAATTACCTTAGACCTTAGAGCTATTTGTATCTACATAACTGTGGCCCCCACTTACGTGGACATTTAGAGTAATCACGTTTTCTGATGGCTATTTCAGAGGTAAGTCAAGCAGGCTACAGACTGTTCTTAATGTCACTGAGAATTTTTCAAAGTCGAAGCTCTCAATTCAACTTGAAATAAAGCATTGCTGCAAAAAAGGTTCTCACGCTTTTGTAGACTGGACAGATGGTTGCAATTCTCAACCTCACTGGTAGATGCCACTAAATCTCACGCACATAACTTTTAACTCATAAATGATTGTAAGAAAAAAATTTATTAAAGTGGTAGCTTTCAGTTATATGTTTTCAAACCAAATGTAAGGACAGAGGGTGCTGTATGCTGTACAGACTGTAAAGCCCATTTAGGCAAATTGTGATGTGTGATATTGGGCTAAATAAATAAAATTGACTTGACTATTTATTAGTGTGCAAAAGCTGTCATTTCAAAAATTGCTTTAGTTCCTGCTAGATAATACTGAGAATAAAGTCATTCATTTGAACTAAAGGCTAAGGCATGTGTATGTGTGAGCGTGTTGGTGTGGGGACGTGTGCAGAGCTGTGATTTTGAGTGCAGGAAGAAAGAGAAAAGACAGAGATGAGAGAAAAGAAGAGAGCAGGGAGGGAGATTGGCATGGAGTGAGGGCGGTATATAGCTGTGCAGTGTAAAGACAGAAAAGAGAGAAAAAGAGTGGAAAAAAATAAATTCTCTTGTTGATGGACAGTTAGGGACTGATCCATTTTCCCTCAGCATGGCTGTCAGCCCAGTCTCAGTCAATACAATACAAATCAGTACGACGCTCCATACTGGTCTTTAACAACGTGATGTCCTTGTGGCGCTCATACAGATGACAAGTTTTGATAACTACATGCCTCTGATCAGTAAGAACCCTGAATACAAGGCTATGTAGTGGTAACACTGGTGGCATATTTCAAATACCATGTTCCAGCCAGACTACAGATAGGACATCATGGCTGGCAGTCACAGGGGAGGCAACAGTTTCATTGGACAGATATTGCCACAAATTCCCTCTGGGTTGAACCACATTGTGTTTCTAATTTTAACCTATAGTGGTATCACATAGAGTCCCTAGAGGGATACAACTGGGATATACCTTTTCCTCCTTAATTACTTATAATTAAAGTTAATGCCTTGCTCTTCCTGTAGAGCTACTCAGGAAACAGAACTACTAACCCATGCGTTAGTGCCTTGTTCTTAATAAAGAGCTACATCAGGCTCATAGGACTAAAGGAAAAAAAAAACACGGGACGTTATGAGTCCACAATGCTGTAGAGCCGCTATTGTTCCAGACAAAAGCAGGACAATGGGTCTGCAGAATTTGCATTGTGGTTAATTACAGTTTCGCTAAAACAGGGAACTCATCTTTGAATGCAGAGAATGTTACTTGACGGCTGGTAATTTCACTGTCACTCATATTACTCCCTAATCAGAGCAGCAGTTTAAGCTATTTTATGACATTTCCAGAGACAATAGGCTGCACAGGGGAGGAAATGTAATTACCATCAGAGCATGTGGTGAAAAATTAATAAGTTAATTTGCAGCACCAGCAGAGAGAGTCAACAGAAAAAAATGCCTGGAGATGTACATCCATAGAGTGTCCGTGTGGAAGAAGCCCTGAAGGCTAGATGTTGCAAAGTCAATCTGTCATTCTAGCATGGTCCTTAGCAGCTCTGCTCCGGTAGGGAGTGTTTGAATTGGTGACAAATCTCCCCTGTCCTGTAGTGTGATACATCGCAAACAGCCACAATAGATTGTGCTCTACAACATCAAGCTTGCTACAAAAAGAAAAATGTCAGGTACCTTTAATAAATATTGGCTTTGAATACATTCTGTCCCAAATCTGCCCATGGTCAATCCACAGGGTAAATGTGTGTAAGAGCTGAGATATATACTGTAATGCATGGTCTGGATATTAGAGGAATATTCTGATGGTTACCAAATCATTGCTTTGTCATTGCTGAGGGTTGTATATTTTTTTTCCTTTTCTCTTTCCGCTCAGATCAAGGCTGAGCTTTCATGTGGGCTGGAGGGTATATTCCTGCTAATTGGCTACATCAATTTCACTTGGTTTGTAACTGTGCAACACCTCATTGCATTCTAAATGTACCTGCATAATTTGCCTGTTCTACTTGATAAAGGAGATATTTTCCTGTTGTAAATTATTCTTTTAGACTGTCAATGTCATTAATACGGGACATATTTCAGTCCCAACAGAAGTCCACCAAAGCTGCCATAAAAAGGCATCTTGTGCATGAGAAAACCACCGAGTGTTTTTGGCTCCAAGCATTCACACTGTACCAGCTATAATCTATAAACAGATTTTTTTCCCCTTGAGATACAGTATTGTTCTTTGCTGTTGGAGTGTCATAATCCGGATCTAGAATAATGCAAAAAGTTGTTAGTGATTTTAGATGATCTTCGGTGATTAAACGAGACTGGGGCAATACAGTCAGTATGTCCCCTGTCTCCCATTCATGAGCTGTTTATTAAAACAGCTGCACGACTGCACAGATATTCCTGTCTTGTATATAAAATATGGATACTGCTGAAGTTATATACTGGATAGAAAACACGTGAAATACAAACATTTTGAAGATACATTCACTATAAACATTAAAAGACATTAATTTATGCCTCACAAAATAATTGATTGGCAGAAGACTGTACCAAACTATGCCAGATTTTACCAAACCACTTTCACCTTCAACAACAGAGCAAAATAATTTCATATTTTAAGCAGTCCTAATCAGAGCATCCATGAAGAGAGAGCAAATATAATCCACTACTATTGATAGACAGTATGGATATCGTGGAGACTGAATTGATGATATTTCTGTAATGGGAAGGTTGATTGATGTTGTTACTTATTACAGATGTTCACGCTACATTTAACCCTGTCCTAACCCTTACTAACCCTGTTTTTAATCCTGGGCAAACAACATGGCCCATTTTTAGCGATGATTGCAGCACACTCCTGGGATGGCATTATGGGTCTGTCAGTCCCCCACTTTGGTCTAGCCTCATTCCCCTAATGCCACCATGAGGTTAACATATTTGGCATTTAGTGAAGTCTTCACAACTACTGAATGGATTACTAAGAAATGTGGTACAGATAGGCATGTTCCCCTTGCATCGTACTTTCATGATCTTTTAACCTTGCACCACCATCTGATCAAAATTTACATTTTAGTAATTTTTACCTAAAAAACACAGGTTAATGGCCGTAGTAACTTGTACAATGTGGAATCCCAAGAAATAAGTGGGTCAGTTGTTAATCCAGGGTAAACTACTAGCATTAGTCAAACCAAGGGGTAAAGAGCTAAATCTCTTCTCGTTATCAAGTGGCAAACTCCAGGCCTGAGAAGTGAAACCACTGTGGCCTCACACTTGCATTCTTTCTAATGATCAGCAGGGGGCAACTCCAATGTTTTTATTGTGTCAATTGCTAGTTCAATTGGGTATGCTTTAGGGTTGGCTACCTTGTAATTGACAAGTCGCCATTGCGGTGACCTGTCAGCAATGCGTATCCCTCCCGCATCCCAAACATGATCACAACTGTTGTCAAAAAACAAGATGCTGATGGCCAAACTGCGATGCTTTAAACGGTATTTCACAAACCAATGGGTGACGTCACGGTGGCTACATCCGCTTCTTCGATCCAGTCTATGCCAGTTACACAGTGTTCAACATGATTTTTTGTTATCTGATGCCATTGTTGTCTTAGTGATATTACTCTACAGTAGGTATACACCATTGGCCAGGCTACTGAATTTGATTTAAACAGAAGCCTTTTGAGATTCCGAATGTACCACCATTAACCTTGGTGATATTAAACACAAATAGCTATGCAAGTTGGGTGATTAATTAAATAAATTAGTCGGAACGAGCAAATTTTTTATGTCAACATACCTACCTTCCGACAACACATGGGCAGCATTAATATGAATATATCTGAATCTTAAAGCAATACATAGTTTTAATAATTTCAAGAAATATTTTCTTATTAATATGCAAATTTAAGCAATAAGAAGCAGATAATCTATTAGGATAACTTATCTGTAAACTGTTTACCCTCACCTCTCTTCTGTCCCCTCTGCAGGACATGACCAGAGTTTCTGTGGATTTAATCATAAGAGAAATACAACTCACATTGTACGTTGAGCTGGATGGAGGAGTTGGTCATCCCCACCACATTCTCTGCTATGCAGGTCAGCTGGAAGTTGTTGTCATCTCGACTGATGTTGAAAAGAGTCAGGTTGATAGAGTGGATGTTTGGCCAGTATACATTGGACTATAGGGAAAGGGAATGAGAGGCACAGATGGAGAGAAGAGAGAAATTTAGGTTGAAGGATATAAAGCCTATATAATTGCATTACTTGGGTTTAAATCTTTAATTACTTAATTAAAATTAAAGTTAAAGTTAATTAGTGATTGATTAATTTGAACAGAGCAAAGTGAAGGAGTACTCTACCAGTGGAAATTAATCACTATAAGGATCTCATCCGATCTTATATAGGGCTAAAATTGCAGCAAGAATGTAAAGAGTGACTTATATTGTTAATTTTGGCTTTAATTGGATTAACTGATTCACAATGTTTCACCTTTAGGTAACCAAATACAATGCTTATGCTTCCCTTCTTGTCTTCAGTTGGCCAGGTCCCCCAACACTTTACTCAACCTGATGAGCTACACTATCCATCTAACCTAAAACGTCAAGCCTGAGGCTGAGGTAACTTTCATCTGTAAGGTCGCCACACACATTAAAGACACAGATGACAAATACAGCCACACAGCAATTTCAGAAACTGCTGTTCTCCTCTTCTCGCTGTTTATCTCTGCTGCTGTTATTGCGGTGATGTCCCTGGGGCCTGTCTCAGGGAGCAAGATTAGCAGGATAGTCTGCTCAATGTGGGTTCATCCCAACCCTCTCAGTCTCACAAAACTACCTTATTTTGAACCTGAGTAGATCATAGAGGGAAGCTATGGTGCACAGCTAATCAGAGCCAAGGCCCAGTTCTTCATGTGAATGTGAATATGTGAGGTTCCCTGACTTGAAACAAGGATTTGACACAAGCCTGGATTTTCCAGTTCTTCAAAGCAGGCTTAAATTGTATCTGGAGCTGCTGTCATAGCAACAAGTCCTAATGCCGAAACCTACAAAAGCCCACGCTAATTGACCATTTACTGGATCGTGGTCGTGTGTTTTTAGGGTTAAGTCCCATAAATGACAGTATGACAGTATGATATGTTATAATTATGATTTCAGATGAGAGCACAAGATGTATCCTCAACTATGATGAAACTTTGCCATGCTAAAAGGTATGTATTATACTTGCATTTATAAGTACAGACTGTGTATTCATGTCATAGTTTTAAGGTAAGATGTTACAGCGAGTTCTCAGAAGTCTGTTCCCCCGGTGCACAATAGAAGGTTTCGCAACCAGCCTACTGTACCTCAAGTAAGTGCAAACGTATGATCCATACTCACGTATCAGTCCTGTTTTTGACTCTACTCATGATGCCTTTATGTCATAATAAGAGTGTTCTGTTATTCAAGATACCTTTATCCAACAGTAAAGAAATCCATCCTCTAACTGGTTTCCCAGAATTGGCTGAATTGGAATTATTAATTAACAAACAAATGTTGAGTTTATAAAACGCAACAGATGGTTCCAGATTAAACAAGTGGTTCTGAACAATTTTAGTTTATGAGCCCTTAATAAAAAAAGTAACCACTTTGACCAACTTGTCAGTTTTCAGATGTCTTCAGAGATAGTGCATAGAGATAGTTTTATTCTAAGCTTCAAATATAATGTTCCTAATAAAAGCAAAAAGATTAGAGAAAAGTCAGTGCAGCATGACTTTGTTTTTTCCTCATTCCTCTCCCATTAATCACCCCTTAGATTTGTCTTGTGACCATTTGGAAGGGCCCGACTTCTGGGTTAGGAACCACTGGAGTAAATGATCTAATACAGCCGTTAAAACTATCAGCTACATGAGTAAAATACTGCTTACACATTGTTGCATCAGTATTAACAATCCAATAATGTCATATACAATAACACATCACTCATAGGAGCCATTTATTTACACTTTTACTTGTAACAGAGTATTCTGACAATGTTGTGCTGATACTTTTACTTAGTAAATGATCTGACTACTTCTTCCACCACTTCTGATAACAACATGTTAGCCTGGATTAGTTATGCAATATTTGAAAAGCAGGGCCCTAAAATAGGATCAAAATGTGCACTCCTACTAACCAATCAGCTTTATGAAAAAGTCCCCATTCATAAAATATCTGTACATTGACAAAAAGATAGCAAAGTGACCGTGACATGCAACTAAAAAGGAGCAATATGAACCAACTGAAGTGTGTCTTTCCATCACCAGTGACATCAGATAACTCAAAGGGAGCTAATGGTGACCACAGCGTCCATGAAAATAAAATAATCCATGTTACATAAGTGGTTTGGGTGATGGGTTTGCGATATTGTCATTTTTTCAGTTCAATTTTGTAGCTGTAAAGCTATAAAAGCATAAAGATAACTCTGATGAAAGTGTGTTGTGTGTGTGTGTGTGTGTGTGTGTGTGTGTGTGTGTGTCTAACCAGGTGCGTGTTGATGGAGTGCAGGCCACTGACAGTCCAGTCCACCTCCGGCAGCGGTGATCCAGATCCATTGCAGCTCACAGTCACATTGTCGCCCTCCATCACCAACACACTGCTGTGGCTCACGCTGATCTCTGGTAGGTCTGAGAACACACACATGCAAATACACACACGCATACACAGTGCATGTTCACGTTTCAATACACACCTGTCACTGCCGGTGTCTACATATTTTCACATCAAATCAATTAATCACTTTTCATTAATGTAACAGAATTAGTACAAAGGAGGAAATGGGGTACACATCCACAGACACACACACACACACACACACATATTAGATGGCAGGGATGAGTCACCACCGGGAGATAATACTGCAGAGTCTACAGCCTCTGTCAGAATCAACACAGAGCTCCTCACATCAGATTCACCCTCTGAACTCTGTCACACCTCCTCCCCTTCCCGCCTTGCCTCGTGACTCGTCTCCCTGCTCCTCTTCTCTTTCCTCACCATTTCACTTCCAACCCTTTACTTCCTACTCCTGCTTTCACTGTCTCCTTCTGTCAGCCATTCTCCTTTTCCCTCTCCTTTGCTCTCCTCTGTTCTAGCCCCCCCTCCCCACTGCTGCTCCCTGTTTCTTTTCCTCTTTTTAAAATGCAGAGCACAACCTCCCTCATCTCCTCCTCCGCCTCCCCTCCTCTTACCACAGTTGTGGATGTACATGTTGTGCAGTGGTATCTTGGAGGCTCCGTTCCTGCAGTACAGCTGCTGTGTGTGGAGCACGGCCTCTCCTCTCTGCTGCCACAGCTGGATCCAGCGGATATCACAGCCGCAGTCAAACACCACGCCATCCAGACGCCTTGAAAAACAATTAGCAAACAACATAATCAGCAATGACAATAACACCAGCCCAACCAACTAGGGATATATCGCAAAGCTACTGTGTTCTGTATTTGTCGTTTTAGCGACTGAAGTGGTATTACGTTTGTAGTAAATAAAGTTGGTTCAAATTTGTTCATAACCAAACAATTTATTTGCATTCCTTTGCATACCACTTAAAGAGGTAAACAATAAAAGATGCACTTTCCACACCATTATCTCAAGAAATGACGCAAATAATGGAAACAGTGACACTAAGATACTAATACAACAACAAGATGGATGCAGTTATCTTCAGACTTATCATAAATCTTACTGTAGCAGTGACACAGTGGTTCACTAGAAACTGAAGCCTCTTCAAAAACAGCAATGATAATAATATTGAGTCAAGTCAAGTTGTGCACGGTTTAATACAAGTAATTTAGATCAGAATGTTTGACGTGTGCTTTTACGTCTGTGCGCAGCTGTGTTGACATACTGAAGACTATTAGATGGACTGAAATAAAGGCACCTTCTACAAACCTCATTAACGCTACAACAACACAAATGTTATAGGTATAGCCCAACCTTGAAATGCTTTACAACTGGTTTAACTTTTTACAGTTTTTAATGCTATAGTGGTTTGTTCCAATTAGTTGTCATGCTAAAATGACAGCCTACTGTATATTTAATACTTTACTATTAAGTGGGAACAATGAATAGGATATATTAGGCAGAGTTTCCTTTTCTGACACTCCACATTGATCTGGTTTGGTGTTTAATTATCTGCAGTACTCTTTAAAAGCAAACTCTAGTTATGCTGCGAAATACCAGGAAAGAACGAAAGAATCATATATTCCTCATGTCACTGAAAAACTTCAATTAAGAGTCTTTTGGATGAACTTCAGTGACTCTCAACTTAATTAGCAACATTCTTCACAATATCCATTATACAGTAAGAATATAATCATTAGAATTTCAGTAATAAAGATAAATATAATGTGACTGCTCATACAAAACACCCGGGACATATGACAGTCATGACAGATGTATGGCTATGTTTTATAATAGTTGGATTTATTCAAACAAACAGACAAGAGGATAAACAACGAATGCCTGGACAGTGGCATTCAAATGTGAGAAGGTCAAAGGTCAAAGCAGTGTTCAGACTATGAGTCTCCAGCTGTATTAGTGGCAGGCAGGTACCATTAGGCCCCTCAGTGCATACATTTCATTTTCACATGCGTGTGCAGAAAAGTCACATTATTCAACTTTGTACGGCACCTCTGCATTTTGCATATGTCCAATTTGGAGGCTGTGATTGGCCTCTTCTGTCAAGATGAATGCCTGTCCAAATGTCCTTGACAGAGGTCAATAAGATATTGCAGAAAGCATGAATAATGTATATGGTAGGTACATCCACCATAAAGTAATGAGAATAGATTTCCTCAGGTGGATCTCACTTATTATCAGGTGCTCTCTGGATCTGACACTGTAGTTACAGCAGAGCCTCTTCACATTCACTACATGACAGCGTACTCACTGAGCTACCTCATTTACAACAGTAGAAATTACAGTACAAGTAAAGTACATTTATCCATTGTCCATCTGTTATACAAATTTTCTCTTTAATTACTTCAAGAAAATAACTATTAATTATTATAAGTTGTTTTTAATTTTGTAAAGGTACCAATACTAACTTAATGATCAAAGTCAAAATCTATAACACAATAATTCATAACCAAATTTTCTGTCAAACTCAAATTACCTTTTACTCAAATTTCTTTAGTTTCTCTTTTTCAGTACATTAATTAAAAAAAACACTCAATAAGATCATATCTAAATGTGAACAACTTAATTGTGTCTTCGTGTCTTCAAATGCTGCAATTTGTGTTTAGATGTAGTGGCACGTGCACATTAGGTTGAGACCCATTCACCAAAATAAAAGTAATTTTATTGGACTAAAAGTGGTCAAATTTAAAGATACTGAGTATAAAAATACTGGAATCAGTCTAATTAATGCACACCAGGTTTATGTTTTTTAAGTATGTCTAAACTGACGTTTGAAATAAAATATCACACACGGTGCACTATGACAAAGCAACAAAATAGTTCTGCATTCAGCAACATCTTGGATTAACGCATTAACCTTTGTGGACTGTATATTGCACAGTTCACTCCACAGACAGGTAGAGAATTTCAATGTTAAAGGTTATCATTTAATGCTGCATGTTTAACCACGAGGGATCAAAGCTCACCAGAACAGGGCCACCCAGGCTTTTCTCCTTACTGTAATTATGTTAATTGATAATAAGAACCACCACCTCCATACATTACCCAGTTTTCCTCTGGGCAGAGCTGATCAGGGCCAATATGCAGCCATACAGATATAGAAAATAGCAGAAAAAAAGCAGTAAAATAAGAAAGCTTCAGCCCTGAGCACAGTAATGTGGTTGTGATTTTACAGCTCTGCCATCTAAACAAGTTATAACACAACAAAGGAAAAAAAAACAGCTAACTGACAGCTGGAAGTTGATCAATGTCTGGGTGAGAGCACATTAGACTTAGAAAAGAACAAAAGCAAACAGCAGTATGACCCCAGATACAGAGAGCTAACAGCATGATGTTTCCTTGAAGCTGGCTAACGATCCACCCCGCTACTCCAAAAGGAGAGGTAATGATCACCACTGGAGGCTGTTTTTCTGGGAAATGTACACACAGGTGCTTTGGCTGAGGAGCTGTGGATCACAAGCAACAATAAGCTATATACTGCATTGTTGTTCACGCTTTGATCTCAGCTTGAATGCACTGCTTCCTCTCCTTATACTGTTGTCAGGGATTATTTTAGGTTTTTAAATCCTGTGTGTTTAATAAATCGCCTTATTCGGCACATTTTACCACAGTGCTACTGATCTTGGGTGTGACTGTAGGTTGTATTTTCCTGTGATGTCTGGTTTTGTGGTAATTCTGGATGAAGGTGTGTAGTTAGATTTTCTAGGTATCTGCTTGTTACATTGTTTGTCATTCCTGCTACTATACAGTTAGTACATTTATTACAGTTACATATTACATAAACAATTTATTTGTGAAGATAACACTTACTAGCAAGGCAATTAAGGATTTATGTATAAGGTTAGGTCAGAAAAATATCTGAGCCAAGGTCAGTGGCAGAGCCAGACTATTTCCATGGGCAATAGTGCCAATTCATTTATTTACTATTATAACTTTTTTTATATTAATAATAATATGTTCCTGTCACCTAACAGATTTTAGTATCACTAGCCAGAAGACATTAGACCACACATCCTGACCCTGTGGTTTTTTGGGGGGGGGTTTCCGTTCATTTTATTATTCATTAACATCTCTATTTCAATTTTAAGTCCATGCAATAATTGAGCAGAATTCATGTATAAATTGATGAAAAGTTGCATCATGATCCTTATGTAAGATTCAGCAAGCCAAAAGTATTTGTGAGAGTTCAAATAAGAAGGCATATTCTATGTGCTACAATGTGTTTTGGCTTTGGATGTGACTTTTCCTTTATTTTCTCCAAATCTGTACAGTACAATGACATCAAGTTCTATATTTTTAACTTTAACAGTCAAGGGCCTTCCCAAAAGAAATACATAGTGATTGTCATCAAACATGATAATAATTTTTTTTAAATTATATTTATTTAGTTTTCTCAAAAAAGACAGCCTACAGTAAAATGACATTCCCAATTTAAAAGTGATCTATCTAACTAGGAACTAGGGATGTCCCGATCAGGTTTTTTTGCCCTCGAGTGCGAGTCCGAGTCATTTGATTTCGAGTATCTACTGATACCGAGTCCCGATCCGATACTTCTATAATACTTATAAAGGATAAAAAAAAACGAGCAAAAAAACAGATCCAGGATGTTCCTTATTTTTTTATTGAATTCACCTTATTTTAACATTCAACAACTCTGTTAACAGACAGAGACCTTATGTGAGGTAGCTTGAACAATCAAATAATACATAACGTAAATTCTTCACTTTTGGACTTTAGTGCAACAGTAAATATAAAAAAAGTCTAAGATAAAAACAAATAGCACCTCAACTTAAAATACGTGGCAGGCATGTAAACAAATACAAAAATAAAAGTGCCACAGTGTTTGCAAAGCACATCTATATATACATATATATACATTTATATCCTGATCAGAATGTAACGTCTGATTCCGATCGAGTCTGAAACAACGTGATCGGATCATGACATCCCTACTAGGAACCCAGTGGGGGGCTGGCTTGACTGGGTTCTTGCAATGTTGTGTCAGATCAAATGAAAATTAGCCAACAAATCAGTCTTAACTACACAGTATGTAAACACCATTCATCCAAGGCTTCTGTTTATTCTTCATATGTCCTAGCCTGAAAACTAGTGCTACAGTTTTGTGTTGTTAGTATTTCAAAGCTCACTGAAAAATGTGTTAGTGTGCACTGAGTTGAGACTAGTTTACAGGTCAGCTAATTAATTCTCTACTCCATGCTGCCTGCTGATACTGTTTTTTGTTGAGTGTTGACATGTTTTGGTTTTTGTGACCTTTCGGTCCAGTTTAATATCCTTCTGGTCACAGAGAGAAACTGGCCACTCACTTCACACAGAGATCCAATCCTGCTGCAACAGTGGCAACAAATGTGCCATTATTTCTGTTACCGTCGACACATACATTGAATGGCTTATAGCCTGTAGTTAGACGACGGGTCTGTTTCCAAGGGTCACTCTCTCTCTCTCCCTCTCTCCATACATGTTTTGCAAACATAACAGAACTGCTCATGCAAACGGATTTTTTTTTTGTTTCTGCTCCTTTATATAAAATAATTCCATAGAGAAAACATCGAGTGGCCTTTGTAGCAAAGCAGCCATGAGAAATGCAATCTATTTGTCACCAACATTACCGCAAATTGCTATTGTTTGGGAAAAGAACACACTCCTACACTCTTTTCAGTCGACTTTTGTAGGTGTATCACTTTTAATGATCACAGGGACAAATGTTGGGAGAAAAAGTCGCATTGAGGCTGTTTTATAGTTTATGGAAAACTAATTGTGATGTGCACAAAGCAGGAGGTCAGTTCTGTGTCATGTATCCCAGCTATATGAAAAGTCAATAGTTATTATATACCGAGCATGCCAGAACCCATCTTTCACTAAAACAGATACATTCACGAAACAGTATTTCTGGTAATTATACTGCCAGGAGTGACTTCGGGTTTTATTCCACATCAGCAAAACTCAGCAGCAGCACATTCTCCCTTTAGACTGGGGGAGTAAAACCAGCTTGGTGCGCTCCTAAAAGGTGTCCCCAATAGAACTGCAGCAGGAGAAAATTGATGGAAAAAACGAGTGACCTGTAATATGATGTTGGGTGGCGTGGCAAGTGAGCTGGTCTTTAGACTGGGATGGCCATGGCCACTGCAGGCCACATTCTCGCTCTACACTGGCTAAGGTGCTCGTATATCTGAGTAACAAAAGCTCTTTCCTGCTCATATTTCAGAAATTCACAGCTACACTCAAACTTGCAAACTAGGAATAACACGCTTTTCCCTGCAATATCCGGCTCAGTCTTTTAGAATTATGTATGTATGTAGTCATCATGTGCATATTTAAGACATTTTTCAGGCTTCTACTTTTAAAACCAATCAGCTGGAAACATAAAAAAACCTTTGTGTGATATTGAAAAGCCATTGTTTCAAATTGTTTCTTTGAATTTCGAGTAGTAACTGCCACCGTGTAAACCGTATCCTAGAAAGGAAAGATTGACAGGCTTAGCAACAGCAACTAAGGACAGTGCTTAGTGAATGGTCAATAATTTCTCTTTTATGAAAGACTGAATTGCATTTTGTCACCCATTTTTTAATCAAATCATTGTATTTTTTTCTTTGATGCAAAGCACTCGTTGCTGCTTCTGCACTGCACTTCCCATAGATCACTTGTCAATCAAACAGTGCGGCCAATTCTGTCATTATTATTATAGCATGTAAAAGAGATAATCGAGCTGTCACGCCATCAGCTTGGCTTGAGTCTTGAAGCAGTTGATTGACAGTCGGACATCTATTTACAGGCAAACACATGTAGCCATGAACTGGTGTCATTTTTACCACATATTTTCAGCATTACTCTTGCACTTTTGCTTTTCCTCTGTCACAAATCTCAAGTTATGCTCAGTTTTCATTGTACAGCAGGAAGTGGGGCGATAAGAGTTTTGAGAAGTAGTAGTATAAATCAATCAGGGTGAATAAATCGAGAGTTGACTCAACCAATGTCAAATTTAATACTGTTCTCCTCAGCAAGAGCTTTTACAACATAAGCATTCCCCCCCGATCCTGCTAAATTTGCTTAACAGTTGCTTTTATCACACCACACTGTGTATTATTGCTTTACCACAGTCCTGGTTGTCGGTGGACCGACTCTGTCATTCTCACGCTCTGTCTTCTGCTTATGTCATGGATAAAGTGGTATGCTGCAAATAAATAAATCACCATTTCGTCCCATCATTGCTTTTCTTTAAGGTTGCAGCCACTTGGCCAGTCAGCGTCCCTGCAAGTTTCTCACTGCCTCACTTTTATTCTCTGTCTTTTTTTCTAACCACCATAGTTTTTTTGTGTGTGTGTGTGAGGAGCCAGACCTGACTTTGGCTTATCGACAGCACCACCTGCACTGCAATCATGTAGAGGAAAGGGGACACCTGAGTCAGGTCAGGGAAGGCTCCAGGTAGAAAAAAATGGACAATTGAGTAGGAGCTGAATTTTTTCTTCAGAGTCAGAGATTTTAGCAGAGACTCTTCAGATACTTTTGGCGGTTATTTTTCGAGGTTAAATGATGTGAGAGGTGCTTTATGCGTGCATTCATAATGTATATTCAGGATGGATGTTATAGCGACGTATGTATCTATTTATAGCATGACATGTATCATATACTCCCTTGTGCTGTGTATTTCAACTCTCATTTTGTTCACATTTAGATGTGATCGCTCTTAGTTGGCATGTATCGGGTGAAATTCTCACTTCGCTTCCAGCTATACCAGGCAGTCATTCCTATTACGTTGGCTGGCTTGTAGGACAGCAACAAAGGCCCTTCACTTCTGGCTGTCTCTGGGCTTTCCTCTACATGGTTTCCCAGCTTTGTTTGTAGCGTACCATGCTGTTAGGGCCTTCCTCTCTAATGTAATGCATGTTGTGTCTATTCTGAGAATATATCCAATCCAGGTCCACCAGCATCTCTGTGATGTTGTATGTATTTTGTGTTGCTGAGTGATTGAGCGATTACCACCTGAAGTGGATCTGTGTGAGCCAATCACAACAACTGTTCATCTAAGATATAAGGGGTTTTTATACAATCACTGACAGAGGAGCCACCGGTCCAGATTGAAAAGTCACATGTCACATGTTTTTCTGCTCTGGTTACTTGTAGGTCTAGACCTGCGTCCAGTCTGCAGGTCCATCCGGCAAAATACACCCTGCTCACGAAACTCATTCCAGACTGTAAAACTAGGCAGTGCTGATCAAATATATATGAATCAAGATTCTGTACCTGCAATGCCAATTTCCTACCTCAAATAATTTCAGAGACACATTTAGTGTACCGTTTAGCTTTAATTTGAAGCACCGCTTCAACATGTATGCTACTCAGCGCTGGGTCACATTTTTGTTGTTCTGATTGGTTGTAGGTTTACTCTGGTGTACACGCTGATAACGTCCCTTAGGTAACTTTGAAAACCTTTGCCTTTAAGTCAAGTCAAGTCAAGTCAGATTTATTTAAAGTGCAAAATCACCAAGAGACATGGTCCCAATACACTTTACAAAAGCATTGAGGTTAAGTCAAATTAACGCTAAAATATAGAATGCATGAGTTTTAAGTCTCTGAAGACTAAAAATAGATCATGGGAAGTGTTGGGCACTGTAATAATATTACTTTTCCCAGTACCTAGTAGTGTAAACGATTAATTTTCACAAACAGTTATGTTTCCAAAATAGTTATGTCCAGTGTAGGACTGTTTCTCCTGTTATTGTTTTGGTTGATCCTGAATCAGTCCATCTAATTTTACTTATTTCATAGATATTTGTAGCGTCTCATTTCATTGGTGACCTGCTACAAACATGGCTTGGTTTGGTTTTGGTGTTTAGTGCTGGCATTTTTGCACCACCACCTTCCCGTGGGATCTCAGCCGAGGTCCAACCATCAGCCAAGGAGGTGATTTGTAGTCCTCCAGGAACGTAAGACCGAATGCAATACACTGTTGAATATGCAGTTTTTCCTTTGTCTGACTTTACTTGCAATTTCATTTCGCAAAAAACATAGACTATTTAGACATGTTCAGAACCCGCAGATGCTCCACAGTTAATGGCCAAATGATTTTCTAACAGGAACATTCGACCTAGAGGCACTACGCTCACCCCAATGCAAAGCAGGCAGTCTTTTCTTTTTTGAAAATCTTTGGTAATTTTGTGGCTTCAATTGATTCAATCCAAGTGTGAGGTGGTGTGCTTGCTGTTGTGTTAGTTCTGATGGAGAAGTTAAATATTGGTATGCATTTTTAACTGATGCCTATTTTTTGCCTGCTGAGGTTATATTTTATCCAGTGTTGGGAACGTTACTTGAAAAAAGTAATTAGTTATAGTTACTCACTACTTGTTCCAAAAAGTAACTGAGTTAGTAACTGAATTACTCTGTAATAAAAGTAACTCGTTACCAGGGAAAGTAACTATTTCCGTTACCTACTGTTAAAAAAAATCTCTGCTGCTTCATCGAATCTCTGTTTAGCTGGTGTGTGTGTGTGTGTGTGTGTGTGTGTGTGTGTGTGTGCGCGTGTGCTGGCATGTGTGTAAAAGCACTGGCTCTGATTGGCTACCAAGAAACATGACTCTGCCTTAGCCAACATAATCGCTGGTTGAAAGGCACCGAGCTTCTCTTGTCCCACGTTTCTCCCGCTGACAGAGTTTAGCAGGCGAGGCGAACGGAACAGGTGAGCCCACGTTGCGTCCAGAGAACCTGTTATGGAGAGCGCAGCGTACCGGTCCACTTCAAGCACTAATTACCTCGTTATTAACCCACCTCCTGACTAGCTGTGTGAGCCAGCTGGTGCGTTCGGATTACACAGTTTATAGTAACGCACCGCATTTAACGACCAGTAACGTTACGGCGTTGTAACGACGGGAAAAGTAATTAGTTAGATTACCCCGTTACTAAAAAAATAACGCCGTTACGTAACGCCGTTCTTTTAAACGCGTTATTCCAAACACTGATTTTATCACAAAAACAGATAATTTTTCGTGGCTTTAGTTACATTTACAGCATTCAGATAATTGCATTTAGAGTACCTTAAACACTCAATAGCAGTTAAGGAAAAAGTATGAAGTGCGGCATTAAGGACATTGAAACATATATCAAAATACAATTTTTAATGTGATTAAGGCAGAGCCTGAGCTAGGTTAGAAAAGTGGATAATTATTACACAGCAATAGACCAGGAACCCACAGTGACATCAAGCCACAATGACTGTTTACTTTTACCTTAAAAAATCATCTGAAAGCATGTCTACAGCAAACTCTCTTCTTACTCCATCAGTACATCTTGAGATATACTTGTTATGGTCAGCTCAGATAGTGACACTGCAAACAGGGGTTTTGGGCATGGGACACAGGGGCAGGACAGGTGAATTATAAACGGTAGCCGTCCAGAAACAGAACAAAGTAATACATAAAATGAACAGGTAAAAAATCCATATGTCGGGAGCTGATAATAAAATCCAAAGAACAGAATACAACCCGAAAAACACTGGAGAACACGAGAGGCAAGGCTTGGAAGATGTGACAACCAGTGCAACACTGGTGAACAACCATGCAACAATGAGCATGCAACGAGTGACAGACATGCACAGGTGGTGTGAAGACAACGAGGCGCAGGTGATGCACATCAGACAATCAGTGAAAACATACACAGGAAGTAAGATGAGACAAGGGGCAGACGCACTACAAATTAAAACAGGAAACAGAACTAATAACCAGTGCTTGAAGTGAGCCGGTACGCTCCGCTACGCAGTGCCTGCACCTCAACATTTTACTCTTTGGCGTACCGGCACTTTTTCTTGCATACAAGGACTTCTCCCAAGCTGCCGGTACTCTCCTCTGCCCTCTCACCTGTTCCCGTTCTCGCCTGCCTGCTAATCTCTGTCGGTGGAGAGAAAGGAGGGATATATTTTTCCACTTCAAGCACTGCGAATAACCAGAAAGACCACACACACAGAGAAAGTTAAATTGACATGAAACAAAAGGGCGTCCTACCAACATAACCACACCAAAAACCGTAAGACCGTGACAATACTGCTTCTAAAGAGAAAGACCTTTTATTTGCATTTGTACTTGCTTTCACAAAAATAGTGTTTATAAGCAAAGGTCTTCTTCATCTTCCTTACAAAAGCTTCTACCAGGTAGACTGGGTTTTAAGCATGTGACCTCTTCACTGTCTATGCCAATGCTGCCCCCAATCCAGTCAGTTCTACTACATTTAACATTTTAATACTCCATTTCCCTTTTGCAAGTCAGTCTTTGATGTTTTTGAAGAGTTAGTGTAAATGTCATGTAATTCAGTAAGAATTTGCCCTGAGTGCAATTGGGCTCTAATAAAAAGATGGTTAAAATTTTGTAATTTACCTGTCATGCAGCCCTTGGAAATGTAATGTTTAATTCATCCTAATCCACTGGCTGTCATATCAGAAGATTACAGGTTTGATCTATTCATATTTCATCCATATTCAAAGAAAAATCCATTTTGCAGTGAGAGGCGTAAATGTTTGACTTTGCATTGGCCCCTGCTTCCCAGAGAGCTGGGATTAAAGAAGCCCTAACAGAATAAAGGGATTCGGGATGCACGTTGCCTAAGGCAGATTGCTTGCTTCAGTTGCTAAAGAAGGGGAATATTTTGCTCTTTTTGTGGACCAGACAAAATGCGCTTCCTCGAAGACAGCCGTATCGGTGACTGCTAACTCCACTTCAAATAATCTCCAATAATATCACCCTGGTAGCTGCAGCAGATTTAGCATATAGCCGCCCCATTCACCCCGCTGCTTTTCTCAGGCTTGTGATTGGCTGGGCTGTGCACGACACTGCAGTAGCTCTGGTCCTTTGGCTAAAGGATACACAGACAAAGGGGCAGAGCCGATTATCTGTGTCTCCTCCAGAGGCAGCACACAGCAGACATGTATTGTAAAGGTTCAATGTGATGTTGGGGCCTTTTCACAGGAGCCACAAAAGACTCAAGATTATTGAGATTTCACTGATAGTATTGTCATTGTCACTGCTATTAAGATATTGCAAGGTGTGTGTGTGTGTGTGTGTGTGTGTGTGTATGTGTGTGTGTGTGATGTGAGAGAGAATCTGAGCAACCAACCTGCAAAACAGAGCAAGTGTTTTGCAGTCGCACTTCACTAGGCTTGATAAGGAGTGCCTAATATGGGAAAAACATACCTTCCTCTTCACTTTTAACTGTTCCTTCATCATAAAGGTTGACTTTGTTCCTCTGAAGTCTGATTTGAATTGAGGAGTGGATAGTGGATAATAAGAGCACTGGACCTGGCTGAGTGTGTGGACTTCTTTGAAGTTATCAAAAAAAAATCAGTTAAAGTAGCTGAATAAACTGTTTTTAAATGGCTCCACAATGTAACATTAATATACTGTATTAAATGTATTAAATGTAGCATTTGATTCCCCAGCTTGGCCAATCAAATAGCTTTGATGAAACTATAATTTCAGTAGGACATATATTTACCTTTTTGGCCAGCATTTTTGACATGTAAAAATGACCTATTTACCTATTTTGTCTGTGCCACAGTGTCCGCACCAATTTCCACCTTTATTTTCATTTATTTTTGTTTTAGTTTTCCCAAAAAATTGTGGAAGCAATTTGAGAGTAGCTTAGAATGCAATTGTAAAAACAATGGACCTTAATTAAATTATAATGAATTCATCAATGGAATTTTGTTATTTTAATGCTTTTGATGGGCCTACATGTAATTCCAGGCTTAAAAAACTATTTGTACATTTCCTATTCATTGCAGGTCACTGTCACCGTGAGCTTTGAAATTTGTACCCTTTCATTGTTCAAAAATATTAAACACAATTACAATAGAAGGGCCTAGAGTGACTGAGATAACACAGTGTAACGACAGCACCATGGCAAAGGGCCATGCTCTCCTTTCGTCACATAGAATGGAAATTATTTCAGCTGGTTTGATCTTCCTCTATTTACATAATATCAGTGTGGTTCAGCAGCATGGGTGGCCACTTATCATTGATACTGCATTGTGTATTATTCTAATAATTAAAGGCAATAGCCGGCCGGTGAGCACACTTCATTTGGCATGTTTGAAAGATTGGCACTTACCAAGCTAATATGGTTTGGTTGACCACATATACGCAGTGAAGACAGTAATGATGTCAGGGCCACGTCACAGATGCTGTCCATGACAGAGTGACTCATTTCCCATTAGCAAGGCCTGATTCCACATGGCTTCCTTCTTGCATAGCGCCTCGGCCCACGTCTGTGCCGCCACGCCACTCTAACTGACACCTCTTAACAAACACACCAAATGGAATAGACATAAACCCTCACTCCTCATCAGCATTCAGTAGGACACACGGGCATCACCCTGGCCTTGCTTTTCATGTAGAACAACAAAGACACCATTTGTACGCATCTAAAATGGTTGCTAAAGAAGAAATAGGATTGCACATCAGAGTAAATCGTGCTCTGTGAGCTGTAATGGTGATTCCTGTTAAGAAAAGGATCTGTGCTAGTTATTTTAATTTGTGGCATGTGATGTAGTCTTTTTTCTATATTTTTATTATTTATGAATTTTCAGTTTTTTACAAACTGCCAACTCACAGAAAAGTACACATATGCATCTCAAGCTGTACAATGACTGAAATGACGACATGTAAATTGAGGGTCAGAGTCCATGAAACCAAGACCAAGTGAGGTTGAGGTAGACCCAAGACGAGGCCAGAATACTGAAAATTTGGTGGCAGAGATGGGGACTCGAGTGCGACTTAAGTCACACACACAGTGACTTAAGACTTGACTTGAGAGTTGTCGTCAAAAGACTTCAGACTCAACTCGGACTCGAGGCGCGGGACTCATGAACAATGTTTATTTTTTAGGAAACATCTGATCAGCTTTCTGTTAGTCCCTCCCTTCGTTACCTATAACCTGCCTACGTAACATGTAGCATCTGCTGCGCAAGGCCGCACGTGAGAGAGGACAACAAACACCGGCAGCTTCTGTGCCATTCATCATAAACTTTGGCTTTAAAACTTCAAACAATAAGACCCAAACAAAGAAGCGCTGAATGAAAATAGGTTAGTAACATGTGGTGAGTAAACATGTTTAGCTCAGCATTGGCCATCTAACGTTAGCTTGCTTCTTGCTTCAGCTACGACCTACGAGAGGTTTACTCCAACTGTCGTTCGTTATGAAAAGAAGAATGAACATTTGTTTACTTGCCAAACTTGTGGTGGTCGATTAACGTAATCATTTACGCTGGCTGTCATCATGTTAATTATTACCGTTGGCTTGAAAGAGGTTACAGGTTTATTGATGTTCATGTAACCTTACAGTTTTCTTTAGTTATAACGTTACACTGGTTTGAGAGTCTGCAGGGTGTGTTGACTTACAGTAGTTAAGCTGTCATTGATTGCATTGCACATTGTGGTTGTGCTCTGTAAGTTAAAAACAGGTTACAGCTTTATTGTTGACCATGTAACTTTACAGTTCTATTTTGTTAACTTTACACTTTACACTGACTTACAGTAGATTATAAGCTGCCATTAATTGTAGCCGCATTGTACATTAGGCTACATGGTTGTGCTCTGGAAGTTAAAAACAGGTTACAGGTTTATTGTTGATTATGCAACGTTTTATTTACAGTTTTATTTAGTTAATGTTACACTGGGATTAAGAGTCTGGGGAGTGTTTTGACTTACAGTATTTAATAAGCCGTTAATAATTGCATTGCACATTACATGGTTGTGCTCTGTAAATGAAAAACACGTTACAGTTACAGTATTCCTTATGGTTATGCAGTTTTATTAGCAACCTGGACTGAACGCAGCAGGTGTTACAATATTCGTAATAACCACGAGAGACTTGAGACTTGACTTGGACTCTTGCTCAAAGACTTGAGACTTGACTTGAACTCTAGCTCAAAGACTTGAGACTTGACTTGAACTCTAGCTCAAAGACTTGAGACTTGACTTGAACTCTAGCTCAAAGACTTGAGACTTGACTTGAACTCTAGCTCAAAGACTTGAGACTTGACTTGGTCTCTAGCTCAAAGACTTGTGAGCATCTTTGCTTGGTGGATCAAAGCACAATATAATACAGTATAGTACAATACAGTCTAATACAATTAGTTCCCACCTCTCCTATCTAATATGTTCAATAAAGTGTCCCCAGATATTAAGAAACCTAGTTACTGGTATGAACAAGAAACCAGTTCATTTAGGCATTTATTAAAGGCAGCAGGGGAAACTAATATCCACTCTCTCACGACAACCATTTTTGCTCTGACCATACCAAAAATGAGGGTTTGTTGTAATGCTGGGGCACGAGTCAAAAAGTAGAGAGACTGTCAGGGATGTCTCCTATTGCACAAATGAAAAATGCCATCCCGTAACTTTTGAGCTTGGAACAAGACCAGAAAAGATGTCCTAGGGTCAAGGGGCAAGTTTACATGCATTCGTCAACTATAACTGACAATATGATTCACTGTGCTTTCTTTGTCTGTACCACATGTGTCCATGCTCCACACTCAACATACAGTGCAGATCACAGAAACACAAGCTTATTGTTTCTGACATACCTGCACACACTTTTGTTCTTTAGTGCATTTTTTTAATTACTCGGTATCTTGTGGATATGTGCTGGTTTCTATTAATAATCTATTATAATTGAATATAAACATTGATGCCATTTAAACCATAATTCCCCACAATGTCTTCTTGCATGTTACTCATGCACGAGTTTACACAGTGACTCAATCAACACACCATAAATGTCAATATGACAACCTCCATTCCATTTGTTTTTATTGGCTCTCTTGCATGACATAACTGTTACTGCAGTGTGGAGCAGACATTTTTAGTTTAATTGTGGCTCTGCAGTCCGACTAGATATTGATAACAGTGTAGTATTTTACCAATCAAACTTCAGACATAAAGTAGCATAAATGGATAATTCTGAGCACCCTTGATTTGGATCTTAAATGAGTTGAGCAAAAAAAGTTAGTTGTTTTATAGGTAGATTTGGTTTAGAAAATAAAATGGCCGTAAGGAGGCTCCAGTGAGTGAAGCTGATGGCTCAGACCATCTGGGACAGAGGGCACTCCTCTGCCAAGCCAATCCAGATTTTGCCACAATCTCCAACAGCCAATCATATTGCTGTTGTCAAACTATATCTCTGTTCTCCTCTCTGCTGCTGTCAGCTGACATTTCAGTGCAAAATCATTGCAAACCGCCTCCACACTATTCACCTCCACTTCATCATATCCAGTGCCCAGGTTGAGCTTATTAGTCCACTCCTCATTACATCCAGATCATCAGCATTCTCTTCGTTCACCACCACCAAGAACACTCTAAGATTAATATTGGTCTATCCGAATGATTGCACACCAAAACATTACAAAAGCAATCTAGTGTATACTGTCCAATGCAGTGAGGAAAGTGCAGACTTGTATACTGGGGAAACAAAACAATCTCAAACACAAACACATTGCCCCAACACAGAAGGGTGAACTCCACGGGTTAAGAATCCAGTTCGCCTACATCTGAAGGATAAAGGACACTCTTTTGAGAACAACAATGTACATATTTTTGACAGGGACGACGGACGGTTTGAAAGAGGAGTCAAAGAGGTCATTTACACCCATGTGGAGAAACCATCTCTCAACATGGGGCATGGTTTGTGACACCACTTATCTCCCACTCACAATGCTGTGCTTTCATCCCTTCCCAGGAAACCGAACAAACACTCACATTTGGCCTCATGTGAGAATGCCAATTATGGTCGTTCAGACTTGGCCTCAGGTGTCGCCAACGACCTGAACAACTGTCATCACAATGGCCAGGACCACTAACGAACCAGTGGTATCGATCATCTTGACAACAACCCCACGGAGGTTAAATAGCTGGAATTTTCTGCCGGTCAGTCAGAACTAAAGAATCCTCTTGGATGAGGGCGAAAAAAAGGTCTTCTAGTATCTTCAACCAAGTCCAGTTGCCCTTAATTGTAACCTTCCTTGGGTTTTGCAATAAGGTTTTGATCACTGTTAGCAAGCTTAAAGGACGATAGGATGGAACATTAGTGTCATCCCTGTCTTTTTTTCAAGAGAAGACATATATGGGCATCATACAAAGTATTAGGACAGATTTCGTCTTTCACAGAGCAATTTACCATCCAGAGTAAAAGAGTGGCAATGATGTCTACATGGGCTTGATAAAATTCTATTCCAAACCAATCAGGGCTACAGGACTTTCCATTAGGAAAAACTGAATGAGAGTCTTGATTTTCCCCAGCGTGAAGTCATGTATTTCCCACCTTGCAGTTTCACCAATAACTGGAGTGTCCAGTGCATTGACAAAATCAGTAACATCCACAACAGTGGCTTTAGACTTAGAGGAATATAACTGACTGTAAAAGCTAAATAATGTCATTGATCAGCTTTGCATCAGTTATCAGCTGTCCAGTAGGAGATCCACATCAGCTTGCACACCTTTTAATTGCTATTTGCTATTTAATTGCTATTTTTCTACAATATTAAATCTTCATTGCTTAAGTAAGCAGAATCATAGCTTTAAAAAAGCTTATTTAGTTATTATTTATTAAGAGTTATACACTCAAAAGTAATCCGCTTCACCAGGACGGTACAGGGATTAGATTTGATTGGCAGTAACCAAACAACACACCAACCATCAGATTCTGACTCCATGTTCATGTTGTTTTGTGATTGGTGCACAGAAGTATGTGACATCACCTTTTGCTAAGTGAACCCAACCCACTTCAAACCAGTGAGTGAAACACAGAAAAAAGGAAATACAGAAATGTCTTATGTGAAATAAAAATAATAGTGTAGTGATGTAAGGTGCTGTTACTGATGGTAAGAAGGTGATTAAGGAAATAGGTTTTCAGGGCCTCTTAGTTTAATTCGAAATGTCAGAAAAGTACTTTACACTAGTGATACGTGGTAAATATAATCCTTTAGTATACTTAGTTTAGTATACTATTGCAATCGTATACTAAGGCATGGGATACAAAGTGTAGACACAGCCGCAGCAAAAGCAATGAGAGAAGCTAAAGGCCAAACTAGCTTCTACAACAGCAGAATTGGACAGCTGGTAAGACAACAAAAGTATAGAACTTCTACAATCCAGTGAAGAATTAAATTCACAGCCCAATAACAGGCACAATGAGGGATTCAGAGACCCATCTGCCTCTGATGAGGGCCCATAGTGAGATGACACTTGTGTCGCACTGGTATGGGGTCTGGTGTGAACTGCTTCCTACACAGGACGGATAACACTGAGTGTTCTGTAATATCTGTGGGTCTAAGTTTTCCTCAGGATGACAGCGTAAGCTAAACACAGTAAATGCAAAACTATACTGTCAATGTAAGCAGGGCTTTCCCTCCGCATTGCTGTCTGTAGCGTACAGCACCTCAGATCAGCATTGTGCTGTGCCCCCCGAGGACCTGCCCTGCTTCTACCTCTGAAAATAGAACAATAAGGAGGCCTGCTTGAAATAGTCTTGTATCACATCCTGCTATACCTCAGCTTTATATGCCAGGAGGCACAGGAAGCACCGGCTGTGTTCGCAGCAAAGGTTCAAATGATGGACAGTGCTGACAGGCGTAATGATGTGTAAATTACAAGCGGGTCGACATTGCAATGTTCTCCCTGGTGGTGAAAGATCATTCATAAACACAATGATCGCTAAAATATTCATACCAAACATAAAAATAGGGTTAGAATCCCTCCTCCTACCAGACCATTACATTTCCTTTGTGTGTATTAATTAAGTCAACAAATGACTTATAAGATCACAGTGCCACTATGCTGCCTATAGGTTCAGTCTTTAACATGTGCTCAGACAAATGAGAGGTTTTGTACAATAAAGACAGGAATTATAATGGCATGCAGGGAAGACAATTTGTATAGAGGCAGATAGTGAGTAAGGAGCAATGATAAATTGCTCTAATAAAATACAAACAAAAGTCAGTGAGAGAGATCAGACGAGGGAAGACGACTTACAGCTCGGAGAGTTGGAGGTGCTGGAAGAGCTGCCATGACAGAGTGGTGAGAGGATTCTTTGACAAGTTTCTGCAGAGGAAAGAAAGACAAAGAGAACATTAAATTACTTCAAATGAATTATTTGGTGTCTCTTGCTTCATGTCATGAATGTTCTGTGTTTGTACCATTCCCTCACTTTTTCACATGCTGATGTCCTTTGGATTCAGAAAGCCAATTAGCAAATCTTTCTGAGGGTCATTTTTTTCTCTTGCTTTTCAGGTTTCCTAGTCCCCACCCCACAACATTGTGTACTCACATATACAGTACTGTTGTGGTGTGTTTCTGCAAGTAAACTAAACTATATCTCAGTAAAATAAAATAAAATAAATTCAACTAAAATAAAATAAAATAAAGTCAAATGAAATAAGCAAGTGGGGAACTGGATATACAGGCCTGCATTAGTGGCTGTAAATAAGGCAAAGTACTATTGACAAAGAAATGGAAACAGGCCTGGCTGTGTGGAGCTTGAGGGCTCAGCCAACTCAATAAAAGAAAGTTGACCGCTTTTCAGTCAAATAATTCAGTTGACTTGAGGAACCCCTCCGGCTCAGGAAGCCACTAAATTCAATAACAAATAGCCAGAGACCTACAAATGGTTTGACCAGAACTTTGAATCAGTTTAAACATGAACATCAGGCATCTGTCTTTACAGTTATTAAGAAATAAAACATCTCTGAGAGAGAATTAACACAACATTTTCATAAAGCACACTACAGGATGAAATCCTATTAACTGTCCATGCAGCATGCAATGTACTGTATTACATCCTGAGAGAAAAATTACAGTTTTCTCGATTACTTAAACACATTTCTTGAAATTATGCCCCCTTTTCTCAAAACTCAGAACACAAATCCATAATTTCACACTCAATTCCCCAAACTTACTATTTTCAGGTCAAAATGAAGCTCTCCACTCAGAGCCATTCAATCTTGCTGAAAAATCCAACTTTGCCACACTTCGTGTATCAGACAACACACACAAACCCTCAAAAACACACACACTACAAAACAGTCTTACTGGTGAGAGAAATTCAAAACAATACTACAAAATCTGGTTATAAGTAATGTTACTTATGGTTCTCCCCTCAAAAACATTTTCACATGATGAACACAACAAAGGTCACAACAAATGTTTACATATGCACATGTTTTATTCCTCAGTGAACTGTACAGTACAACACACCAAACA